>CM038216.1:136952087-137586192 GCA_021442155.1 Cymbidium sinense
CACCATTAAGCTGTAGGCCTAGATCCCTGAGGCCACCATCTGCAAGGTTCCTCGTGGAGAGAATGCGGTAGCAGATGCTTTGGCCAAACTTGCCAAAGAATTGGCATATCTGGAAGATGAGTCCATTCTAATAAGGGTCCAAAATAGACAGTTCCTATCCTTTATTGATGTTGAACTCATCGAGAGATTTTCTCTTGAAGGGGAGGTAGCCATTGCCAAAATGGATGATGAGTTAGATTGGAGGCAACCATTCATGGATTACTTAAACACAGGCAAACTACCTCAAGAGAAATCACAAGCCAATCCTGTGAAATAGAGAGCTCTCTCATATGCTCTCGTGAATGACACCTTATATTGATGGTCTTTAGATCAAATGTGGTTATGTTGTTTGGACAAACATGAAGCCCATAGAATCATGACTGAGGTACATCCAGGTCTATGCGGAGCATACTAATCTGGTCCAAACATGAAGATGAATTTCAAGAGACTAAGATACTACTGGCCTTCAATGATTATAGACTACATGAATGTGGCTAGGAGATTCCATCAGTGTCAGGTACACGGTGTGGTCCTACATCAACCACCCAACATTCTTCATCCTACATTAGCCTCATGGCCATTTGAGTGTTGGGGTACTGACATTGTGGGTCCGATCGATCCTACTTCTTCCAAGGGTCATCAATTCATCTTAACGAATACTGACTACTTTTCCAAGTGGGTGGAAGCAATCCCACTCAGAGAGGTCACAGCTCAGCATGTGCTACAATTTTTTAGGAACCATATTGTATATAGGTTTGGGGTGCCTCGATGAATTATATTCGATAATGGTACTGCATTCAAAAGCACTAGGATCAACAACTTTGCTAGAAGACATGGTATATATTGGAGATATTCCACCATCTACTACCCCAGGGAAAGTGGCTTAGCAGAAGCATTCAATAAAACTCTCATCCAGATACTAAAGAAGATGCTCGATGACAACAAGCGATAGTGGCATGAGCAGTTGGTTAAAGCTTTGTGGGCATACCTTAGCATATACAGAACTCCAACTCAATCTACCCCAATTTCGTTAGTGTATGGGTCATAAGCCATTTTACCTGTAGAAGTTCAACTCCCATCACTAAGGATAGCATTGGATAGTAAAATCAATATAGAGCAGAATGCAAAGTTGCGGTTAGAAGAGCTCGAAGGTTTAGAGGATAGATGTCTACGGACATGCCAGAACCTCGAGTTAGATATAGCCAAAATGATTTAGGCTTACAATAAGCTGGTCCACCCTAGAACTTTCCAAGTAGGAGAGCTTGTCCTTGTTCTAAGGAGACCAATTATTGCTCATTGAAAGATGGGAGGCAAGTTTGAACCCATTTGGGAAGGCTCCTATGTCATAGAGAAGGCCTACCAAGGAGGATCTTATCAGCTCATTGATTATGAAGGGGAACACCCGATGCTTCTAATTAATGGGCCCTATTTGAAGAAATATTACACATAAAACATGTTTGAAAATAATTATCATCGAAAAGAAATTCTATTCCAATTCATAAATCTTCTCTTCTTTCGAAGCATTGTTTGCTTGTCTTATGGATCCTCCATGACATGCTTAGGATAGGTGTAAGAGAACTCAAGAGTAATCATATCCCTCTTTCATAACATAAACACATTTGAACACAATTTCCCAGCACAACTAAAATAGGTGAGAGAGAACCCAAGAGGTGTCCTATTTTGACTATCACAACTATGTTAGGTGCAAGAGAACCCAAGCGCCATCTTTTCTTAGTGGAATTGCAACTTCCATTCATGGCACCATTTCATCAAATTTCCTAGCGTGTATAGGGTAGGTGTAAGAGAATCTAAGAGGCATCCTATTCCCTTTAACACAAGAACAAAAATAAGCACATATCTTTTATCTCAAGCTATTTTAATGTGAGAGCATGCCCCCTGTGATAGTCACTCCAAAGTTGCTCTAGGTCGGGTTGACATACTACCTTGCTAGTCTGCCACCCCAGTGGTCACTTTTTGGGTAGATGTGAGTCCTCGCGCTTTCTTCCTAACTTGACCATTACAAACCAATGAGCACCTTGTTAGTTTGGTAGGCTTCATTGTGTAGCCAATAAGCTACCTCATGTTGACTTTGTTTAAGAAGATGTGAGTCCCCAAGCTTTCTTCTTGAACTAGCCATCATGAGTTGACCAGGTTGAGTATATTTGAGGTTTAGGATAAGTCCCCCAGAGGCTCCTTTCCTCTTGACTACTTTAGAGTTGATATAAGTCTCCCAATAGCATTCACTCAGTGGTCGCCCTAGGTCGGATGGCACCTATAGAGCCGAAGATAGACTATCTCGAGAATCAGTTTCGCTTGTTTGTTAAAAATTCCTATATGGAGTCGCCTTCAAATCTATGGGGAGTATGAAAAGGCAAGACACTATAAAAATTCATCTTGTTAAGATGCCGTGCAGATCCACAGATGTACTTATTTAGGTAATCAGATACGTCATCAAGGAAATAGTGTACTGTCTTGAGAGATAGAAATCACTACCCTTTAATGGAACCAATCACCTTAAGGACTCAAGGGCGATGGGTGCATATATGCAGAGATTCTTCTCCTACTTTACATGGAAAAGTAAAATAGGATTTATTTTAAACCAGGTTTGTTAACAGGGGAAAGCCCCCATAATTAATAACATCTTAAAGGATGTGATCCTTTAGCAAAACTCTTGATTAAGGTAAATGATCATTATCTTTGAAGATTTCAACAGGAAGGACTATCAATTGATTGGTTTATTTTTGAAGATCAAATGAGATTTATCAAAAGAGGGAGTTATTATCAAAAACAAAATGGAAGATAAGTAGGAGATGCCCACGATGCTAGGAAACTTAGAGAGCATCTCAAACTATCTTATAGTTGGGCTTTACATCTTAGAAATTGATTTAGTTTATTTGAGTTGCATTTTTCATTAGAATTTTAGAACTTAAGATTCCTTAATACAAGATTAAGGAAATGCCTAAGAGGTGAGGAATTATGCTTATGGCCCACGAAGGGGAGAAGCATCCTTAGAACCTAAATCTAGGGAGCTTCGATAAGGGTTGGATGCAACCCCTAAATTCGAGGTGAAAGAGGGTAATTAGTTTTCCTCCACAAGAGAGGAGAAACCACCCGAAAACTTGGACTTATAACCGTCTAGGGGTGGCCACCAAGTAACTCCTCCTATAATTTTAAATACATATATCCAAGTCCTTATGCTTATGCAAGATAGCTAAGCTATTATTATTTTAGAAAGAGACTAAGTCCTTAAACTCACTCCCTAAAGAAACTAAATCATGTAAAGGGACATGTTTTGAATGACCCAATCTAATGCAATTCAAATTTTATTTTATTTTTATTTTTGGAAAATTATTTTGACTTAGGCTAATAGGATTCATATGATTAATGCATGAGAAATTAGATTATTGGTCAAAATCAGTGAGAAGGGAGGAGGTGAGTTTCCACCACGGCTCTCAAAGGTCAAGTCAAGTTTCTCTGGAAAAGTTGGAAGCCCTCCAATCAAGAGTTAAATAAGATGCATTTGTCCATGATATTATAAAGAAATGCACATCCAGCTAAGGGGTTGCTAATTCTTTTATCGTGATTTTAAACCTAAGATTTAAGTGAGGTTATGAGTTATTAAGTTGGGTAAAAGATTTATTTTTTCCTAAAGAGCCTAATCCACAACTAGGCCATACATAAAGCAAGGAAGAAACTAGGAAAATCATGCCACTTAATGCAATAGCTAAACAAATCATCAATCAATTTATAAAGCTAATCGCAAAAAGAATAAATGACCATTGTGGTCGGGCACCACCGTACAAACCTGAAAAATATCAAATATGGGTAGCCAAGCTCTACCCTTATACAACTTAGATTACAAATGAATTAAATTACAATTTATCAAGTAATTCATTGTTATGGGGGTCTTTAAGCATTATTCTTCTTTCTTCTTTCTTCTTTTCTTTTCTTCTTTTGGTTTCTTCTTTTGGATGGTTGGATGGTAGATGCTCCAAGGCTTCAAATGGTGCATAAGATAGGATATTATGACCAATGCTTATCCTAATACCCATAATAATTATTCCAAAATCATAATTATACAAATTTTTACATGAAAAGAAAAAGTGGAAATCTAACTAACACCTACTAAATAAAGGTTAGCTAACATGCATCACATAAATCCCAAGCATGTATATTGGACTTATCACACATGGGTGGAAGTAAAGCACCTCGGCTTCATTTCTTTGGATATAACATTCATATGGATGGACCTTAAACATATCTATTGCAAATGCATTATGTAATCCACTTAAGAAAATTTAGAAGTTGAATATGCATGATTTTTCTTAAGTAGAAAGAGTTTTCCTTATCTAAATTTTCATATACATACATGAAAGTAAGAAAGGCATAAGTGAGTACAGTGCCATTGTTAACTAGATGTGTAAGCTACATGACCTACTTAAAGCCTCGTAATCTCGAGGTTGTCTTGACTAATATACCACTTTCCTTAAATACAAACATGTATATAAAAGAAATGAAATAGAAAAGGAATATGCAAAAGTTGTTTAATAGATTCAATTTATCTTATGCAATTTATGTATACAAGTATAGGTAACCCATCTTAAATTATAGCATAGGGATGAATAGAGTATAGAATTAAGTGAGTGTTGGGTTCTTTTTAAATGAACCCTACATCTTACCAACTCCTATTCAAAACTGTGCTAACATAAGAAAGAAAGGAAAACTACACTAAGCATGACTTTATAATCGATCACATGCAAGCTTATAATTAAAGTATAAGTAGCATACTTTCAAATTTGGTATTTTATTTATATGTTGTGAAAATAATTTGGATTTAGTAGTGATAATAGCCACTCATATTTCTACTTTAGCCAAAACATGCAAATTTGACATAAAGTAAATAATTTAATTTTAAAATTTGAATTTCAAAACTATGAATGCATAAAATCACATGGCATACAACTTAACATGTTGAGGAAATATCCAAAGCAATGAAAGCATGTAAACAAACTCATTTTACTTAAATCCTAAAGACATTCTTATAGGAAAAAGAAAATTTAGAATGAATCAAAGTGAATTTCAAAATGATTTTTGTTTAGTTTGAAGTTTGATTTAATTTTGAAAAGGTGAGATGAGTTTGTTGTTCCTAACCCATTCCCATGCGTGTTTTGTATGATTATTTAATTTTTAGATAATTAGATCCATTTATACGCATTGATTAGGTTAAAGTATGAATTAAGTAGCTTAATTAACCCTTACCTACACCACCTTAGAAGAATTAACTAAATAATTATGAGATAATGAGATGACATAAAACCCACAAGGAATTTAAACTTGCAATGCTCCTAATAATGAAAAGGCCTAATGCAATTTGGCTCACAATTAAAAGTTAATTAAGCTAAGTTAGCTTAAGTAATTTTAAAATACCCTTTCATACTTATGAATGGGGTTTTGATTTCCTTAATTGAACTTAGGCCATTAAACACCTAAGCATCTACCCAAGGTAGATTAATTAAGTTTTGGAAGTTTTTAGAATTTTTAAAAATTAATTAAAGGGATAATTAATGAATTAACACTTAATTAAGCGGAGATTAAGAAGAGAAGAGGGGGTTTAGGAAATAGATTAAGGAAAATGCCCCAAAATTATTCCATAAACCTCCTACTTATTGGATCTGACCTTAATCAACCCTAATCATAGGCTAAAACCACTAATCATACTCTAATTATGCTTAATTACATGAGAAAGGTAATTAAGGAAATCATATGCAATTACTCTAATCAGGCCCTCAATAAATCCCAAGAAAATTAGGGGAGGCAGAGATCATCCTTTAAAACTTACCTAAGAAATTTGGGATTAATCAGAGGCCTAATCAAAGAGTAATTAGCAAAATACACTTTTTAATAAAACCCAAATTTAGAGAAAATCATAATTCAAAACTCATCAAAATTTTAAAATGTTCTAGGTTTAATTATCTTTCCATAGGTTTTTATTTCATATTTGTCTAAATTTTTTAGAGATAGTTATGAATTTTTGAAGTTCTCTAGTTTAATTAGGAATAAATTAAAGCACTTAACTAATCCCTATCTAATCCCTGGCTCACAGTGCGATGCGTGGTGGTGACGGTCAGCATGCTTTACACGCATCACGCTGTGAGGGGATAACTTAAGTTGTCATGTCACGAGGGGCGGTTGGCAGCGCATGCGCTTTATCGAAGGATGGCTGAGGATCAAAGATCGGATTGCTAAGGATCCGTGCATTTAAAAAAGGGTAAATAGATTTCTAAACGTCGAATAATCTCGATAGTCAAAAAATGCAGGATGGACGAGATGATCCAAGTTCTTCCCCGTGATCAACAGAGACCGTCCATGATCAAGGGGAAGATCCAAGCTAGATCTAGCATGAAATCACACCAAATTCAACCCACGCCATCTAAAGATAGAGAGCGGCAAATCCAACGATCAAAAATCAATGGGGTGAAAATTTCTATCACAAAGCTCCACACCACAATGAGTTTAGTGATAAAAAAATTTCATACCTCGCTTATGGTGATCACCGGCACTCGATTTCCTTGGAGAAGCTTCATCTGATTGAGACAAAGTCTTGCTGAGAGTATGAGCACTTGAGATGAAGTGGATCAATGTATGGACCAACTCCTCCTTGCTTGAGCTTTGATTGAATTTGATCCTTCCTCATGGGAACCCAATAGAAGTTTAGTGCACTCGACTTAGCTCCTAGATGAAGTGCAAGAGCAATTGGAAGGAAATCAAGTGTAAAGAAGTTGGCTACTCTTCCTCCCCTATTTTTGCACTGTGCGAAACTAAGAAATAGAAAATGGGAAGAGATCTAGGATGCTTAGGATCAATCTCCAATGGCTCCTTTGGCTTCCTATTCTTCAATCGATCTTGAGTGAGTGAAAATAGAATTGAATTAGGGGGAGTATATCTCCCCCTTGAAGGATCGGATGATCGACAATGCTCTTACTATTTTGATCCAATTGATGAGATTGGGATGGCTGTTTGATCTGTTTTGAGTGTGCACATGGTCGATTTGATCCAAGGAGTGGATTGCCAACCTCCCATGTGCCTTAGTTTGAGCTTGAGAGGGAGTTTGAAAATTCAATTTTAGCTGGGGTCGTTTGGTTTAGGGACCAAATGGGTTGACCCAAACCCATTGGGTGCACCACTCATCACTAAGTCCCCTTGAGCTTTTAGGAAAGCCTCAAGTGAATGTGAAGAGGGTATGACCAAATTACCCATGGATTAAGCCAAAATTTGTTCTATTGCCTAGGGTAGGATTGTCATTTTGCTATTTTCCACTTTGGGTATGTTGGTTATGTGGAGAAACTAGGTTTGGCCAAGTTTCATTAGATTTGGAATCCATTTGATAGGGTTTAGCTCATTTTGACCCATTTAGGTCAAAATGGGTCAACTTGGGTCAAGTTGACCAATTGGTCAAATTGGGTCAAACTAAGGGTTGGGTCAAGTTCATATGACCATTTGAAATGTTTTGGCTTTGGTTTGATTCAATTTGTATATATTTGATTTTGGCTCATATGACTTCATTTAGGTCAAATGGGTCAAGTTGACCTATTTGACCCATTTGACCTATTTGAGGTAGGTCAAGGGTTTTAGGTTAGGTTAGTCATATGGAGTGATTGGTATCTTTATTTCCAATCAATTTGGTTAAGTTCAATTTGGCTCAACATGACCCCTTTAGTCATGTTGGGTCAAGGTCAATAGGTTGCTAGTTGGCCAATTGAGGCTTTGGTCAAGTTCCACAAGTGATTTGGAATGGACTTGACCCATTGGTTTCAATCAATTTGCTTAGATTTTGACACATTTTGGCCCTTTAGGTCAAAATGGGTCAACTGGTCAATGGGCTAGGTTAGGCTCAAATGTTGGCTTGGTCAAGTTCAAACATAGGTCATGAGTGAACTTAGATCAATGGTTTCAATCAATTTGGCCTATGGTGGAATTTGGCTATGTAAGGTTTCATTTTAGGTTAAGTGTTGACTTGGTCAACCCTTAGGTTTGACTTGGTTTGACCTAATTTGATTGATTGATCATCCCATGATAATTGTTGACCATGTGGATATGAGTTTCGTTCAATCCAATTTGGTTAGGATCAAAATTTGGCTCATAAGGGTACTTTAGTTTACTTTGGGTCAAGTGAGCCTAAGTGGGTCAAATGGCTTGGTCAAAGCTTGATTTGAAGTTGGTTGATCTTGTATATGGACTCATGATTGAAATATAAATCCATTTACAAGTGGTTTGAAGTCAAATGGGTTTTGACCCATTTGAAAATTTCATATTCAAAGGAAGAATATGAAAGGGTTTTGGATTTGATTTTTGGACTTGGGTTTGTTTGAGTGATTGAAGTTTGGATTTATATGTAAGCTCAGGATTATAGGGTCGATTGAACCATGAGAGAAAATCAAGAGTTTGGCTTAATTTGGAATTATTTTGTCTAAGTTCAAGATTTTGGCTTGAAAGGCTCAGATTTGATTTTGAATGGATTTGAGTTTGATTTTTAGAATAGGTTTTGATTGTTTGAATCTATATTTCATTTATATATGTGAATATAAATTGATCATGAGAAAAATTCAAGAATTTGAAGTGGTTTAATCATGATTTGGGTTAAATCCATTAAAGGGAATTTAAAGGATTTAAGAAAATTTTAAATTGAAATTTAATTTTTGAATTGATTGATTGATTTATACTTATATTTCATTTAAATATGAGAATATAAATAAGTTTTGATAAAATCCCATGAGTTTGAATAGGTTTGATCATGCTTTAGGTTAAACCCATTAGAGGGAATTTAAAGGATTTAAGGGAATTTTAAATTGCAATTTAATTTTTGAATTGGATTTAAATGATTTATATTTAGATCATAATTTATATTTAAATTCCCTTTAATGAGAATATAAATAAGTTTTGAGAAAATCCCAAGGGTTTGAATAGGTTTGGTCAAGATTTAGGCTAATTCCATTAAAGGGAATTTAAAGGATTTAAGGAAAATTTCATGAATTGATTTTGAATTTTGAATTTGATTTGATGGGTTTGAATTTATATTTCATTTATATATGTGAATATAAATGAGAGTATAAATATATCATGAGAAAATCTTAAAGATTTGAATAGGTTTAGATCATAATTTTGGCAAAGTCCTTAAGAAATGGTTAAGGACTTAGGCAAAATTTGGACTTAGGAGTTTTTGATTGATTTTGATCATGGGTTTCAATCATAGATTTCAATCTTGGATTTCAATAATGGAATTGATTTGAATTTGGAGAAAATAAATTAAGATTGATTTGGAGTTTGACTTGAAAGATGGAAAGTGAGGAATGATCTAAGCTAAGGGTAGGAAATTTTCTTAACATCCCTAAAGCATAACCTATTCCTATGGTTAACTCTTCTAAGTCTTCTAGGGCTAGGTTTATGTGTCCACCTAATCGCTAGATGTATCTTAAGACTAAGAAACTCTTGAATTATAAGAGAAGTCCTATGTCTAAGATGGTGGTGTTGAGAGCTCATCCTAAAAATGAGGTCAACAAAGGGCGCCCAATAGGTGTGGTGTGTTGACAAGGAACACTCCACGTATTGGTGTTGACCAAAATGATAAACAACATTAAGAGATCATAAGAACTAATAAAAGTAATCTATCCTTAACCTAAGGAATAGAAAGAATCCAGAGCTAAGTGCAATGTGGCTCCACTTATGTCTAAGACATAAGAGAGGGAAAAATCCACTAAGGGATAGAGTGTCAACATTCCACTAGGGAAGCAGGTTCAAGTCATCCACAAGGGGATGAGAGGTTTGATTTAATTCTCACTGAGGAGAAAAAGGATTTGATTTGTTCCACTAGGGAATAGGGTTGAATTTGTTTCAAATTTTATTAGGTTTAAATTTTTGAGATGAACCTTGAGAAATGGGTTGTATAATAGAGCCATGGAGGCTGACCTAACTGTGTTTACCATCCAAAGGGGTCTCAAAGCACATAGTAGGACTAATCAACCAAAAGGATGTCTTTCGGTATGCAATAGATGTACTAGGAAGAAAGCATAGTAGACTTACATCCTCTAAGTAAGAACCAGTTGCTGGGATAATCTATTGGCAAAGCAATAGATTGAACCTAACCTTGAGTGAATGTCACTGCGGGACTTAGATCAACTCAAATATAGTATAGATTAATTTCCTTTTTATATTTGTTTATTTTGATTGTTATGGATCCCATAGGTTTGCGATGAATTGCATTGAGTAGAAGCCAAAGAAACCTAGACCTAACTCAGATTTACCAATTCAAAGGGAGTAGTCTACCAACCACAAGGTAGGACTATCCAACCAAAGGGATGCCTTTTGGTATACAATGGTCAAGTCTTAAGAAGAAAGCACGGGGACTCACATCTTCTAGAAATAAGGAACCACTAGGGTGATTGGTTGCTTTTGGCAACAAATCGGACCCGACCTAGGACTGACTATTAAGTGAATGCCACTGGGGGACTTAGATCAACTCAAAGATAGCCAAAGATTGATTTTCATTTTTAATTTGTTTATGGATTCCATTGGTTTGCAATGGATCATACTGAGAAGGACCTTATAGAAGCCTAGACCTATCTCAAATTTACTGAACCAAAGGGAGTACCTTCCCGGTCGATGGGAGAACTATCAGCCCAAAGGAGTACCTTTCAGTTTCGAATGATCAATTGAGGTGAAGAAAGCTCAGGGACTCACATCTTCCACTAGAAAAGATCACTAGGGTGATTGGTTGCTTTGGGAAACAAATCAAACCTAACCTAAGGCTGTCCGTCAATTTGCGACAATCATGCTAGAAAGAATGCATCATAGTCTTATATCTTTCAAAGCAGAATGATTGCCAGGGTGACCTGCTTGTAGCAAAATAGATTGAACTCGACCTAAGGGTAACTACGGAGTGAGTACCGACTCGAGGATTTATCTCAACTCAGGTAGTCAGGCAATTCTTATAGGTAGTTTTGCTAACACTGCCCCGAAGATAGGATGTCTGCTTGGGATAATGGGGCCCTTTGGGGGCTTAAATTCCTAATCCACAAGCAAATTAATTTTATTTATTTATTTGTTTAATTTTTTTATCGTGGACCCTATTAGTTTGTGAGAGATCGAATTGAGAAGGAGCTTATATCAGCCTAGACCTATCTCAGATTTACTGAACCAAGGGAAAATCTGTGCATCCGCTAAACAAATTCTCCAACCACAGGGGTGACTACTAGGAAAGGGGAATTGTCCAATCCAAATGCAACCTGGGTAGTGTCTAAATGGGGTCACAAAGGACTTAATCCAAATAGAGTCCCCACAGGGGATGGGGCCACTAAGGGCTTAATCTAACACCCTGGAGAAGATGAAATGGCTAGTCATATATCCAATAGGAATTCGGTGTCTAACTCAAGGAGAGAGCATGAGGACTCTTATCTGCCAAGAGTGGTGTACTCATTGAGTGAGCTGCTATCACCATAGCGAACATCAACCAACCTAAGGTGCCTATCGATTTGCAATAATCAACTTAGGGAGAAAGCTCAGGGAGCCACATCCTCTTATAGTGGACTGATTACTAGGATAGTCTGTCTTTGGCTCGATAGGTGCTATCTAACCTAAGGGGACTACTGAGTGAATGCCATTGAAGGACTTAGATCAACTCAAGAATAGTCAAGAGGAAAGGAGACTCTGGGGGACTTATCCTAAACCTCAAACATACTTGACCTAGTTAGAGCATGATGGCTAGTTCAAGAAGGAAGCACGGGGCTCACAGGGACTTATCCTGAACCTTAAACAAAGTCAATCATGAGGTAGCTTCCTGGCTAGGTAGTAAAGTAAATCATACTAACAAGGAGCTCTTGGTTTGCAATGATCAAGATAGGAAGAAAGTGCAGGGACTCATATATTTCAATAAATGATCACTGGGGTGACATACTAGATAGCATGTAGACCTGACCTAGAGCAGCTAATGAGTGAGTGCCACAGGGGGGTTGCTCTCACATCAAAATAGCTCGAGATAAAAGATTTGTGTTTATTTTGTGCATGTGTTAAAAGGAATAGGATGCCTCCCAGGGACTCTTACATCTACTTTAAAACATGATGGGGAATTGTGAAATGATGCCACGGATGGTAACAAGGATTTCCACTAAGAAAGGATGCCACTTGGGTTCACTCACACCTAACTTAGTTATGTTAATCAAATAGATTCCCTCGTTCTCTTACACCTATTCTAAAAGGGAGATTGTGTGTGATGAAAGAGGATATGATGCCCGGGGACTTTACACCTACCCTAAACACGTCATGGTGGATTCACAAGATAAGCAAATAAAACTTTGAAAGAAGAGAATATTTGGTAAATGGAATCAGACTTTGTTCTTTTTATTAATGATTATTTTTAAACAAGTTTTGTTTCATGAGTAATAGTTTCTTAGGTAGAGCCCATTAATTGGAAGCATCAGGTGTTCCCCTTTACAATCAATAAGCTAATAAGATCCTCCTTGGTAAGCCTTCTCTCTGACATAGGGGCCTTCCCAAGTGGGTTCAAACTTGCCTCCCATCTTTCGACGGACAATAAATGGTATCCTTAGGACTAACACAGGTTCTCCTACATGGAAAGACCTAGGGTGGACCAGCTTGTTGTGAGCTTGAATCATTTTGGCCTTGTATAGCTCGAGATTTTGGCATGCCAATATGCGACTTTCCTCCAAATCTTTGAGCTCTTCTAACCACAACTTTGCATTTTGCTCTGTAGTGATCTTGTTACCCAATGCTATCCTTAGTGAGGGAAGTTAAACTTCTAAGGGAAGAATAGCTTCGGACCCATAAACTGAGGAAAATGGGATAGACTGAGTTGGAGTTTGGTATGTGGTGTGGTAGGCCCATACAGCTTCAACCAACTGTTCATTCCACTATCATTTATTATCATCAAGAGTCTTCTTCAGTATCTGGATAAGAGTTTTGTTGAATGCTTCCACTAAGCCAATAGCTCTATAGTAGTAGATGGTGGAGTATCTCCAATCTATATTGTGTCTTCTGATAAAGCTATTGATCTTCATGCTTTTAAATGCAATACAATTATCATATATAATTCATCGAGGCACCCCAAATATATATACGATATGGTTCTTGAAAAATTGAAGTACATGGTGAGTTGTGATCTCTCTGAGTGGGATGGCTTCTGGCCAATTGGAAAAGTAGGCTCTAAGATGAATATGCCCCTTGGAAGAAGGAGGATCGATCGGACCCATAATGTCAGTACCCCAACACTCAAATGGCCATGAAGCCAATGTAAGGTGTAGAATGTTAGGTGGCTGGTGGAGCACCACACCGTGCACTTAACACTAATGGCATCTCCTAGCTATGTCTATGTAATCTATGATCATAGAAGGCCAGTAGTATCCAAGTCTTTTGTTCTTCATTTTTATCTTTGGACCAGATTGATGAGCTCCATATAGACCTGAATGTACCTCGGTTATAATACCACAGGCTTCGTGTTTGTCTAAACAATGTAACCACATCTGGTCAAAAGACTGTCGGTACAAGGTGCCATCAACAAGAGCATGGGAGAGAGCTCTCTATTTCACCTGAAGGGCATGTGACTTTTTTTGAGGTAGTTTGCCAGAGTTTAAGTAATCTATGAACGGTTGCCTCCAATCTAGCTCCTTGTCTATTTTGGCAACGACAACTTCCGCTTCAAGAGAAAGTCTCTCAGTGAGTTCAAAATCAATAAAGGATATGACTTTTCTATTTTGGACTCGTATTGAAATGGATTCATCTTCCATACATGCCAACTCTTTGGCAAGTTTTGCCAAGGAATATGCTACTGTGTTCTCTACTTGGGGAACTTTATAGATGGTGACTTCTGGAATTTGGGCCAACAGCTTCATGGTATACTCATAGTAATGATGAAGATTGGGTTTGAGAACCTGGTAAGACCCTACAATCTGGTTGATGAACAACTATGAATCCCCAAAGATGTTGATGCTCTTGACACTAATAGTGGTGGCTAACTCTAGACTGACAATCAAAGCCTCATACTTAGCTTCATTGTTGGTGCAGGGGTTGGAAAGATAGTATAAGAATCTCATCACATCGCAGTTTGGAGTTAGAAGAACTATTCCTACCTCGCTTGAGAGATAGATTGTGGTTCATCTTTAAGAAAAGAAGCAACACCATCAAAATACATCTCCCATCTATGATTGCTAGCCTCCTAAGTTCATGATTTGTTCATCGGGAGATCCACTAAGCGGAGAATCAGGAAGTGGTGTGCCTAAGAAATCAAGTGCCTTTTATCGCATGAAGGGGTACAAACGTGATATCGAACTGCGAGAGTATCATGGATCAATAAGCTAAATGTCTAGAAAGCATTGGTCATGTCATGAGGCACTACAGTGGATTTATTTTGGAGATCAAGTTCACCTTATGAGAAATCATGTAATGCTGTAGCTTCTGAGATGCAAAGATCAAAGTTAGGCAATGTTTCGCAATAGGTGGATAGTTTGCTTCAGCAGGAATCAGACGATGACTGAGGTTTGGCTTGAGCCAACAGAGCACTGAGAGAGTAATCCAATGCAGATAAAGGATGAGTGGTTTCTGATATGCTAGAACCGAGCTTCACCAAGTACTCTTTGATGTCTTCGAAAGCATGCTGACACTTATCATCCCACTTGAACTTGGGATCCTTTTTGACAAGTTCTAAAAATGGTTTCCATCTCCTTGATAGGTTTGAGATAAAGCATTTTAGATATGCCAACCATCCTTGAAAGGATCTGAGTTGAGTTAAACTAGAGGTGGCATTTCTAAGATCTTTAATCTTTTGTGATCTTTTCTATTCCTGTCAAACAACAAACCCAAGTAATTTTCCTAAAGTGACTCCGAATGCACACTTCAGGGGATTCATTTTGATGTTATATTATCTTAACCGTTCAAAAACTACTCTCAAGTCAAAGAGATGATCTTTCTTTTCTAAACTCTTGACTACTAGATCATCAACATAACACTTAACCTGATGATGGATGAGTTTGTTAAAGATCTAAGTCATGGCCTGTTGGTATGTAGCACTAGCATTTTTAAGGTCGAAATGCATGATCCTATAACAGAAGATTCGACGTTCAAAAGTAATATTTTCATCTTCGTGAGACTTTATTTGGTTATAGGATGATCCATCCATGAAAGGAAGACTGCATGAGATGAGGTGATGTCCACCATTAACTCTGGTATAGGAAGAGGAAACTCATCCTTAGTACATGCATTATTTAAGTTTGTAAAATTGACGTAAATGCGAATTTGGCTATTCTTCTTCTAAACAGGGATGACACTAGCTAACCAGGTAGGATATTTTTCTTTCCTGATGAAACCAACATTGATCAGTTTCTTGACTTCAGAAATGACCTATTGTTCAATTTCTAATTGCATGCGTCTAGGAGCTTGCTTAATAGGGGTAATGTTAGGGTCTATTGGTAGCTTGTGAACTATTACATCAAGATATAAATTGGGCATTTCTTCATAACTCCATGCGAAATAGTCTTTAAACTCAGCCAATAGCCTAACTAAGTCATTGGTTTCTTCTTCATTCAACAACCGATGTATGTCGAGGATTTTTTCTATCCCAGGTTGATTTCTTTAAGCTTGTCATTATTGAATGAATCTTCTTCAAATTTTGGTGGTGCCTCTTTACTTGAGATCATCTAGATCATCCGAAGTTTCTAAACACACATTCTCATAAGAGTTGAGATGTGCGAGAAGAAACTATCGATTCCAAATGGTATAAATAACTAAGCAAAAAATCTTTGTCATCAATCGATGCACTACAATCCTAGTCTTGCTCTTGATTATGCTTCCCTGCTTGTATTGTTCCATAGTTTTTTGAAGTATTCTGACCTATGCTTGGACCATGTGTGAGGAACTAAACCTTTATGTATAAGATTTTGAACACAAGGTGAGTAAAATTCAAAAGGTAATTTCATTAATTCTTTAAAAGTATCTTCCTCAAGTCCTACATCAAGCTCTGTACTTGAGGATGATGAACCCAAAAGAACCATTTCTACTTCATGTCACTGGAAGACATAGGGACTTCCTTAACTAGTAAACCTTCAACTTTTTAAGATGTAAGTGAGGTTAGAGCTAAGGTTGAGGTTAGAGCTAAGGTTCCCAACTACTGTCGAATAGTTTCACATAAACTAAATTCAAATGCTTTGTTTTGCTTGGAGGCCTGGTCTTCGTCTCTGGCTAGATTAAAAGTCACCTCTAATGGAACCAGCTGAGAGGGGTCGACTGGTATACTAATTTCTCGATCTTCAGTACCAATGATTATTTCCCTCTATCTTGAGGTGCTGCCCTTGGAGGTAGAACCTTGCCATTACGGAGGTTGACTTCGGTAATCTCTTGAGGCAAGGTGGTGGAAGGTTCTACCTGCACTTCAGGCTCACCTACAACTTCTCCTATGATACACTCAGAATCAGATGATTCCAATCTATCTCAAGAGGTGAACCCATAGTATTCATAGTTAGAAAGTCCAACTCTGAATCAAAAAGAGGAAGATCAGAATTATTATAGTTAATTAGACTTGAAGAGTTATTATTAGGAATAGAAGAAGACAACTCATCAGAAGAGACACATATATAATTCAAACTAGCTTTATTCTTCAATTTCTTTGAAGTATTTGGGGGTACAAAGTAGAAGTCAAGTAAAGTGAGTGGAGCAAGGGAATTGATGCCCTTATCCGATGATACAAGAGTTCTACTAGTAAGAAATAGAAGAGCTAGCTAAAATGAAGAAGCCGGTGTGGAAGCAGAATCAAGGTGAGGTGGACACTTGGTGGTCAAGCAAAGGGCTGACACATGTTTCTACTATTGCTATTGTTGAGCTCCCACTTTCCTAGAGTTGGCACATGCAACTTGCAAACCTTTCTTGGTGTTGGAGGTTTAAGATGACTCAGACACCTGCAAGAAAAGTTTCTTGATCTTCTGAATTATTTTCTTAGAGATTTTAGACAAAGAAATGTCCCAACCTTTTTGGTTTTGGTAGGATCACTTGTATCCCCAAGGATTACCCTAATAGAACTGTAAGGTTGTTCAACAAGGTATTCCTTTGGGATAACTATAGCACTGGTCTTGAATTTTGTTCAAGCCAGTCCTTAAATGTCAAGCAATCCTCCAAAATGTGCCTAAAGATAATGGTAAGGGAAAAGTTTGGATCATGACTTTGCCTACTTCCTCTGTCTCCTAGCTGCAGCTAAAAATCAAGTTTCTTTAAGAGATTCTTAAAGATTTTTCTGATTATCTCCCTATTAAAAGAATAAGGTTTGTTTAACTTATCTAAAAGAGTAAGTGGACCATAGCTACGTGGCAAAAGATATGCATGCCGCTACTGCTAGTGGCACGGCTGAGGTAGTGACTGTGCTGGCCATGGAGGCTATGGTGAAGGCTGGTATGGCTGCCTCAGTGGTGGCAAAGGAGGTGGAGGCTGTTGAGGTCATGGCCTCTCAGACTGATCTTTAGCTAGTTGTTTCCCCTTGTCAATCACTGCTACTACTCCAAGTTTCTTTTCATAGACCTTTTGGGATTTTTGCTTGGGAAACTATTTGGCCTCTCCATGTAGATTAGCCGCCTTGTTGATTAGCTTCTCAAATGTCTTGATAGTGAAGCCCTTAAGCATGAAGGGGACTGGGCCATGGATATTCTTCAAGAGAATCACAATGGCATGTTGTTCAGACAGCTGTTGTTCACACATCATAATTAGGTTATACCATCGAAGAATATAATCAGCAAGTGATCACCGGAGTGTTGTTGTGCTACAATGAGATCACCTACAGTAACCCTTTGCTGAGCTCTAGCAAATCTCTTGATGAAGAGTTTCTCTAACTCAACAAATGTCTTTGCTGAACTGTTGGGCAGTTCAGCATACAAATCAAAAGCAATAAACACTAGACTACTGACAAAGAGTCTAAAGAGTAAAGCATCGCTACCACCTGCGTTACAATAACTGGCCCTGAAGTGAGTTATATGATGCCTCATATTCCCCCTACCATCAAAGCTTTTGAAGGAAGGAGGCACAAAACCCTTGGGATACTGGATAATATTGAATTCTTCTGGGTAGGGTCTACCCTTTGGAACCGATGATCCTCCCAGGGCTTGAGCCAAAGCTTCCTTCACCTACTGCTCAACCATGGATTTTAAATCTTTTCTTGTATGGAGGTACTATCCACTACCTTCCTATACAGGCTAATGCTACCTTGCTTAGCGGGAGGTAAAGTCTTAACTAGGTCTAAGACATGCATTAGCTCAGGCTAACTGACATCTACTATAATAGGATGAACTGGAGGAGCTGATTTCAGAAGCACTGACACTGCTGATAACAAGTCCTATAACTGATGTGCAATCTTATCAATCTGCTCATCCTTCTGCCTTAACTAGAGTCGGAGGTGTTGGACTAATTTTGTAGTATCCTCTTGATCAACCTCATCACCTTCCATGGCCTATTGCTCCCTAACAAGAGACCCTCTCGTGTCAACCATGCATATCCCAGTTGAATCCCCCATCAAGTCATCTTCGTTAGGATCGATGTTGACTCTCTCTTTATAGGACCAGGCGTACTCTAAGATCTCCTTCTCCATAAAATAATGTGCAACTATCTCATCTAAAGAGTGATCTAACAGAGAAATATAGGTGATCGTGTGATCATCAATCGAGAGTAACGACCTGCCTATCACTGGGAGTCAATCTTGTGATGACTACTATCAATGATACTCTTTATACTTGCACAGGGTAACAACTTAGGATGATCCTCTACCATTCTGCAACTGAACTATCACTAGAATATCTCGTGATACTATCACCATCATCCTATCAGATGGGGAGTTGGTGAAGGAATGACCATGATGCGCCACCACTTTCCGCACCACCGGGGAAGGTCGAAAAGAGCTTACCACAATAGGTGGTGTAGGAGGAGTAGGATCCCTTGGCCATAGTTGGATCACCAATGGGGTACATTTTTCCCCGAATGCGGCCTTTAAGGCCTTAAATGGAATGGGAGATGCTGAAATCTACACTGGCGATGGTGTACGAGGGGTAGAGCAGCAGGTTGGAAACACCACCAACTCTCTGTGCATATGAACTATGCTCCTATGGTGGCTGGTCCTCATGAAGAGAATACTATTAGAATGGTCGGCGAGAGTAGTGCATCGAGCTGGAAAATCAACCAAAGTAGTAGGTCCATGACCTGAACCTTGTTGCTCTACTAGTAATGTGATGTATCAGCCCTCTCTTGATAGATCTCTAATGTGGAGGATAATAGATCGAAGGTCAAACTACATCCTGACTCAGATGTATGCTACACCGCATAGAATAGACGGAGGTGCATACAATCTCTACCGACTCAATGTGTAATGCACCGAGGAGGTGACGATCCTCTGATCATTCTCGCTTTGATCCGTGAGAGAGGATGGAACTAGTTTTCTGTAACCAGTGGTGAAGTGATCATGGGAGACTCATCCATGGTAATCTAGTTACTGCCTCCCTTTCTGCTATCAGTGTGAACCGCTTTGATCATAATCCTTGTTCCTACATCAGTAGGATGAGAGGAGTGAGCTAGACCATACTCAAATGTGGGGAGGCCCTAAAACTGGGGAGCCTTACCCTTGGAGGGCAGTGATGGTAGTACTAGCCAGATTGGGGCAACATGGGCAACTCGGATGAACTACAACCGGAATCGCATACTGCTACTGAATTGTAACTAAGTATGTGGTACGCCAGCCTTTCCTCTGAGGATATCGTTCAGTTGCGTATTGCTTCTATCGATGATGAAACTGCTTTGGTCACCTTCATTACTTGAGGTGTGGGGGAATGCCTCACAAGTGATCTGGCCCCAAATCCGCCAAAGTGAGTGGTATGGTCTAGATGAGGAAGTCGGCTGATCTAAAGCTAGATCCATATCATGGGGGAAGGTGAAGACAAAGTTTTGAGAATTGGCCATTTGCAGAACTATCGAAATTGAGCAGTCTTGTGACTAAAGAATCTGCAATGAGCAATGAACTTATATCAGGATTCTATCTCCATAGATTTTTTTTTGAATTTTAAATTTTGAAAGTTTGAACCCACATCCAACAACTTGGAAGTGTTAAGTAGGGTTCAAATATAATTAAGAAGATTGATTGAAAGAGGAATTTGAATATGAATCCAAACTTCAACAAATTTAAGTATGTTGAAATATGGATTCAAAATTTAAATTAGGATGCTTCCATAGGTTCATTGATGTTTTGAATTTGAATTTTTGATTTTGAGGACCCTTTCCTTTAACAAATTTAGGTATGTTAAAGTAAGGGTCAAATTATTATTATTTTTTTATTATTTTGGAATTTTACTTAGCAAATTTAGGCATGCTAAGCAAAGTAAAAGTGATTGTTTCTTTTTGTGAGTTTTGTTTTGATTTTGAAAATTTTGGAATTCTTACATAGCAAATTTAGGTATGCTTAGTGAAGAATCCAAGTGTATTTTGTTTAATTTTTGGAAAATAGGATTCTTAGCAAATTTAGGTATGCTAGGAAAATCCTAAGTGTTCATTTGTTCGGAATGTTTTGTTTTTTTAAAAAGGGTGGGATCCTTAGCAAATTTGGTATGCTAAGGAAATCCTAAGTGTTTTATTTTATTTTTGAGGTGATTGAAAGTGGAGACTTTACTTTAGCAAATTTGGTATGCTAAAGATGAAATCCCACTTGGTTTTGTGAAATCAAAATTTCACTTAGCAAATTTGAGTATGCTAAATGAAATTCTGAATGGTGTGCTTTAAAATTTTGATTTTATTTTTGGTTTTGAAAAATGAAAACTTATCCTTAGCAAATTTGGTATGCTAAGGGCAGAAGTTCCAAGAGGTGTTTGAAAATTTTGGTTCTGACTTTGGAAACTTCACTTAGCAAATTTGAGTATGCTAGGTGATGTTTCAAAATAACTTTTGAAAAGTGTTTGAAATTGGATTTGAAAACTTCACTTAGAAAAATTTAAGAATGCTAAATGAAGTTCCAAATATGTGTTAAAAAAAATTTTTGGATTTTGGATTTGGAGACTTCACTTAACAAATTTGGGTATGTTAAGCGAGGTTCCAAATGTGTTTACAAAATTTTTGAAATATGATTTATTGATTTTGATTTTTGGATTTGGGAAGCTCACTTAACAAATTTGGGTATGTTAAGTGAAGTTCCAAAATGTGGTTTGAAAATTTTGAAATATGATTGTTGATTTTGATTTTGGATTTGGAAACTTTACTTAGCAAACTTGATTATGCTAAATAAAATATAAAGTGTGTTTTGGAAAATATTGAATTTTGGGATTTGGAGACTTCACTTAAGAAATTTGGGTATGTTAAGTGAGGTTCCAAATGTGTTTCAAAAATTTTGAAATATGATTGTTGATTTTGATTTTTGATTTGAAAACTTCACTTAGCAAATTTGGGTATGTTAAATGAAGTTCCAAATGTTGTTTGAAAATTTTTGAAATATGATTGTTGATTTTTTTTTTTTTTTTGAAGAAAAAAGGGGACCTCCATTCAACAAATTTAAGTATGTAGAGTGGAGATCAATCTTATTTTTGAAATATGAAATTTTTGTTTTGTGTGTGATTGTTGCTTTTTGAAAGAGAGGAATTCCATCTTGAAACATATGTGAGATATGTTTAAGTGGGATTTCCTAAATGACATTTTTATTTTTAATTGGGAATGAAATTTTTATTTAATAAATTTGAGTATGAAAATATTCATATGTGCATTTTTGAAAAGTTTAATTTTGTTTGGAAATGAACTTTCCATTCAATAAGTGTGAGTGTATTGAATAGAAAGATTCATGTATGCTTTTTGAAAAGTTTAATTTTATTTACAAATGAACTTTCCATTCAATAAGTGTGAGCATATTGAATAGAAAAATTCATGTGTGCTTTTGAAAACTTTATGATTATGATTGTGATTTTTGGAAAAGAGGATTTGTTCATTTTTATCTTGGAAATGACATCTTCATCAAAGTGAATTGAAAAAAGATATTCATTTGTGTTTTTGGAAAATGTTATTAGTTTTATTTTTGAGAATCACTACATATAACAATTATTGGAATTGTTAAATGAGGGTGACAAAATTTTGTGGAAAATATTTTATTAAGTGCATTTTTGAAAAGGTTCTTTTGAAAAAGTAAAGTTCTTTATGGAAGATTTACTATTTTAGGATGAACCTTTCCTTGTCATGAAAATGGTAAGGAGGAAGTCTTAAAGATGTTTTCTTTTTGATTTAGATCTTTTCATGTCACCCATTGGAGAACCCAATGGGGGTTTCAAGACCAACAAGGAATGCGGTCCTAAAACCTAAAGATGTTGGCTAACTCAACTCAAGGATGAAATGAGCTAAGTGCTAACAGAAAGAAGGATAGTCTTGGATTTATACCAAAGTGCAAACCCACTATTGATCATCAAAGACAATGATCATTTACCAAAGATGGAGAGAGGAACCATCCCTAGTGGAGTCGCTAGAAAAATCTATTGGTTAAAAATTTCTATAGGGAGTCACCTTCAAATCTATGGGGAGAAAGAAAAGGCAAGACACAATAAAAATTCATCTTGTTACGATGCCACGTAGATCCGCAGATGTACTTATTCAGGTGATCGGATACATCGAAAAGAAAATAGTGTACTGTCTTGAGAGATAGAAATCACTACCCTTTAATGAAACCAATCACCTCAATAAGGACTCCTTAGGACGATGGGTCTGCATATGTACCATAGATTCTTCCCCAACTTTACATAGAAAAGTAAAGCAAGATTTATTTTAAATTGGGCTAGTTAAGTTCCTTACAGGGGCATGCCCCCATAGTTAATACATCATTAGGGACGGGATCCCTTAGGAAAACTCCCAATTAAGGTAAATGATCACTGTCTTTGAAGATTTCAATAGGAAGGACTATCAATTGATTGGTTTATTTTTGAAGATCAAATGGGATTGATCAAAAGAGGGAGTTATTATTGAAGAAAAAAAATGGAAGATAAGTAGGAGATGCCCACGATGCTAGGAAACCTAGCGAGTATCTCAAACTATCCTATAGTAGGGCTTTACATCTAAGAAATTGATTTAGTTTGTTTGAGTTGCATTTTTCACTAGAATTTTAGGACTTAAGATTCCTTAACACAAGATTAAGGAAATTCCTAAGAGGTGAGGAATTATTCTTATGTCCCATGAAGAGGAGAAGCAACCTCAAAACCTAAATCTATGGAGCTTCGACAAGTGCTAGAAGCACAACCTAAATCTAAGATGAAAATAAGTAATTGGTTTTCCTCCACAAGAGAGGAAAAACCACCCGACAACTTGGACTTACAATTGCCTGGGGGTGGCCGCTAACTAACTCCTCATATGATTTTAAATACATGTAGGCAAGTCTTTATGCTTATGCAAGATAGCTAGGCTGTTATTATTTTAGAAAGAGACAAAGTCCTTAAACTCACTCCCTAAAGAGACTAGATCATGCAAAAGGACATGTTTCAAATGACCTAAATCTAATGCAATTTAAATTTCATTTTATTTTTATTTTTGGATAATTATTTTGACTCAGGCTAATATGATTCATATGACTAATGCATGAGAAATCAGATTATTGGTCAAAATCAGTGAGAAGGGAGGAGGTGAGTTTCCACCATGGCTCTCAAAGGTCAAGCCGAGTTTCTCTGGCAAAGGTGGAAGCCCTCCAATCAAGAGTGAAATAAGTTGCATTTGTGCATGATTTTATAAAGAAATGCTCATCCAGCTAAGGGGCTGCTAATTCTTTTATCTTAATTTTAAACTTAAGCTTTAGGTGAGTTTATGAGTTCTTTAATTTTATTTTGAGTTGTTAAGTTGGGAAAAAGATTTATTTTTTCCTAAAGAGCCTAATCCACATCCAGGCCATACATAAAGCAAGGAAGAAACTAAGAAAATCATGCCACTTAATGCAAAAGCTAAACAAATCATCAATTAATTTATAAAGCTAAATGCAAAAAGAATAAATAGCCATTATGGTCGAGCACCATCGCACAAACCCAAAAATATCAAATATGGGTAGCCGAGCTCACAACCCGGATTACAAATGAATTAAATTACAATTAAGCAAAGAATTCATTATTATGGGGGTCTTCAAGCTTTATTCTTCTTTCTTCTTTTCTTTTCTTTTTTGGTTCCTTCTTTTAGATGGTTAGATGGTAGATACTCCAAGGCTTCACATGATGCATAAGATAGGATTTTATGAATAATGCTAATCCTAATTCCCATAACAATTATTCTAAAATCTTAATTATACAAATTTTTGCATGAAAAGGAAAAGTGGAAATCTAACTAACACCTGCAAAATAAAGGTTAGCTAAAACACTCCACACAAATCCTAAGCATGTATATTGGACTTATCACCCCACACATGGGTGACTAAGTCCACCTAGCCTATGGATTATGCTTAGGGGTATAAATCACCTACAAGCAAAAGCATTTATAATTTTATTTATGATAGCATCTGTTAAGCACAATCCCTTATAGAAAAGAATAGTTAGACTAAGAATGTCCTACCATTCATTCTATGAGCATACATCCTAACATCCAGTCTAAAATATATATCATAAAATAAAATAAACATCAAACCATACACCGACATAACCTAAGGCTATAAGTGGTGACTTAGGCTAATATGTGTGCTTTGAAGACTTGTTTGGTATGCTTAGCTATGGCTTTAGGTTTAAATTTTTTAAGTGTGAAGAACATGTTCAACTTAGAGGAGGGTTTCATTTAAGCTGTTTAAGTGTTTTGGGTTGATTTAATTTCATGTTTTTATTTGGTTTAAGTGGATCCTACAATTAATTACTAAGTTTTGAAGAGAGTGAAAGGGAAGAGAACCTCTCTTTCCTTCCCTAACCTAAGTAATTTATAAAGTAGATTCACATTTTAGTTTCATTTAGGTGAATGTTTTGATTAGATCCTTTAATTAATCCTAAGTTTAGATAAACTCTAAACAAACCTATTTAAAAAGAAAGGCATTTTAAGATTAAATAAAATGAGTCAAAATTCACATAACATATATTACTTCATTTCTTTCCCAACATATATAACATGCATATGGATGGACCTTAAACATATCTATACATGCAAATGAGAGTATTTAACACACTTTATGATGCATGCTAAGTAATCCATTAAAGAAAATTTAGATGTTGAATATACATGATTTTTCTTAAGTAGAAAGAGTTTTCCTTATCTAAATTTTCACATACATACATGAAAGTAAGAAAGGCATAAGTTAGTATAGTGCCATTGTTAACTAGACATGTAAGGTACAAGACCCACTTAGGGCTACTTAAAGCCTCGCAATCTTAGGGTTCTCCAGACTAATATACCACTTTCCTTAAATACAAATATGTATATAAAAGAAATGAAATAAAAAGGAATATGCAAAAGTTGTTTAATATATTCATTTTATCTTATGCAATTTATGCATGCAAGTATAGGTAACCCTTCTTAAATAATAACATAGGGATGAATAGGGTATAGAATTAAGTAAGTGTTGGGTTCTTTTCAAATGAACCCTACATCTTACCAACTCCTATTCAAAACTATGCTAACATAAGAAAGAAAGGAAAACTACACTAAGCATGACTTTATAATCTATCACATGAAAGATTATAATTAAAGTATAAGTAGCATACTTTCATATTTGGCATTTGATTTATATGTTTTAAAAATAATTTAGATTTAGTAGTGATAATAGCCACTCATATTTCTACTTTAGCCAACACATGCAAATTTGACATATAGTAAATAATTTTATTTTTAATTTTGAATTTCAAAACTATGAATACATGAAATCACATGGCATGCAACTTAACATATTGAGGAAATATCCAAAGTAATGAAAGCATGTAAACAAACTCAGTTTACTTAAATCCTAAAGACGTTCTTATAAGAATAAATTGAATTTCAAAATGATTTTTGTTTAGTTTGAAGTTTGATTTAATTTTGAAAAGGTGAGATGAGTTTACTATTCCTAACCCATTCCCACATGTGTTTTGTATTTTTGTTTAATTTTTAGATAATTAAATCCATTTTTATGCATTGATTAGGTTAAGGTGTGAATTAAGTAGCTTAATTAACCCTTACCTACACCACCTTAGAAGAATTAACTAAATAATTATGAGCCAATGAGATGATATAAAACCCACAAGAAATTTTAATTTGTAATGCACCTAATAATGAAAAGGCCTAATGTAATTTGGCTCATAATTAAAAGTTAATTAAGCTAAGGGGTTTGGCTTAAGTAATTTTGAAACACCCTTTCATACTTATGAATGGGGTTTTGATTTCCTTAATGAACTTAGGCTATTAAACACCGAAGCATCTACCCAAGGCAGATTAATTAAGTTATGGAACTTTTTAGAATTTTTAGAAATTGATTAAGGGGATAATTAATGAATTAACCCTTAATTAAGAGGAGATTAAGGGGAGAAGAGGGGGTTTAGGGAATAGCTTAAGGGAGATGCCCCAAAATTATTTCATAAACCTCCTACTTACTGGATCTGACCTTAATCAACTCTAATCATAGGGTAAAACTACTAATCATATCCTAATTATGATTAATTCAATGAGAAAGGTAATTACGGAAACCATATGCAATTACTCTAATCAGGCCTTCAATAAATTCCACAAAAATGAGGGGAGGCATAGGTCATCCCCTAAAACTTACCCAAGAAATTTAGGATAAATCAGAGGCCTAATCAAATAGTAATTAGCAAAATTCAGAGAAAATTACAATTCAAAACTCATCAAAATTAATTTTTATGTTCTAGGTTTAATTATCTATCCATGTGTTTTTATTTCATATTTTTTTGAAATTTCTAGAGAGAGTTATGAATTTTTGAAGTTCTCTAGGTTAATTAGGATTTAATTAAAGCACTTAACTAATCCCTGGCTCAAAGCACGATGTGTGGCGGCGACAGTCAGTGCGCTTTACACGCATCATGCTATGAGGGGATAACATAAGTTATCATGTCATGGGGGAAGTTAGTTGCGCACGTGCTTTAATTCTCTATCGTACGATCAAAGATTGGATGGTTAAGGATCCCCCCTCCCTTGCATTTTAAAAAGGGTAAATAGATTTCTAACTATGGTGAATAATCTCAATCGTTCATCTAAAATGCACAGATGGATGACAGAGATAATCCAAGTTCTTCCTCTTAATCAATAGAGACCATCCATGATCAAGGGGAAGATCCAAGCTAGATATAGTATGGTATCACACCATATTCAACCCACACCATCTAAAGATAGAGAGTGACAAATCCAATAGTCAAAAATTGATGGGGTGAAAATTTCTATCACAAAGCTCCACACCACATTGAGTTTAGTGATCAAAAAATTACATACCTCATCGAAGGTGATCACCGGTGCTCGATTCCCTTGGAGAAACTTCGTCTAGTTGAGATGAAGCCTTGCTAAGAGTATGAGCACTTGAGATGAAGTGGATCAACGTATGGACCAACTCATCCTTGCTTGAGCTTTAGCTTTGATCCAATTTGATCCTTCCTTGCTGTGGGAACTCTAATAGAAGCTTAGGTGCATTGGACTTAGCTCCTAGATGAAGTGTGCAAGAGTAATTGGAAGGAAATCAAGTGTGAAAGAAGTTGGCAATTCACTCTACCTCCCCTATTTTTGCACTATGCAAAACTGAGAAATAAAAAATGGGACTAGCTCTAGGAGGCTTAAGATCAATCTCCAATGGCTCCTCTGGCTTCCTATTCTTCAATTGACCTTGAGTGAATGAAAACATAAGTGAATTAGGGGGAGTATATCTCCCCCTTAAAGGATCAGATCGCTGGCAATGCTCTTGCCATTTTGATCCAATTCATGAGATTGGGAGGGCTGTTTGATCAGTTTTGAGTGTGCACATGGTCAGTTTGATCCAAGGAGTGGATTGCCAACCTCCCATGTGCCTTAATTTGAGCATGAGAGGGAGTTTGAAAATTCAATTTTAAGCTAGGGGGTCGAGTTTTGTCTAGGGACCAAATGGGCTAACCCAGTAGGTTGGGAGCACCACTAATCACTAAGTCCCCTTGAGCTTTTAGGAAAGTCTCAAGCGAATGTGGAGAGGGAATGACCAAATTACCCATGGTTAGGCCAATTCTATGGCCTAGGGGTAGGATGTTCATTTTATTATTTTTCCACTTTGGATATGTTGGGTAGGTTGAGAAATTAGGTTTGGCCAAGTTTCATTGGATTTGGAATCCATTTGATAGGGTTTGGCTCATGTTGACCCATTTAGGTCAAAATGGGTCAACTTGGGTGAAGTTGAATAATTGGTCAAATTAGGTCAAACCAATGGTTGGGTCAAGTTCATATGACCATTTGAAATGTTTTGGTGGCTTTGGTTTGGTTCAATTTGGTATATATTTGATTTTGGCTCATATGACTTCATTTAGGTCAAATGGGTCAAGTTGACCTATTTGAGGTAGGTCAAGGGTAGTTTAGGTTAGGTTAGTCATATGGAGTGGATTGGTATCTTTGTTTCCAATCAATTTGGGTTAAGTTCAATTTTGGCTCAACATGACCCCTTTAGGTCATGTTGGGTCTAAGGTCAGTGAGCTGGGGGTCTAGTTAGCTAATTGAGGCTTTGGTCAAGTTCCACAAGTGATTTGGGATGGACTTGACCCAGTAGTTTCAATCAATTTGGCTTAGATCAAGTTTTGACACATTTTGGCCCTTTAGGTCAAAATGGGTCAACTTGGGTCAAGTGAGCCAATTGGGCTAGTTTAAGTTCAAATGTTGTCTTGGTCAAGTTCAAACATAGGTCATGAGTGAACTTAGATCAATGGTTTCAATCAATTTATCCTATGGTGGAATTTGGCTATGTAAGGTTTCATTTTAGGTTAAGTGTTAACTTGGTCAACCCTTAGGTTTGACTTGGTTTGACCCAATTTGATTGATTGATCATCCCATGATGATTGTTGATCATGATGAGAGACAAATATGAGTTTGGTTCAATCCAATTTTGTTAGGATCAAAATTTGGCTCATAAGGGTACTTTAGGTTACTTTGGGTCAAGTGAGCCTAAGTGGGTCAAATGGCTTGGTCAAAGCTTGATTTGAAGTTGGTTGATCTTATATATGGATCATGATTGAAATATAAATCTATTTACAAGTGGTTTCGAGTCAAATGGGTTTTGACCCATTTGAAAATATCATATTCAAAGGAAGAATATGAAAGGGTTTTGGGTTTGATTTTTGGACTTGGGTTTGATTGAGTGATTGAAGTTTGGATTTATATATAAGCTCATGATTGTAGGTTGATTGAACCATGAGAGAAAATCAAGAGTTTGGCTTAATTTAAAATTATTTTGGCTAAGTTCAAAATTTTGGCTTGAAAGGCTCAGATTTTATTTTGAATAGATTTGAGTTTGATTTTTGGAATAGGTTTTGAATGTTTGAATCTATATTTCATTTATATATGTGAATATAAATTGATCATGAGGAAATTTCAAGAATTTGAAGTGGTTTAATCTTGATTTGGGTTAGATCCATTAAAGTGAATTTAAAGGATTTAAGGAAATTTTTAAACTGAATTTTAATTTTTTTGAATTGGATTGGATTGATTTATATTTATATTTCATTTATATATGAGAATATAAATGAGAATATAAATAAGTTTTGAGAAAATCCCATGAGTTTGAATAGGTTTGATCATGCTTTAGGTTAAATCCATTAAAGGGAATTTAAAGTATTTAAGGGAATTTTAAATTGGAATTTAATTTTTAAATTGGATTTAAATGATTTATATTTATATTTCATTTATATATGTGAATATAAATGAGAATATAAATAAGTTTTGAGAAAATCCCAAGGGTTTGAATAGGTTTGATCAAGATTTAGGTTAAATCCATTAAAGGGAATTTAAAGGATTTAAGGAAAATTTCATGAATCGATTTTGAATTTTGAATTTGATTTGATGGGTTTGAATTTATATTTCATTTATATATGTGAATATAAATGAGAATATAAATGGATCATGAGAAAATCTTAAAGATTTGAATAGGTTTAGATCATAATTTTGGCTAAGTCCTTAAGAAAGGGTTAAGGACTTTGGCAAAATTTAGACTTAGGAGCTTTTGATGGATTTTGATCATGGGTTTCAATCATAGATTTGAATCTTGGATTTCAGCCATGAAATTTATTTGAATTTGGAGAAAATCAATTAAGATTGATTTGGAGTTTGACTTGAAAGAAGGAAAGTGAGGAATGATCAAAGCTAAGGGTAGAAAATTTTCCTAACACCCCTAAAGCATAACCTATTCCTATGCCTAACTCTTCTAAGTCTTCTAGGGCTAGGTTTGAGTGTCCACCTAATCACTAGATGTATCTTAAGACTAAGGAAATCTTAAAGTCTAAGAGAAGTCCTATGTCTACGATGGAGGTGTTGAGAGCTCATCCTAAAAATGAGATCAATACCGCTATAGGAGGATGCGAGTCCCCGATGCTTTCTTCCTAGGCTAATTATTATAAACCGATGAGCACCTTAGGTTGGTTGATATTTTCTATTCTGATAGCAACTCACCTAGTGGATACACCAGTCTTAGCAGATGTAAGTCCCCACATTTTCTCCTTGAGTTGGCCACCGAATACCTATGCAAATTATCTTCTCTAAAATTTTGGATAAAGCCCTTAGTGGCCCCTTCCCCTGCGAGCATCTTATTTGGATCACATTCTTAGAGACCCCATTTAGACACTACTCAGACTACCTTTAGATTGGACAGTCCCTCTTTCCTAGTAACCACCTCTGTGGTGGGAGAATCCATTCAGTGGATACATAGATTCTCCTTTGGTTCAGTAAAACTCAGATACGTTTACGCTGATATAAGCTCCTTCTCAGTATAATCCCTCACAATCCAATAGAGTCCATGATAATCAAACAAAAAATAAACAAATAAATTAATTCTCTTGTGGAGTATGAATTCAAGCCCCCAGCATCCTCTTTCCCAAGCAGGCATCCTATCTTTAGTGCAGTGTCAGCAAAACTCCCTATAAGAATTACCTGACTATCTGAGTTGAGATAAGTCCCCGGGTTAGCACTCTCTCCGTAGTTGCCCTTAGGTCGGGTTCAATCTATTTTTCCATAAACAGGTTACCCCGACGATCATTTCGCTTTAAAAGATATAAGTCTACTATGCATTCTTTCTAGCATGACTGTTGCAAATTAACAGACAACCCTAGGTCGGGTTGACATGTTACCTTGCTAATATGTTGCCTCAATGGTCTTTTATTCAGGGAAGATGTGAGTCCCCACGCTTTCTTCCCTGAATTAATCGTTGCAATCCGAAAGGCAACTCCTTTGGTTGGATAGTTCTCTCCTCGGCCAAGAAGCTACTCCCTTTGGATTGATAAATTTGAAGTAAATCAAGGCACCATGGCCCCTACTTAGTGCAGTCCATCGCAAACCGATGGGATCCATCAAATATAATTTAAAATTAAATTGACTTTGACTATATTTGACTTGATTTAAGTCCCCCAGTGGCATTCACTTAGTAGTCAGCCCTAGGTCAGGTCAACATGTTACCTTGCTAATATGTCTCCCTAGCAATCCCATATTTAGGAAGATATGAGTCCCCATGATTTCTTCCCTGAATCAGCCGCTGCAAACTAAAAGGCACCCCTTTGGTTGGATAGTCCTACCTTGTGGCTAGTAGACTACTCCCTTTGGATTAGTAAATCTGAGCTAGATCAAGGCAGACATGGCACCTACTCAGTGCAGTCCATCGCAAACTAATGGGATCCATTAAATATAATTAAAAACGAAACTAATTTTGACTATCTTTGAGCTAATCAAAGTCCCCCAGTAGCATTCACTCAGTAGTCAACCTTAGGCTAGGTTCGATTCATTGTGTTACCAACTGATCACCCTAGTGACTTAATCCCTACTTTGAAAGATGTAAGTCTATTATGCTTTTTTCCTGGTATAGTTGCTGCACACCGAAAGACAGCCCCTTTGGTTAGATTGTCTTACTATGCAGTTGGTAGACTACCTCTATGGATTGATAAATCTGAGATATATCAAGGCTAACACAGTCCCTACTCAGCATGATCCATCACAAACCAACAGGGTCCACCTTAAAACTCAAAATTTAAAATCTAAAATAAAATCAACATTTCTCCCCAGTAGAGTCAAACTTTCAAACAAAACAAATCCAATCAACCTCCCTAGAGGAGTCAAATTAATTAAACAAATAAAATCAATCTGCTTCTCCTCAATGAGATGCAAGTCTTTCCAGTTCCCTAGCGGATCCTGAATTCTAATTCCTCAGCAATTTTCACAGCCTCTTTTCCCTCAAGTGGATGACTTGAACTTGCTCCCCTGGTGGAGAGTTCACTTTTTCATCCCCAATGGAGCATCAAATGATAAATCAATAAATCAAATCAAATTTCTTCACAGCGAGATGCAAATCAAATCAAACCTCTCATCCTCCAGCGAACGACTTGAACCTTTTCCCTTTTCCCTTAGTGGAAGGCTCACATACTCAGTTAATCCCTAGTGGATTCCCTCACTCTCCTATGTCTTTGACATGAGTAGTGTGACATTGCACTAAGCTCTTGATTCCTTCTACACCTCAGGTTTAGGAGTAGATCGTTTCTATTAGTGCTTATGATCGTTCGGTGTTGTTGATCATCTCAACACGTGTGCGTGCCTTGTCACACACCACACCTATTGGGCACTTTGTTGACCTCACTTTTGGAGTGAGCTCTCAAATTCTCCATCTTAGACATAGGACTCCTCTAGACATTAAGAGTTCCTTAGTCTTAAGACACTTCTAGTGATTATGTGAACACTTAACCTAACCCTAGAGATTTTGAAGAGTTAGCCATAGGAATAGGTTATGCCTTAGGGGTAGTTTAAACCCAATCCTTAATTCCTTCTTTTAAGCCAAACTTCCTTAATTTAAATCAACTTCAAATTCAAATCAATTCCAAATCAAAATTCAAATCAAATTCCAACTTAAATGATTTTCTCCAAATCATTCAAATCAATTCAAATCAAATCCAAATCACTTCAAACTCAAGAGATTTTCTCAAAATTCATTTATATTCTTAGTTATATTCACAAATATAAATGAAATATAAATTCAAACAACCAAAACCAAATTTAAAACTCAAACCCAAAATCAAACCTAAATCCAATCATACCCTTTCAAGTCAAATTCTTGAACTTAGCCAAATTAAACTCAAATCAATCCAAGCTTTTGGATTTTCTCTTCAAGCAATCAATCCTTTGAACTTGAAGAGAATATTGTTAAATGAATTAAACTAACCAAATATAAATTAAACATGAATCAAATATAAACACAAATATAACCCAAGTCAAACAAAAATTAAACTAACCCAAGTCAAACCCATGTTCATCCTTTGAACTTGAAATTGTTAAATGAATCAAAACCCATTTGACTTCAAATCACTTGCAATTGGATTTATATTTCAATCATTAGTCCATCTGTGAGTTCAACCAAACATGAATCAAGCCCTGATCAAGTCAATTGACCCATTTAGGCTCACTTGACCTAAAGTGACTTAAAGCACCTTTTCGAGCCAAATTTTAATCCTACCCAAATTGGATTTAACTAAGCCCACCTAAGCCTCACATTGTGAGCAACAATGATCATAAGATGATCAATCACCCAAATTGGGTCAAACCAAGTCAAACCTAGCCTTTGACCAAGCCAACACTTAGCTCGAATGAAATCTAAACTAGCCAAAATTCACTATAGGCCAAACTGATTGAAACCATTGATCTAAACCAGTTCATGATCAATGATTGAACATGACCAAGTCATCATTTGAGCCAAACCTAGCCTAATTGGCCACTTGACCCAAGTTAACCTAAAAAGTCAAAATGTGTAAAAACTTGATCCAAGCCAAATTGATTGTAACCAATGGGTCAAATTCATTCTAAATCACTTGTTGAACTTGACCAAAGCCTCAATTGGCCAACTAAACCCAACTTATCTGGATTGACCATAAACCTAACTTGAGCTAAAAGGTCAATTCAAGCCAAAATCAAACCAAAGCAAAATTGATTGAAACCAAAGCTTGCAATACATTTTAAATTTTCAACAAAACCTAAACCAACCCATGACCTAACCCAATTAGGTCAAATGGGTCAAATTGGTCAACTTGACCCATTTGACCTAAGTGAACTCAAATGAACCAAAATCAAAAATAAATCAAATAGAACTAAACCAAAGATACAAAAACATTTCAAATGGTCATATGAACTTGACCTAACCCTTGGTTTGACCCAATTTGACCAATTGGTCAACTTGACCCAAGTTGATCCATTTTGACCTAAATGGGTCAAATTGAGCCAAATCGTATCAAATAAACTCCAAATTCATTTAAAATTAGCACAACCCATTTTTCAATCATTCTGAACATGCCCAAATAAAAATCAAAGCCAAATGACCATTTTACCCCTGGGTTAAAGGGTAACCTATGATCAAATTCACTTGGAATTTGATCATATTCCAACTCAAGATCATTTGGCACCCTCCTAGTGGACCATTTGGACACCAAGGAGGGTGGTGCACATGACCCAATGGGTTTGGGTCAGCTAAACCTAACCCAAGGCTAAAATCGACCCTTCCACTCAAAAATCTCCATATGGATTACCTCCCACACTCATTTTAGCACATGTGCACCTCCACACTCCTACTCCTCTGCCAAAATTGAACCACATGGCACTCCTAATAACCTAAACAACCCATTCAATGAGAGAAATTTGATCAAAATGGCAAAATGAGCTTCGACCATCTGATTCAAGTAGGGGGAGATATATTACACCTCATTCCATTCCAATTGATCACTCTTGCTTTCGAATGAGCTCAGAGGATCAAAGGCAAGCTTCCCAAGCTCCTCCAAGCATTTTTAAGCTCAATTGAATTTCCCCTTTCTCGATTTTGCCTAAGCCAAAAATAGGGGAGGTGAGGGAGAGTTCCAACTTATTCAATACCCAACCAAAGTTCAATTGCTTTTGCAAGCACCATCAGGTAGGAAAGTCGAGCGCATCCAAGGTGTTTTCCAAGAAACCAAGCCACGGGAAGGTTGACCTAGACCAAAGCCACAAGCCATTGAAGCAAGATTTGGTCAATTGGAAGATCCACTCCAAATTGAATCTTCAAACCTTCAACAGGGCTTCATCTCCACTAGGAGAAGCTACCTCAATGGTTCGAAGTGTCGGTGATAGCCTCCGGTGAAGTATGCCTCTAAACTGAGCTTAAATAGAAAAATCATTGGTTCTTTGTGAAGGGAAGTGTAATCCCATTGAATCTTCACCGTTGGATGTGCTTGTCCTTACTTATTGATGGTGTGGGTTCAATCCCTACCCAATCTGAGCTCAAGTGAGCTCAGATCAAGCCATGGAGGATGGACGATCTTCGTCTCTCGTAGGCGAGGGCAGGGATGAATTATGGGTCGTCCATCCCACGTGTTTTGGATGGATGATCCTAATTAAAACTCACTAGATCAGCTGATTAATCCTTTTGAAACTGCGGGCTTAATCATGACTGTTTGATCTTTGATCGAACGACCTAGGGGAAAGTGCATAGCTCAGCCAGCTGATGCGGCAACAGATTTGACAACTTAAATAACCAATCTCATCGCGCCACATGGAAAGCGCATGCCGCGTCAGTAGCTCACGTGGAACCGACGGGATTAGTTATATAATTAGGTTATTTAATGGCCTATTAATCACAAAAACTTTAAAAATTCATAATTAAATGTAGAAAAGTCCAAAAAAAAATGCAAACTCAACTTCATTTTAAATATAATTCAAAGGGGAATAATATAAAATTAAGTTTAATTGATTTTGAATATTAACATTTACTCAATATAAGTTTTATTAGGGATGTAATTATGTTAATTACTCCTTAATTATTTCAATATTTAATTCCAAACTCCCTAGGGTTAATTAGTGGGATGGCCTCAGCCTCCCATGATTTTCTTAGAATTTATTATTGGATTAATTAAGGTAATTGCTTGTTTCATCTCTAATCACTCCCTTAAATAATTAAATGTTTAATTAACATATTAAATGATGGTAAATTTATTAATTAAGCTTATTAATCATTTGGAATTGTATATAGACTTAGGGAATGAGATTAGGATGCCTTTTCCAAACCTTTTCCCCTAAGTCTATTTCATTTGAATGAAGACTTTATTAATTTACAAATTGATTAATGATTTAATCATTTGAATAAATAGCTTAATTAACTAAACTCAAAACCAAAAATAAATCCAAAAACTTAATCACTTAATCAATCCCAATCTTGGGTAGATCCTTAGGTGTTCAAAAGCCTAAGGTAATCAAATCCAACCCACATGTGTGGGAAAGGATATGAAAGTACTTAATTAAACCCTTTAGCTAAATAAATCATTAATTGTGAGCTAATTGAATTAGGCCCCTTTCATTCTTAGGAACATTGTTGATTTAAATTCCATGTGGTTCCATATCATATGTTGGTTCATAATTAGTTAGTTAATTATGTTAAAGTGGTGTAGGTAAGGGGTAATTAATGGGATTAATTTACACCTTAACCTAAGCAAAACATAAAATCAATTTAATGGTTCTCAAATTAAACCAAACTAATTCACCCATGACCAGCAAACTCTTCTCACATTTCTTAAATCAAATCAAATTCAAAACTAAAACAAAAATCTCTTTAAATAATATTGATTCACTTTAGATAATCTTCTATTATGGGATTATCCTTAGGAATTAATTAGGATGAATGAAATCATATGCTTACATCACTTTATCTCTTTCCAAGAATGTTTAATGTTGTTTTCCATGTGAAGTCATGTATTCATTCTCTTTTGAAAAATCAAATTAAATGAAATGTTTCCTTTATGTCAAATTGCATGTTTTGGCTAAAGTAAGAATATGAGTGGCTATTATCACTATTAAATTAAAAATTATTTTTAAAACCTATAAATCAAATATCATAAATGAAAATATGCTACTTATAAGTACTTATAAGCTTGCATGTGATATAGCATAAAATGTGTTATATGATTTTCTTCTCTTTTCTTAACATGGGTTTGTATAGGAGTTGCAAGGTATATGGTTCATTTGAAAAGAAAATAACATTTTCTTGAATTCATTCCTTTGCACTCCCATGTCATCAATTAAGAAGGATCTTCATATTACATATATAAACCAAATCAAACAAACAAACAAAAATCTTTTGCATCATTCTTCATCCATTCATTTGCTTTTGTACATGCACATGTATTTAAGAAAAGTGGTATATTAGTCTGGACATCTAGGAGTTGCGAGGCTTTAAGTAGCCCCAAGTAGGTCTTATACCTTACACCCTTGGTGTAGAAAATAATGACATCGTACTCACTTATGTCTTTTATAGATGTAAAAGTGCATTTGATTAATGGATAAAAGAATCCCTCTCTTTTCTACTTAATAAATTCATGCATTCATGAAATATCCATATTTTCTTAAACAACATCTCTTTGAATTCATCATTAAGGTATGCTAAGGCTTTGCATTTGTGTATAGCTATGCTTAGGATACATTCATATGCATGATACACATGTTGGAAAGAAATAAATGGTTGTGTGTTTTGTGATAGTAATTCACCTTAATTAATCTTAAGATGTCTTTCTTATTGAATAGGTTTATTTAGAGTAAATCTAAACTTAGGATTAATTAAAAAATATAATAAAATATTCACTAAACAAAAATCACTAAGGAATCCACCTTAGAAATTACTTAATGTTGGGATTAAAGAGAAGTTCTCTTCTCTTTTTATCTCTTTACAACACTTAATAATTAAAAGTAGGTTCATTTAAACCAAATCAAATCATCAAATAAAATTGACCAAATCAACTAAATCACCTGAAGTGAAACCACCCTCTAAGTTGAATCCTTTCACACTTACAAAACTCCAACCTTAAAGTCCAGTTAAGACATGCCACACAAGCCTTAAATGGTACACACATTAGGCTAAGTCATCATTTCTAGTCCTATGTTAGAGTGGTGCATGGTTTGATGCCTAATTTTATTTTATGATGTAATGTTTTAGACTGGATGTTAGAGTTTATGTGCATATACTGGATGGTAGGATGATATTAGTCTAATCATTATCTTTTATAGGCGGTTGTGCTAAAGGGGCGTTATAATAAAAATATAAATACTTTTATTATGCAGGTTTCTTATACCCCTAAGCATAATCTAAAAATAGGCCAGGTGGACTTGGTTACTCATGTGTGGGGTTCTTAGTCCAATTTAATCATATACATGCTTGGGATTTGTGGTGTATTTAGCTAATCTCTATTTTGCTGGCTTTAGTTAGATTTAATTTTCCCATTTTCATGTAATTTTTGTAATTAGGATTTAGAATGAATGTTATGGGGGATTAGGATGAACATTAGTCATAAGACTATGTCTTATGACCATGTGAAGCCTTTGGAGCAACCACATTTCAACCAAGCCAAAAGGAAGAAAGGAAAGAAGCAAATCAAACATAATAAAGAAGAAATGAAGAAATGAAGAATGAAGACCCATAACATAAATCCTTCTAAAATTGAAATTATTCATTTGTAATCTAGGTTGTATAAAGGTAGAGCTTAGCTACCCATATTTCTCTTTTGATTTGTGCGATGGAGCCCGACCACAAAGGCATTTTATTCTTTTACGCTAGCTTTATAAAATTATTTGATTTTTATTTAGCTTGTGCATTAAGATGACATGCTTTTTCTAGTTTCTTCCTTGCTTTGATGAATAACCTGGATGTGATTAGGCTCTTAGGGAAAAAATAAATTTTCTATCCAATCGATCAACTCAAAATTAAAAATTAATAACTCATAACCTCACTTAAAGCCTAGGATATAAATCAAGAAATAAAAGATTTAGCAACCACTTAGCTGGATGTTGTATGTTTCACATCATGCATAAAAAGCATCTTGCTTCACTCTTGCTTATGGAGGGCTTCGACATTTGGCAGAGAATATGGCTTGACTTTTGAGAGTCATGGTGGAAACACACCTCCTTCTTGCTGATTTTGGCCCATAACTAATTTCTCATACATTAGGCACATGAATCCCATAGCCTATGTCAAATTAATTATCCAAAAATAAAAATAAACTTAAACAAAATTTGCATTAGAGTAAGTCATGAGTTCATACCCTACATGATCTAGCCTTTTAGGGAGTAAGTTTAAGAACTTAGTCTTCTTTCTAAATAAAAAATAGCCTAACTATCTAGCAAAAGCATAAGACTTGACTACATGTATTTAAAATCGTAGGAGGAGTTAGTTGGCGGCCACCCCTAGGCGGTTGTAAGCCCAACATTCGGGTAGTTTATGCTCTCTTGTAGAGGTAAACCATATGCCCATTTTCATCTTAGATTTAGGTCATGCTTTGGCCCTTGCCAAAGCTCCCTAGATTTAGGATCTAAGGTTATTATTTACCTTTACAGGCTACAAGCATAAATCCTTATCTCTTAGGCATTTCCATGATCTTGTATCATAGAATTGTAAGTCCAAGATTTCTAACTCAAACAAATAATTCCTCTTCAAATTAAAAAACATAAAGCCCAACCATAGGATAGTTTGGGATGCTCGCTAGGCTTCCTAGCATCATGAGCATCTCTGACTTATCTCCCTTTAGTTTCAATAATAACTCCCTCCTTTTGATTAATCCCATTTGATCTTCCAAAAATAACCAATTGATTGATAGTCCTATCTTTGAAATCTTTGAAGACAATGATCATTTACCTTAATCGAGAGTATTCTTAAGGAATCTCATTTCTTAAGATGTAATTAACTATGGTGGCTTACCTCCATTGGGAACTTAATGAACTCAGTTCAAAATAAACCCTACTTTCCTTTTCTATGTAAAGTAGGGGAAGAATCTCTGGTACATTGGAAGACCCATCATCCTTAGGAGTCCTTATTAAGGTAATTAGGCCCATTGTAGGATGATGACTTCTGTCTCTCGAGATAGTACATCATCCCTTAATGTCGTACCCGATCACCCTAATAAAAATATCTGTGGATCTACGTGGTGTCCAACAAGGAGCGTTTATTTTTTTTTTAATTTAATCTATTTTTAGATGAAGATAAAAATATTCTCCACACTCACCTAAGGTGTCTTCCAAGTAACTAAGCCACGGGAAGCCTCACATAGAATAAAGTTGCAAGCCATTGAAGCAATATTTGGTCAATTAGAATTTCCATGCAAATTGAACCTTTAAACCTTCAACAGGGCTTCATCTCCACTAGACGAAGATACCTCCACCATTAGAAGTATTGGTGATAGCCTTCGGTGAGGTATGCTTCAAACTTGAGCTCCCATTGAAAAATCTTTGGTCCTTTGTGAAAGGAATTATAGTCCCATTGAATTTCCACAGTTGGATGTGCTTCTCCTTGCTTCTTGATGGTGTGGGTTGAATCCTAGCCTAATCCGAGCTCAAGTGAGCTCGGATCAAGCCATGGAGGATGGACGATCTCCATCTCCCACAGGCGAGGGCTGGGATGAATCATGGACCATCCATCTCGCATATTTTGGATGGACGGTCTTGATTAAAATGCATAGATCTGATGATTATTTCCTTTAGAACCATGAGTTTTATCTGGGCTGTTCGATCCTTGATAGGACGGCCCGAGAGAAGGCGAGTAGCGCCGTCGGTAGACGCGACATCCAATTTGATAACTTAAATAACCAATCTCGTCACACCACATGGAAACCGCGCATCGTGTCAGCATCCCACATGGCGCCCACAGGATTAGTTAATTAATTAGAGCAATTTAATTAACTATTAATCACTGAAACTTCCTAAATTCATAATTAAATGTAAAAAAATTCATAAAAATATAAATGAGGGCTCATTTTAAAGATAATTCACAGAAGAATCCAATAACATTGTTTCTAATTAAATTTAAATAGTGGATTTTTTTAATTAGGGCTCAATTAAAAACTTAATAACCCTAGTTACTCTCTAATGACTTCATTAATTAATTCCAAACTTCTTAGGCATGTTTAGTGGCATGACCTCTACATCCCCTAATTTTCTTGGAATTTATTAATGAGTTAATTAAGCAAATCACTTAATGAATCCCTAATTATCCCTTAACAAAATTAAGAGCGATTAAACATGTTAATAGTTGTTTAATCACTTAATCAAGATAATTAAACATTATTTAACTGAATAGGAGGTTTATGAAATGGTTTTGGGATATTTCCCTAAGCTATTCTCTAAACGCCCTTTCTTCCTTAATCTAAACTTGATTAAGGATTAATCCACTAATGATCTTCTTAATTAATCTAATCAAACTTTAAAAATTAATCTAGAAACTTAATCGTCACTTGTTGGGTAGATCCTTAGGTGTTCAAGAGCCTAAAGTAAGTTTAAGGAAATCAAATCCAACTCACATGTGTGGGAAAGGTTATGAAAGTATTTAATTAAACCCTTTAGCTTAATTAATCATTAATTGTGAGCCAATTGCATTAGGCCCCTTTCTTTCTTAGGAGCATTGTTGATTTAAATTTCATGTGGTTTCATATCATATGTTGGCTCATAATTGTTTGGTAAATTATGTTAAAGTGGTGTAGGTAAGGGGTAATTAATGGATTTAATTTACACCTTAACCTAAATAAAATATAAAATCAATATAATCATCCTAAAATTAAACTAAACTAACTCACACATGGGGAAATGGGTTAGGGCTAGTAAAATCTTTTCACATTTCCTAAATCAAATCAAATTCAAAACTAAAACAAAGATCTCTTTAAATAATTTTCATTCACTTTGAATAATCTAATCTTTTAGGATTGTCCTTAGGAATTAATTAGGATGAATGAAACCATATTCTTACATCACTTTATCTCTTTCCAAGCATGTTAAATATTATTTGTGATGTGAAGTAATGCATTCATTCTCTTTTAAAAAATCAAATTAAATGAAATGTTTCCTTTATGTCAAATTGCATGTTTTGGCTAAAGTAAGAATATGAGTGGCTATTATCACTATTAAATTAAAAATTATTTTCAAAATCTATGAATCAAAGATCATAAATGAAAGCATGCTACTTATAAATACTTATAAGCTTGCATGTGATCATGGCATAAAATATGTTATGTGACATTCTTCTCTTTTCTTAACATGGGTTTGTATAGGATTTGCAAAGTGTAAATTTCATTTGAAAAGATCATAACACTTGCTTAAATCCATTCCTATGCACTCTTATGTTATGACTTAAGAAGGATCTTCACATTTACACATGTAAATTGCATAACCAATCCAAACAAAAATCTTTTGCATGACTCTTCTTCCATTCATTTCTTTTTGTACATGCACATGTATTTAAGAAAGGTGGTATATTAGTGTGGATATCCCAGGGTTGCGAGGCTTTATGTAGCCCCAAGTAGGTCTTGTACCTCACACACCTGGTGTAAAAAATAATGGTGTCATACTCACTTACGTCTTTCATACATGTAAATGTGCATTTGATTAATGGATAAAAGAATCCCTCTTTCTAGTAATAAAATCATGCATTCATAAAACATCCAAATTTTCTTAAACAACATCTCCTTGCATTCATCATTAAGGTGTGCTAAGGTTTTGCATTTATATGTATAGCTATTCTTAGGATACATTCGTATGCATGGTATACATGTTGGAAAGAAATAAATGGTTGTGTGTTATGTGATCGTAATTCACTTTAATTAATCCTTAGATGCCTTTCTTATGGGATAGGTTTATTTAGAGCAAATCTAAACTTGAGGTTAATTAAAACACATAATAAAACATTCACTAAAGAAAAATCACTAATGAGTCTACCTTAGATATTACTTGGGGTAAGGATGAAAGAGAAGTAATCTTTTGCTTTCTTCTCTTTAAACACTTAGTAATTAAATGTAGGTTCATTCAAACCAAATCAAATTATCAAATAAAATTTGACAAATCAATTAAATCACTTAAAATGAAACCATCTTCTAAGTTTAATCCTTTCACACTTAGAAAATTTTAACCTTAAAGCCTAGCTAAGACATGCCACACAAGGCTTAAATGACACACACATTAGACTAAGTCATCATTTATAGTCCTATGTTAGGGTGGTGCATGGTTTGATGCCTGATTTTATTTTATGATATAATATTTTAGACTAGATGTTAGGGTATATGTGCGTAGACTGGATGGTAGGGCGATCTTAGTCTAATTATGTCTTCTGCAGGGGATTGTGCTTAAGGGGTGCTGTAATAAAAATATAAATATTTTGTTATGCAGGTTGCTTATACCCCTAAGCATAATCCAAAAATAGGCCAGGTGGACTTGGTTACCCATGTGTGGGGTGCTAAGTCCAATTTATTCATATACATGCTTAGGATGTGTGGTGTGTTTAGCTAATCTCTGTTTTACTGGTTTTAGTTAAATTTACTTTTCCCATTTTTATGTAATTTTATAATTAGGATTTGGAATGAATGTTATGGGGAAGTGAAGGTGAACATCAGTCATAATATTATGTCTTATGTACCATGTGAAGCCTATGGAGCAACCATATTCCAACCAAGCAAAAAGAAAGAAAGGAAAGAAGTAAATCAAACATGAAGAAAGAAGAAATTAAGAAATTAAGAATGAAGACCCCCATAACATAAATTCCTTCTAAATTGTAATTATTCATTTATAATTTGGGTTGTATATGGGTAGAGCTCGGCTACCCATTTCTTTTTGGGTTTGTGCTGTGGAGCCTGACCATAAAGACCTCTAAATCTTTTACACTAGCTTTATAAAATTATTTGATGTTTGTTTAGCTTATGCATTAAGATGACATATTTTTCCTAGTTTCTTCCTTACTTTGATGAATGTCTTGGATGCGATTAGGCTCCTAGGAAAAAGTAAATTTTATATCCAATTAATAAACTCAAAATTATAATTAACAACTCATTATCTCACCTAAAGCCTGAGATATACATCAAGAAATAAAAGATTTAGCAACCCCTTAGCTAGATATTGTATGTTTCAAATCATGCATAAAAAACATCTTGCTTCACTCTTGCTTATGGAGGGCTTCTACCTTTCCCACAAAATATGGCTTGACCTTTCAGAGCCATGGTGGAAACACACCTCCTTCTCATTGATTTTGTCCCATATCCATTTTCTCATGCATTAGGCATATGAATCCCATAGCCTGTGTCAAATAAATTATCTAAAAATCAAAATAAAGCTTAACAAAAATTTTTATTAGATTAAGTCATGAGTTCATGCCCTACATGATCTAGTTTCTTAGGGAGTGAGTTTAAGAAGGGAGTGAGTTTAAGGACTTTAGTCTTCTTTCTAAATAAAAAACATCTGAGCTATCTTGCAACAGCATATGACTTGCCTACATGTATTTAAAATGGTAGGTGTAGTTAGTTGGCAATCATCCCTAGGAGGTTGTAAGCCAAATAGTCAGGTAGTTTATCCTCTCTTATGGAGGTAAACTATATGCCCATTTTTTCCTTAGATTTAGGTCGTGCTTTGGCCCTTGCTAAAGCTCTCTAGATTTAAGATCTGAGGTTATTATTTTCTTTTATGGGCTATAATCATAAATCCTCACCTCTTAGGCATTTCATGATCTTGTAAAAAATTAACCCAAACATATACTCCTCTCAAATTCAAATTTATAAAGCTCAACCATAGGATAGTTTGGGATGCTCGCTCAGTTTCCTAGCATCGTGAGTATCCCATACTTATCTCCCTTTGGTTTTGATTATAACTCCCTCTGTTTGATTGATCCCACTTGATATTCCAAAATAACCAATTGATTGATAGTCCTATCTTTGAAATCTTTGGAGATAATGATTATTTACCTTAATAGAGAGTATTCTTAAGGAATCTCATTCCTTTAGATGCAATTAACTATGGGGGCTTGCCTCCATAAGGAACTTAACGAACCCAATTTAAAATAAACCCTACTTTATTTTCCATGTAAAGTAGGGTAAGAATCTCTAGTACATTCGAAGACCCATTGTCCTTAGAAGTCCTTTTTCAGGTGATTAGGTCCATTGTAGGATGGTGACTCGCCTCAAGATAGTACATCATCCTCAATGTCATCATCACCTATAAGAACATCATGATCTATGTGGTGTTCAACAAGGAGAGTTTATTTTTGTTTTCTTTTAATTCATTTTAGATGAAGATAAAAAAATAAATTTCACCACAGATTTTTCTAACGACTCCGCCGGGGAAGGTTCCTCTCTCCACCTTTGGTAAATGATCATTATTTCTAAGTATCGATAGTGGGTTTGTATTTTATATGAATCCAAGACTATCCTTCTTTTCCATTGGCACTTAGTTTATTTCATTCTTAAGCTAAGCTAGCCAACATCCTTTAGTTTTAGGACCTCACTGTAGGTCTTAAAACCCTTTCCCCAATAGGTGAAAATAAAATTTTAATAAAAAGAAATAACTAAAGACTTCCTACTTACCATTTCTATGGTAAGGAAATGTTCATTCCAAAAATAAAAAAGAATAAATCCTTTATAAAATATCGCTATCCAAAAGCACTTTTCAAAAAGAAATTCTCATAATAAAATATTTGTACCTCATCTAACAATCTTCAAGATTGTTACATGTAGAACCTTTTCAAAAATCAAAACCAACAATCAACTTTTCAAAAAGTACTTATGAACATCCTCATTTTATATACCCAAATTTATTGAATGAATGTTTTCAATTCCAAACAAAATCAAGAATCAACTTTTCAAAAGCACAAATGAACATCCCCATTCAATATACCTAAATTTATTGAATAAAGATTTCATTTCCAAATAAAATCACATCACTAAATTGAAACTCCATTTCAATATATCTTACATATGTTGAAGTTGGAGTTTCTTCCCTTTTCAAAAATTACAAATTTGAAGATAAGCCTCTTCATTCCATATGCTCAAACTTGTTGGATAAAGGCTTACCTTCAAACAAAATAAACCATTTGAAACTCCACTCAACACATTCCATATGTGTTAAGTTGAAATTTTCATCTTTTCAAAAAGCAATAAATCACACACAAAATTTCATCTTTGAAATAATTTAGATCTTTTATTTAGCATACTCAAATTTTCTAAGTGAAGATCCCTCTTTCCAAAATCAAGCTAAAAATATATTTGGACATTATATAGCATACCCAAATTTGCTAAGTAAATATCCCTCCTCTCAAAAAAAAAATATTAAAATCAAAAATACATTTGAACCTTACTTAGCATACACAAATTTGCTAAGTAAAGTTCCCATTTTCAAAGTCCAAAATCAAAAATCAAAACACACATGGATCCTTTATTTAAGATACCCAAATTTGCTAAGTAAAAAAATCCTCTTTTCATAACATCATAAAAATAAACACATTTGGATTTCTTTTATTTAGCATACCTAAATTTGCTAAGTAAAGGATCCTCTTTTCAAAAAAAAAAAACAAAAAAACAAAATAAAATCAAAATAATACACCATTAAGATTCTTTATTTAGCATACCCAAATTTGCTAAGTAAGGATCCTCTTTTCAAAATCAAAATAGAAATACATTTTGATTCATTATTTAGCACACCGAAATTTGCTAAGTAAAGAATCCTTTTTTCAACAAAAATCAAAATAAAACACATTTTGATTTCTTTTACTTAGCATACCTAAATTTGCTAAGTAAAGAGTCCTCTCTTAAAAAATCATAACAAAACTCATTAGGATTCTCTATTTAGCATACCTAATTTTGCTAAGTAAAGATTCTCTTTTCAAAATCACCAAACACAAAACACATTTGGATTCTCTATTTATCATACCCAAATTTGCTAAGTAAAGATTCTCCTTTCAAAAATCAAAATAAAAAACAAAATGCATTTGGATTCTTTCATTTAGCATACACAAATTTGCTAAGTGAAGATCCTCCTTTTCAAAAATAAAATAAAATGCAAAACACATTTTGACTTTATTTAGCTTACCCAAATTTGCTAAGTAAAGATCCCATTTTTCAAAATACAAAACAAAAGAACACATTTGGATTCTTCATTTAGTATACCTAAATTTTCTAAGTGAAGATTCCATTCTCAAATTTACACATAATTCATAAACAAGAAAATAAAAGAAGAAAATTGTTTTCAAATAACTCATTTAGCATACCCAAATTTGCTAAGTGAGCAATTCCAAATAAAATCAATTGACCCTTTACTTTAATATACTCAAATTTGTTAAATGAAGTGTCCTCAAATACAAATATCAAATTCAAATATGAACCAATGGAAGCATCAGCCTCTTCAAAAATATTTGAACCCATTTTCAACATACACAAATTTGTTGAAAATGGATTCTACATTCAAAAAATCTCTTCTCCAATTCTAAACTCAAAATCTCCCTCCAAATTCAAAGAGCCTCACTTAACATATTCAAATATTGACTGTGGGTTCAAATTCTAAAAAACAAATTAAAATAGAAATATGATTCAGGTTTGTTCTCCAAAATTGCATAAGTTCAACCTAGCTTCAATCAGTTTCTCAAGTTCAATTCAATTCAATTCAAATGAATGCCAAAAATACGTGTTTACTTTTCCTTTGGGAAGGATTTGGCCTTGGATCACTCCAGCCTCCCACAGACTGACTTTTCTCACCTGATTCATTTTAACCGAGGTTTCAAAGGGGCTAGAATCACTTATGAGGGGGCAGCCCTCACAACTGTCAGCAGGAGTGTGGTGACCGAGCAGAAGCTGGTCATCCATGTTGAGATGTTGTCTAACTCAGAGTTTCCCTCATTGAAGAGGAAGGTTGTGGCAATTCCCATAATAGTTGCGATTCGATTCGTGTTCCCATTCTTTGCCTGTCTGGCTAGCACCCACTCATTGGTTTCTTCCAAGGGGAAGGCTGCCCTGGTTCCACGATAGTCCCCCCCACCCACCCCCCACATTTGAGTTAAGGTCTAGTTCCCATTTATTAAGTAGTGCGTAACAAGAATAATCTGAACTCAATATCACTGCATAGGCATTTCCAGAACAATAGCTCTCTTACTTTGAGACTCAACGCGGCAACATAATGTAACAAATAATTCACTTCAACATAATGTATCTATGAGTGTCCTAAATCTCTCACAAAACTATGCCACCTATTTCTAAGCATTAGCTTAGGGGTTTTCAAATATAAAATTGTGTTTCTTTTATGTGGCATAGGTTTAGGGTTTAGTGTTTATAACACTTCATTAAGGTGATTTAAAAATCATAAAATTTATCTTTAGATTCAACTTAAGGTTGTAGTTTGAGATGGATTTCACCCTAAACCCTAAACCCTAAACCCTAAACCCTAAACCCTAAAAACCCTAAACCCTAAACCCTAAACCCTAAACCCTAAACCCTAAACACTAAACCCAAAACACTAAACCCTAAATCTTACCCGTAAACTTTTATTCTACCGCACATGAGAGGGCCATGGAGGACCATGTATTAGTACACATTACTAACGGAGAGAGGTGGAGATATAACAGGCAGCCAGTAGCCTCAGCCCTCATCAATTTTGTTGATCGGCATGCTACCTGCACTAGTCATTCTGAAAGTATTGTATTGACAGGTACTACCCACCATAGAAGAGGAGCTCATGAATAGAGAGAGTCGGTGGCACCTCCACCACACCACTCTACTCCACGCCCACCATCTCTAATATAAGTTCTATCATCCACCATTCCAGCAAAGGCCATGAAGGCAGCATCTGGGGAAAAGAGAGCCCCATTGGTGATCTAGCTATAGTCAAGAGATCCCATCTCATCTACACCACCGACTGAGGCGAGGCTGAGCTCTTCTACTTGACCTTCTACCCCAGTTGTGGTGAAGAGGGAATGGAGACCTCGAAGCATAGTAGTTGTGCCATCACCACCACCACCACTATAGTAGAGCATGGAAATAGCAACAGTAGAGGGGGAAGGATACAGTACCACTGTCCCTATGGCTATAGATCCTCCAAGGAGTACCACTCTACCTAGATCTAATGTTAGTTAGGAGCATCTATCCTCTCGTGAGCATAGTCTTCACAAGATTAGTTCTCTAGTAGCATGGGAGGTTAGATGTCTCTCTGTTCATGACAGTGATCCCATTATCGGTCAGCCGTGATCATTTGTACCCTCATAGTTGGACCGTTCCCTCGATGATATTGTAGCACAGTATTTGCTGGAGAAGAAGGAGATCCTAGGGTACGATTGGTCCAACTTAGAAGAGGATAAGGTCAATTTTGATCCCAATGAAGATGACCTGTTAGAGGATTCAGCAGGAGTACATATGGTTAATACTAGGGGTTCTCTCCTTCTAGATAAGCATAGCTTGGAAGGTGTTGTGGCCGAGCAGGATAATACTGCCTACTCGACCCAACACCTCCTATAACAACTAAAATAAAAGGATGAACAAATTGAGAAAATGGGAAAGAGGCTTGAAGATTTGCTAGTAGTAGTTTTGGCACTTCAAAAGCAAGCCCCAATAATGCATCATACTATTGTAGAGATCGGTCAGCCCGAGCTGTTGCATTTCTTGGATCAAGTCAAGACTTCACCTCCGGTGGAGTAGGGGAGCACTAGCTTGTATAGGAAGGTAGTGGATAGTACCTCCATACAAGAAAAGGATATTAAAATCATTATTGAGCAACAAGTGAGAGAAGCACTAGCACAAGCCCGAGGAGGATCATCAGTTCCAAAGGGTAGACCCTGCCCAGAAGAATTTGATGCCATCCAGTATCCTAAGGGTTTTGTGCCACCATCTTTCAAGAGCTTTGATGGTAGTGGAAATCCACGACAACATATAACACATTTCAGGGCTAGTTGTTGCAACACTGGTGGCAGCAATGCTTTACTCTTTTGATTTTTTATCAGTAGCTTAGCGAGCATAGCTTTTGATTGGTATGTTGAACTCACTAACAGTTCAGTGAAGACTTTTGTTGAGTTAGAGCAACTCTTTATTATAAGGTTTGTTAAATCTCAGCAAAGGGTTACTGTAAGTGATCTTATTATGGCTCAACAACACCCTAATGATTCCCTCATTGATTTTATTCTTAGATGGTGCAATTTGAGTATGAAATGCAAACCCAAGCTGTCTAAACAGCATGCCATTAAAATTCTACTAAAGAAGATACATGGCCCAATCTCCTTCATGCTCAAAGGTTTAACCATCAAGACATTTGAGATGTTAATCAACAAGGCTGCTAGCTTATAAGGACAAGCCAAACAGTCGCCTTTTCATGATCAACCAATAAACCCAAAGTCGCAGAAGGTTTATGAGAAGAAGCTCGGGGCAGTCACAGCAATGGATAAAGGGAAGCAGTCGGCTAAAGAGTAGTACAAGAGACCTCAAGCTCCACATCAATCACTTCCACCTCCTCTACCACCACTTAGGCCATCCTATCGACCGCTATAGCAGCCTCCATGACCTTCGTCGCCTCCTCCTCATCCACATTCACAATAGCGGTACACATACCTGCCACCAAGTAGCTACCACACACCTACTCTTTTGGATAAACTAAATAAGCCTTATTCATTTAAGAGGGAGTTAGTTAGGAAAATCTTTAAGAACCTCTTAAAGAAATGTAACTTTTAGCTACATAAGCCTAGAAAGCCGAAGGAAGTGGTCAGGAGAAATGATCCTAACTTTTTCCCTTACCACCGCATGTTTGACCATATTTTGGAGGATTTCTTTACATTCAAGAGCTGGATTGAGCATAGCTACAAGATAGGCACCATAGTTATCCCAAAGGAATGCTTAGTGGAACAACCATCCAGTTCCATTAGGGTAATCCTTAGGGATACATGCGATCCTCTCAAAATCAAAGAAGGTTGGGATATCTCCTTATCCCGAACCTCTAAAAAGATTGTTTCAAAAATCAAGAAACTTTCCTTGTAGGTGCCCGAGGCAGCTGGGACCTCCAATGTCAAGGAAGGTTCGCAAGTTGCCATAGACAAGTTGGGGAAAGTGGGAGCTCAGCAGTAGCATCCCATGCCAGCCCAAAATAGCCAAGTAGTGCAACCACCAACTGTTGCAGCTACTACTTTAGCAAGCACTTATACTTCAGCTAGCTCTTCTTCTAATAGACATCTTGTATCGGTGGATGAGGGCATCAAATCCCTCACCCACTTACTTTACTAGATTTTTACTATGTACCTCCTTCAAAATCCAAGAAATCAAGAAATAAAGATAGTTTGAATTACTTTTGTGTCACTTCTGATGGGTTGTCTAACTCCACTCTTTTAGAAAACTCTCCAAGTTTAATTAATTATAATAACTCCAATCTCCCCCTTTCTAATTCAGAGATGAACTTTTCTTCTCTGAATGCTATGGGTTCACCTCTTGAGATAGACTTGGAATCATCTGACTCTGAGGGTCCTATAAGAGAAGTTGTAGTCGAGTCTGATGAGTAGGTAGAATCTTCCACTAAACTGTCACAAGAGATCACTGAAGTTAACCTCTGTAGTGTCAATGTTCTACCTCCTAGGGTAGCACCTCAAGATAAGGGAAAGTAAATCATTGGTACTAATGAGCAAGAAGCCCCTCGACAGGATGCTCCACCCTTGGATATGCTTGTGGAGGATTAGCCCAAAGTGGATTACAATGTCCTATCTCACCTAAGAAAGTTTCCATATAAGTTAAGCATATATGATGCCTTTGTCTTATCCAAATAGATGAGGGAATCATTAATCAAGGCTCTTCTTCATCCAGAGATATGTTTACTTAGCTGACGGCTATTAAAAAGGAGGCACATTATTCAAGAGAAGCCTTGGGAATCACCTTCATAGATGAAGACCTTCTTCTAGGGGACATGGAGCCCAACCGTCCCCTCTACATCACAGTGAATATGGGAAGATTCATACTTTCTAGAGTTTTGGTTGATCCAACTGCATCAATGAACATTATGAGTCTAAAGACCCTTGCCTATTTGAAGATTGACATCTCTGCACTCTGAGGAGATCAGATGATGTTGAGAGGATTCAATGAATAGGGAGAGAGGGCTTTAGGTTCCATAGTGTTGCCTTTGGAAATAGGTGAATGGAAGACCGAAGCCAAGTTCTATATAATCGATTCGATTACTTTATTTATTGCTTTGTTTGATAGCCTTGGATACATTAGAATAAGATGATTCCATTCTCCCTCCATCAGTGCATTAAGTTTTGAATGGATGGAATCAAATTCTATGTCAAAGGAGATGAAAAGCCATTTTCAATCAGAGAGGCTGAGATATATGAAGATGCGACCTACTGTCTTTCTAAAAACACCTTTTCTCATGAACTTGGTCAAAATTTAAATTCAAAAGAAAAAGAAAAAGAAGAAAAAGAAAAAGAGAAAGAAAAAGAAAAGAAGAAAGAAAATACAAATGAACGAGAAAAGGACATCCAGGAAGTAGAGCCGCATATCACATTCCACCTACAGTTCATGCCACCAAATAGACATATGGGTAGGATGACTCAACCTTCACCAACCAGAGGTAGAGGCAGACACAAAGGCAGTTCCAGTGGTGGAAGACCCCCTGGTTGGCCACCAGTCAATAGGGGTTATGTTCCAGTTGACAGGAGTACCCCTACTATTCACAAAGACTTGGAATCCAGTTCGCAGGATGAGTCTTATGTGATTAGCATACCAGCTAACCCCTCTTAATGGGTTTCATTGGAGGTGACACTTGAGCCAAACAATGATGAAGATAAGGCCTCCAAGTAAAGCACGAATGTATTCGAATCAAGTTTATGTAAAACTATCAAGCAGCAATTGGGAACCTTAGATCTAACCTCACTTTCATCTCAAAAAATTGAAGGTATAGTAGTTAAGGAAGGCCCTAGGTCTTCTAGTGATGTCAAGTAGAAGAGATTCCTATTGTGATCATCATCCTCAAGTCTAGAAGCTGATGTAGAACTTGAGGATAATTCATATAAAGATTTAATGGAATTGCCTTTTGATTGGTACTCGCCTTGTGTTCTTAATCTTACAAAGAAAGGTTTGATTCCTTATACATGGTCCAGGTATAGGTCAGAGTATTTTGAAAAGTTATGGAATAATAAAGGCAGGGAGGCACAATCAAGATCAATACTAGGATTCGGTACATTGGGTCCAGTCGATGATGATGGCTAGTTGTGTCACCAATCATCATCCAGTCATAGGTTCTTCTCAAACCACACTAACTATTATGAGAAAGTATGTTTACAAACTTTAGATGATCAAGATGATCAAGATGATCTTCAAATCAAAAATGCACCACCAAAATTTGAAGAAGAAATCCATTCAATAATCGACAAGCTTAAACAAATCAACCTCGAGACGGAAGAAGAACCATGCCTGATGTACATCAGATCTCTACTGAATGAAGAAGAAACCAATAGCTTAGTTAGGCTATTGATTGAGTTTAAGGATTGCTTTGTAGGGAGCTATGAAGAGATGTCTGAATTATCTCCTGACATAGCAGTCCACAAACTAGTAATGGACCTTAACGCCAACCCTATCAAGCAAGCTCCTAGATGCATGCGATTAGAAATTGAGCAACAGGTCATTTATGAAGCCAAGAAACTGGTCGATGCTGGTTTTATCAGGGAAGAAAAATACCATATGTTGTTAGCCAGTGTCATACCAGTTAAGAAAAAGAATGGCCAAATTTACATATGTGTCGATTTCAGGGACTTAAATAAGGCATGTCCTAAGGATGAATTTCCACTTCCTATACCAGAATTAATGGTGAACATCACCTCATCTCATGTGGTATTCTCCTTTATAGATGTGTCATATGGATACAATCAAATCAAGATGGCCCCCAGGATGAAAGAAACACTGCTTTTCGAACCCCGATCAGAATCTATTGTTATAAGGTCATACCTTTCGGCCTTAAAAGTGCTGGTGACACATTCCAACAAGCCATGATGCAGATCTTCAATGATCTCATTAATCATCAAGCTGAATGCTATGTCGATGATCTAGTAGTCAAAAGCAAAGAAAAGGAAGACTAGCTCTTTGACTTGAGAGTAGTTTTTGAACAGTTAAGATAATTTAACCTCAAAATGAATCCCCATAAGTGTGCATTCGGAGTAAGTTCAGGGAAGCTCCTTGGGTTTGTTGTCCAACATCGAGGAATAGAGATAGATCTAGAAAAAATCAAAGCTATCTTAGAAATGCCACCTCCTAAAAGTCTAACGCAACTCAGATCTTTTCAAGGGAAGTTGGCATATTTAAGACACTTTATTTTCAATCTATCGGGGAGATGCAAGCCATTTTCAACACTTATCAAAAAGGATGATAACTTCAAGTGGGATGACAAGTGCCAGCATGCCTTTGAAGATATCAAGAAGTATTTGGCCAAGCTTCTAGTTCTAGCAGCACTTATCTTGGGTAGGCCATTTATCCTCTACACTACTGCATTGGATGACTCCCTTGGCTCTTTGTTGGCTCAAACCAATGATGAAGGGAAGGAGAATTCTCTCTACTACCTCAGCCATCATTTGAACCCTGCTTAAGAAAACTACCCACCTATTGAGAAACATTGCCTAGCTTTAATCTTTGCATCCCAAAAGCTATGGCACTATATGCTTTCTCATAAGGTAAAATTGATTTCCAAAATCAATCCATAGTAGTATCTCATGACACGGCCAACATTATCTAGATGATTGGCATGCTGTTCCATGATTCTCTTTCAATTTGACATCACATTCGTACCCCTCTGTGTGGTGAAAGGACAAGCACTAGTGGATTTCTTAGCAACACACCCACTTCCTGCTGATTCCCCGCTTAGTGACGATCTCCCTGATAAACAATTCATTAACTTTGGAGAGGTTGACAATCATGGGTGATGGTAATCTTCTTAAAAGAACCAAATCTCTCTCAATCCATGCACCAACAACAGTATATGAGGCTTTGATTTTTGATCTGAGTTATCCATTACAATCATGTTAAAAGCATTAACATCTAGATTCCCTGGTTTATCATCAAAAGTTGATTCGGGTCCTACAAGGTTCTAAAATCTAAGCTTCATCATTACCATGAGTAAACCATGAAGCCGTTAGCCCAAACCCCTGAGGTCACCATCTACAAGGTCCCTCAAGGAGAGATGCAGATGCTTGGCGCCAAACCAAGGAATTAGCATGTCAGATGAGTTCATTCCAATAAAGGTCCAAAACAAAATAGACAAGTCTATCCCCTGATTGACTAAACTCTCGAGAGTTTCTCTTGAAGGGGAGGTTGCCATTGGAGCTTTCATTCATGATCACTTGACTAGAGGCAAACTACCTTAAGAAAAGTCACAAGCCCATCAGATGAAGCAGAGAGCTCTCTCCTATGCTCTTGTGGATGTCACATTATACCGATAATCTTTTAATCAAATGTGGTTACATTATTTAGGCAAACATGAAGCCCGTAGCATTGTGACTGAGGTACATTTAGGTGTATCCAAAGTGCATCAATCCAGTCTGAAGATGAAAGCAAAGTTCAAGAGACTATGATACTACTAGCCTTCGATGATCATAGATTGCATGGATGTATCTAGAAGATGTCATCAATGTCAGGTACACGGTGTGGTCCTACATCAACCACCCAACATTCTTCACTCTGCATTGTCCTCATGGCCATTTGAGTGTTGGGGTACAGATATTGTAGGTCTTATCAATCCTCCTTCTTTCAGGGGTCATCAGTTCATTCTAGCTGCCATTGACTACTTTTCTAAGTGGGTGAAGGTAATCCCACTCAGAGAGGTCACAACTCAGCATGTGCTCCAATTTTTTAAGAACCATATTGTATATAGGTTTGGGGTGCCTCGATGAATTATATTCGATAATCATACTGCATTCAAGAGCACCAAGATCAACAACTTTACCAGAAGACAGGATATAGATTGGAGATACTCCACCATCTACTACCCTAGGGAAAATGGCCTAACAGAAGCATTCAATAAAACTCCATCCAAATACTAAATAAGATGCTTGATGATAACAAATGATAGTGGCATGAACAACTAGTTGAAACTTTGTGGGCATACCGCACCATATACAGAACTCCAACTCGGTCTACCCCATTCTCCTTAGTGTATTGGCCTGAAGCCATTCTACCATTAGAAGTTTAGTTCCCATCATTAAGGATAGCATTGGATAGTAAAATCACTAAAGAGCATAATGCCAAGTTGTGGTTAGAAGAGCTCGAAGGTTTGAAGGAGAGATGCCTATAGGTGTGCCATAACCTCGAGTTATACAAAGCCAAAATGATTCAAGCTCACAACAAGCTAGTCCACCCTAAAAATTTTCAAGTAGGAGAACTTGTTTTGGTTCTAAGGAGACCAATTATTTCCCATCAAAAGATGTGAGGTAAGTTTGAACCCACTTGGGAAGGCCCTTTTGTCAGAGAGAAGGCTTACCAAGGAGGATCTTATCAGCTTATTGATTATAAAGGGGAACACCCGATGCTTCCAATAATGGGCTTTATTTGAAGAAATATTACCCATAAATTCATGTTTGAAAATAATTCTATCAAAAAAATTTCATTCCAATTTATCAAAAATATCTCTTCTTTTGAAGCATCGTTTGCTTGCTTGCGAATCTGCCATGACGTGTTTAGGTTAGGTGTAAGAGAACCCAAAAGGTATCATATCCCTCTTTCATAGCACAAACACAATTAAACACAATTCCCCAGTTCTACTAGAATATGTGTGAGAGAGCCCAAGAGGCATCCTATTTTGAGTAGCATAACTAAATTCGTTGTAAGACAACCCAAGCAGCATCCTTTCTTAGTGGAATCGCAGTTTTCATTCATGGCACCATTTCATCAAAAATCCCCAACATGTTTATGGTAGGTGTAAGATAACCTGAGAGGCATCCTATTCCCTTTAACATAAGCACAAAAATAAACACATATATTTTATCTGAGACTACTTTGATGTAGGAGCAAGTCCCCTATGACACTCACTCATTAGCTGCTCTAGGTCGGGCTGACATACTACCTCTCTAGTTTGTCACCCCAGTGGTCACTTGTCTGACGGATTTGAGTCCCAATGCTTTCTTCCTAACTTGACCATTGCAAACTGATGAGAGCCTTGGTATTTTGGTATATTTCACTACGCAGCCAGTAAGCTACACCATGTTGACTCTGTTTAAGAGGATGTAAGTCTACAAGCTTTCTTCTTAAACTAGCCATCATGTACTGACTAAGTTGAATATATTTGAGACTTAGAATAAGTCCCATAAAGGCTCCTTTCCTCTTAACTACTTTTGGAGTTGATATAAGTCCCCAGTGGCATTCATTCAGTAGTCTCCCTAAGTCAGATAGCACATGTCGAGCTGAAGACAGACCATCCTGACAATCAGTTCGGTAGTAAGAGGATGTGAGTCCCCGATGCTTTCTTCCTAGGCTGATTATCACGAACCAATGGGCACATTAAGTTGGTTGATGTTCTCTACGTTGATAGCAACTCACCCAATGGATACATCACTCTTAGCAGATGTGAGTCCCCATGCTTTCTCCATGAGTTGGCCACCAAATACCTATGCAAGCTATCTTCTCCAGGGAGTTGGATAAATCCCTTAGTGGCCCCTTTCCTTGTGGGCATTTTATTTGGATCACATCCTTAGCAACTCAATTTAGACACTAACTAGGTTACTCTTGGATTGGACAGTCCCCCTTCCCTAGTAGCCACCCCTGTGGTTGGAGAATCCATTCATCGGATGCACAGATTCTCCCTTGGTTCAATAAATCTGAGATAGGTCTAGGCTAATATAAGTCCCTTCTCAGCATGATCCCTCGTAAACTAATAGGCTCCATAATAAATAAATAAAACAAAAAAATTAATTCGCTTGTGAATTAGGAATTCAAGCCCCTAGTGTCCCCTTCCCCAAGCAGGCATCCTATCTTTAGGGCAGTGTCAGTAGAACTCCCTATAGGAATTACCTGACTACTCTTGAGTAGAGATAAGTCCCTGAGTTGGCACTATTTCAGAAGTTTCCCTTAGGTCAGGTTCAATTTGTTTGGCCACAAGACAGGTTGCCCCGATAATCATTTCACTTTGGAAGATATAAGTCTACTACACATTCTTTATAGCATGACCGTCACAAACCAACGGGCATCCCTAGGTCGGGTTGACATGTTACCTCGCTACTGTGTCACCCCAGTGGTCTTTTATTTAGGAAAGATGTGAATCTTCGAGCTTTCTTCTTTAAATCAGCCACTATAAACTAAAAGGCACCCCTTTGGTTGGATAGTTCTCCCCTCGATCGAAAAGTTACTCCCTTCAAATTAATAAATCTAAGGTAGATCAAGGCACTATGACCACTACTCAGTGTAGTCCATCGCAAATCAATGGGATCCATCAAATACAATTAAAAAATTGAAATTAACTTTGACTATCCTTGAGTTGATTTAAGTCCCCTTCCAGCATTCACTCAGTAGTCAACCCTAGGTCCGGTTGACATGTTACTTTGCTAATGTGTCACCCCAGTTGTCTTATATTTAGGAAAGATGTGAGTCCTCGTGCTTTCTTCCCTAAATTAACCATTACAAACTGAAAGGCAACCCCTTTGGTTGGATAGTCTTACTATGTGGTTGGTAGGCTACCCTTTTGGATTGGTAAATCTATGTTAGACCAAGGCCATGGCTCCTACTCAGTGCAATCCATCAAAAATTGATGGGATCCATAAAAAATAATTAAAAGATGAAATTAATTTTGACTACCTTTGAGCTAATTTAAGTCCCCCAGCGTCATTCACTCAATAGTCACCCCTAGGTCGGGTTTGATTCATTGCACAAGAAATCGATCACCCCATTGGTTCCTTATTTTAAAAGATGTGAGTCTCTGTGCTTTCTTCTTAACTTGACCATTGCAAATCGAAAGGCAATTCCTTTGGTTGGATAGTCCTACTATGTGGTTGGTAGACTACCCTTTTGGATTGGAAAGTCTATGTTTGGCCAAGACCATAGCCCCTATTCAATGCAATCCATCGTAAACTGATGGGATACATAAAAAATAATTAAAAGATTAAATTAATTTTGACTATCTCTGAGCTGATTTAAGTCCCCCAGTGACATTCACTCAATAGTCAGCCCTAGGTCGGGTTTGATTCATTGCACAAGCAACCGATCACCCCATTGGTTCCTTATTTAGAAGATGTGAGTCACTGCACTTTCTTCTTAACTTGACCATTGCAAATCAAAAGGCAATCCCTTTGGTTGGATATTCCTACTATGTGGTTGTTAAACTACCTCTTTGGATTGGTAAATCTGAGCTAGATTAAGGCCAACATGGCTCTTACTCAGTACAGTCCATCGCAAACCAACAGGGTCCATCTCAAAATTCAAAATTTAAAAATCTGAAACAAATTAATCAACCTCCACAGCGGAGTAAAATCTGAAACAAATTCAACTCTCCTCTCCATTGGAGTCAAATCAAACAAATGAAATCAATCAGCTTCTCTACAATGAGATGCCAACATTTTCATCCTCAGTGGATCCTGAATTCTAATCCCTCAGCAGATTTCACAACCTCTTTTTCCTCTAGTGGATGACTTAAACTTGCTCCCTTAGTGGAGAGTTCACATTTTCATCCCTAGTGGAAAACCAAATTATAAATCAACAAATCAAATCAAATTTCTCCTCATAGAGATGTAAATCAAATTAAGCCTCTCATCCCTAAGTGGATGACTTGAAACTTTTCCCTTAGGGAAGGCTCACATACTCAATCCCTAGTGGATTCCTTCTTCACTCTCTTATGTCTTAGGCATAAGTAGAGTTGCATTGCACTAAGCTCTTGATTCCTTCTACACCTCTGATTTGGGAGTAGATCATTTTTGCTAGTGCTTGTGATTGTTCAACATTGTTGATCGTCTCAGTCAACACCAATACATGCGGTGTACCTTATCAGTCACACCACACCTATTGGGTGCCCTTTGTTGACCTCACTTTTAGAGCGAGCTTTCAACTTCTCCATAATAAACATAGGACTCCTTTAAACATTAAGAGTTCCTTAATCTTAAGACACTTATAGTGATTAGGTGAACACTTACCCTAACCCTAGAGACTTAGAAGATTTAGCCATAGGAATAGGTTATGCCTTAGGGGTGTTAGGAAAACTTTCCTACCCTATAGCTTAAACCCAATCCTTACTTGCTTCTTTCAAGTCAAACTTTGAATTCAAATCAACCTCAAACCCAAACTAACTACAAATTCAAATCAACTTCAAACTCAAATCAATTTTAACTTAATTGATTTTCTCAAATTCAAATCTTCTCAAATAAAACCTTTAATCAATTCCAACCCAATTAATTTTCTCAAATTCAAATCAATTCCAAAATCCAAATCATGAATCAATTCCAAGTGATTGAAATCCATGATCAATTCTAAATCCAAAAATCTTTCCTATGTCACTTTGATTTCATCTTATGGACTTAGCTCAAATCAAATCCAAATCACTTCAAATTCAAAAAAAATTTCTTGCAACCCATTTATATTCTTATTTATATTCACAAATATCAATGAAATATAAATTCAAATGACCAAAACTAAATCCAAAATGCAATTTCAAATTCTAAAATCTTTCCTATGTCACTTTCATTTCATCTTATGGACTTAACTCAAATTAAATCCAAATCATTTCAAACTCAAAAGATTTTCTCATGATCCATTTATATCTTCATTTATATTCACAAATATAAATGAAATATAAATTCAAATAACCAAAATCAATTCAAAACTCAAACCCAAATCTAGCCAAAATCCAACATAAACCATTTCAAGTCAAATCCTTGAACTCGTACAAACAAATCCAAATCAATCAAACTTAAAAGATTTTTTCATAATCCATTTATATCATTGTTTATATTCACAAATGTAAATAAAATATAAATTCAAATATCTGAAACCAAATTCAAAACTCAAACCCAAATCTAACCTAAAACCAACCTATACCCTTTCAAGTCAAATTCTTGAACTTAACCAAATCATTCTCAAATCAATCCAAACCTTTAGATTTTCTCTCCAAACAATCAATTCTTCAATCACAAATCAAATTTAAACACAAGCTTCAATCATCAAACCAAAATTAAACTAACTGAAGTTAAACCCATATTCACCCTTTTGACTTGAAATTATCAAATGAATCAAAACTCATTTGACTCCAAATCACTTGCAATTGGATTTATATTTCAATCATAAGTCCATATAAGAGTTCAACCAAACTTGAATCAAGCCCTGATCAAGCCAATTGAGTCACTTAGGCTCACTTGACCCAAAGTGACCTAAAGCACCTTTTAAAATTCTAATCCAAATTGGATTGAACTAAGCCCACCTAAACCTCACATTGTGAGCAACAATCATCTTAAGATGATCAACCACCCAAATTGGGTCAAACCTAGCCTTTGACCAAGTCAACACTTAACCCAAATGAAACTTAAATTAATCAAAATCACCATAGTCCAAATTGATTGAAACCATTGATCTAGAACAATCCAAAATCAATGATTGAACATGATCAAGTCATCATTTGAGCCAAACCTAGCCCAATTGGCCACTCTACCCAAGTTGACCCAAGTTGACCTAAAAAGTTAAAATGTGTCAAATCTTGATCTAAGCCAAATTGGTTGCAACCAATGGGTCAAATTCATTCTAAATCATTTGTTGAACTAGACCAAAGCCTCAATTGGCATACTAGACCCAACCTGGCCGAACTGACCATGAACCAAACTTGACCTAAGAGGTCAAATCAAGCCAAAATCAAACAAAACTAAAATTGATTGAAACTAAAGCTTACAAAACATTTTAAATGACCAAACAAACCTAAACCAACCCATGACCTAACCCAATTAGGTCAAATGGGTCAAATTGGTCAACTTCACCCATTTGACCTAAGTGAACTCAAGTGAACCAAAACCAAATATAAATCAAATTGAACCAAACCAATGATACCAAAACATTTCAAATGGTCATATGAACTTGACCTAATCCTAGGTTTGACCCAATTAGACCAATTGGTCAACTTGACCCAAGTTGACCCATTTTGACCTAAATGGGTCAACTTGACCCAAGTTGACCCATTTTGACCTAAATGGGTCAACTTGAGCCAAATCATATCAAATAAACTCTAAATTCATTGAAAATTAGCACAACCCATTTTTCAATCATTCCAAATATGCCCAAATTAAAATCAAAGCGAAATGAACATTCTACCCCTAGGTCAAAGGATAACCTATGATCAAATTCACTTAGAATTTGATCATATTCCAACTTAAGCCCACTTGACATCCTCCTAGTGGACCACTTGTACTCCAAGGAGGGTGTTGCACATGACCCAATGGGTTTGGGTCAGCCAAACCCAACCCAAAGCCAAAACTGACCACTCCACTCAAATTTCTCCACATGGATCACCTCCCACACTCATTTTAACACATGTGCACCTCCACACTCCCACTCCTCTGCCAAAACCAAATCACATGGAGCTTATAACAACCAAAATAACCCATTAAATCAAGGTAATTTGATCAAGTAAGGAGGCTCTCAGTCATTTAATTCAAGTAAGGGGAGAAATACTCCCCCTCATTCCATGCCAATTCACCAACCTTGCATTTGATTGAGCTCAAAGGGCCAAAGGTAAGCATCCAGAAGCTTCCCTAAGCATTTCAAAGCTCATTCTATTTCTCTCTTCTCGATTTTGCCTAAGCTAAAAATAGGGGAGGTGAGGGAGATATCCAACTTATCCAATTCTCAACCAAAGTTCAATTCCCTTTGCAAGCAACATCAGGGAGGAAAGTCGAGCTAACCCAAGGTGTCTTCTAAGCAACTAAACCACGGGAAGCCTCACCTAGACCAAGCCACAAGCCATTGAAGTAAGCTTTGATCAATTGGAAGATTCGCTATAAATTGAACCTTCAAACCTTCAACAGGGCTTCGTCTCCACTAGATGAATTACCTCCATCGTTGGAAGCATCGGTGATGGCCTTCGATGAGGTATGCTTCAAAACTGAGGTCCCATTAAAAAATCTTTGGTCCTTTATGAAGGGAATTGTAATCTCATTGAATTTCCACCGTTGGATGTGCTTCTCCTTGCTTCTTGATGGTGTGGGTTGAATCCTAGCCCAATCCGAGCTCAAGTGAGCTCGGATCAATCCATGGAGAATGGACGGTCTTCGTCTCCCGCAAGCGAGGGCACGGATGAATCATGGAATGTCCATCCCGTGTGTTTTGGATGGATGGTCCTAATTAAAATGCATAAATCTGATGATTATTTTCTTTAGAACCATGGGCTTTATCCTGGTCATCCGATCCTTGATCGGGCAGCCTAGGAGAAAGCGCGTAGCACTACCGGCTGACACGACATCTGATTTGACAACTTAAATAACCAATCCCATCATGTCACATGGAAAGCATGCACCGCATCAACATCCAACATGGCACTGACGAGATTAGTTAATTAATTAGGGCTATTTAATTAACTATTAATCACTCAAACTTCCTAAATTCATAACTAAATGTAGAAAAATTAAAAAAATATAAATGAGGGCTCATTTTAAAGATAATTGGAGAGGAATCCAACAAAATTATTTCTAATTAATTTTGAACAGTGTATTTTCCTTAAATATGGTTTAATGGAAAACCTAATAACCCTAATTACTCCTAATGACTTCATTAATTAATTCTGAACTTCTCAGGAATGTTTAGGGGGATGACTTCTGCGTTTCCTAATTTTCTTGGAATTTATTAAAGAGTTAATTAGGGAAATCAATTAATAAATCCCTAATTACCCCTTAATGAAATTAAGAGTAATTAAACATGTGAATAGTGGTTTATTCATTTTAATCAAGATAATTAAACATTATTTAAGTGAATAGGAGGTTTATGGAATGCTTTTGGGATATTTTCTCTAAGCTATTCACTAAACCACCTTTCTGCCTTAATCCAAACCTAATTAAGGATTAATCCACTAATGATCTTCTTAATTAATATGATCAAACTTTAAAAATTAATCTAGAAACTTAATCTTCTCTTGCTGGGTAGATCCTTAGGTGTTCAAGACCCTAAGATAAGTTTAAGGAAATCAAATCCAACTCACACTCATGGGAAAGGTTATGAAAGTACTTAACTAAATACTTTAGCTTAATTAATCATTAATTGTGAGTCAATTGCATTAGGCCCCTCTCTTTCTTAGGAGCATTACTGATTTAAATTCCATGTGGTTGCATATCATATGTTGGCTCATAATTTTTTGGTAAATTATGTTAAAGTGGAGTAGGTAAGGGGTAACTAATGAATTTAATTTACACTTTAAACTAAACAAAACATAAAATCAATCTAATCATCCTAAAATTAAACTAAGCTAACTCACACATGGGGGAAATGGGTTAGGGCCAGCAAACGCTTTTCACATTTCCTAAATCAAATCAAATTCAAAACTAAAATAAAGATCTCTTTAAACAATTTTGATTCACTTTGAATAATCTTATCTTATAGGATTGTCCTTAGGAATTAATTAGGATAAATGAAACCATATGCTTACATCACTTTATCTCTTTCCAAGCATGTTAAATGTTATTTTCCATGTGAAGTCATGCATTCATTCTCTTTTAAAAAATCCAAATCAAATGAAATGTTTCCTTTATGTCAAATTGCATGTTTTGGCTAAAGTAAGAATATGAGTGGCTATTATCACTATTAAATTAAAAATTATTTTCAAAATCTATGAATCAATGATCATAAATAAAAGTATGCTACTTATAAATACTTATAAGCTTGCATGTGATTATAGCATAAAATGTGTTATGTGACTTTCTTCTCTTTTCTTAACATGGGTTTGTATAGGATTTGAAAAGTGTATATCTCATTTGAAAAGAACATAACACTTGCTTAAATCCATTCCTATGCCCTCCTATGTTATGAATTAAGAAGGATCTTCACATTTACACATGTAAATTACATAACCAAATCAAACAAAAATCTTTGGCATGACTCTTCTTCCATTCAATTCTTTTTGTGCATGCACATGTATTTAAGAAAATTGGTATATTAGTCTGGACATCCCGGGGTTGCGAGGCTTCAAGTAGCCCATAGTAGGTCTTGTACCTTACAACCCTTGTGTAGAAAACAATGGCGTCATACTCACTTATGTCTTTCATACATGTAAATCTACATTTGATTAATGGATAAAAGAATCCCTCTTTTCAACTTAATGAAATCATGCATTCATGAAACATCCAAATTTTCTTAAACAACGTCTCCTTGCATTCATCATTAAGGTGTGTTAAAGTTTTACATTTGTATGTATAGCTGTGTTAAGATATATTCATGTGCATGGTATACATGTTGAAAAGAAAAAAATGGTTATGTGTTATGTGATAGTAATTCACCTTAATTAATCCTAAGATGCCTTTCTTATGGGAGAAGTTTATTTAGAGCAAATCTAAACTTAGTGTTAATTAAAACACATAATAAAATATCCACTATAGACTGGATGGTAGTACGATCTTAGTCTAATTATGTCTTCTATAGGGGATTGTGCTTAAGGGGTGCTGTAATAAAAATATAAATGATTTTGCTACGCAGGTTTCTTATAATTGTAAACATAATCCAAAATAGGCCAAGGGGACACCCACGTGTGGGGTGCTAAGTCCAATTTATTCATATACATGCTTGGGATGTGACGTGTGTTTAGCTAATCTCTATTTTATAGGTTTTAGTTAGATTTACTTTTCCCATTTTCATGTAATTTTACAATTAGGATTTGGAATGAATGTTATAGGGGAAGTGAAGGTGAACATCGATCATAAGACTATGTCTTATGTACCATGTGAAGCCTTTGGAGCAACCATGTTCCAACCAAGCTAAAACGAAGAAAGGAATGAAGCAAATCAAACATGAAGAAAGAAGAAATGAAGAAATGAAGAATGAAGACCCCCATAACATAAATTCCTTCTAAATTATAATTATTCATTTATAATCTGAGTTGTATAAGGGTAAAGCTCGGCTACCCATTTCTTTTTGGTTTGTGTGGTGGAGCCCGACCATAAAGGCATCTTATTCTTTTGTGTTAGCTTCATAAAATTATTCGATGTTTGTTTAGCTTGTGCATTAAGATGACATGCTTTTCGTAGTTTCTTCCTTGATATGATGAATGGCCTGGATTTGATTAGGCTCCTAGGGAAAAATAAATTTTCTATCCAATTAATCAACTAAAAATTTAAAATTAATAACTCATAACCTCACTTAAAGCCTAGGACATAAATCAAGAAATAAAAGATTTAGTAACCCCTTAGCTGGATGTTGTATGTTTCACATCATGCATAAAAAGCATCTTGCATCACTCTTGCTTATGGAGGGCTTCCACCTTTGCTAGAGAATATGGCTTGACCTTTGAGAGTCATGGTGGAAACACACCTCCTTTTTGCTAATTTTTCCCCATAACCAATTTCTCATACATTAGGCATATGAATCCCATATCCTATGTCAAATTAATTGTCCAAAAATAAAAATAAACTTAAACAAAATTTGCATTAGAGTAAGTCATCAGCTCATATCCTACATGATCTAGTCTCTTAGGGAGTGAGTTTAAAGACTTAGTCTTCTTTCTAAATAAACAACAGCCTAGCTTTCTTGCAAAAGCATAAGACTTGCCTACATGTATTTAAAATCATAGGAGGAGTTAATTGGCGGCCACCCCCAGGCGATTATAAGCCCAACAGTTAGGTGATTTATCCTCTCTTGTGGAGGTAAATCATATGCCCATTTTTGCCTTAGATTTAGGTCATGCTTTGGCCCTTGCCAAAGTTCCCTAGATTTAGGATCAGAGGTTACTGTTTCCCTTTGCGGGCTACAAGCATAAATCCTTACCTCTTAGACATTTTCATGATCTTGTATCATGGAATTATAAGTCCTAGATTTATAATAAAAATTCAGCTCAAACATATAATTCCTCTCAAATTCAAAAATATAAAGCCCAACCATAGGATAGTTTGCGATGCTCGCTCGGTTTCCTAGCATCATGAGTATCCCCTACTTATCTCCATTTAGTTTTGGTAATAACTCCCTCTTTTTGATCAATCTTACTTGATCTTCCAAAAATAACCAATTGATTGATAGTCCTATCTTTGAAATCTTGGGAGACATTGATCATTTACCTTAATCAAGAGTATTCTTAAGGAATCTCATTCTTTTAGATGTAATTAACTATGGGGGCTTGCCTCGATAGGGGACTTAAGAAACCCTATTTAAAATAAACCATACTTTACTTTTCTATGTAATGTAGGTGAAGTATCTCTGATACATTCGAAGACCCATTGTCCGTAGGAGTCCTTATTAAGGTGATTAGGTCCATTATAGGATGGTGACTTATGTCTCTCGAGATAGTACACCATTCCTCAATGTCGTACCCGATCATCCTAATAAGAATATCTGTAGATCTACGTAGTGTCCAACAAAGAGAGTTTATTTTTGTTTTCATTTAATTCATTTTAGATGAAGATAATAAAATAAATTTCACCATAGTAGCCGACAGAGCAGAGTTGGCACATACCTCATATCATCCTAGATGCATTCCTGCAAAGAAAGATAGTGGTAGTGGTGGATAGTACCATAATGCATGAGAAAGATATCAAACACATCGTGGAACAACAGGTGAGGGATGCGCTGGTGCAAGCCCGAGATGGCTCATCAGTTCTAAAGGGTGGACCCTACCCAGAGGGATTTGATGCAGTTCAATATCATAAGGGTTTGTGCCTCCTTCTTTCAAAATCTTTGATGCCAGTGGGAACCCTCGCCAACACATTGCACATTTTAGGGCCGGCTATTGCAATGTCGGAGATAGCAACACCCTTCTTTTCATATTATTTGTTAGTAGTCTAGCGGGTGTTGCATTTGATTGGTATACCGAACTGCCCAATAGTTCGGTAAAGATATTTGCTGAGTTGGAGCACCTCTTCAGCAAGAGGTTTGCTGGAGCTCAATAAAGGGTTACTATAGGCGACCTCATTGTAGCAAAGCAAAATCTCAATGAGTCCCATATTGATTAAATTATCAGGTGGTAAAACCTGAGTATGAAATGTGAACCACGGTTGTCTGAATAGTATGCCATAGAGATTATCCTGAAGAACATTCATGGCTCGGTCTCTTTCATGCTTAAGGGGTTTACAATCAAAACCTTCGATAAGCTAATCAATAAAGTGGCTATTCTACAAGAGGAAGCCTGACAGTTGCCTTTTCAGGACTAGTCAGCCAAGCCCAAACCTCAGAAGGCATTTACAAAGAAACCAGGGGTAGTCATAACAGTTGACAAGGGGAAGCAGCAAGCTAGGGTTCAATTAGATAGGCCTTGAGCTCAACAGCCTCCTCTGCCATCTCCTCTGCCACCACATCGGCCATCATACAGGCCACCTTAGTTGTCACAGTGGCCACCACTATCGCCTCCTCATCAACATCCTAAGCAGCAGTATTTCTACTTACCACCAGGTAGCTATTACTTACCTACTCTTGCCAACAGATTGAATAAGCCTTATTCATTCAAGAGGGAGGTAGTCAGGAAGATCTTTAAGAATATCTTAAAGAAGCCTAATTTCTAGGTATTAGAGCCTAAGAGGCCAGAGGAAGTTGGCAAGAGTCATGATCCAAATTATTGCCCCTACCACCGCATGTTAGTCCACATCTTAGAAGATTGCATTACCTTTAAGGGCTGGCTTGAGCGTAGCTACAAGTCAGGTGCCATCATCATCCCTAATGAGTACCTATTAGAACAATCTTCTAGTTATGTCAGAGTAATCCTAGGGGATACATGCGATCCTCTTAAGACAAAGGAAGATTGGGATATCTCCCTATCCTGAACCTCTAAGAAATTAAATTCTAAGATCAGAAAATTACCCTTACGGGTGCTTGAAGCAGGTCAAACCTCAAACTCCAATGAAGGTTTGCAAGTTACTAAGGATAACTTGATGAAGGTAGGAGCCCAGTTGTAGTAGTAACAACCTCCACTTACCCAGGATAGTATAATAGCATAACCACCGATCAATTCCAAAGACTCCTTCCACAGCTTGCCAGCCTCTAGCCGCCTCTTCTATCGTCAGATTATATCATCAAGGAGTGTGCCAAATCCCTTACTCCTCTTACTTTACTTGATTTCTACTTTGTTCCTCCATTCAAATCTACAAAATCAATGAAGAAAGCTAGTTTCACTTACATCTCTATCACTTCTGATGATCTTCCTGAGTATATTCCGATAGAAAGCTCTCAGAGTCTAATTAATAATAACTCTAGTTCTGATCACTATTCTTCTTTTGATTTAGAAATAAATTATCCATTCCTGAATCACTAGAGTTCTCCCATTGAGATTGATTTGGAGTCATCTAACTCCGATGATCCTATAGGAGAAGCTGTAGGTGAACCTAATAAGCAGTTAAAACTTTCCACTAAATCATCTCATGAAGTCACTGAAGTCAACCTCCATAGTGGCAAAGTTCTACCTCCTAGGGTAGCACCTCAGGATAAAGTTAAGCAAGTCATTAGTTCAAGTGATCAAGTAGCCCCTCCACAGGGTGCTCCGCCTACCGATATGCTTGTGGAGGGCCAACCCAAAGTTGACTACAATGTCCTCGCCCACCTGAGAAAGTTTCCAGCTAAGCTAAACATATATGATGCTCTCATCTTATCTAAAGAGATGAGAGAGTCATTGACCAAGGCCCTTCTTGACCTAGAAAAATGCTTAACTCAGTTGACCGCTATTAGAGAGAAGGCATGTTATTCAAGAGAAGCTCATGGAGTTACATTCACTGATGAAGACTTTCTTTTGGGGTTAATTGAGCACAACCGTCCCCTCTACATCACAATGGATATGAGTAGATTCAGACTCTCCATGGTGTTAGTTCATCCAGGTGCATCAGTGAAATTATGAGCCTAAAGACCCTTGCCTACCTAAGGATTGAAATATCTAAACTCTGAGGAGATCGAATGATGTTGTGAGGATTCAATGACAAAACAAGAGAGCTTTAGGCTCCATAGTATTACCATTAGAGATAGATGACTAGAAGATAGAAGCCAAGTTCTACATAATTGATTCTGATACATCTTTCACTGTTTTGCTCGGTATGCCTTAGATACATGAGAACAAGATGGTTTCATCCTCTTTACATCAATGCATTAAGTTTCAAGGAGATGGAATCGAATACTTTATCAAAGGAGACTTGAATCCATTTCCAGTTAGATAAGTCGAGATATATGAGGACGCGACCTACTATCTTCCTTAAAATCAAAAAGTCTACTCTCACGAACTTGGTGAAAGTTTTAAAACAAAAGAAAAAGAAAAAGAAGAAGAAAAAAGAAAAGAAAAATAAAAAAGAAAAATAAAATGAAAATACAAGTGGGCGAGCATTAGAAGTCCAACTCAATCTACCCCATTCTCCTTAGTGTATGGGTCTAAAGCTGTTCTACCATCAGAAGTCCAACTCCCATCACTAAGGACAACTGTGGGTAGCAAGTTCACGATGGAGCAGAATGCCAAGTTGTGGTTAGAAGAGTTCAAAAGTTTGGAGTAGAGACGCCTACAAGCATGCCAGAATCTCAAGTTGTACAAAGACAAAATGATTGAAGCTCACAACAAGTTGGTCCGTCCCAGAGCTTTTCAAGTAGAAGAGCTTATCTTAGTTCTAAGGACACCAATTGTTGTCTGTGGCAAGATGGGAGGTAAGTTTGAACCCACTTGGGAAGGCCCTTTTGCTTAGAGAAGGCATACCAAGGAGGATATTATCAGCTCAAAATCATAAGGGAGAGCCCCCGATGCTCCTAATAAATGGGCTCTACCTAAAGAAATATTATCCATAAATTTTGTTTAAAAATATTTATCAATGAAAATTTTCATCTCAAATTCCATCTCTTCCATTTTGAAAATATCTTTGTTGTGAATCTACCACGATGTGTTTAGGGTAGTTGTAAGGAACCTGAGCAACATCTTATCCTTTATCAACATGACACCAATATAAATTACACACAACCATATAAAATAAATATATATCTTTTGTCTCGGGCTACTTCGAATTGGAATAAAGCCCCCAGCCGCACTCACTCAATAGTTGTTCTAGGTTGAGCTGACATACTACCCAGCTAGTGTGTCACCCCAAGTGGTTCCTTGTTTAAGAAGATGTAAGTCTACATGCTTTCTTCTTGACTTGACCATTGTACACTGACGAGCGCCTTGTTAGTTTGGTAGGCCTTATTGCACGACTAATAAGCAACCTCATGTTGACTTTGTTTAAGAAGATGTAAATCTGCTATGCTTTCTTCTTGAACTAACCATCATGCACTAACTGGCTCGAGTATATTTGAGGCTTAGGGTAAGTCTCCCAATGGCTCCTTTCCTCTTGACTACTTCAAGTCTAGGTCCAGTCTTCCTGTGGGGATCATCGCTTAGTAGTCGCCCTAGGTCAGATAGCATATGTTCCGCTTACAATAGATTATCCCGGTGATCAGTTCCATCTATGAAGATATAAGTATACAAGCCTTCCTCTCAGATTGATCATCACACATCGATGGGCACCTTAGGTTGGTTGGTCCTCGCTTTGCTGACAGCGACCCACCCGGTGGATACACCACTCAAGGTAGATGTAAATCTGCTACACCTTCTCCTTGAGTTAGCCACCATACACCTACAGGCTTTTTTTACAGGGTCCAAGGTAACACTCCAAGCGGCACCTCCCCTGTGGGCACTCTATCTGGATCATGTCCTTAGCAACCCCATTTAAACACTACCCAAGTTACTCTTAGATTGGACAATCCCCCTTTCTTTGTTGTCGCCCCTGTGGTTGGAAAATTTGTCTTATAGATATGCAGATTCTCCCTTGGCCCAGTAAGTCTGAGATAGGACAAGACTGATATAACCCTTTCTCAGTGTGGTCCCTCGCACACCAATAGGGTCCATGCAAACATATAAACAAAAAATATATATTCACTTGCGGATTAGGAGGACACCCCAGCAGTACCTTTTCCCAAGTAGGCATCATATCTTTAGGGCAGTGTCAGCAAAAATTCTTACAAGAATTGCTTGACTACTCATGAGTTGAGATAAGTCCCTGGAGGAACTCTCTCAGTAATTTCCCTTAGGTCGGGTTTGACTTGTTGCGCCACCAACAGGTCACCCCAGCAGTCATCCTTTATTTGAAAGATGTAAGTCTACTATGCATTCTTTCCAGCACAACTGTTTCACACTAACGGGCAGCCCTAGCTCGAGCTCGATTTGTTATTCTACCAACAAGTCACCCTAGTAGTTGTTCATTGCTTTGGAAGATGTAAGTCTACACGCTTTCTCCCTAGCACAGTCGTTGCACACTGAAAGGCACCCCTTAGGTTGGTTAGCTCTACCCCGTGGCTGGTAGACTTTCCCTTTGGATTTATAAATCTAAGATAGTACAAGGCTGATATAACCCCTTTTTAGTCAATCCATCACACACCGACAGGGTCCATCAAATTAAAATGATATTAATCATGACTATTCTTGAGTTGATATAAGTCCCCCAGTGGCATTCACTCAGTAGTCGCCCTAGGTCGGGTTTGATTTGTTGTGCTACCAACAAATCACCCCAGCAATTGCTCCCTACTTTGGAAGATGTAAGTCTGCTATGCATTCTCCCTAGTACAGCCATTGCACACTGAAAGGCAACCTTTAGGTTGTTTAGCTCTACCCCATGGATGGTAGACTATCCCTTTGGATTTGTAAATCTGAGATAAGCCAAGACTGATATAGCCCCTTCTTAGTGGATTCATTGCACACTGATAGGGTCCATAAATTAAATCCACCTCATCCCTAGCAGATCCAAGCTTGTATCTCTAGTAGATATGCCCTCAACCTTATATCAAATTAAAAAAAATCATATCATCATCCCTTGTGGAGCCCCAAATCATAAACAAATCAAATTAAATTCTCATCCCTAGTGGATGCTTACCAAGAAAATCTATCAAACTCATATAACCTAAACCTGCTTCCCTAGTGGAAGGTTCATACACCCATCCCCAGTGGAGTATATTTTCTAATCCTAGTGGATCTTCTTTCTATAAATCATATGATAAAATTCAAACTCTTATCCCTAGTGGATAACCCGAACATGCTTCCCTAGTGGAAGGTTCGCATACCCGATCTTTTAGTGGATCCCTTCTTCCTCTCTTATGCCCTTGGCTTAAGTTGAGTTGCATTGTACTAAGATCATGATTTTGCTTACATCTTAGGTTTAGGTATAGATCATTTTTGTTAGCACTTGCAATCTTTTGGACGTTGTTGATCATCTCGGTCAATGCCAATATGTGTGGTGTGCCTTATCAGTTACACCATACTTATTAGGGGTCCTTTTGTTGAACTCACTTTTAGAGTGAGTTCTCAACCTCCTCGGCATAGATCTAGGACTCTTATAGACATTAAGAGTTCCTTAGCCTTAAGACACTTCTACTGATTAGGTGAACACTTAGCCTAATCCTAGAGACTTAGAAGGGTTAGTCATAGGGGTAGGTTATGCCTTAGAGATTTAGGGAGACTTGGCCATCATAAGGCCTAAACCCAACCTATGTTCACCTCTACAAAACAAATCTCAAATTCAATACCAAATTCAAACATAAATTCTAAATCAAATGATTGAAACTCATGATCAAATCCAAAATCAAAATCCTGCTAAGCCCTATGATCTCATCTTGTGGGCTTAACCCTTAACCAAATTCAAATCAATCCAAATTCAATTGATTTTCTCCAAGATCAATTGAATCCCTTAACCATTTATTAAATTCAAGTCCAAACTCAATTTCAAATGATTGAAACCCTAGATCATATTTAAACTCCCAAACCTTCTTTAAGCCTTATGATTGAATTCCATGGGCTTAGCCAAATCTCCACCCAATTCAATCCAAACTTGATTGATCTCTTCATGAATCAATCATTTCTTCATTTATATTCACAAATATAAAAGAAATATACATTCAAATAGCCAAAACCAAATCAAACTAAATCTAAATCCAATCAAATCCCAAGCTAAGCCATATGGACCCACCTCCATGAGCTTAGCTAAGTTTGCCTCCAAATCACTCCAATCTCAAGTGATTTTCTCATAAGTCATTTATAACTTCATTTATACTCACAAATATAAATGAAATGTACATTCAAATAGCCAAAATCAAATCAAACTAAATCCAAATCAAATCAAATCCCAAACTAACCCATATGGGCCTACCTCCATGAGCTTAGCCAAATCTCATTCAAATCGACCCAAACTCATTTGATTTTTTTCATAAATCAATTATTCCATCATTTATATTCATAAATATAAATTAAACCCACATTCAAATGACCACAACTAAATCAAACTAAATCAATTTTATTCTAAGCCTTTTTTGACCTACCTTCATGGGCTTAGTCAAATTTGCTTTCAAATCACTCTAAACTCAAGTGATTTTCTCATAAATCAATATATCTTCATTTATATTCATAAATATAAATGAAATATAAATTCAAATGGCCAAAACCAAATCCAAAATCTAATTTAAACCTTTTAAATCCATTTCCTTGGACTTAACCAAAACCCAGCTAAATCAAGCCAAAATTAATAGATTTTCTCTTGAACTAGTCATTCCTTCAATCATCTATCTAAATATAAATGAAACCTACAATCATCTAGTCAAATTGAAAACAACCCGAGTCAAGCCCAACTTAGCCCTTTTGATTTGAAAATTCCAAATGAACCAAAACCCATCATAGCCCAAATTAATTGTAGTTGGATTTATATTTCAGTCCTAAATGCATATATAAATTCAACCAAACCTTGATCAAACTAAAACCAAGTAAATTAATCTATTTAGGTCCACTTAACTCAAAGTAGCCTAAATAACCCATATGAACCAAATTCTAACCCAACCCAATTTGGATTGAACCAAGCCCATCCAAATCTTATACCATAATCATTAATCACTCTAAAATGATCAATTACCTTGAATTGGGTCAAACCAAGTTGACTTGGTCATTTGACCAAGTCAACCCTTAGCCCTTATGAAACCCAAAATAGCCAGAACTCAATTGAGCCATGACTTGACCATCAATTGAGCCAAATCAAACCCAATTGGCCATTTGACCCAAGTTGACCCAAATTGATCCAAAAGGCCAAAATGGGTCAAAGCATGATCTAACCAAAATTGATTGCAACCAATGGCCAAAGTTTATTCCAAATTTATTATTGAACTTGACCAAACCCATAATTGAACCCAATTTTTCCAATTGAGCTCAACTGACTCACTTAGCCCAAATTGACCTAAAGGGTCAAATTGGCCAAATCCAAATTAAATCTAAATTGATTCAAACTAAAGCTTACAATCATTTTCAATTAACCAATTGAACTTGAACTAACACCCAAAAGTCAAAATCAAACCTAAGCCAAATTGATTGAAACCTCTTAAACTGAAATACTTCAAATCATCATTTGAACCTAACCCAAACCTTTGTTTGACCTAATTTGACCAATTGATCAACCTAACCCAACATGACCCAAATTGACCCAATTTGACTAAATTGAGCCAAAACCCTTGAAATCAACCCATGGGACCTTGGGAGCTGACCTAACCCGACCGAAACCCATCTTAGGTCGACCCAAACCCAATTGAAACCAAACCCGGGTAAATCCCCCTTGGATATGCCTCCTCATGTGGGATTTTGCCAAAATTGGTAAAGTCCACTCTTTTATCATCCTTGTCAGCCATCAAGCACCCATGTTGGGGTTTCACCTACCCATCTAGCCCACCCGAGGTGGGTTAGGTTTGTCATGGATCAAAGGGAAGTGAGTTAACTCACCTACCTCCCAAACTGGGAACACAATGGTTCCAAAGAAGACCCATTAGCCATAGCAAGCCTTGAGCCACCTCTCAAGCATTTCTCCACTCATGGTATGCCGCATTGACTCAATTATGACCCCTCTGATGCCTTGACGATGGCTGGTCGACTGAAATTGGGGAAGCAATCCCACCCATCCACCTCAGCCAATTGAGGGGTATACTCCCTCAACTCTTACAGGAAATCACACCATTCACTTCTTTTGAGATCCCAAGAGAGAAAAGAAACTCCCTAGCAAGCTCTCGAGCGATTCTAAGCCCTCCCCTCTTTTGATTTTATCTTTTCGTGCAAAGCCAAAATAGGGGAGCTCATCCTTAATTCCAACTTTCCCATTTCTCAATCAAAACCCAATTGCTCTTACACACACCTTTCATGCATGTCATCGAAGCAACCCAAGTCATTTCCTGAGCTCCAAATCCACTAGAGGATGGACTTCAATCAAAGCCAAGCATCCAAAGAACCATTCTTGGCTAACCGAGCAATCCACTTGGAACCAATCTAATTGCTACTCATCAGGGCTTCATCTCAACTAGACGAAGCTCCCTCAAGCATGAAAACTGCCAGTCTTAGCTCCAGTGAAGAAAATCCATGGAAATTGTGCTTTAGGCAAAAATGTGTTGGAACTTTATGAAAAAAATTTACATATGAGCCGATCCTAATCGTTGGATCATTATGGATCCCTTGCACGAAGGTGTGGGGTTGATTTAGAGTGAATATGAGCTCGGGTGAGCTTGGATAGAGCAATCCATGGTGGACGGGCACCATCGTTCATCGCTTGCAGGAAGAGAGATCACGGACAGTCTGTTCCATGTGGTTAGAATGGATGGCTATTATCAGATCATGCTAGATCGATCGATTAATCCTCCCTTTACCTGATCCTGGTCATTTGATCTTAGATCAGGTGGCTTACAAGAAATTTCATCCCACCATCATCTGAGTCAGCCGAGGATGTGACTACTTAAATAGCTAATCTTGCAACTCCATGTGGAAAGTGTGACATGTCAGCGTGCCACCTGGCGCCAGTGGGATTAGGCTTAATTAGGCTATTTAATCTATTTTTAAGGCTGAAACTTCCATAATTCATAACTAATTATAGAAAAATCCAAAAAATATAAATAAAGGCTCAGTTTAAAGGTATTTCAGAGAGAAATCCATTAAAATTATCTTTAATTGAGTTTAAATAATAATTTAGGCTTAATTAAAGTTTAACCCCCAAGGAGGTTATTTGATTAGCTCACTTCTCTGGTTAATAGTGACAAGTACTTATTTGATTTTAGTTACATGTATTTCTACATTAGAATTTGAATAAGAGCTTTAATCCATATGCATAAATATTTCAATCTAATAAAAATACATCCTTTGCATGATTTTATTTTTTTTTATTTATGTATACATCCATATGTATTTGAGAAAAGCAAATATTTAGTCTGGACTTCTCGGGAATACAAGGCTTTAAGTAGCCCCAAGAAGTTCATTTGATTCCTCACTTTCCTAGTTAATAATGACATGTACTAGCTTATCTCTCTTATACATGTGTGTGTGTATTTAATTATGGAATTAGAACCCTTTTTCTTTTATAAAAAATTCATGCATTTGCAATTGTTCAAGTGATTGAACTAATTGATCATGTGATATGAAGCGCACTTTCTTGTCATTCATGTATGAAAACTTACATATGATTGAATGTAATGGGTATATAGTTTGGACATCCCAGGAATACGAGGCTTTAGTTTTCCCCAAGGAGGTCTTTTAATTACCTCACTTCCCTAGTTAACAATAATACGTACTTATTTAATTTCATCCCTATGTATTTTTGTATTAGAATTTAGATAGAGCTTTAAATTAAAATGATGTAATAATTTAATCAAATAGAGAAATATAAACTTTAAATGTGCATGGTTACACTCATCTAAGTGTGCTAAAATATATTGTATGTGTAGGTATACCCAGGACTTAATCATATGCAAGTTATATGTGATAGAAAGGAATGATTTAACATGTGTCATGTGATAGTAATTCAATCAAGTTAATCTTAAGATGCCTTTCATAATGAATAGAATTATTTAAAGTGAACCTAAACTTAGGATTAATTTCAAATATGTAATAAGCCATTCACTAAAGAGAACTAGTTAATTGACATGCTTTAGAAGTGGCTTAAGGTAGGGATGAAAGAGAGTAATCCTCTCTTTTTCTTCTCTTCATAACACTTAGTTGCTAAGTGTGGGTCAAATGAAATAAAAGAAAATGCTATGTAAAATTCTCAAGTCATTTAAACAACTTAAAGTGAAATCAACCTCTTATGATTAAACTTTCTTTCACACTTAGAAAATACAACTCTAATACTTATTTAGGACATACCACACAAGCCTTAACACACACATTAGAACTAAGTCACCACTTTTAGCTTTATGTTAGGACGGTGCATGGTATGATGTATGTTTGGTTTTATGATGTATTATTTTAGACTGGATGTTAGGGTGTATATTTCGTAGACTAGATGTTAGGCCATGATTATCTTAATCATGTTTTCAATAGGGGATAATGCTTAAGGGGTGCTTAAAATAAATATAAATTCTCTCTTTACAGGTTACTTAAATCCCAAAGCATAATTCAAGCTAAGACAAGTGGACTTGGTTACCCATGTGCAAGGTGCTAAGTCCAAATAATAAACATAACTGCTTATGGAATGTATGAATGTTTAGCTAACACTTATCTTACAGGTGTAGTTAGATATACTTTTCCTATTTTTAATATATTTTTTCATTAGGAATTAGGATTCGTGTTATGAGGGATAAGGATGAGCATTAGCCAGAAGGTTTAATCATGGGGTTCCATGTGATGCCTTAATGCCTACCAAATCAAATGAAGAAATGAAGACATGAAGGTGTGAAGAATGAATATTAGAAGACCACCATAGCATTTATTCATTTATTATAATTATTCTTTCTTATTCTGGGTTATATATGGGTAGAGCTTGGAAATCCACTTTCTCTTTTCGAGTTATACGACGGTACCTGACTGCACCGTCCTATTATTCTTTTGCATTAGATTTATAAAATTATTTGATGTTATGTTTAAATTACACAATATAAATGGCATGCCTTTTTCTTGTTTCTTTATGAATAATGTCTTAATGTGTGGACTGGATCCGATTAGGCTCTTAGGGGAAAATAAATCTTTTACCCAACTACAACTCACAACAAATGTTTTAAATAATTCATAACCTCACATGAAGCCTGGGTATTAAATCAAGATAATTAAAAGATTTAGCAACCCCTTAGCTGAATGTTGTATGTTTAACATCATGCATTCATATTTCTTCACTCTTGTAAAGAGAGGGGTTCCATCCTTGCACGATAGGGGAACACTTGACCTTTAAGGGTCTCCTCTGTGATGGAAAACACCTATTTCTTATGGATTTAACCCATAATCCATTTTCAACATGCATTTAGGCATAAAAAAATTCTATGGTCTTTGTCAAAATGAAGTGTAAAAAAATAAATAAAAATTGAAAAGATCTGCACTAGACTAAGTCATTGCTCATACCACTCACGCTCTAGTCTCTTAGGGAGTGGGTTTAAGGACCTTAGTCTCTTTCTAAATGATAACAACCCAACTATCTTGCAAAATCATATGACTTGACCACATGGATTTAAAGCATAGGAGGAGTTAACTAGATTCCACTCTAGGTGGTTATAAGTCAAGCAGTCGGGTGGTTTACTCTCTCTTATGGTGGTAAATTTTATAACCATTTTCACTTATATTTAAGTCATGCTTTAGCTCTTGTTAAAGCTCCCTAGATTTAGGATCCGAGGTTACTATTTCCTTTGGGCTACAAGCATAAATTATCACCTCTTATGCATTTCTCTAACCTTCTGTTGGTGGATTATAAGCCCAGGTGATCTAATAAAATTTCAACTCTAACAAAATAATTCTCCTCACTTTCAAAATTATAAAGCCCAACTATAGGATAGATTGGAATGCTCGCTAGGCTTCCTAGTATCATTAGCATTCCCTACTCATCTCCTTCAGCTTCCAAAATAAGTCTCTCCATTTGATCTATTACATTTGATTTTTCCAACATAACCAATTTATTGATAGTCTTACCCTTAGAATCTTTAGAGATAATAATTGCCTACTTTAATCGAGAATACTCCTAAGGCACTCACCTTCCTTAGAATGTAATTAACAATGGAGGCTTGCCTCCATAGGAAACTTCAGAACCCAGTTTATATATGAACACAACTTTATCCATCCATGTAAAGTAGGAGAAAATTCTCTGGTATATTCGAAGACCCATCATGCCTTAGGAGTCTTTACTATGTGATTAGGTCCATTGAAGGGTGATATCTCTATCTTTTGAGATAGTACATCATACCTCAATACCATACCCAATCACTTTAATTAGTACCCCCTTACATCTAGATGGTGTCACCCATATACATCCAAAAATAAACACCACAAGCATCAAATCCCTTACTCCACTTATTATATTTGATTTCTATCATGTACCTTCACCCAAAAAGAAATCAATGAAGAAAGTAGATCTTACTTACATCTTGTCCACTTTTGAATCTCTTGATTTTCTTCCTGTTGAAAACTCTCCAAGTCAAGAAAAAAATAATAGCTTTAGTAATTTCGATCCCCTCTCTTCTGATTAAAAGTCAGACTTTCCTTTTCTGAATCAATTGGGTTCACCTCTTGAGATTGACTTGGAGTTAATGGACTCCAAAGATCCCATAGGAGAAGCTATAGGTATGCCCAATGAGAAGGTAGAACTTTCCACCAGTTCATCATTCCATGAAGTCACTGAAGTCAACCTTTGCAATGGTAAAGTTTTACCTCCTAGGGTAGCACCTCAGGATAAGGGTAAATAAGTCATTAATTTTAATGAGCAGATAGCCCCTCCACAAGATGCTCCACCTATGGATATGCTTATGGAGGACCAAGTCATAGTTGATTACAATGTCCTAGCTCATCTTAGAAAGTTGCCAGGTAAGTTAAGCATATATGACGCCCTTGTCTCATCTCTAAACAAAGCTCTTCTTGATCCATAGATATGCTTACCTCTGCTGACCACTATTGAGGATGAGGCACACCACTTGAAGGACATCATAGAAGTTACATACAGCAATGAAGACTTACACCGAGCACAACCGCCCTCTTTACATTATAATGGATGTTAGCAGATATAGGCTATCTAGAGTTCTGGTTTACCAGGGTGCATCAATCAACATTATGAGTCTAAGAACCCTTGCCTACTTGAGGATCGGCCTCCCCAAATTCCAAAATGAAAGGATGATGTTGAAAGGATTCAATGAACAAGGTGAGAGGGCCTTAGGCTCCATAGTATTGCTAGTGAAGATAGATGATTGGAACACTGAAGCCAAGTTTCATATCATCGACTCAGATACATCTTTCAATGCTTTGTTGGGGAGACCATGGATATATGAAAATAACACAGTTCCACCCTCTCTACATCAGTGCATTAAGTTCATGAGAGGTGGGATTGAGTATTGTGACAAAAGAAATCTCAAACCATTTACAGTTCATGAGGTCAAAATATATGAGGATACAACCTATCACCTCCCCTAAAATCAGCAAGTCCACTCTCACAAACTTAGTCAAGATCCCCATGAGAGAAAAAAAGAAAAAAAAAAGAAAAAGAATTAAAAATAAAATAAAAAAGAAAATGAAAAAGAAAATAAAAGGGAGCGAGACATAAACTCAGGGGGAGATATAGAGCCTGACATTAGATTCCACCCACAATTCATTATTCCATTCAAACATATAGGTAGGATGACTCGACCTCCACTAGGTAGAGGATGAGGATAGTCTAGAGGAAGCCTCCGAGGTGGAAAGCCTCCCTATTGGTCACCCAATTGGAGGTATGTCCCAGCCACCAGAAGTATACCTGTTATCCACATAGACTTAGAATCTAGTTCAGAGGATAAGTCTTATGTGATTAGCACACCAGCCAACTCTTCTCAGCAGCAAATCCCTTTCAAGTGACACTTGAGCAGGATAGTGATGAAGATCGAGCTCCAAAGCAAAGCATAAATGTATCCATGTCTGTATGTGAAACATTCAGGCATCACTTGGGAACCTTAGCTCTAACCCCACTTTTCTCACAAAAAGTTGAGGGTTTGGTAGTTAAGGAAGCCCCTAAGTCATCAACAGATGTGAAGACTCTTTTTTTTTTTTGGGAGCATCATCCTCAAGTCAAGAAGTTGATGTAGAACTTGAAGATGATTCATATAAAGATTTAATAGAATTACCTTTTGATTGATACTCGCCATGTGTTCTAAACTTAGCAAAGAAAGGATTAATCCCACATACTTGGTCAAAGCACATGTCAGACTATTTCAAAAGAATATGGAAGAATGAATGTAAAAGCTCTCAATCAACATCGAGACTAGGATTCAGTACAGTGGCTTCAATCGATGATGACGATTACTGCTTAGTCATCACCAATCATTTAGAATCTGATAGGTTATTTTTAAATCATGCTAACTCATATGAGGATATGTGTTTAGAAACTTTAGATGCTCTAGATGAGTTTGAAGTCAAAGATGCACCGCAAGAGTTTAAAGAGGAGTTTACATCAACCATCATCCACCTCAAGGAAATTAACTTAGAAACTGAAGACAATCCACGTCTGACATACATCAGTTCTTTGTTGAATAACACTGAAACCAATGACTTAGTTAGGTTGTTCACCGAGTTTAAGTACTATTTTGCATGGAGTTATGAAGAGATGCCTGGTTTGTCTCCTGACATAGCAGTCCATAAACTAGCAATAGAGCCTAGTGATAACCCTATCAAATAAGCTCCTAAATGTGTGTGATTAGACATTAAACAACAAGTCATTTCTGAAGTCAAGAAACTGATCGATGTCATTTCATCAAAAAAATAAAATTCACATACCCAAGATATCCAAATAAGGTATGTCCAAAAAATGAATTTCCACTACCGATAATAGAACTGATGGTGGACATTGCCTCATCTCATGTCATCTTCTCTTTTATGGATGGCTCATCTAGATATAACTAAATAAAGATGGCACCTGAGGATGAAAGAAACACTACTTTTTGAACCCCTATCAAAATCTTTTGCTATAGGGTCATGCCTTTCGACCTTAAAAATGTCGGTGCTACCTACCAGTGGGCCATGACTCGAATCTTCAAGGAACTCATTCATCTTCAAGTCGAGTGTTATGTCAATGATCTCATAATCAAAAATAAAGAGATGGAAAACCACCTCTTTGACTTGAGAGTAGTTTTTGAACAGTTAAGATAATTTAACCTCAAAATGAGTCCCCTGAAGTGTGCATTCGGAGTAGCTTTGGGGAAATTCCTTGGGTTTGTTGTCTAACACTGGGGAATTGAAATTGATCTAGAGAAGATCAAGGAAATATTAAAAATGCCACCCCCTAAAGTCTAACTTAACTCAGATCATTCCAAGGTTGGTGGGAGTATCTAAGATGCTTCATATTTAACCTATCAGAAAGATGCTAGCCATTCTCAACACTTATCAAAAAGGATGGCAAGTTTAAGTAGGAAGACAAGTGCCAGCATGCCTTCGAAGACATCAAGCATTACCTGATGATGCCACCAGTTCTAGTAGCCCTTATCCCGGGCAGGCCATTGATTCTCTAAACTGATGCATTAGATGACTCCCTTGGTGCTTTGTTGTCCCAAGCTAATGATGAAGCGAAAGAGAATTCACTCTACTACCTTAGCCATCATCTAATCCCTGCTGGGGCAAAATATCCACCCATTGAGAAGCATTTCCTAGATTTAATCTTTGCAACCCAAAAGCTACGTCATTACATGAATTCTCATAAGGTGAACTTGATCTCTAGGATCAATCCATTGTAATATCTCATGACACAATCAACATTATCTAGACGATTGCCAAGATGGTCCATAATTTTTCATAGTTTGACATTACTTTCGTACCCCTTCGTGAGGTGAATGGACAAGCACTAGCAAATTTCTTAACAGCACACCCACTTCCTACTAACTCTCCACTTAATGATGACCTCCCCGATGAACAAATCATGAACTTAGGGGATACTAGCATTCACCGCTAGGGGATGTATTTTGATGGTGTAGCTTTCTCTCAAAGAGGAGAAGAACCACGATCTACTATCCTAAGAATGGCAGGGGTAGGAATATTTCTCCTAACTCCAAACCCGATCATATGAGATTCTCATATCACCTGTCCAATCCATGCACTAACAATAAAGCTGAATATGAGGCTCTGATTGTTAGTCTGGAGTTAGTCGTTACTCTAAGTATCCAGAACATCAACATCTTCAGGGATTCTCAGTTAGTCAACAATCAAATCGTTGGGTCCTATGAGGTTTTAAAGCCTAAGCTCCATCATTACCATAAGTAAACTATAGAGTTGTTGGCTCAAATCCAGAGGTTACCATTTACAAGATTTCTCAAGGAGAAAATGCCATAGTATAAGCTTTAGCCAAACTCTCCAAGGAGTTGGCATGTCCGTAAGATGAGTCCATATCGATAAGGGTCCAAAATAGACAAATTTTATCCCTTATTAACGTTGAACTCATGGAGAGACTCTCTCTTAAAGGGGAGGTTGTCATTACCAAAAAGGATGATAAGTTGGATTGGAGGCAACCATTCATGGATTATCTAAATGTAGGCAAACTACCTTAAGAGAAGTCCCTAGCACATTAGATGAAGCATAGAGCACTCTCCTACGCTCTTGTAGATGACATCTTGTACCAGCGGTCCTTCAATCATATGTGGTTATGTTGTTTGGACAAACACAAAGCCCATAAGATCATGATCGAGGTACACTCAGGTCTATGCATGGCTCATCAATTTGGTATGAAGATGAATGCCAAGATCAAGAGACTAGGATACTACTGCCCTTTGATGATCACGGACTGCATGAATATAACTAGGCAATGCCACTAATGTCAGGTGCACAGTGTGGTCCTATACTAACCACCCAACATTCTACACCCTGCATTAGCTTCATGTCCATTTGAGTGTTGGGGTACCAACATAGTGGGTTTGATTGATCCTCCTTCTTCCAAAGGTCATTAATTTATCCTAACAGCCACCAACTACTTTTCCAGGTGGGCGGAGGCTATCTCACTCAGATAGATCACAGCTCAGCATATGCTCTAGTTTTTTAGGAACCATATCGTATATAGGTTCGGGGTGCCTCAATGAATTATAATTGATAATGGTACTGCATTCAAGAGCACCAAGATCAACAGCTTTGCTCAGAGACAGATCATAGATTAGAGATATTCTACCATCTACTACCAGAGGGCAAATGGCTTAGCATAAGCCTCCAACAAAACTCTCATTTAGATATTAAAGAAGACACTCAATGATAACAAGCGATAGTGGCATGAGCAGTTGGTTGAAGCCTTATGGGCTTACCGCACCAAATATAGAACTCCAACTAAATCTACCCCTTACTCCTTAGTGTATGGGTTTGATGCTGTTTTACTATTAGAAGTCCAACTCTCATCACTAAGGATAGATATGGGTAGCAAGATCACAATGGAGAAGAACGCCAAGTTACGGTTAGAAGAGCTCGAAGGTTTGGAGGAGAGACACTTTCAGGCATGCCAAAACTTTGAGTTGTATAAATCCAAAATGATTTAAGCTCACAACAAGTTGGTCCATCCTGGATGTTTTTAAGTAGGAGAGCTTGTTTTAGTTCTAAGAAAACTAATTGATTCCCATCGTAAGATGGGAGGCAAGTTTAAACCCACTTTGGAAGGCCCTTTTGCCTTAGAGAAGGCATACCAAGGAGGATCTTATCAGCTCATAAATCATAAGGGAGAGCGCCCGATGCTTCCATTCAATGGGCTCTACCTAAAGAAATATTATCCATAAATCTTATTTTAAAATAATTATCAATGAAATTTTCATTTCAAATTTCATCTCTTCCAGATTGAAAACATTTTTATTTGTCCACCATGATGTATTTAGGGTGGGTGAAAGGAACCCGAGTAGCATCCGATCCTTTATCAACACAAAACAAATATAAACTACACACAACCACATAAAACAAACACATATCTTTTGTCTTGAGCTACTTCAAGTTGTGATAACTCCCCAAGCGGCACTCACTCAGTAGCTACTCTAGGTCAGGCTGACAGGCTACCCTGCTAGTGTATCACTCGGGTGGTTTCTTATTTAGGAGGATGTAAGTCTGTTACACCTTCTTCCTAACTTGACCATTGCACACCAACAAGTCCCTTGTTAGTTCAGTAGGCCTTACTACACGATGGGTAAGCTACCTCATGTTAACTTTGTTTAAGAAGATGTAAGTCTGCTATATTCTCTTCTTGGACTAGTCATCATGTACTGACTGGGTCGAGTATATTTGAGGCTTAGGATAAGTCTCCCTAGTGGATCTTTTCTTCCTGACTACTTCAAGTCTGGGTCCAGTCCTCCTGTGGGACTCTCTGCTTAGTAGTCACCCTTGGTTGGATAGCATCTGTCCTGCCGATAATAGACTATCTCGATGATCATTTCCATCTGTGAAGATATAAGTCTGCATGCCTTCTTCTCACATTGATCATTGCACACTGACGAGTATGTTACGTTGGTTGGTCCTTACTATGCTGACAGTGACCCACCACATGGATACACCACTCATGGTAGATGTAAGTTTGCTACGCCTTCTCTTTGAGTTGGCCACCATACACCTATAGGCTTTCTTTTATAGGGTCCAGCATAACCCCCCTAGCGGCGCCTCCCCTGTGGGCACTCTATTTGGATCATGTCCTTTGCAACCCCATTTAGACATTACCCAAGTTACTCAAGGATTGGACAGTTCCCCTTTACAAATGGCCACCCCTGTGGTTGGAGAATCCATCTTATGGATATGTAGATTCTCCTTTGGTCCAGTAAGTCTGAGATAGGACAAGGCTGATATAGCCCCTTCTCAGGGTGGTCCCTCGCACTCCAATAGGGTCCACACAAACATATAAACAAAAAAATATATATTCACTTGTGGATTAGGAGGACACCTCGAGTGATACCTTTTCCCAAGTAGGCATCCAATCTTTAGGGCAGTGTCAGCAAAACTCCCTATAGGAATTGCCTGACTTCTCTCGAGTTGAGATAAGTCCCCAGTGGCACTCTCTCAGCAATCTCCCTTAGGTTAAGTTTGACTTCTTGTGCCACCAATAGTTCACCTCGAGGTCATCCTTACTTTGGAAGATGTAAGTCTACTACGCATTCTTTCTAGCATGACTGCTGCACACCGAAAGGCATCCCTTAGGTTGGTTAGCTCTACCACGCTGTCGGTAGACTTGCTCTTTGGATTTGTAAATCTAAGATAGGACAAAGCTGATGTAGCCCCTTCTTAGTGGGTCCACCGTACACCGACGGGGTCCATCAAATTAAAATGATATTAATTCTGACTATCCTTGAGTTGATATAAGTCCCCTAGCGGCATTCACTCAGTAGTCTCCCTAGGTTAGGTTTGATTTATTGTGCTACCAATAGATCACCCAATGGTTGCTCCCCGCATTGAAAGATGTAAGTCTGCTACGCTTTCTTAATAGCATAATCGTTGCACACCGAAAAGCACCCCCTAGGTTGGTTAGCTCTTCCCCGCGGCTGGTAGACTTTCCCTTTGGATTTGTAAATGTAAGATAGGATAAAGCTGCTATAGCCTCTTCTTAGTGGATCCATTACACACCGATAGGGTTCATAAATTAAATTCACCTTATCCCCAGTGAATCCAAGCTCATATCTCCAATAGATATGTCCTCAACCTTAAATCAAATTAAACTAAATCATATCCTCTCCCAAGTGGAGCCCCAAATCATAAACAAATCAAATAAAATTCTCATCCCTCGTGGATGCCTACCAAGCAAATCTAACCGACTCCTATCCCCAGTGGATACATCCATGAAATTAAACTCATTTAACCCGAACTTGCTTTGTTAGTGGAAGGTTCATACACCCATCCTTGACAATTATAGATTATAATCCCCAGTGGATCTTCTTTCCATAAATCATATGATAAAATTTGAACCCTTATCCCCAACAGATAACCATAACCTACTTCCCTAGTGGAAGGTTCATATACTTGATCCCCTAGTGGATTCCCTCTTTCCTCTCTTATGCCCTTGGGATAAGTTGAGTTGCATTCAACTAAGATCGTGATTCTATCTACATCTCGGGTTTAGGTGTAGATCATTTGCATTAGTGCTTGCAATTCTTCAGATGTTGTTGATCATCTCGGCCAACACCAATAAGTGTGGTGTACCTTGTCAATTACACCACACCTATTGGGGGTCCTTTTGTTGACCTCACTTTTGGAGTGAGTTCTCAACCTCCTAATCATAGATCTATGACTATTGTAAACACTAAGAGTTTCTTAGCCTTAAAACACTTCTAGTAATTAGGTGAACACTTAACCTAAGCTTAGAGACGTAGAAGGGTTAGTTATAGGGGTAGGTTATGCCATAGAGACATAGGGAGACTTGCCCATCATATGGCCTAAACCCAACCTATGTTCACCTCCTCAAAACCAAACCTCAAAATCAATTCAAATACCAATTCCAATTCCAAATTTCAAACTCAATTCCAAATAATTGAAACCCATGATCAAATCCAAAATCTTGCCTAAACCCTATGATTTTATCTTGTGAGCTTAACCCTTAACCAAATTCAAATCAATTCAATCCCTCAATCATTTATCAAATTCAAGGCCAAACTCAATTCCAAATGATTGAAACCCTAGATCAAATTTAAACTCCCAAATCCTCCTTAAGCCTTATGATTGAATTCCATAGGCATTAGCCAAATCTCCACCCAATTCAATCCATACTTGATTGATCTCTTCATGAATCAATCATGTCTTCATTTATATTCACAAATATAAATGAAACATACATTCAAATAGCCAAAACTAAATCAAACTAAATCTAAATCCAATCAAATTCCCTTCTAAGCCATATGGACCTACCTTCATGAGCTTAGCTAAATTTGCCTCCAAATCACTCCAAACTAAACTGATCTTCTCATTAGTCATTTATATCTTCATTTATGTTCACAAATATAAATGAAATTTACATTCCCATAACCAAAACCAAATCAAACTAAACCCAAATCCAATCAAATCCCAAGCTAACCCATATGGACCTACCTCCATGAGCTTAGCCAAATCCCATTCAAATCAACTCAGACTCAATTGATCCTCACAAATTGATTATATATTCAATTATCTTCACAAATATCATTGAAACTTACATTCCCATAGCCAAAACTAAATCAAACTCAATTAAATTCTATTCTAAGCTATATGGACCTACCTTCATGAGCTTGGCCAAATTTGCCTTCAAACCACTCCAAATTCAATGGATTTTCTCATAAATCATTTATATCTAAATCTATATTCACAAATATAAATGAATTATAAATTCAAATGGCCAAAACCAAACCCAAAACCAAATCAAAACCCAATTTAAATCCTTTAAGCCAATTCATTAGACTTAACCAAAATACACCTAAATCAAGCTAAAATTAATGGATTTTCTCTTGAATCAATCATTTCTTCAATCATCTATCCAAATATAAATGAAACCTATAATCATCAAGCCAAATTGAAATCAAAACAAGTCAAGCCCAACTTAACCCTTTTAAATTGAAATTTCCAAATGAACCGAAACCCATCATAGCCTAAATTAATTATAGTTTGATTTATATTTCAATCCTAAACTCATATGTAAATTCAACTAAACCTTAATCAAGTCAAAACCAAGTCAATTAACCCATTTTGGTTGGCTTAAAGAACCCATTTGAACTAATTTTTAATCCAACCAAAATTGGATCCAACCAAGCCCACCCAAATCTCACACCATGATCATTGATCACCCTAGGATGATCAATTAGCTTAAATTGGGTCAAACCAAGTCAACTTGGTCATTTGACCAACCCAACCCTTAGCCCATACAAAACCTAAATTAGTCTAAACTCATCCTACACTAAACAATTGAAACTATTGATTCACACCAACTCATAATTAATGATTGAATATGACTTTACCATCAATTGAGCCAAACAAAATCGAATTGGTCATTTCAACCAAGTTGACCCAAATTAGCCTAAAAGCTAAAATAGATCAAATCATAATCCAATCCAAATTGACTGCAACCAATGGCTCAAGTTCATTCCAAATTGAATATTGAATTTGACCAAACTCATAATTGAACCTGATTTGTCCAATTGAGGCAAATTGACCAACTTAGCCCAAATTGACCTAAAGGGCCAAATTGGTCAAAATCCAAATTAAATCCAAATTGATTCAAACCAAAGCTTATAATCATTTTCAATTAACCAATTGAACTTGAACCAACCCCCAACCCAAGCCAATTTGACCACTTTGAATCCAAATGACATATATGAATACAAATGAGCCAAAATCAAACCTAGGCCAAACTGATTAAAATCACTTAAACCAAAATACTTCAAATCATCATTTGAAACTAACCCAAGCTTTAGTTTAACTCAATTTGACCAATTGGTCAACCTAACCCAACCTAGCCTAAATTAACCCAAATGACTCAAATTGAGCCAAAACCCTTGAAACCAACCCATGGGACTTTGGAACCCGACCAAACCCGACCCAAACACATCCTAAGTTAAATGAAAGCCAAGGTAAATCTCCCTTAGATATGCCTCCACATGTGAGAGTTTTTCAAAATTGGTAAAGTCCACTCCTCCTTTTTCCTTGGCAGCAATCAAGCACCCAAATGGGATATCACCTAGCCAGCTAGCTCACCCTAAGTGGGCTAGGCTTGCCATGGACCAAAGGGAGGTGAGTTAACTCACCTTCGTCACAAACTAAGAACCCCATGGACAAAGAAAGAGCCATCAGCCCACACCAAGCCTTGGGCCACCTCCCAAGCCCTCCTCCACTCAAACCAAGCCATGTGGACTTGATGGGGACAACTCTGATGCTTTGGAGATGGCTAACTGGCCAAAAATGGGGGATTGATCCCATCCATCCACCTCAGCCAATTGAGGGGTATACCCTCTCAATTTGAACAAAAAATGACACCATTCATATCATCTGAGCTTCCAAGAGAGAAATGAAACTACCTAGTAAGCTCTCAAGTGATTGCAAAGCCTCCCCACTTCAGACTTCTCCTTCCCAAGCAAAGCCAAAATAAGGGAGCCTCTCTTCAATCCCAACTTCTCCAATCCTCAACCAAAGTCTAATTTCTCATTCCTACACCATCTTCATACCTCATCAAGGCTACCCAAAAGATCCCCCAAGTTCTAAACCCACCGGAGCAAGGAGTTTGATCAAAGCTGAAGTTCCAAAGCCCCATTCTTGGACTTTCGAGCAACCCATGTGGAACCAATCCAATTGCTGCTCAATAGGGCTCTATCTTAACTAGACGAAGCTATCTCAAGCATGCAAGCCACCGGTCTTAGCTCTGATGAGGTAATTTCATGAAAATCAAGCTTTAGAAAAAGTGGTGTTGGAGCTTTGTGAAGAAAATTTGCATGTGAGCCAATATTAGCCATTGGATCTTCGTGGATCCCTCACGCGAAGGTGTGGAGTTGATTTGGACTGAATCTGAGCTTGGGTGAGCTCAGATCGAATGATCCATGGTGGACGGGCTCCGTCGTTCGTCATTCGTGAGCTGATAGATCACGCACCATCCATTCCTTGTGATCGGAACGGACAGCCATGATAGGTCATGCAAGATCCATCTGATTCGAGCCATTATTAACCATGGGTTTGATTTGTGTTGTTCGATCCGAGATCGAATGATAGAGATCAAAAGCTCATCCGCCGCCAGCTGAGTTAGCTGTGAGATGTGACAACTTAAATATCTAATCTCGCGGCACCACGTGGAAAGTACGTCATGTCAGCATGCCACATGGAAGGTGTGCCACATCAACGTGTCATGTGGCACCAATGGTATTAGGCTTAATTAAGGTTACTTAATTAGTTTTTAAGGTTTAAACTTCATAATTTTATAAAAAATTATAGAAAAATCCAAAAAAATATAAATAAATGCTCATTTTAAAGATATTTTAGAGATGAATCTATAATATTTATTTTTAATTGATTTTAAATAATAATTTTGGTTTAATTAAGATTTAATTAAAAATTTAATTACCCTAATTACTCCCAAATTAATTAACTAATTAACCTCCAAACTTTTTGAGATTATTTAAGGGGATGACCTTTGCCTCCCTTATTTTTCTTGGGATTTATTGGTTGATTAATTGGGAAAATTGATTGATTAAGCTCTAATTATCTTCTTAACTTAATTAAGTGTTAATTAAGTATGTGAATAGTAATTAACCAATTAATTGGGTTCCTTAATCAGTATTTAATAGTAAGAAGACTTAGAGAACTAGATTGGGGCCTCTCTCCTAATCTTTCCCCTAAGTTTCCTTCACTTTTTTCAAGAAGATATTAATTATAGATTAATTAACTAATTAATAACTTAACTAGTAAAATTAAAGCTCAAATCACATCAAATCTTGTTTAATTGAATGAGAGGATTTAGGGAATTAGGTTGGGACCACTTTCCCAACTTTTTTCTCTTAAGTCCATTTCATTTGAAGGATAATTAATTAAATTTGGAAAATCAAGTAAGAGAAATTAATTAATGGATTAATGACTTGATTAATCAAATTTAAAATGTAATCATATCTGATTTTTCTTAATTGATGCATGGGTAGACCTTTAGGTGTTTAATAGCCTAAAGAGATTTAATGAAATTATGATTTGCCCATATGTGTGGGCAAATTATAAAAGTAATTAAGTAAGTTTCTTAAGCTTAATTAACTATTAATTATGAGCCAATTGCATTAGGCACTTTCATTTCCTAGGATCATTGCTAAATTACTTTTCAATTCATTTGCATATCACATTGGCTCATAATTATTTAGTTAATTACCTTAAGGTAACATATGTAAAGATTGATTAATTAATTTAATTCATACCTTAACCTAATTAATCTATAAAATCAACCTAATTATCTCTCATTAAATCAAATTAACTCACAAACATGGGATGGGATTAGGATTAGCAAACTTCTTCTCACATTCCTTAAATGAAATTAAAAGTGACATTTAAAAGCTTTGCTTTGCTTTGAATAATTTTATTTGATATGATTGTCCTTAAGAAGTAATTTGATTGAATGAAATAATATGTTTATATTCATCTATTCCTCTCTAATCACATTAAATGTTGTATGTCACCTCATTCATGCATTCATCTTTCACAAAATTAATTAAATCAAATGGTTTCCTTATGTCAAGCTTGCATGTGTTGATTTAATTTAATATATGTATGGCTATTATCACTATTAAATCCAAATGTATTTTTGAAATCTTATAAATGAATGATTACATATGCTATGAATGCTAGTAATAAATATATAGAAAATATATGTGATTATAGCTTAAGTGTATGGAGTGAAGCTTTCTTTTCTTCGATTCATGTGTAGCTTTACATGCATTTGAATGTTAATAGGTATATAGTCCGGACATCCCAGGAATATGAGGCTTTAATTAGCCCCAAGGAGGTCATTTAATTACCTCACTTCCCTGGTTAACAGTGAGAAGTACTTATTTGATTTCATTTGCATGTATTTCTATATAATTTAAATAAGAGCTTTAATCCACATGCATAAATATTTCAATCAAATAAAAATATAATCTTTGCATGGTTTTACTTTCTTTACTTATGTATACATTCACATGTATTTGAGAGAAGCAAGTGTTTAGTCTGGACATCTTGAGAATACGAGGCTTCAGTTAGCCCCAAGGAGATCATTTGATTATCTCACTTCCCTAGTTAACAATGACTTGTACTGGCTATTTCCTGTTATACATATGTGTGTGTATTTAATTATAGAATTTAAACCCCTTTTCTTTTACCAAAAATCCATGCATTCATAAGGGACTAAGTTATTGAATTAATTAGTCATATGATTTAGAGCTCTCTCTTTCCCATGTATTTTTGTATAAGAATTTGGATAGAGCTTTAAATTAATATGATTAAATAATTTACATTCATCATATAAAGTGTATCAAAAATATGTTGTATGTGTAGGTATGCTTAGGACTTAATCATATGCATATTACATGTGATGGAAATGAATGATTTAACATGTGTCTTGTAATAGTAATTCAATCAAGTTAATCTTAAGATACTTTTCATATTGAATAAGATCATTTAAGGTGACCTTAAACTTAGGATTAAGTAAATCATTTAATAAGCCATTCACTAAAGAGAATTAAATTGAATTAACATGCTTTAGAAATGACATAAGGTAGGGATGAAAGAGAGTAATGCTCCCTTTTTCTTCTATTTATAACACTTAGTTGCTAAGTGTAAGTCAAATGAAATAAAAGAAAATACTAAGTAAAATTCTCAAATCAATTAAATCACTTAAAGTGAAATCAACATCTTATGATTAAACATTCTTTCACACTAAAACAATACTACTCTAATGGTTAATTAGGACATACCACACAAGCCTTAACACACACATTAGGAATATGTCATCACTTCTAGCTTTATGTTAGGATGGTGCAGGGTATGATGTATGTTTTATTTTATGATGTATTATTTTAGACTAGATGTTAGGGAGTATGTTTTGTAGACTGGATGTTAGGCCATGATTAGCCTAATCATATTTTATGCAGGAGAGTATGCTTAATGGGTGCTTAAAATAAATATAAATGCTTTCTTTGTGGGTTGCTTCAACTCCTAATCATAATTAAAGCTAAGATAGGTGGGCTTAGTTACCTAGGTGCAAGGTGTTAAGTCCAAATGACAAACATAACTGCTTGGGGAATGTATGTGTGTTTAGCTAACACTTATTTTGTAGGTGTTGTTAGATTTACTTTTTCTATTTTTAATATAATTTTGCATTAGGAATTAGGATTAGTGTTATGGGGGTTTAGGATAAGCATTGTCTAGAAGGCTTAGTCTTGGGGTGCCATGTGACACCTTCAAGCCTACCATATCAAAGGAGAGAAGATGGAAGAAATGAAGGAGACATGAAGAATGAAGATTTGAAGACCCCGCCTCATAGCACTTATTCATTTATAAATTGTAATTATTCATTCATATTTCAAGTTGTATAAGGGTAGAGCTTCTTACCCAATTTCTTTTTTGGGTCAGACGTGATACCCGACGACCGCCTCTTATTCTTTTGTGTTAGATTTATAAAATTGATTTATGTTATGATTAAATTTTGTAATAAAAATGACATGCCTTTTTCTAGTTTCTTTATGAATGATGCTTTAATGTGTGGCCTAGATCTGATTAGGCTCTTAAGGAAAAATAAATCTTTTACCCAACTACAACTCATAGCTAAAGTTTTAAATAATTCATAAACTCACATAAAGCCTAGGCATTAAATCAAGGTAATTAAAAGATTTAACAATCCCTTAGATGAATGTTGTATGTCTCACGTCAAGCATGCATATTACTTCACTCTTGCTAAGAGAGGGTTTTCAACCTTACATGATAAGGGAAAACTTGACCTTTGAGGGTCTCCATTGTGGTGGAAAAAAACTTTTTTTTTGCTGATTTAGCTCAAAATCCATTTTCATCATGAATTTAGGCATAAGAAATCCCAAAGCATTTATCAAAATGAAGTGTCAAAATTGAAATAAAATTTAAAAAGATTTTGCATTATATTAAGTCATTACTCATACCACTCATGCTCTAGTCTCTTAGGAAGTGGGTTTAAGGACTTTAGTCTCTTTCTAAATTAATAATAGCCCAACTATCTTGCAATTTCATATGACCGAACCACATGGATTTAAAGCGTAGGAGGAGTTAATTGGCTACCACTCCAGGCGGTTATAAGTCCAGCAGTCGGGTGGCTTATCCTCTCTAGTGGAGGTAAACCTTATACCCATCTTTGCTCAGATTTAGGCCATCCTTTAGTTCTTACTAAAGCTCCCTAGACTTAGGATTCGAGATAGTTGTTTCCTTTGGGCTATAAGCATAAATCATCAGCTCTTAGGCATTTTCACAATCTTGCATTGTTGGATTATAAGCCCTAGTAATCTAATAAAATTTCAACTCAAAACAAACAATTCTCCTCACTTTCAAAATTATAAAGCCCAACTATATGATAGATTGGAATGCTCACTAGACTTCCTAGTATTATGAGCATTCCCTACCTATTCCCTTTGGCTTTCAAAAATAAGTCTTCTCGTTGATCTTTCCCATTTGATTTTCCAACATAATCAATCTTGTGATAGTCTATCTTTAAAATCTTTAGAGATAATAATTATCTACTTTAATCGAGAGTATTCCTAAGAAATTTAGCTTCCTTAAGATGTAATTAACTATGGGGGCTTGCCCTCATAAGGAACTTTAGAACCCGGTTTAATATAAACCTTATTTTATTCATCCATATAAAGTAGGGGAAAATTCTCTAGTATATTCGAAGACTCATCATGCCTTACGAGTTCTTATTAGGTGATTAGGTCCATTGAAGGGTGATATCTCTATCTTTTGAGATAACACATCATACCTCAATGTTGTACCTGATCACTTCAATAAGCACCCCCTCAGATCTGTGAAGTGTCCCCCATATACATCCAAAAATAAACACCATAGGGGATTCAAAGTTAGTTGGGCAATACGAGTAGGATAAGTTGAGATGTCAGTATAATCATGATCCATAAGAGGTTGATGTACGGGGGTAATTTCCATATTATTGTGAGGGAGTTTTTCATGAGTTTCTTCAATAAAATAAACTATATCATGTTGTTGATTAGATCGATTTCCTCCAATTTGTGGTGATATTCTTTATTGTTCAGCTTCTAGTAAGAGCTAAAGGATTTGAGCTTGATGTTCCTCCATTCTTCGCAAGTGCTCCTCAAAAGTACAAAGTGCTCCACCTAGCTAGTGGTTTTGACATTATTGGAAAACTTGTTTGTCTAACATGATGAAGTAATGGGAATCTCCTTTCATAAATGGCGTTAAACTATTGCATGCTAAAAAACTTGTACTGGTAGAGTAAAATTTCACGCATTAGTTTTGTATGGAAATCCAATATGCACACAGATAGTTGAAATTATAATAAGAAACTCCATAATTTTTATGTGAAAAAACTCTCGAAAGAGGAAAAAAATCACGGGGCCAAGCCCAATAAAAATGCTCCACTATATATCTATTTTAAAATACAAAGTTTAAATCTTTCAAATAATGGGATTACAAGATTATATATGAGAAAGCCTAATAATGTAATTCTAGAATCATGTAACAACAGCTATGCAATAGTAGTTGGGTTGTAACAATTGTTGGTGGCAGTCGGCGATGACAATAGGCAACGATCGACGGCATCGGTGTTGATGATGAACTTCAAGCTTTTAGCTCTCTCTCTCTCTCTCTCTCTCAGCTTTCCCTCAAGTTTGCTTTTAGCTCCTCCCTCCCCCTCCATGATAATAATGGGGTCCTATTTATAGGATTCTGAGACGGGAATTCTGATCATTGTAGCCAAAATCCAAAAACACTCCATTGGATAATTTATATCGATTCATTTGATCATAGATAGTTTTTTAGTGATTCAACCATTTAAAAGATTTTTGATTTGAGTGATCTTATGCTTGTTCGATTTTTCTCATCGAGCCACTCGATTCGACTATAAGCATGTTAAATTTGGAAGTCATTTGATCATCTAATCAGTATTTTGAAGTTTTCATGCGTAGTTTTTAGGTATGATTTGAGCTCGTTTGTGCTCGATTTGACCAAATTCTAGCATTATTAGACTCATTTTACCTAGTCGTTTAATTTAATTGTATACATTCTTTAACTTAATGTTCAGGCTTGATTTAAAATTTAAAAAGATATATCAAATTTAATTTCAAATATAATTTAAGTGGGATAGATTCAAAAGGGTGCATTTCAATAATTTTAACATAATAAACTATAAAGTTAATATAATAGAAGGAGTTCAATCACATAATATGTCATATCATAAGGTAGGTAAGACATGATTTGATCCTAGAGTTGTAACATAGCAAAGATCACACAATAAACTATAATTCAAGAAATAGAACACAATAATCATAACATAACACAAAGCATTTTAAAGGCTATAACATAACATTCACAATACAATAAATATAAATTATGAATGAGATATTCAATTAGTAAAATAAATAGTGTACATAATATTCATAACATATAGAAGTAGTGTTTATAATTGAGGAAATTACTATTGTGGCTCCAAAAATTCACACACGGCCTCTCAATGGAAAAGAGTATTAGATTTGTGTTGAACAAAATTTTGAGAAGAAAGATGATTATTTGTAGTAGATATATAAGACACTACCGAGAGATTTTGCCCTTATTTGGTGAGGACTTTAGATATGGTTTAAAGTTTCCCATAAGCGTAAGAACCTATAGTTAATTACCCCTCCCTTATCAATGAGAGAGAACTTTCAATTAAGGCAAGTCATAAGATCATTGATTGCTTAGCATATAGTAGTAACAATTCAAATTTGAAATTTATAATTGAAATTCATCATCTTTGACTTATACTTAAAGCATATGGTTTGAAGAAGGATGATGTTCTTGATCACGATCTCATGGTTCCATCTTCCTGGACTATTGCAGTCCTTGGTCTACTTAGTCAGAGGAGATGGTCGACCTAACCTATCCGAAGAATAATTATCAGTAGCCATGAGTTGCATCGTCCAAGGAGACCTAGTAGATTATGATTGATATTTATCTAAGGGGACAATCTTAAGTCCACCATAGCTAATAGAGGACTTTGTGCCCTATTAAGTATATCGTATGATTCATAACTCAAAGGAGTATAAAATAATTGGGGAACATACGGGCAATAGCCGTGACCATAATATAGTGGAGCCTACTGGCCAAAACATCTGGTCAAAGGGCTCTGGTTATAACTGCTTTATATGTGGAGCCGATTAGCCAAACTATACGAACAGAGGACATGTGGCACATCCTTACTAGTGTAAAATATTTTGAGTGTGCATGTAGTAGTATACTTAATATGACATTAATTCCTTCATGAGCTAAAATTTTCTTATATTGCCACCTTTAACAAATAAATGTGGAAGGTGAATGGATGAATTTTGATTTAGATTTTTAGTTGATGAATTTCATTTAAGCATCTTAATTTTTTTGAAATTTTCTTGAATATTTGATGGTTGATAAGAACATGATTTAACATTGAAAATTCAAAAAAGCTTAATAGTAATAAACCCCTCTGATTGATATTTTCAATCAACACAGTCATCATCTGGTAGACCTTGTCAACTCTGCTTATTTACTTGCAAAGGATTGTGTCTATGACATGCATTTTTGAATTTAAATTTGAGACACAATGCTTTAAAAATTTGAAAGTAATAATCCCCCCCCCCTCTCAGTTGAATTATATAATAAACATAACCATCAATGAAGTTGACCTTGTCAACTCTACTTATTTGATAGCGGAGGATCATGACTACAATTTTGAAATCTCATTATATCACATCAAATCTTGTCAACTCTATTCTATAAAAGGAGAATCAGATCTATGGATTGATGCCTGTAATTGTATTTTCAAATTTTTGAAATTAACTATTTAAATTTTCAAATATGAAATAGTCATATTAAAATTATTAGAGGTTTTATGAAAGTAGTAAGAGTAGGCTTAATGTGATCAACTTGAGAGTATCATTTTGTATTAATTTTCATATGAAATCTTACTCAGATTAATCACTTTAAAGTATATTTAATGTTCTATAGAAAGGAATCAATTTCATTAACTCAGTTTTAACTTGTGAGCAAAATGTTTGCATAATTTCACTATAAGACATTTAAGTCAACCTAGTTTTTCACCTGTGTAGCATTCTTAGATAATGAATTTAAGAATTCAACACAGTGTTGGGGCCCATGTGAGTGTTTTATGGTTTATATAAATTTTTATTTAAGCTTAAAATTTTATTTTGCATTTCTTCTTTAACCTCAATTTAGCCTACGCATCCTTTTCAGACATTGGGATTGTACCCTAAATTCCTGTCTAAACATATGTAGGTACTTTGGATTTTAGGCAATTTATATTTTATTTTGAAGGTTTATAAATCTTCAAAGTTGATATTTACAACTCTCAACTCAGCTTCAAATTTAGCTAACGCAGCCTTTTCAGACATTGGGATTTGCACCTTAGATCTTTATGTCAGAGCACATACAGACACTTTGGATTTTTGGAAATTTATATTTGATTTTTAAGGTTTATAGATCTTCAAAGTTGATCTTTACAACACTTAACTCAGTTTTGAATTTATCCTGCATAGCTTTTTCAGACATTAGGATTTGCACCTTGGATCTTTATGTTCGAGCACATGCAGGCATTTTAACTTCAAGTGATTTCATATAATTTTTGAAATTATTGATTTTAATCATTGTGATTGAAAGTGAAATCACTTAATTTGGATTAAAGGGAGCTCCTGAAATATATGTAAAATTCTCATTTTTAATTATTTGCATGCATTTTAATGCATTTGGATTATCACATGTATCTCTATGCCCTTGAAATGGGATGATGGTTGCTCCACATATGTGTATGACTTTTAATTTTAAAATTATTTATATGTACATGAATATGATTGCATTGTGTGTTTGAATGGTTGCATGATCAAAATGTATTACACATTTATAAGATTTTCACTACATATGCAGATCATATTTATATGTATTTTGATATGATTGTATTGTGCATTAGTACCCACTTTGATGAACTCTTGTAATGCAATTATATGCTAATCCAAATTTTAGAATACATTCATGACTTTTAAAACTTTATAATTAGCTTTAAGATTATTATACTAGGTATGTAAGTCTTAAAGTAATTAAAGACTTTAAACATTTGCACAAATATTTTTCATCGTTAAATAATGCGCAAATTTAATTCTCTAACTTTTAAACAATACCTTCTGCTTTCTTGTTTTTGAGTGTTACAGATACGGTGGAAATTTTTTTGAAATTTTTAAATGATGTCTTCTGCCCGCTTTCATTTGAGTATTGCAAGTTCGGTGGCAAATTTGGAGAAAAATCAGGCAAGGGTATGATTACACATGTAGTACCCATCTAAATATTTTATTACTATTTCAATTAAATGTGAGCCTCACATCCACTTCTATAAATTAAAGACCATGATAGCTCATTTCCACCATTTTACTTGCTCGTAAGACTTTGATGGTCCAATAAAAAGAGATAGTGAAGTGTTGCTCAATTTTCAAGTGAACCTCTCAAATCTTTTGATATTCCTGTAAGTTATCATCATTTTTTTTGCAAGTTTAATATCACATTTATATCCATTTTATGTGTTTATTTAGCTTTTTAGATTTAGATTTTTGTATTAGAGTTATTTTTATTTTTTTAGGTTCATATTTATGCTTCTTTTTTTCTAAATCCTGAATTTTAATAAAATTCTAACAGCATTTCAGCAATATCTTGGTTTTGTCCCTGTGTAGGGGGCAACTTCAGGATTTTTTGGCTTACTCACATGCCCTGTTGAACATGACAGTTTGTATTTTGAAATACCTTAGCTTATTTTAAATTTCATCACATCCTTATGAGTATGATGAGCGTGACGAGGTCTTCAAATATACTTAAAATATAAATTTTTATAATGTTTCACTTTTTTTTCTGTACAACAGCCACAAAAAAAAATCTCAACAGATTGTTAATTTAGCAAATCTAATAATCAACAATAATATTTTTATCATCTACTTATTCAATTTCTAAGAAGAAAATGAGAAAAAGAAAATGCATGGATTTGGTATAGTGAATAGAGTGATGGGGTAGAAGTAGAGTAGTGACTGAGAGTCTCTTTTTTTCGAGGAAGTAAAATATAAATTATCGGTTGATGATTATTATTTTTATTATTTGATGTTGATTGTTAGAGAATTCAATAGGTGGAACTAGTTGTTAAGGGGAAATCATGATGAGTTGAATATGATTGGAAGCTTGAATATATGTTGAAGATGGGCTTGAGGTTGACAGGAAGAGAACTGGTAATCTGAGATGAGCCGATTGTAGTGTCCATAGGATAACAGAATAGATAGTTATTTGCTTCGAACTTATGAGGGATGGATTTGTGGATTCTATGGTGAGGAAAAGGAGAATACACCTTGTTATCATCAGAGAGAAAATGAGAAAGTGATGTAAGTTGTCTGATCTTTTTGTGCACGAGAATGAGTGAAAATCTATGTTGAAGGTTTGAAAGTAGAGGAAGACTAGAGGCTTCAGTTTTGTTCGTGGATGAGAGGAAGGTCAAAGGAGCCTGTGCAAATGTGGTGTTGTGTGCAGAGGTGAAGTCGAGGGGCGGGCAAGCTATTGTGTCGACTGATATGTGAAGATTTTTTGGATTACATCAACGAGAGATATGAGAGCAAGAGACTTGAGAGGAAGTTGAGAGGAACCCACCTTATGGTAAAGTTGGCTCTCAATGGTGTACATGAGAGGTCACTGGTGTTGTTGGATTGTATTTAGGAAGAGATATGTGAGAGGAATCGATCTGACGATGAAAGTTGACTCTGCTTGTCAAAAGAGATGATTGGAGTAACAACACCAGAGGGTGGTGAGAAGGGACTCACTATGTGCAAACTAATATGGAAGGAAGGAGGAGAGCAGAAGGTGAGTTATGGGATTTACAGCTTGGAGAATGGAGCTAGTGTTGGAGGAAAGAGCTGTTATCTCCAGTTTGGCTGCTACTGAGGCGAGGCTGATTTTCTGGGAATTGTACTTGAGTTGGGAAAGAAGATGTGAGCTGAGTAGTGTTCGGTTTGGGAGAGAGGGAGAAGAAGGTTTCGGGTAGTGCAATATGAGAAAGCCATCATAGTAGAGAAAATATTATGTGCGGAGTCCGGACATAGCTTTATGTCTGGATGCCAATCGCTACATAGAACGTGTCCAATATGAAAATATGACTTTTATTACTTAATAGCACTGTAACTTGATGATGCCTTAATGATGCCATTTATGTTAACCCAGGCTTGGCCCAGCCTGGCCCTTTAAAACAACGGGAGAAACGATGTTTGAATGCGCAAGAGAAATTTAAAAGCAATATATAAATAGATTTTTAAGGCACAATATATTTTATATCAGGCAAACCGAGCTCAAAGAGAGAAACAAAAAATGTCATTTAATTTTTCGGGAAGAACCGTGAAGATGGAGAACGAATTTGGAAGTTGTGGCCTTGATGATATTGTGACCAATTTAGCCGATGATGTATTAAATAAAAATGCATCGGTAAATTTTCTGAACTATTTTATATGTACAGCTTTTTTAGGGTTTATTAGTGATATTCTTTAAAATTCTTTTATTTAATGTATATTTTCTACACTATTATGAGTTCTTTGCAAGAGGACTTTACTTATTTTAGGAACTATTTTGCATATGTACTCTCATAAGAGTACACCCCATTTTCTCATTTTTTCAGCTATTTCTCCCTGTTTGGATATAATATGTTTAGTAGATGGAATTACAAGCTATTTGGAGGCTGATTGGTTGGTTTTTAGGACTATTTTACATTTGTACTCTTTGTACTCTCATGATAGTACATCCAATTTTCCCATTTTTTTAGCAATTTAACCCTATTTGGAGTTAATATGTTTACTGGATGCCTTTAGAAGCAATTTGGAGGCTGATTGGTTAATTTTTAGGATTGTTTTATATCTATACTCTGTGTACTCTCATGAGAGTACACCCTATTTTCTCATTTTTATCAGCTATTTCTCCCTGTTTGGATATAATATGTTTAGTAGATGGCATTATAAGCTGTTTGGAGGCTGATTGATTAGTTTTTAGGGTTATTTTGCATGTGTACTCTCTGTACTCTCATGAGAGTATATCCCATTTTCTCATTTTTTTCAACTGTGGGATTTGGCATATGTTTACTATAAGCTAATGTAAGATGTTTTGAGATGTTTCATACAAAATTTGCTAATTTTTGGAGTTATTTTGCATGTGTACCCTCTATACTCTCGTGAGAGTACACCTCATTTTTTCAAAATGTTTAAATGTGGGGCTTGCAATTTATTTACCATAACCTATTGAAAGATGTGTGGAGAGATTTCATGAAGAATTTATTAATTTTAGGAGCTATTTCGTATGTGTACTCTCTATACTCTCATGAGGGTACACCCCATTTTTCCAATTTTTTCAACTATGGGGCTTGTTATGTATTTAGGATATCCCATTGTAAGATATTTTGAGGTGTTTCATGAAGAATTTGCTAATTTTTGGGGTTATTTTACATATGTACTATGTGTACTCTCATGAGGGTACACCCTATTTTTTTCATTTTTTTATAATTATGAGGCTTGTCATATATTTGGTATATCCCATTGTAATCTGTTTGGAGATATTTCATAAAGAATTTGATAATTTTTGGAGTTATTTTGTATGTGTACTCTCATGAGGGTACATCTTATTTTTCTTAAATTTGTAATTATGGGGTGTGTCATATTTTTACTATATCTCATTGTAATCTATTTGGAGATGTTTCATGAAAAATGTGTTGGTTTTTGGAGCTGTTTTGTATATGTACTTTGTGTACTCTCATGAAAGTACACCCCATTTTTCTAAAATTTTTAATTATGGGGTGTGTCATATGTTTACTATATCCCATTGTAATATGTTTGGAGATATTTCATGAAGAATTTACTAGTTTTTGGAACTTTTTTGCATGTGTGCTCTATGTACTCTCATAAGGCTACACTGCATTTTTCTAAAAATTTTAATTATGGGGCGTGTCATATGTTTACTATATCCCATTGTACTCTATTAGGAGATGTTTCATGAAAAATTTGCTAGTTTTTGGAGCTATTTTACATGTATACTCTGTGTACTCTCATGAGGGTACAGCCTATTTTTCTAAAATTTTTAATTTTGGGGCATGTCATATGTTTACTATATCCCATTGTAGATGTTTCATGAAGAATATGGAACTATTTTGCTGTACTCTCATGAGGGTACAACCCATTTTTTCTAAAATTTTTAATTATGGGGCATGTCATATGTTTACTATATCCCATTGTAATTTTTTTTGAGATATTTCATGAAGAATTTGCTAGTTTTTGGAGCTATTTTGTATGTATACTTTATGTACTCTCATGAGAGTACACCCTATTTTTTAAAATTTTCAATTGTGGGGCATTTCATATGTTTACTATATCCCATTGTAATCTATTTGGAGATGTTTCATGGAGAATTTGCTAGTTTTTAGAGCTATTTTGCATGTGTACCATGTGTACTCTCATGAGGGACACCCCATTTTTTAAAATTATCTATTGTGGGGTGTTTCATATGTTTATTATATCCCATTGGAATCTATTTGGAGATGTTTCATGAAGAATTTGCTGGCTTTTAGAGTTATTTTACATGTGTACTCTATGTACTCTCATGAGAGTATACCCCATTTTTCTAAAAATTTTAGTTGTGGGGTGTGTCATATGTTTACTATATCCCATTGTAATCTATTTGGAGAAGTTTCATGAATAATTTGCTAGTTTTTGGAGCTATTTTGCATGTGTACTCTGTGTACTCTCATGAGGGTACACCATATTTTTCTAATTTTTATAAATGTGGGGCTTGTCTTATGTTTAGTATATCCCATTGTAAGATGTTTGGAGGTGTTTCATGAAGAATTTTCTAGTTTTTGGGGTTGTTTTGTATGTGACATATTTGTGTTTAAGCAGGTCAATGAGGTAAATGACCGGTGCGATGATGAAGCCGTTATGTCTAATGACCCAAATGTGGGAAACTGCACCACAAAGCTCACAATGAAAAAAGGTGTTAGGTATAGTTTATGCACATCAAACCCAAGATATAAATCATATGTGCAAAGTAGATCTAAGAAAGTTGTCAATCTAAACCGCCTTCAAATTCTAAAATAGATACAAGGAGTGGTTGTCCGGCCATGATTAGATTTTCTATTGATTTAGATGGGAATTGGAAGGTTAAAAAATATATAGAAAGTCATAATCATTCATTCGCAAAGCTGGGTGACCTACATCATCTTAGAACATACAGACGCATCAACGATGGAGGCATCAACGATGAGAGGGTGGCTATATTGAAGACAATGATAGAGGCTAGAATTAGAGCAACTGATGTGTTTAGCTATCTAAGTGAGGAAGTTGGCGGCTTGGAGAATATTGGCTTCACAAAAAGAGATGCTTTCAATTTCATCCAAAAAGTGAGAAGATCGAGGATTGCGAATGGTGATAGTAATGCTTTAATACAACTGTTCAAGGAAAGGCAAGCAGAGGATGGGATGTTTGCATGGGATGTCCAAGTTGATGAGTCAGATAACTTGGTTAGTTTTTTGGGAGCAATGGCATGTCAAGGATAGAATATGATGGTTTTGGGGATGTCATAATTTTTGATACAAACTATTGACTCAATAAATATAATCTTATTTGTGCCCTTTTTGTTAGAGTGAATCATCACTGGCAAAATATCTTATTTCTATCGAGACAATCAAATCATTCACATGGCTATTCAAAATATTTCTCCGGCAATGACGAGAGCTATCAAAATTACATTATCGCATACTTGCCATAGGTTATGCCAATGGCATATTTCAAAGAAAGTTCCTTTGAAGATACATTGCTCTAATAGTAATAAGATAATATAAAGTTTATTCTATACATGCATGAGCAAGTGTGACTCAGAGGAATATTTTGAGCAAGCTTGGTCTACCATGCTAGATGAAGGCAATTTGTATGATCATGCTTGGCTGTCTGAGCTTTATAAAATTAGATGCAAGTGGTTCACCGCATTTTATAAAGACTCATTCTGTATGGGTATCTTTTCAACGCAACGTACTGAGTCCACGAATAATGTATGTCATGGAATCTCTAAACCAACAAGTTCAATCACAAATAGTTTCTTAGGATTGGAGAAGTTTATGGACACATGGCACCAGAATGAACATGGTAAAGATTTCTGCGCAAAATCAATTGTTGGCAAGACCACCCAATTCAAACAACTTATATTTTACACAAGAAAGCTTTATACAATATTTGAGGAAGAATTTTTGCATGGAGTTGGAGGATTAGCAGCAAATGTGTTAGATGACAATCACATATATTTGGTAAGAAATTTAGAGAATAAAATGCTTCCAAAATATGAACTGTCCATTTTGACAAGACATGCCTAAATGTAACTTGTAGTTGTAAAAAATTTGAAATGATAGGATTGTTTTGTGCCCACTGCATCCGAGTTCTTAGTCAAGAAGATATTGTGTGCATTCCGGATAAGTATCTTCTCATGTGACAGTCAACCAAAGCAAAGAGGGATATCTACTTTGACAGTGCTTATAAGAACTTAAAAGATGTGCAAGGCAATGATGAAAATGAAACTGATATTATTTTCCAAAACCACATCAGTCGATATGCATACCAAATAAGCATAAGGGCATAAGGTAATAAGATAGTTGAGGAGTATATATTAGGATCCTTAAAAAAACTATCTGATAATATCGACTCTATATTATATGAGAATTCACCTCCAATTGATAGAACAGCTAAGAAGAAGAAGTCAACTACAACAGATAAAGGAAATGAAATTTTAAAGGATCCAGTTAAGCAGCGGCCAAAGGGTGTTTCAAATGCAAGGCGTAAGGGATATTGGGAGAGAACCAAGAAAGCTAAGAGTAATTTTCTATTTACCTCTGAAGTTATAGTCTTTAAATATTACTTTTAAACTTTAAACCATAATATTTTTGTTGTTATAGAGACCAAAGAACAACCTGAGAGGGGTGGAGAATATGTAGGGTCACCCATTGCAATACCTTTTTCTGTTATGCCAGAGTGCTTTTCAGAGGTATGCATGGAAAACCTGTTAGTCATTCTCTTACATATCATTAACTAATATGATATTCTATTCTAGGAATTTAACTCAAGCTCAACAATCAATCAGTCGGCTGAAGGGTACACTAAGCTGATGATGGACATCATTATAGGGAAATATTTTAATGCATGATATCATTTAGTTATGTGTTCTTGGACTGTACATACTTTAATGTCAATTTGACTAAAAATGTGTTAGTTAGTAGATAGTATGTTATACTTGGTGACTAATCTTTGTACTTTGACATCTGCTGATTTTATTTTTAATGTGGTGGTGATATTCTACAGTATAAACCATTGAAAATTCCCATCAATAGATTTTGCATTCTATAACCAAAATTTATTGAACATTTTATCTCTAAACAGACGAAATAACCTCCAAACAACTTGTATTTACATCTTCTACATTTTTTATCTGCAAATAGGGTAGATCTTTTGACATAAAAGGAGAAAATGGAGTGTACTCTCAGGAGAGTATAGAGAATACATGTGCTAAATAGCCCCTAAAACTAGCAAAATAACCTCCAAACTGATTGCATTTGCATATACTAACTATTTCATCTACAAACAGGGCAAAATAATTGACAGAAAAGGGAAAAATGGGGTGTACTTTCTGGAGAATACAAAGAGTACACGTGCTAAATAGTCCCTAAAACTAGCAAAATAACCTCCAAACAGCTTGCATTTGCTTCTACTACCTATTTTATCTGCAAACAAGGCCAAACAACTGACAGAAAAGGGGAAAATAGGGTGTACTCTCTGGAGAGTACAGAGAGTACACGTGCTAAACAGCCCCTAAAACTAGCAAAATAACCTCCAAACAGCTTGCATTTGCATTTACTAAATATTTTATCTGCAAACAGGGCATAACATCTAATAAAAAATGAGAAAATGGGGTGTACTCTATGGAGAGTACAGAGAGTAGACATGCAAAGCTACTCCGGAACTCCCCAATTTGAATGAAAGAGTTGGTGGAAATGCTAAAAATAAAATATCGAAAAGTAAGTGTACTCTCATGAGAGTACACAGAGTACAGGTGCAAAGAACACAAAAAATCTACCAGGAAGCCAATCAGGTTCGAAAGAGAATTTTCTAAATTTTTGTAGAACTTTCAATTAAAATTTAGCTCTCTGAGCAAAATAATAAATAATATTTAATAAATCATTAGAATATATTGGATTGTGACATTGAGTTTCGATAAATGGTAGTGCTCTTAAACTATTTTTCTTTTAAAAAAAAACTGAAAATAAAATAAAATAAAGCATGATTTTCAGCTCTGATCCAAATTAGTTGGAGTAAATGGAATTGCTCTTAACACGCATGATCTTTATAAGGCATGATTGGAATGATTATTAGTCTGGATTTGAACTATTTTGAGTAAACGATACTGCTTTTATCACACATGTATTTTATAAAGCCAAAAAAAGGTGTCCACAATTACGTTTAAATTTTTTCATCTTAAATTTGTTATTTTATATTTAAAAATTCAATTAATTAATTTATCTGTACTATATCACTTATTTCTATTTTTATAAACAAAGTATAGTTTCAGAAATATTCAAAATATTTTTAATGTAAATATTTTTAAAACTAACTATTTTACCTTCGATCAGTGCTTGATATCATTATTTTATATAGATAATTTATGTAATATTTATTGAAACTTCAAATACATTTTTAGTATGTCAAATTTATTTTATTTCAAACTACAATCAATGTCAAATAAAATAGAAAATAAAATTGGTTCAGAATGATCCCATAAATCCACTATAGTGCATGTCAAAACTGCTTGTAATGGCATGTCTGAACATAGTATATCCAGACCTGGCAAATAGCTGGAAATAAATATATAAAATGTGTACTCTCAGGAGAGTACATAGAGTACACATACAAAACAACTCAAAAAAGCTACCAATCAGCCTCCAAATTACTTCTAATTGAATCTATTAAACATATTCTCTCCAAACAGGCAAAAAAATCTAGAAAAAAAATGAGAAAATAGTCTGTACTCTTAGGAGAGTATAGAGAGTACACCTGCAAAATAGCTCAAAAAAGCTAACAATCAGGCTCCAAACAGTTTGTAATAGAATCTATTAAATATATTCTCTCCAAACAAGCCAAAAAATCTGGAAAAATATGAGAAAAAAGTTTATACTCTTATAAGAGTACAGAGAGTGCACATGCAAATCTGCCTCCAAATTACTTCTAATGAAATCTATTAAACATATTCTCTCCAAACAGCCAAAAAAATCTCAAAAAAAAAATGAGAGAATAGTCTGTACTCTCATGAGAGTACAGAGAGTACACTTGCAAAATAGCTCAAAAAAGTTAACAATCAGGCTCTAAACAGCTTGTAATGGAATCTATTAAACATATTCTCTCCAAATAGGCCAAAAAATCTCGAAGAAAATGAGAAAATTATCTGTACTCTCATGAGAGTATAGATAGTACACATGCAAATCTACTTCCAATTTGCTTCTAATGGAATCTATTAAACATATTCTCTCCAAACAGGCCAAAAAATCTAAAAAAAATGAGAAAATAGTCTATTATCTCATGAGAATACAATGACTACACATGCAAATCTACCTCAAAAATCAACCAATCAGCCTCCAAATTACTTCTAATAGAATCTAATAAACATATTTTCTCCAAACATGCCAAAACATGAGAAAATAGGTTATACTCTCATGAGAGTACAGAGAGTACAACTACGAAATAGCTATAAAAAGCTGCCAATCAGGCTCCAAACAGCTTCTAGTGGAATCTATTAAACATATTCTCTCCAAATAGGTCCAAAAATCTGAAAAAATTTGAGAAAATAGTATATACTCTCATGAGAATACAGAGAGTACACATACCAAATTGCTCAAAAAAGCTACCCATCAGCCTCCAAATTGCTTCAAATGGTATATGTTAAACATATTTTCTCCAAATAGGCAAAAAATAGAAAAAATGAGAAAATAGGTTGTACTCTCATGAGAGTACAGAGAGTACACCTACAAAATAGTTCTAAAAAGCTACTAATCAGGCTCTAAACATCTTCTAATGGAATATATTAAACATATTCTCTCCAAATAGGCCAAAAAATTTGAAAAAAAATGAGAAAATAGTTTATACTCTCATGAGAGTACAGAAAATACACATGTCAAACTACTCAAAAAAAGCTACCCACCAACCTCCAAATTACTTTAAATGGTATGTATTAAACATATTTTCTCCAAACAGCCTAAAAAAACTAGAAGAAAATAAAAAAATAGTCTGTACTCTCATTAGAGTACAGAGAGTACACATGTCAAACTACTCAAAAAAAAGCTACCCATCAGCCTCTAAATTGCTTCAAATGGTATATATTAAACATATTCTCTCCAAGAAGCCCCAAAAATCTAGAAAAAAATAAAAAAATAGTTTGTACTCTCATGAGAGTACAGAGAGTACACATGTTAAACTACTCAAAAAAGCTACCCATCAGCCTCCAAATTGCTTCAAATGGTATGTACTGAACATATTCTCTCCAAATAGGCAAAAAAATCTGGAAAAAATGAGAAAATAGTATGTACTCTCCTGAGAGTACAGAGAGTACACATATAAATCTACCTCCAAAACTAATAATCCAGCCTCCAAATTACTTATAATAGAATCTATTAAATATATTCTCTCCAAACAGGCAAAAAAATTTGAAAAAAATGAGAGAATGGTCTGTACTCTCATCAGAGTACAGAGAGTACACCTATAAAACATCTCAAAAAAGCTAACAATCAGGCTCCAAACAGCTTGTAATGGAATTTATTAAACCTATTCTCTCCAAACAGATCAAAAAATCTGAAAGAAAATGAGAAAATGGTCTGTACTCTCATGAGAGTGCAGAGAGTACATATGTAAATCTACTTCTAAAACCAACCAATCAGTCTCCAAATTACTTCCAATGGAATCTATTAAACATATTCTCTCCAAACATGTCAAAAAATCTAGAAAAAATGAGAAAATAGTCTGTACTCTCATGAGAGTGGAGAGAGTACACATGCAAATCTACCTCAAAAATAAACCAATCAGCCTCCAAATTACTTCTAATGGAATCTAGTAAACATATTTTCACCAAATAGACCAAAAATGCTAAAAAAAATGAGAAAATAGGTTATACTCTCATGAGAGTACAACTATAAAATAGCTCTAAAAAAGCTATCAATTAGGCTCCAAATAGCTTCTAATGAAATCTATTAAACATATTCTCTCCAAATAGGCTCAAAAATCTAGAAAAATTAGAAAAAATAGTCTGTACTCTCATGAGAGTACAGAGAGTACACATGTCAAATGGCTTAAAAAAGCTACCCATCAGCCTCCAAATTGCTTCAAATGGTATATATTAAACATATTTTCTCCAAATAGGTAAAAAAACTTATAAAAATGAGAAGATAGGTTGTACTCTCATGAGAGTGCAGAGAGTACACCTATAAAATAGCTCTAAAAAGCTACCAATCAGGCTCCAAATAGCTACTAATAGAATATATTAAACATATTCTCTCCAAACATGCCAAAAAATCTAGAAAAAAATAAGAAAATAGTCTGTACTCTCATGAGAGTACAGAGAGTACACATATCAAACTGCTCAAAAAACCTACCCATCAACCTCCAAATAGCTTCAAATGGTATGTATTAAACATATTTTCTCCAAACAGCCCAAAAAACTAAAAAAAATGAAAAAAATAGTCTGTACTCTCATTAGAGTATATAGAGTACGCATGCCAAACTACTCAAAAAAGTTACTCATTAGCCTCTAAATGCTTCAAATTGTATATATTAAATATATTCTCTCCAAACAGCACCAAAAATTTAGAAAAAAAATGAGAAAATAGTTTGTACTCTCATGAGAGTACAAAGAGTACACATGCCAAACTACTCAAAAAAGCTACCCATCAGCCTCCAAATTGCTTCAAATGGTATGTATTAAACATATTTTCTCCAAACAGCCCAAAAAAAACTAGAAAAATAAATGAGAAAATAGTCTGTACTCTCATTAAAGTACAAAAAGTATACATGTCAAACTACTCAAAAAGCTACCCATCAGCCTCCAAATTACTTCAAATGGTATATATTAAATGAATTCTCTCCAAGCATGCAAAAAAATCTGAAAAAAATGAGAAAATAAGCTGTACTCTTAGGAGTGTATAGAGAGTACACTTGTGAAACAGCTCAAAAAAGCTAACAATCAAGCTCCAAACAGCATCTAATGGAGTCTATTAAGCATATTCTCTCCAAATAAGCCCAAAACTCTGGAAAAAATGAGAAAATAGTTTATACTCTCATGAGAGTATAGAGAGTACACATATAAATCTGCCTCCAAGACCAACCAGACAGCCTCAAAACTGCTTCTGAAGGCATCTTGTAAACATATTAAGTTCAAATGGGGTAAAAAACTAAAAAAAATGAGAAAATGGGCTGTACTCTCATGACGGTACAGAGAGTACACATGCAAAACCAAACTAAAACTCATCAAGCAACCTACAAACTGCTTATAAGGCCATATACTGAATATATTATATCGAAACAGGAAAAAAAGGTTGAAAAAATAGCTGAAAAAAAGGGTTTAAAAGCCCAAACATATTATCTACTAAACATGGCATCTACTAGACATGTTATCTCCAAAAGGAGTTGAAAAAATAGCTTCTAATGGCATCCATAAACACACCACACAGATACATTTCTAAAGCAATTGATTTTCAACATATCAAACTTCTTCAATTCAACATTTTTCAAATCAGTTTTTTCATACCTAAACAGAAAATAGCATAAGAGAACTCAGCCCTGAAGCAATTCATCTTCTTTGGCCAATCCTGGTGGTTAGCTCGGTCCACTGGAGGTTTGCTAATCGCTGCCTCTATGTATTTACACACAAACATCCCACAGTCGACACTATTTTCTTGGAGTGGTAGCCCACTCATCATTAAGATTGGCCATTCTGTGGGACCGCTCTGGAAAGACTGGCCAACATCTTCGACAAGTAATTTGATCTAAAAAGTAAAAAATAAAGTCAATAATTAGGCACAAAATATGCACTTTAGGCAAACTAAAAATGAGAACAATTCTTACAATATTAGGAAAAATGGCCTTATGAGTTGGGTTTGGCAATGAATCATAAAAATACCAAGCCCATTACTTAATATGTCCTACTAGGAGTGTCCAATGCTGATTATTTATAACTAGAAGTAAGAGTAACTCAACTCTTGAAACACTATCTGCAGTGACATGCTGGATGAACATTTTGCTTTCCTTTTGTAGGCCATATTTAGCATAACTCTACAAGAAGTCAAGAGAAAGTTTATAATTAGTGGCTTCTAACTATCTAAACTAGGAATAGATTGTATTACCCAAAATGATCTATAGTAACTTACCCAGTGCAGGCATAAAACATGCAGATAGGGGGCATATAGCCCAGGACATAGAGACTACTTCTCGGCCATCAAAAAGGCAAAGGCATCGACGTGTGCATTTGATAGATACTGATATGTCAGTAAATCATCAATCTGGCCTCGCACAATGATGATATTCCCAGCCGTGAATATGCTATCACCCCTTCATGTGAGAAGTATGGGAATGTGAGCATTACTAAATGAATAGGTGATTTTATGTGTACAGAAGGAGTTGAATGAAAAATGACTTACTTGTCTTTGAATCGGGAGCACGAGGTGTCAATGAGCTGTAGCATTGGCTTGAGCAAGACATCTCTTGATAAGAAGTCATCAATATGATGTGCCTCAACTAGCTACAAGAAAATTAGTGATGAAGAAAATTACTGATGAAGATGTAGATTCACTGTGAATTAAGGCTTAATCTACTAAGATAATGCATACCTCCGCCTGATGCTCCTCAACCACCATGACACTAGTCGGTGGTTCATCCACTGATATTGGAGCATCTTTGCTAACCTACATAAAAAATTAGTGAAATCAACTACTATTAGGTTAAATTAAAAATAAAGCAAAGTAATACCTCTTCTGCTGTCTGCTCATCTTGTGTGGAGGCTACCACAGGAGTTATTCTACAATGTGACTTCCTATAAGTTAGTGTGAAGGGGGAAGATACAGCTTTCCTCTTCCTTAGCTACCGAGCCTTCACACCACGCTCGATGTTGTCAAGTAAACATTGTGCAGCATCTTCATGTCTAGTGGAAGCTTCTACAGGAGCTTCCCTTGTGGTAGCCTTCACAAGGGCTTCCCTAGTGGAAGCCTCCATAGTAGCTTCCCCTGTGGTAGCCTTCACAAGAGCCTCTCTTGTGGTAGCCTCCATAGGTGCTGCCCATGAGATAGCCTCCTCAAGAGATTCCCCTGTGGTAGCCTCCACAGGAGCTTCCCCATGCTAGGACCCTTCTACCCAGCAAATCGCAAATCAATTCCATTAATTCTCTCAGTTATTGATGCTTCAAAACATGATGCTCTCTCTCCTAGGGACCTGAAACCTGCAAGTATCCTCTCTACCGCAAAGCTTTCTAAATGGGTACTGGCAGAGGGTAGGCTAGATACATTGAAAGGGAGAGAATATTGAGGAGAGACATATTCAAGGAGTAATACCCATGGACTTGAATGGGGCCATCTGCCCGACATGGGTTTTCTGCTATATAAGGACAATATTTCAAGGAGTCAGGTCTCCTCTTCTGATATGTCCTCAAATGAAAGGCAGACCTGTGTTACACCAATAAGAAAATATGATGATTTATAATATTAATAAATACATCCTAAGATAAATAATGTGAAATTATTTTGCGTCACCTGGTGTCCTTCCAAACCAGTGAAGGTATCATCTATAAACTTTATTTTTGGCCATCATAATATATGTGGCTTTGCAGAAGGAAAAGACGGCCTTATAATGCCTATGTGCTCTGCCGCCCAGATCTATAATGAATATTTATATAACTTAACTTCAATGCATCAAATAATACAAACTTAAAGATGTAGAACGTATCATTAGAAGAGTGACAAAGCCACTCATGTACCCGGGTGCCTTCTGTGTCAGAATCTTTGATGTAATACCATCAAAAAACCAGAAAGGCCCAAATGGCCTCTATGTATTTTCGAAATTTCTCTTTCTATGTCGTGCATAGGCAATCAATTTATGCCACTCTATAGTTGTGACATATAAAAAAAAAGATTTTAAAGTAAAATGTATATAGCACAAATTGTGCGCAATCAATGAGCGATCCAAATTCTCAAGTTTATTCTTAAAATCCAGTCTAAACTTGACGGTGATTTCATATGACTTTCTCCCCTCGTTTGGCATCCCCTTAATACAACTTCATTGGGGGTGAAAGGAATACATTGACCACCAAAAAAGAATGCTTGCTTCTCTATATCCCAGCAAGATAAGATTGAAGTAATCGCAGCTTAGTCTTGCTGAATTCCATGCAGCCTAATAAGTTGAAGCAAATGAAACCTCCTTAAAATGTCAATAATTTCATCTAAGAAAATATATTCACGCTCTAATGGTGGTAAGCCTACATCTGAAAGTTATCCTTTTTCTAGACATGTTAAACTTCAAAATGAAAAGTCAATTAATGAGAACATTATTAAGATGGAGGCAATTACCAAACAAATACTATTAAACTAGCAAATTCTTCATGGAACATCTCTAAATATCTTCCAATGAGATATAATAAATATATGACAAGACCCACAGTTTTAAAAACTGAAAAAATATGGTGTACTCTCATGAGAGTACAGAGAGTACAGATACAAAATTACCTCATCAACCAACTAATCAGTCTCCAAACTTCTTGTAATGGCATCTATTAGACATATTATCTCCAAGCAGGGTAAAAATGCTGAAAAAATATAAGAAAAGAGGGTGTACTCTCCTGAGAGTACAGAGAGTACAGATGTAAAACTCACTCAAAAACTAACCAATCAGCCTTCAAATTACTTTCGGAGGCATCTACTAAACATATTATATCCAAACAGGGTAAAAAACTAGAAAAAAAAGTAAGAAAATGGAGTGTACTCTCATGAGAGTGCAGAGAGTATAGATGCAAAATAGTCATAAAAATCAACCAATCAGCCTCCAAACTGCTTCTAAAGGCATCTAGTAAACATATTAACTCCAAACAAGGTTAAATAGTTAAAAAAATAAGAAAATTGGGTGTACTCTCATGAGAGTACATAAAGTATATATGCAAAACAGTCCTAAAAATTAACCAATCAGCCTCCAAATAGCTTGTAATGTCATCTACTAAACATATTATATCCAAACATGGAGAAATAGATGAAAAGAAATGAGAAAATAGGGTGTATTCTCATGAGAGTACAGAGAGTACAGATACAAAATAGGCCTAAAAAAGTAACCAATTAGCCTCCAAACTGCTTCTAAAGGCATCTAGTAAACATATTAACTTCAAACAAGGTTAAATAGCTGAAAAAAATGAGAAAATGGGATGTACTCTCATAAGAGTACATAGAGTACACATACAAAACAGCCTTAAAAACCAACCAATTAGCCTCCAAATAACTAGTAATGCCATATACTAAATATATTATATCCAAACAGGGAGAAATAGTTTAAAAAATGAGAAAATGGGGTGTACTCTTATGAGAGTACAGAGAGTACACATGCAAAACAACCTCAAAAATCAATCAATCAGCCTCCAAACTGCTTCTAAAGGCATCTAGTAAACATATTAACTCCAAACATGGTTAAACAACTGAAAAAAATGAGAAAATGGGATGTACTCTCATGAGAATACAAAGAATACACATGCAAAATATCTCCAAAAACTAACCAATCAACCTCCAAATAGCTTGTAATGCCATCTACTAAATATATTATATCCAAACAAGGAGAAATAACTAAAAAAATGAGAAAATGGGGTATACTCTCATAAGGGTACAGAGAGTACACATGCAAAATAACCTCAAAAATTAAACAATCAGCCTCCAAACTGCTTTTAAAGGCATCTAGTAAACATATTAACTCCAAACAGGGTTAGAAAGTTAAAAAAAATGAAAAAATAGGGTATACTCTCATGAGAGTACAGAGAGTATACATACAAAATAGCCCTAAAAACTAACCAATCAGCCTCCAAATAGCTTATAATGCCATCTATATTATATCCAAACAGGGAAAAATAGCTGAAAAAAATGAGAAAATGGGGTGTACTCTCATGAGATTATAGAGAGTATAGATGCAAACAGCCCTAAAAATCAATCAATCAGCCTCCAAACTGCTTCTAAAGACATCTAGTAAACATATTAACTCCAAACAAGGTTAAATAGCTGAAAAAAATGAGAAAATGTGGTGCACTCTCATGAGAATACAGAGAGTTCATATACAAAATAGCCCTAAAAACTAACTAATCAGCCTCCAAACAACTTGTAATGCTATCTACTAAATATATTATATCCAAATAGGGAGAAATAGCTAAAAAAATTGAGAAAATAGGGTGTACTCTCATGAGAATACAGAGAGTATAGATACAAAATAATCCTAAAAACCAACCAATCAGCCTCCAAACTGCTTCTAAAGGTATCTCGTAAACATATTAACTCCAAACAGGATTAAATAGCTGAAAAAAAAATGAGAAAATGAGGTGTACTCTCATAAGAGTACAGATAATATACATTCAAAATAGCTCTAAAAACTAATCAATCAGCCTCCAAAACTGATTGTAATGATATCTACTAATCATATTAACTACAAATAGGGTTAAATAGCTTAAAAAATGAGAAAATGGTGTGTACTCTCATGAGAGTATAGAGAGTACACATTGAAAATAGCCTCAAAAACTAACCAATCAGTCTCCAAACTGCTTCTAAAGGAATCTAGTAAATATATTAACTTCAAATATGATTTAATAGTTGTACTCTCAAGAGAGTACAAAGAGTACACATGCAAAATAGCCCTGAAAACCAACCAATCAGCTTTCAAACTGCTTGTAAAGCCATGTACTTAACATATTATATCCAAATAGGGTCAAAAATCTAAAAAAAATGATAAAATGGGTTGTACTCTCTTGAGAGTACAGAGAGTATAGATGCAAAACTAAAGCAAACAGCCATCAAGAAACCTACAAACAAATTATAATGCCATATACTAAACATATTATATCCAAACAGGCCCTAGAATTCATCAAATCTTTCATGAAACAGCACCAAACATCTTACAATGGGATATACTAAATATATGACAAGCCCACAGTTGAAAATTTTGAAAATAATGGTGTGTACTATCATGAGAGTATAGAGAGTACACATACAAAATATCTCCAAAAACCAATAAAATTGTCTCCTTTCCTTTAAAGAACTCAAATGTTCTAAATGTTGACCTATTCGATGGTGAGAACAACAAAGAAAATCCTAAATTCATTAAAGTTCAAGAATGTAGGAAGAAATACCTCATGCAGTCGCCTATAATACCTCAATTTTTAATGCCCAAGATTTAACAAATCTCTGAGGGAAGGTCGAATGCACGAGAGCGAGGAGGCGAGGAAAATTTCTAAAAGAAATTCTATCTGTTACATGACGAAGAATCGGCATGACACGTAATATTTTCTTCACCGTTGTTTTAATAGGGGCGGCGTCAGGTGGTTAAGCGTAAACGGCGTCGTTAAGGCGTCATCAAATTACGGCACTGTTAGGTAAAAAAAAGTCATATTTTCATATTGGACACGTATTGCGTAGCGATTGGCGTCCGGACGTTTACGTCCGGACTCTGCACATAATATTTTCTCGTCATAGTGAGGGATTTGCGTGGGTCCGCGACTGAGACGGAATGAAGAGAATGCCGTCGGTGTGCAGATAAAAACTAGAGAAAGAATGGAGAGTACTGCGGAATTCATATGTGGAGAGAAAAAAAACTACAATCAGTGAATATATATTTCTAAATAAATATAATAAAATTCTTAAATGATCAATATGAATATTAATTTAAAATATAATCAAGTGAAGATTAATATATTTTAAATTATTATATAGTTGAACATGAACAACATACATATATTTCTTTTCTTTTCTTTTTTTTTTCTTTTTTTTTGCTGGCATCATATATGAAAATGAGAGAAGAGTGTCAGCTATACTGAACCATCCAACAAATTCATACATACAAAGAGAAGATAATTGTTATATAAGTCTGCAAAAAAAATTTTATTGAAATATAAATAATAGTTCACAATTTTGACGTATTGTATCTCATATAATGTTTACAATTTTTAAGTTCAACTTTCCTTTTATTTGTTTTTTTATGATAGCATGCTGTTAAAGTATATTAAATGTAAGTTTATTTTATATTATTTTGCACACTTAAGTTGGGGACACCACAAAATAACAATTTTTTACTATACTATTCTGAAATGTTACCGACTTAAGATTTACTTATTTGATTTTAAAGGTTTTTTATCACCTCCTTGAAATTTTTTATTCAATTTTCAGTAATTCATTAACATGTTATTTTACACTAAATTAAACATAAATATTTGTTGCGTGCTAGAGAATTTTATTAGGTAGATCTCGAGATCTTTTGTAGCCAAAATTATCCAACACACTGGCGGGGATATGAACAGGGTTATCGTGGAAAACCCGTTAAGGAAAAAACCACGGGGCCTTGCCGATCAGAACTTTCACTATGTGTTCAAAGATACGTCCTTGCTTCTCGTTAGTTGGAGAAGAAGGTGTTTTACAAACAATATTCGAGTGTAGAAAAATACAATATCGGTCAACTCCCAAGGGAGAAGTTTCCCAAAAGCGGCGACGGATCTTACGGGAGCAACCTCTTGATCTTCGAGGGAGAAAGAGCGGCAATTGGTCTTTTCTAGTCCTCAGGCGATCTCCTAAGGCGAGCTCGATCTTGAGGCATTATGGTGGTAGCGGTGGTGATAGATCGTCGGCGTCGGTGGTTCTCGAGCTCTCCGGTCTTCGATTAGGTCCTCTCTAAGGTGAGAATGAGGCTCTATTTATAGATTTTTTGGGAGTGGCAGGCCTTGTAAATTCGTGGAAAACTCCAACCACTCCCATCGGACGCGGCGATCCCTCGACGGACGGTGTATTTTGATGATCCGGGTGCCTTAATGATCGAATTGGGTGATCTTAGATTCGTTGGATTAGTCTTGGACGTCGACTATAAATATGGTTTGGTGACCATTTGGCAAATCAGGATCCATTTTCATGCCCCGATAGCTTGATCTGAGTCGATTCGAGCTCGGATCAGACTATGCTTGATGTTGCTATGTTCGTCTCATCGAGGCGGTCGGTTATTTGTAGAACTGAAATCGGTGATTAGATCAAAGTATTTCTGAAAATGCCTTGAGATTCGTGCTTGATCAGATTAATTTTCTGAGGATGTATCAGTTGTCCCCTATTTTTGGGTGACATTATCTCAATCATCCAAAAATATATGTCAAATACTTGAAAATAGCAAATTCTTCAATGAAATTTGAGAGTCCATCAACTGCGCATTTTGAGAGAACAAATCTTCATAGGAGTACAATATTATAACTCGGAAGGCGTTGCGGGCAAATGCATGGTATGCACGGGCGAGATTGAGGTTCTGGATCCATCCGGTGCAAACGAGTCATGAGCCATGGTATGAAGCATGGCAGCCACATACATGGCCATAAGCGCTGGCGCTTCCACCATGAACCTTGGGCGGTGTCATGATGGAAGGCTGAGTCGTGGAATGCGGGGAGTGGGTATGGTCAGCGTGAGTCTGCCTGGCATTAGATCATGGCGAGTCAAGCCTGGGCGATTCGCGACCGCGTGCAGTTCGCGACCCTTGGTCCGTGCCCGACTGGCGGTCGACAGGTGGATCGGCGATTCTGAGGCTGCCATGCCTTCTGTGAGGCTTGCGATGGCCAGCGGGAGTCATGAGCGAATAATGATTTTAAGGGTTTTGGCGGTTTTGGGCGGTTTTACGCTTTTGCCCTATAGGTCTATAAAACCCCAGGGCTAAGGGAGAAAGCACACCTTTCATCTCCTCTTCTCCTCTTAGAGTGCATAGCCCTCCCCCTGGTGGGAGTTTGGGCACTCTTTTTGGATCCACCTCTACCCCCGAGCCAGAGTGCATAGCCCTCCCCCTGGTGGGAGTTTGGGCACTCTTCTTGGAATAATTTTCATCTTGATCGTACGAGTTGCCGGTGTTTGTAGATGGGTGAGAATCTTTTGAAAGAGACACGTCCGACCCTTGTAAAGGAGGCGTGACAGGAACCTTCTAAAATGGGAGGGCAAGATTCGTGGGAGTCGTTGATCACGGAGACACATTGATCGTGCTTGGAAAAATATTATTTTCAATGATTTGATTCTTAAGTGTTCAAGAATGCGATAGAGCCCAATCTCCGGTATTTCACCACGAGATGAGTTTGGGCGGGATTGCGGTTTCCCCATCCCAGATTATCGCCATTTGTCGCATCAGGTTTGTATTTCCAGGTTTCGCGGAGCAATGACGATCGTGATGGGACTTATAGTCTTTTGGCGACCTTGACCTCGGATGTGCAAGTTTACTGCGATGCACATGGTCGATCACCTGCGAGGGAGTCTTGACCTCCGGACAAGGATTCTCCCAAGAATGGGCAAGCATTCTTTTGTGAAGAATGATGGTCTTAGAAATGGGGAAAGTCGAGATTTACCCATTCCCAGTTGGTGATGAAGATATCCTGCGAAATTCCGAATATTGAAGATCTTGATTTGAGATTGATTATCAATTTGCGGAGGAATCTTTGTTCGAGGCGGAGCTTTCTATTCATCCCGGGCGGTCTTATGCAATTGCGTTGAGAAAGCCCAACAAAGAGGTTTCCAACCGATCTCCCAAGCGTCCTCTGGCTTCTTCCCAGCAGAAGGACCCGTCTCCAATAGAGAAGAGGAAAAGGAGCGAAGAGGTGATGGTGATATCAGATACCAAAAGAGTGCCCTTCGGTAGTCGCCCCAAGGATCTTCATTCAGGGCGTGTTGAATCATTCTGCGAGTGTCGCATCTTGGCGGTAACAATCCTTCTTGCGTTCATCATCTTTTATTTCCCATTTCCTAGTGTTTAACGTAATTTTTCTTATTTCAGATACTGACGATGCAAGAACTTGACTTTAAAATGAACATTGTCTTTGAATATTGAGTTCGTGAAGGTCAAGTTTTCCATGGTGAATATAAGCGGTATGTGGAGAAAGTAAAAGAGATGTCCGTGTTGGAGAATCAACTTGATGAGTCGACGAGTTGGCGACTCAGCGACTTCTCTTTCTTTTTTGTCAGAAGTTGAGCGGACTGGGATGAATTAGTGGAGGCTAGACAGAGGTTGGTTGCTCATGAGGATCAAGATCTTTTAGAAGGTTTCGGTCTTGAGGCAAAGAACCGAGTTACGCTTCTTCGAGAAAGAGGTTGCCTTATCTCGGGTAGAAGCGGAGCCGGATCACAGGCCGTGGAGGACTTCAAGAACTCGACCAAGAGTATCATACAGGATCACGTTCAGGAGGCCAGAGATCACGTGTATGATGTAGAGGTGAAGGCTTTGGAGCGGCAGTGTGTTGATGAAGGCTTCATCCGAGGTTTCTTGAAGGGGACACGATTGGCGTATCTAGAGGCGGTGTTGAGGTCCTTTCTCCCCAAGCTTCCCAGACCCTTAGCGGCAGCGAGGATGACTCGATAGTTCTTCATCATCTACTGAGACCATCAAGACTGTGTAGTTGTAGTTCCTTTATATTGCAGCTGTTTAGTGTTGTATATTATTTCTGGTTGATTGTACTTGTATGTTAGAAGTATTAATAATCCACAAAAATTGTTTATGAATATTTCCGGAGTTGTGTGTCAAAGCGTACTCGATGATAAAGATTCGTAGAAGAGATCATCGGGAATCCCTTTAGGGTAATTTGATCTATTCTAAGATCATTACCAGAGCGTTACTTGATGACAAACTTGCGAATATATTTATAGAGGTTCTCTAACCTCTCGATCTATCCTAGGTTGTGTATCGAGGCGTTTTCGATGATGTTAACTGTTATGGAGAAAGTTGTAGGCTCATAGATTGCCAACTTATCCAAGGTTGTTTATCGAGCGTTACTCGGCGATGTTAACGTATAGGAAGATCTCTTGAATCGAGGATTTTTGACCTATCCGAGGTTGTTTGTCGGTGTTGCATGGCGTATGGAAAGATGGGAAGTTCACTATGACCTCTCTATCTGTTGTGTATGAGGCGTTTACTCGATGATGTTAACCTGTTATGGAGAAAGTTGTGGCAGTATATAGAGGATTGCCAACTTATCCAAGGTTGTTTATCGAGGCGTTACTCGCGATGTTAACGATAGGAAGATCGGATCAATTCCAGGGATCAATCTTACACTCAATGAGATACAACAATAGTTGTATCTCTTGAGTGGTGTTTTAAAATGCAAGCATAAGCAAGAAAAGTCACAATAAGTATGAGAACTTTAACATAGATAAAATAAATCCAAACAACTTGATGCCAAGGTTGGACAATAAGTATGACAAACAGTATCGATAAATGTTTAATTCGATAACAACAATTGCAACACAAACATACACGATGATCATGTTTTCGCATTCTAGAATAAAAAGCGTCGTCCGGTAGTACTTCTGGAGGTTTGTAGCATTCCAGGTACGTGGGAGAGTCTTCCTCATACTATCCTTAAGCTTGAACGTGCCAGGCTTGATTTTAGACACCACCACATACGGGCCTTCTCAAGCTGGTGAGAGTTTGTTCTATTGTGGGCCTTTTCCTGCTGAGTCGAGACTTCGAGGGCGAGGTCCCCAGATATTGGTCGTCTTTATCCTTCGCTTGAAACCTCGAGCAATCTCGATAGGAAGCCATTCGCGACATGTCGCGGGTCTCTTGCGGGATCCAGATGGAATCGCTTATCGTCATTCTTTGCGGCATTAAAGTTATGGGTTCTAGGGCTCGGGACCCCGATGTCGGGGATAACGACCTCGGTTCAAAACATCGTCAGCGTTTCTCCGGTGGGTCCTTGATGTAGTGCGGTAAGCCCAAAGAATATTGGATAGTTCTTCGGCCCATTGCCCCCCGGCGTGGTTCAGTCGTGTCTTTAGCCCTTTAGTATTGTCCTATTGGTGACTTGATTGCCGCATTTACGTGGATGAGATACGGTGGATTAACCGGATATGCGCTCTGGCGGAAAAGATGTGAATGTCTTTCCGTGAACTGCGTCCCATTATCGGTGATGATTTTTCTTTGGAATGCCGACATATAATATTTTCACAAATTGCTTGGCATTTGTTTGGTGATTTTGGCCGGTTCAGCTTCCACCGTGAAGTAATCAACGGCCAAGATTATGAATTTTCATTGCCCGATGGCAATGGGAAAGGGTCCCATTATATCGATCCCCATTGAGCAAAGGTCCACGGGCTCGGATTGTGGTGAGTTCTGAGATGGTGTATGAGTGAGATTGGAATGTGTAACACTTATTACACTTCTTTACAAACTCCAATGTCCTTCTTCATTGTAGGCCAAGAAAACCTTGCCTCATGATTTTGAGGCGAGGGCTTTTCCTCCCAAATGTTCACCACAAATTCTGAATGAACCTCTCGCATTGCATAGTTAGCCTCCGAAGGTGGTAGACACTTTAAATAGGGCCCTAAGAAGGACCGCTTGTAGAGTTCATCACCGATTATGGTGAAGTTCAGTGCTCTACGTCGGAGACGGATAGCATCGGTGGGGTCTGTTGGCAAGGCCCCGCTTTGAAGAAAGGACATGATCGGGTCAATCCATGAAGATTCTTTTGGGTCCTCCAGAGATTGTATCACCCAAGGGCCTTGAATACTGGAAAAGTGGATGTCCTCTATGTATTTTCTCTTGAAAAGATCTTCTGTCGTTGTTGTGGCTAACTTGAGAGGGCATCGCTGCGTGTTCGCTCCCCTTAGAATATGAGTTATCGATGGGTCTCGATTCGGCAAGAAGTGACTTTGCCAAAAGAAAGATCTTGAGCAAGCTGCGGATGGCATCGAAGTCTCCTTCAACTGTGAGGCCACACGTGAGTGCAGTAGATAAGTCTCGGACCTCATCAATGGCGAGCCTTAGTCACCCGAGGGCCTCATTACTCGGCGACATTATTGGTGGCGGAACTTTAGTCGAAGCCCTACTCTAAAGTTATTTTACTTGGGGAGATAAGCAAAATTCACGCCTCCACGGAAGTACGCTCCATCAATATACAATGTCCATTGATTTGTCATGGAGTGATGAATGATCTTCGTGGTGATGGGATGGTACATTCTACAACGAGTCGCACTTGTGACTTTATATCGACGTGGAAGAAAATGGATGTCAAACTCTCCAAGCTCGACCGACCACTTCATCAACCTTCCGGATACATCGCTTTTGCGAATAGTTCTTAATGGAAGATGAGTGTAGGCGTTGATGGTGTGAGCGAAAATGCGGTCGCAATTTTAGATGCGAGAATGCACTAGGAATATGTCTTATCTGCTAGTGGATAGCGTCCTTGATCGAAAGAATTTCTTGACATAATAAATGGGTCGTTGCAATGAATTCTCCTCGCGATCGACGCGAGCTTACGGCATGAGAAAGCAAGATAGATGTACAGCTTCTCTCCTTGGATAGGCTTTGATAATAGAGGGGGGGAAGCTAAATAGACTCGAAGTTGCTCAAAAGCAGTCTGACATTCATCTGTCCACTGGAATCCATTTCCTCGTGCACCCCTTAAGATTTTGAAGAATGGTAGATACTTATCTCCCGAGCGGGCCAAGAATCGTGATAAAGCTGCAATCCTTCCAGTCAAACGTTGGACTTCCTTGATCGTTCTTGGAGGTGACATGTCCTTGAGTGCTTTTATCTTCTCGGGGTTGGCCTCATCCGCAGTGACCATGAAACTAGGAATTTCCAGGAAACTCAAAATGCACTTGCTTGGGTTGAGCATCTTGTAGTGTCGAAGAATGTCAAAGCAACATTGCGGTCGAAATATCTTTGTGATATTTCCAAGCTCTTCACCGACATATCATCAACATACACCTCCATATTGTGCCTATAAGATCCTTGAAGATCTTATTCATAAAGCGTTGATATGTTGCTCCGGCATTTTTTAGTCGAATGGCATGACGATAGCGTATAGTCCACTTATCATTTGGAAGGATGTTGCTTCCTCATCTGTTTTGTTCATCGATTTGATTGTAGCGAATAGGCATCCATGAAGCTTCGGCATCGATGTCACGATGTCGCATCAACTAGTTGGTCGATCTGAGGAAGGGGAAGCTATCTTTTGGGCATGCGATTAAGGTCGGTGTAGTCGATGCACATTCCAGGAACCGTTGGCCTTCTTGACTAACACTCGTTAGCCAAGTGGGGTAGTAGACTTCTCGAATGAATTTGACTTCCGAAGTTTGGTGATTTCTTGTTCTATGACCGCAATCGTTGAAGCGAAGGTTCTTTTCTTACGTATCACCGCTTGTAGGTTGAGTCAACTTTGAGGAGTGCGTAATGACTTCGGGTCAATGCCGAATATCGGATCGCTCCGCAAAGATATCTTGATTTTTTACGCGAAAATCTACGTGATTACGATTTACGATCGGTGACGAAGATCTCACCTTCACCTTTCGATGGATCAACCGAGATAGGAAGACAAATTACATCTTCAAGCTGGAGAAGCCCTTTCGAGGCATCCTCATCTCGTAGATTGAAGTTCTCGATGTTGAGATTCTTGGCGTAAATGTTTGGCTTGCTTGCTTTGTGCTGTTGATTCCACTTACCGCCGATGCCGGTGGTGTGGGAATTTCATCTTGAGGTGAGACGCAGGATGTGCGAATATAGGCTGGAGGTCTCCCAAATATTGCATTATGCAGCGGACTCGGACTTGACTACAATAGGTATCAAGTGGGTTGCGTGTCGAGAGCCCAAGAGTTACGGGAAGGCGATTGTCCCTTCCACTAATCTGGGTCGATTATCAAATCCATCGATTGGGAGGGTTGAAGCTTCTCTCTTTACATGAAAAGTGGAGTAAAAGAACATCAATCGAACTCCCATTGTCGATCAATATCCTTTTAATATTGAAGCATGGATCAGACCCACGCGATGACAAGGGGATCTTGATGTGGGATCACGAAGCCCCTCTAGATCTAAATCATCAAGGTGATAGAATGGTCAACGAGACTTCTTGACTCGGCTCTTGAAGGCGGCAATGAATATTTGGCTAGAACAGCCCTCTGCAATTGTTTCTATCTCTCAGCTTGGTTCCCCTTTGGCATTTCTTTGGCAGGTTGGTTTTGTATAAAATGGCCTAGATACCCATGACGTATTAGTCTTTCAATCTCCTCCTTCGGTTGGTGGCACTCTTCAGTGGTGTGCCCTCGGCTGCGGTGAAAGTGGCAGAATTTCTCTTGATTTCCAATTCCGGGCTTTAAAGGTGGCACTTGGCCATCCTCTTCTGAATAGCGGTAGGATGTTCGCATGGCGTGTTGAGAGCGTATATTTCCTCTACGATTGAGTCATCAGGTCACGAGGAGGTTTTGGGGAGGTTCCTTCTTCTTTTTCTGAGATGTTTGAACATCATCTTTGGGAACCTTCTTCCGCTTGCTGCTTGGTGGTTCAAACTGTTGTCGATGAGCACTGATAGCTTCGTCAGCGGAGATTTGTGCCTCTATTCGGTGGACCAGGTTAGCATAGGAATGGATTGTCTCCCGCATTAATGATGAATAAGTATCCTGGCCCGAGTCCTCCGAGAAGCACGCCCCTCAAAAGTTCGATCTACTCAGACTCTGCCGTGAGGAGAACCTCTAAGTATTCGAGGGACTCTCCATCGCTCGGCGGATTCCTGAGAGATGTGATGAATCCTCGATGATTCTCTTGTTCGCCAGAACTGCTCTACAAAAAAAAGCTCTCCAAATGATGGACGGACCCTGAAAGTGAATAGAACCAAGTACAGCCCGTCCTTTGATTGGGAATACCCGACACAAGACGTCATGAATCGTTTGAATGATCGAATCGGTCAAGGAAAGATGATCTCAATGAAGGACGAAGTTTTGGAAGAGGCGGGAGAATGGATCATTCGATTGTTTGGAACTCTTCCTCGCACCGCCGTAGTTCATCGCAGAGGACATGGGAGTTTCACCGATACAGGTGAGCCATTCGTGGGGTGAGTAGAACTGGCATCCGTTCAAAGATCCGGATGTGGTGCCAAGGGGTTCTCTTTGTTGATCCGGCATTCCTAATCATTCTCGTGAAGAAAACTGGATTATGCCGAGGCCGCGCGGAACCCGTGGCTCTTCCAGCGTGTTGGAACGCTTTGCCGGCCTCTCGCAGAGTCAAGAATTTCGCTCGGGAATCCTCCATCCTTTGAACGCGATCTTCCAAAGAGGGGCCCGACGACCCTCACCGGGGACGTAAGTCTATGTAGAGAAGTGTTGGAGACTTGGCGCCCTGATCCCGAGAATGAGGAGCGTGGAGTGCAAACCCCGCTACCAACCATAGTGGAGATATAGCAATGGGGAACTGTTGTTCCCACGGACGCAACCGCTGCTAGAGAATTTTATTCCCAGATGCGAGATCTTCGTCAGCCCAAAAATTATCCAACACACAAGGGGATATGAACACAGGTTATACGAAAAACCCGTTGGGAAAACCACGGGCCTTGCTCACCAGAACTTTCACTATGTGTTCAAAAGATACTGTCCTTGCTTCTCGTTAGTTGGGAGAAGAAGGTGTTTGGAAATAATATTCGAGTAGAAAATATCTGGCCAACTCCAACCCGGAGAAGTTTCCCAAAAGCGGCAGGAACGGATCTTCTGGAAGCAACCTCTTGATCTTCAGGAGAAAAGAGCGGCAATTGGTCTTTTCTAGTCCTCTGGGGGAGATCTCCTAAGGGCGAGCTCCTGATCTTCAGGCATTACTGGGGCACTGGGTGATGGGGATCGTCAGATCAAGGTCGACTGGTGGTTCTTAGAGCTCTCTGGTCTTCCAATCAAATTCCCGTCCTCTCTAAGGTGAGAATGAGGCTCTATTTATAGATTTTTTGGGAGTGGCAAGCCTTGTAAATTCGTGGAAAACTCCAACCACTCCCATCTGACCGATGATCCCCTGACGGACGGTGTATTTTGATGATCCGGTGCCTTAATGATGTCGGAATTGGGTGATCTTAGATTCTGGATTCGCCTTGACGAGCCGACCACTATAAATATGTCGCTTTGGTGACCATTTGGCAATCGATCCATTTTCATGCCCCGATAGCTTGATCCGATGATTCGAGCTCGGATCGACATGCTTGATGTTGCTATGTTCGTCATCGACGGCCGCTTGATCGTAGCTTTGAAATCGGTGATTAGATCAAAGCATTTCTGAAAATGCCTTGAGATTCGTGCTTGATCAGATTAATTTTCTGAGGATGTATCAATATTATTTAAATTCATTCATGTTTCTTAATAATTGCAAGATGTATTGAGCTGTAGTGCCCAGATCGTTCTTCGGTTTGCTTAAGTTCATTTCTAATACTATTTTAGTTTTATAGTTTCTTTTCAAGTCATCCTAAGTTGTAGTGCGGAAGTCTAACTTTTATTTGCTTTTAGTTTAAATTTAATAATCTCTTTGTTTTATACAGTTTATTTTATAAATTTATGTAACTTAATTTTATTTTTGTTTATTTTTAAGAGGATTTGTATACATAACACATAATTCTTATGAAGTTAGATATCTAACGCTAACTTTAATTTTTATACATCACATGAGAATTATCATCATCACTTATAATTTTAAATTAAAATATATATTTTCAATATAGAAAAATATTAGATAAATAAATATCTTATAAAGAAAACATATTCTTACGATTTTTATATAACATCATATTTTTTTAATTAGATATAAATTGAGAAAATATAAAAATAAAAGTAGTAAAATACATACCTATTTGATATAAAATATGAATTGGATAGAAAACATTCCTGAAAAAAAAAAAGAGAAAAAATTTAATAAGTATGATAAAAAATTAGGGGCTTTTACACACACTATCATCCTATTCTTACATATTTACAAATTAACCACCCTTTAACATCAAAATTTCAAATTGACATTCAAATATTGAAATTCATAACAAAAGCCCAACCCATATTTTTCGTTTTCATAAAATTCATAACGATTTGATCATGGGATGGGCAAATACATGAGTTTCATAGTTCAAAAAAATAATAAAAGTGATCAAATTGTAAATGCATATGTTTTAGATAGTTGATTTATAAATATCCCAAAAAACTAAACTCCAAATCATATATTGATTTGATAACACATAAAATTATAAAATCCTCACATTCATACTAACCTCTGATTATAAGTATCGGAAGAATTTCTCTTAATAAGAAGACAAATGAAGAAGATGCATAATTAGACCAATAAGAAAGAAGACAACTAAAGCATAGGAGAAAAATATGGTAGTTTGACAAGTAAATAAGCCAGCTTAATAATCTCTTCCAAAATTCAAACGGATGTATTTGAAAAGCCAGGAAACGTCGTTATTTTCTCGGTCATAATCTCTCGCCCTTTTAGGGGCTGTTTGGTTGCAAGTAAAATGAGTGTATTGCATTCAACCCCTAATTAAGCTCTTCCAAAATTCAAACGGATGTTTGGCCTAAATTCATACTAACCTCTCTAATTATAAGTATCGGAAGAATTTCTCTTAATAAGAAGACAAATGAAGAAGATGCATAATTAGACCAACAAGAAAAAAGATAAGTAAAATAGCATAGGAGAAAAATATCGTAGTTTGACAAGTAAATAAGCCAGCTTAATAATCTCTTCCAAAATTCAAGCGGATGTATTTGAAAAGCCAGGAAACGTCGTTATTTTCTCAGTCATAATCTCTCGCCCTTTTAATTATTTCATTTAAAGCTTTCTCAAAATGATGCAGGGAACGTCTTCCTCTCTCTCTCTCTAACGTTGTTATTTTCTCCTGAAGTAATTGATACCAGGAGAAAATAACGGAATTAAAAACTGAAAGGCTTTCCAAAATATTAATATATTATGTAGTTATTAATATGAAATCAAATAAATCAAATCAATTAAAATTAAGTCTTTCTAAAATGAACTCAAAAGATCATATAATTATTAATATGGAGTTACGTAAAACTGAATTACAATTAATTGGAAATTATGATAAATTTTAAAATAATTAATGTAAACTTAATTATTTATAATTAAGTTCATTAATTTATTTTTAGAATTTATTGTTATATATTATATGACTAGGATTGAAATCATCAAATCAATTTGAATATAAAATGAAAAGCTAAAATTTACTATTCAAAGAAACGCAAATTATTTTTTAATAGTAGCGTGTATATATATATATATATATATATAACAGTTAGTTTTAACATCAGTTAATATATATTTATAATTGTTATACATATAAAAGTTGGTTTAAAAATCGTAAATATCTCTATACATATAATAGTTATATATGATGGCTACAAAATTAATTCTTATTAATTTAATTAATTATTTATTTTTTATATTTATCTAAAATATAGAGATTTTTTATTTATTAATTTATTTTACTTTTAAATTTTAGGAGTTCTTTTTTTATTTTAAAGTATGTATCTCTAATCTAGTTAAACTAATTTTAAATTTAGCTTTTTTTAATGTGATTAAATTATTAGGTGGTGTTGAAATAATTTTTGTCGTCTATCCCTCCAAGAATTATTGTTACTCATCTCAGCTTAAGTATTGCCAATCTCGTGCTTTAGTATTTTTATGCTTAAGCGATTCTCAGATTGCTTAAAATATGCTCCAAGTTGGTCTGCTCTCCATCAGTTAATGTTATTGTGTATTCTCTTATAATAAATGGAATGAGAGAATAATAACTAGAGATAGACTTTTTTTTATTAAACTATATATATATATATATATATATATATATATATATATATATATATATATATATATATATATATATATATATATATATATATATATATATATATATATAAGGTGTAAATTCCAAAAGGTTTTCTCATGAAATAAGATATGTGATTTGTTATATTGCTTACACTCTTATTCATCATAACAAATAAGTTATAAATTACTCATTGGATTATATATACAAGAGTTACTTAAAATTTTATTAAAATTTTAAATTGTTTACCTTACTATAAATATGAGGTGCTCTCTCAACTTTTAAGTAGATTTGAAAGAGAAAAGTTACTATTTATTGTCAAATAAATTTAATAACTAAAAAAAATTTGGGGAACTATCTTTGAATAATCAATGAATTATGTTCAAATATTATTTTGTTTAAACCATGATAAAATATTATTTAAGTTTAACTTAAAACTTAATATAATACTACATGATAGTTTGAAGATCATTTGACCATTGTTCGAAGTTAGTTCAATCATGTTTGATGATATTTCAATCGTGGTTTGAAAATAGTGTGTTCATGTCTTCATTATAATTGAAGATAATTTGATCATGATTTAAAATGATATGAAGATGATTTGATGATGATTCTAATAAGTTTGTGATAGGTATTATGATGACAAATTGTATTCTAGACTTAGGGTTTAGACTTTAGAATGCGAATAATATATTCAAAGCTAAATACCTAAATGTAAAGGATCAACCACCATGAATAGATGATAAACGGAGCTTTCGTGAAACTTTGTCACAACGCAAATATACTTAATCTATGATTACTAAAAAAGAGATGTCGAGAAGAAGAGGGATCGAAGAACTACTATGATTGAAAGCTTGAGTAATTGTTTAATGAGAACTTCAATACATATTTGTAATAAGTATTTTACTCGTAAATGAACATTTGAGCATATTTCTTTAAGATAATAACTAATTAACATATTTCTTCAATTATGACTATTTTGAGGCATATAAAGTCACATTTCTTTAAAAAAGTTTGTGTAATTATGTCCACACACAAATTTGATCTAATAAATCCAAGCCACTAAATTTTTTTAAAAAAAAATGAATATAACTATATATTTTAATTTATTCATGTAATATATATTATTTAAGATAAATTTAATAATTTCAAGATTCATGATAATAAAAATTAAGTCAATATTTGCCAATTATTAGGCTTAATCATTATTCATGATTATATTAATAAAAAAATATGTTAAGCGCTCGTGTTTCATTCTTGGATTGGAGAACTTTAAAATAATAATATATGTTATTCAAAATTTAAAATGACTCATTTGATTAATTTATCTTCAACATAATTTTTATAAAAAACAAAAATTAAATTATTTTTGAAGGCAAAATATTATATTTCAAGAATATTTATACCATAAAACTATGGATTTAAATATAACTTAAAGAAAAAAAAAACATTTACAGCCATTTCGAAAACAAAACAATGAAGTTTGAAAATATTAATTTATATGAAAAGTGAAGGCCAGTGGCTACATAATGAAACTGAAAGCATATTTAATTTTACTCACAAACATATGACTATTAACACATATTATGATGCACCTCACACAAACTCTTTTCATTATTCTTTCAATATTTGTAACAAAATTATATAAAATTGCACAGCAAATACTCCATAAAATTATTTGGCTTTGTGTATGTGTAATATTATACATCCAAATGTTTTGAAAGGAATTGCAACTTAATCAGCAGAGAAAATTATTAATTTAAATCACACAATTTATAATTTATCGCTGGTTATTCTAACAAGAAAATAGCCATCTAATAACTTCAAAAAATATCACTTACAACCTATCATGTAATTTTTTAATGCTATGACTTAAGGACTATAGCATTACTCGTGTTTTATATAGCTCTACATGCAAGAAAAATATGTAATGATATTTTGTCCGTCACTTGGCATAAGCGCAAGAACTCTATGAGCAATATTTTTTTTTGCCCTCAAATTGACGACAAAAAGTATGATAATAGATTAAGATTTTTTATTTATATTAGTATTACACAAAATTCCTCACATACGAAGAAGATTTTGCAAGAAACAAAAGAATTTTTATATTAAAATTATTAAAAAAACAATCAAAGAAATAATCTATCATAAGATTATAGAAATTCATCTTATCCATCTTATAAAATATGAATGCAAAAGAAAAAATTATGAAATGTTGGATTGCATGCTTGGCCTTTATCAGCGTGGTTGAAAATATTAGAGAAGTGATAATTGATGATGAATGTGAATATCGATTGATGATTATCAAAGGTGGTCTAGCAATGATGATCATTAATTTGTTGATGAAGAGTGATAGTGAACATCTATGTGAGTTAGTCGAAGATGACAACAAATAAGATATAATAATCGAGTGACAATGATTGAACGATAATGTCTGAGTGATAGCAATTTTAGGTGATAATTATCAATATCAAATGATTGAGCATGCTTTAAAAATTTTCAAATCTCTGAGGCTTCTCTAATTTTAGGTCTTTTATATATAGCATAAAGATCTATTTATAATGTTTTAAAGAAATAATATGATTATTTTACCCAAACTTCACAAATATTCCATTGGATGGTAACACTTTGATATGTGGGCTCTGAAAATTTGTCACCGACCTCTCGATGAAGAGAGTAAATCAAATATCGGTGAAATTTTCAGAAAGCAGATGGAATAGTAGATAAGACACTAACTAGAGATTTCACCCTCATTTTGAGAGGACTTTAGATCTGGTTTCAGGTTTCCTATAGGCGCAAATACCTATAATTAATTACCCCTCTTAATACTGAGAGAGCACTTTCAATTAAGGTTAGCCGATGAATCGTTAAATAACGAGTATATAATAGCACTGAGTAGAGTTTGAAAATTATGAAATTTATCATTTTAATTTAAAACTTTTGGTTGGGAGAACGATGACGCTCCTGATCTAGATCTCATGGTTCCATCATCCCAGGCTGTCGTGGTTCCTTACTACTTAGTCATAGGAGGTAGTTGACCCAACCTGACAGAAATATCCTTATCAGCAGCCATGGGTTGCGTCGTCCAAGCAATCCTTATAGACTTGAGGTGATATTTGTTTAAGGAGATAAGCTTAAGTCCACCTTAGCTAACATAGGGCTTTTTTCCCAATCAATAATTATATAGTTCCACTCAAAGAAAAGTCATTGGGAAATATACGGGTTCTTGGCCGTGATTAATTTAGTGGATAATGAACCCGGTCGGTGGACTCGGTCAGAACTCGTGCCATTTATGTGGTGCTATTTTGCGGTAAAACCATGCGGACAGAGAACATGGACCACGTCCTTACGAGCTTAAGATTATTTGAGTGTGAAAATAGTCATGCATTTGATTTTGTATTGGCTCTTTTTTGAGCGAAAGTCTTCATAATTTATCACCCCCAAACAAAAAGTTGTGAATGAGTGGATGGATTTTACTATAAAATTTAAATAATTAATTTTATTTTATTTATATTATTTTTATTTGAATATTTGATCATTTTATAATTGATTTTAATTTGAATATATAATTATTTGACATTAGGATTTAAATAGATTTTTTTTATTATGAAAACTCCTCCGATTGAAATATTCAATCAACACGACCATCATGAGGGTATATAAGTTTGCTTAATCATTTAGTTTATTGTTACAGATCCTGTCGACTTTATTAATTTAATAATAGAGGATCAGATCTGGATTTAAACTTCAAGGATTTTGAATAATAATAACCCATTCGGTTGATATTCTCAATCAACTTAGCCATCATTGGAGTATTAATCATTTACTTTGTTGTTCTAGATCCTATCGACTCTATTAATTTAATAATAGAGGATCAGATCTAGATTTATACTTTGAGAAATTTGAATTTTAGATTATCAAATATAAATATCTTGAATATTTTGGTAAAATGACCCCTCCGGTTGATATATTCAATCAACTCAGCCATCATTGGAGAGTTAGAAAATAGTTATTATATTGTCATATGACAAAATTAGCTTCTCAGAGATTTTTCTCAAGTTGAGAAAGTTATAACAACATTATTAGGTTTTGTTAACCCAGATCTAGTCCGCAGACCCAACCGGGAATCAACCCGCGTAGCATCCTCAGACGCTAAGTTTAAGCATTCAGTATAGTGTCGAGGCTCATGCGGGTGTTTCAAATGATTGACTTTGAATAGTTACATACATACATATTGTTTATTCTTTGCATAAGATATTTGCACATGTTTTGAGGTTTTTAAATTGAATTTAAGATATCCCTCGAAATACACGTGAGTATCTCATTTTAAGAAAGCATATATGAATTTCAAGGTGTTATGTATAAGCACTTTTGTTTTATATTGAACGCGCTACTTCACCATTCATGTATTTTACATGCATCCCGATGCAATGAGTTCAAATATGAGAACACTTCATAATACATGTGCATCTTCAATTCATTCATTTGAAAGTTTGTACAAGCTTTGAAGCACTTGAATGAGAATAGGTTTATTCTATATATGTGTAATGGTTTTCTTTCCATTCAAGCATTTGTATGTATTTTGGAACATTTGAACTAGCGGAGCGACTGCTATAAGGTATGTGCAAAGGCATACTTCATGCAATTATATTCATACAAGTTTACATGTATGAAAGTCACCCAAAAAGAAAACTTCAAGCCTTTAGGATTTTATCATTTAAAGAGTTCACATTTTCTGTAACTTGCCATTCAATCTTCATGTCATTTCTCATCAATTATATTAAAGGAAATGAATCTCATCAGAAATTGCCTCATGATACTCTTTAAATTTTCATGAGATGTTTACATATATCGATCTCTAAATAGCTATCCTCACTATCAACTTTTTGCTTAAGAGTAAGCATCTATTGATTGCATTAGTATATTCAGATTAAAGATTTTTTATTCAAAATTTTCAATATTCATAAGAATTCGTTATTCATTCTACCTTTATGCAGTCAATTTGGAATAAGCGTTTCACATTATGCTCTATGATAAGAAAATCAATAATGGGCTTCATCTCAACAACTACCCATATTGAATTGAATCAAACTCAATTTAGATCTTGTTCCCATTTCAGAGACATGCATTGATGCTCTCGCTTAATATGGATTTTAATGTTTCCAATGTTTGATAGTTAATAGAAATTCCTCAATGTTTTTTAACTTAACTTTTAACAGAATCGCTTATCTCATAGCTTCATATTAATAAATTATCTTCATTTTATGATTTGTAATTGAATGTGGATGAGTCATACAAGGATTGGTTTCATTCCATAAAATGAGGAAAAGTCTTTCTCCTTCAAATTCATTTTCTCCTTCCCTTGAATTCTCTCACACGACTTCTTGCAAGTTCAAACAAGTTCAAAGCTTTTAGGAAAAATTTTACTTGCATGAATTCAATTCTCTTTATATTTTCAATGAATAGTATAATATTATTGAATGTGGAATGAGAAATCCCTCACTTATATTTATCTTCATATTTTTATAATCATTCTAAATTTGATTCAAATCTATCTTTGACTTTTCAACTCATTTGATAAGATAGATTATATAATTTAGATGATTGCTAAGAAATTTTATTTATGTTTATTCGCAAATTATATGCACATATTCTTACTAATAATTAAGTCATCCACTCTCTATTATTTATTTTGGTGTTCAAACTTCATGCATCTTCAATTTATTTGACATAGAATGCATGTCATTTAAGTCACTCATTAGTATTCAATTTTTATAAATTTATGTGTATATTTGATCGCATTTCATCGTGCAATTGAGCATTGAAATAAACAATTTAAGTCATTCAATCAATTTGTTAATTTAATTTTTTGACGCCTCCGATCATTCCCGCTTAGAGGCATTAGTCAGGGCTCCTCACCATCTGAGCGTATGAATGGTATAAACCACTACAAAGAGTATAGGTTAGCACAAAAAAAATCATGTAATTTTTTCCATCACATCGAGTGTCCCTCTGAGTTTTCTCCACGTTACAAAGAGCGTAATCGGGTTCCTCTCGTCGCGCCAAACACACCGCATACAGGATTTGAATAAAGCATTGAATTTTGGAGAAAATATTGAACATGAATAAAAAAGGGTGACTGATTTCATCAATAGTATTTAAATTAAGTTCAATACAAACACTATCAAGCGGTGAAGATGAACTCATTGAATTCCATAAATTCGACCTCTCGTAAATCCTATTTTATTCTACCGACAAGGTGGTTGTTTGGTAGCGGGATAGAAGCAAGATTTATTCTAATATAAGCAAGAATTAATATAATAGAATCTTTAAATCCTGTAGGATTTAATACCCATTGCACTATCTTATTCTAAATATCAATGAGTTAATAGAAAGGATTGAGTAGGATTTAGCTTACACTATGCGAAACAACAAGAACTATAGTTTTAAATCCTACATAACTTTTCCTTATCTCCTACACGTTTTACCCAAAGTTCTAGATTGGATGAATTCAGGCAATGGGCTGCTCAACTTGAAACCCTCTCTGGGCCCACTATCTTCTTGGGCTCTGTACAGCAAATGGAAAAGGGAGGTGGAAGTGGGTTGAACGGTCACCGAATTTGAGCGAGATTCAGAATAGATTTAACTTAAATCTATCCAATGATAATCTCTAAAGCGGGGTTCGCTTGGCAAAATCTAGGAATACAGTTGGTAGGCAGATTCACGGGATTTAGGCGAACCAAGGTAACTGCAAAATGGAAGGGAAGGTAGCAGCGAACAGGAGATTGATGGACGGGATTTTGCTAGCTGCCTATGTCAGCCGGAGATAGGATGTCATGGGATTTGGAGCTGGCACAGTGAGGACGGGATTTCCTGGCTTCGATCAGGATGAAAACTATAGACGTATTTGGCTGAGAGAGGTCAGACGGCTCAGGGAAACGGGAAGGAAATACCGAGCAGGTGGTTTACGAGTTCAGGTGTCGTTCTGATGGAACTGAGCGGCTGGCTTAAGTTGTGGAGAGCATTGCTAGTGAGAGTGGAGATGATGGACATCACTCCATGGCTTGGAAAGCAAAGCGATCCCATTGAAGGAAATGAGAAGATGAAACACGAACAAGGTTATGGGTCTGATCCGGCTTCGAAGAAGAATGGAAGAAGCCTGTAAATGCTTTGCCTTTAAGCTCTGCCATAGCGATCCCGTCACCAGATTAGTGACGACCTCCTACAAGGAGACGAGGAGAGGCGGGCAGCACAAAAACAGTGCAACTCTTTGGCTGAGAGAGGGTCGGTGCAGCAAGGAGGGAGCCGATGGGATCTCGTGCCGATTGGGAGAAAGAGGGAGGCTCGGGTTTTGTCTTCGTTCAGCTTGCATGTGTGACGACGGGATAAGTGGTAAGAAAATATTACGCCCGGAGTTCCTTTATGTGGACTAATCAATCAATGTTATTTTTTTCTCATTTTAGCGAACGGGCGATAATGGACGGCGTTGTAAAGAGATGGCGTATTCCGCGCTTTACACTTCCTCTGGCCGACCCGCCCGTGTTCAAAAGCGGGAGAAGAAGAACGAGATATCGTGGAGAATTTAATAGAATATATTTAGTGCTTTTTGAGAAGGATTTTCTCGTAGCTAGTCGAAAGATCGTCCTTTCTCTGATATAAAAACCAAAATTGAGGTATTGTTAAATGAGGTATTTACATGCATTCCGAACTTGAATAGTTTAAAATTTACTCAATTCTTCTCGATGAAAGATTGGTTGTTTTTATATGTTATTTTATATTCTTTTCTGTATCTCTGAGACATATTGTTTTTTTTGAGTTTCTTTGCTGTCTTGAGATTATGTTCATTACATTCAAATGAAGTATTTGGAGCTGTTTGGATTTTATTTTATGTCTCTGTCTACTCTCTTGAGTACAGCATTTAGAACTTCTTTTTCAATTTATCTTGTCTTCTTCTTGAGATTATATTTAGGGCATTCCAATGGAAGCAATTTGATGGCTGCTTGGATGATTTTTGGGTATTTTATTCTATCTGTACTCTCTGTATCTCTTTGGAAGTCTGAGATCATTTATCTTTTTCCAAATTATTTTGCTTGTTTATTGAGATTATGTTCATTACATTCTAATGTAAGCAATTTGAAAATTTATTTGGATGATTTGGGTAGTTTGCATCGTACTCTGTACCTCTTTGGAGAGCAGCATTTATGGACTTCTTTTGTTTATTTTGTACTTCTTTGATTATGTTTACATTCCAATGGAAGAATTTGGAGGGTTTGGATGGTTTTTTGGGTATTTTGTATCTGTACTCTCTACCTCTTTGGATGCAGAGCATTTAGGACTTCTTTTTTCGGTTTATTTTTTGTTCTTGAGATTATGTTTAGGGCATTCTAATGGAAGCATTTGAAATTTTATGATGATTTTGGGGTTATTTTATATCGTATTCTCTACCTCTTTGGATCAGATCATTTTGACTTCTTTTCAAGTTAATTTTGCCTACTTCTTTGATTATGTTTAGGGCATTCCAATGGAAGTAATTTGGAGGCGTTTGGATGATTGGTATTTTTTATGTACTCTCTGTACCTCTTTAGAGGGTATAGATCATTTATGAACAGCTTTTTTCATTTTATTTTGCCTAATTATTATGACTATATTTAGGGCATTCCAATGGAAGCAATTTGATGGTTGCTTGGATGATTTTTGAGTATTTTTTTTCATCGCCTCTCATACCTCTTTGGAGTCTGAGCATCATTGTCATTTTTTTAGTTATTTTGCTTATTTATTGAGATAATGTTCATAACATTATAATGGAAGCAATTTGAAAACTGTTTGGATGATTTCTGGGGGGTATTTTGCATATGTACTCTCTGTACCTCTTTGGAGGGTACAGATCATTTATGTTTATTTTGCCTACTTCTTTGATTATGTTTAGGCATTCCAATGGAACTTTACTTGGATGGTTGGGTGGTATTTTGCATCAGATTGCACTCCTCTGAGGGTATGATCATTTATGGCTTTAGTTTATTTTGCCTACTTCTTTATTATTCATATATTAAATGGAAATTTGAAAGTCGCTTTGATGATTTTGGTTGGTATTTTACATCTGTACTCTCTGTACCTCTTTGAAGGGTATAAATGATTTATGGACTTCTTTTGCCATTTTATTTTTCCTACTTCTTTTGATTATATTTAGGGCATTCCAATGGAAGCATTTGGAGGCTGTTTGGATGGTTTCTTGGTGGTTTTTTGTATCTCAGACTGTACCTCTTTGGTTGGTATCATTTATGGACTTCTTGCTTTATTTTGCCTACTTCTGATTATGTTTAGGGCATTCCAATGGAAGTATTTGGAGGTCGCTTTGGATGATTTCGATGGATATTTTATATTCAGATTGCACTTTGAGGGTACAAATCATTTATGGACTTCTTTTGCTTATTTTTTCCTACTTCTTTTAATTATGTTTAGGGCATTCCAATGGTAGCATTTGGAGGTTTGGATGGTTTTGGTGGTATTTTACATCTGTACTGCACTCTTTGGAGGGTACAAATCATTTTGAGACTTCTTTTGCCAGTTTATTTTGTCTACTTCTTGTGATTATGTTAAAGGCATTCCAATGGAAGCATTTGGATACTGTTTGGATGATTTCTGGTGAGTATTTTGCATCTGCACTCATTACCTACTGACTTTTCTTTTTAAAGTTTACCATGTCTGGGAAAAGGATAACTTCGATGCAGTGCCTACCATCGTAAGAACTGTTCGATAATATTGCAAGACGCTTTACCGATGAAGCCACGACATTTTAAAGAGGCTTCATCTCCATCAATTCATTAGACTATTAAATTAAGCAAGACTTGCCATTACATCGATCTGTCACGGGACATAGAAAAGCAAGCTTTCTTGTTGGTGGCGTCCTTTCACCCCTTGAAGTTGCGATGATAGGGATGCCAAATAGAGGGGAGAAGGTCTTATGGCGTAAATCCTGCAGTTCATGGACTACAAGAATCAACTTGAGAATTCGAGATGGCTGCACCAGGTAGTTTGTGTAGCATATATATTTTTTTTGTCAAATCTATTTTTATATATCACAATTATAGGGTGGCATCGAATTGATTGCTACTCGATGACATAGATAGATTTGTCAATACAACCGGGCGAGGCCATTTGGGACTTTCTAGTTTCCCAATTTGATGTTATTACATCAAAGATGCACGCAGGGCCTTACATGAGTGGCTTTGTCACTCTCCGATGGTATGTTCTATATCTCCGATGTGTAATTTAATGCGTTGAAGTTTACTGTTTAAAATATTTATTGTAGATATGGCCGAGCACATAAGCATCATAAGTCTCATTTCCATCTCGCAAAGCCACGTATGTCGCGATGGGCAAAAATAAGTTTCCAAATAATGCTTTCTGGTTTGGGAGGAAGCCGGTGACATATAATAATATCACTTAGTTCATATAAGAATGTCTTTATTTATGTTGTATGTCTTCACATTTTCTTATCGTTTATCATGCGCCTTTCATTCGAGGACATATTAGAAGAGGAGAACTGCCTTCAATCTGTCCGCCAAGATCTACACATGTCGAGCATAGCCCCATTTTAAGTCCAATTAGTGCCCCACTGAAGTCTCCATATGTCTCTCCTCGATATTCTCCCCTCCTGTATCTAGCCTCGCCTCTACTACCCCACAATTTTGCGGTGGAGAGGATACTTGCGTTTCAAGGACTTGAAAGATACAATATATCTTTTCATGCAACAATAATGAGAGGATGGATGGGCTTGATTGGTTCGCTATCGAGGAAGTTCTTGCCAGGCAGCGGGGTCCTACCACCCCAAGTGTGGGGGAGGTTCCTGTGGGGGTCACCACAGGGGAAACTCTAGAGGAGGCTACCACAGGAGCTTCCCCTATGGAGGGTACCCTGGGAGGCTACCACTTGGAAAGCCCCTGAGGAGGGTACCATAGAGGAAGCTCTGTGGAGGCGAGCTTCCACTATGGAGTTGGATACTTCCAACGGGGAAGCCCATGTGGAATTGATCGTAGGAGAAGTTCTTGTGGAGGCCTCCACTACACATGACGATGCTCTGAAACCTGTAATCGGCAGCATTGAGCGTGGTGTGAAAGCTCGATAGATAAGAAAGAGGAAAGCTATTAGTTCCCCCTTCACACACACTTACAGGAAGTCACGAGCAAGAATAAGTGATGTGGTGGCCTCCACTGAAGAAGCCAGTGAGGTATTAAGTTACTTTCTTTTAAATTTGAGATAATAGAATATTTTCACTAAATATTTTTATAGGTTCAGAGATGAGCTCAGGTCGATTACCCATGCATCGCTATCGTTGTGGTGGAGGAGCATCAATCAGAGGTATGAAAAATACTCATTAGATCGATCCTTAATTCATAGTGAATCTAGATCTTCATCACTAACTACATCGCAATTTCCTGTAGCCATCGAGGCACTTCATGTTGTTGAGTTCTCATCCAGAGCTATTTTGCCTAAGCCGATGCTCGATCTTATTGACACGTCATGCTCCCGATTTGAGGACAAGTCAATCTTCAATCAGCTCCTTCATACATAAAATAATCTATTCGTTTAATTAAGCTCACTTTAAAATATTTATCACTTGCGGGTGATACGATAGCGGGAATATCATTATTGCATGAGATCGATGAGTTGCTCATGATCAATATCTCTGATGCACATTGATGCCTTCGTGATTTTTCCCGAGAAGTATTCGTCTGGGTCAGTATGTCCCTTATTTGTACATTTCATGCTTGCACTGAGTATGTTACCCCACAGGAATATTGGGTATTACGATTCAATTCTTATTTGTTTAGATAAAAGCTATAATTTATAATCGTTCTCTTCTTTTTTTTGCAGAGTTATGCCAGGTATGGCCTGAAGACGGAAAGCAAAATGTTTATCCAACATGTCACTTGACAAGGTGTCAATGAGTTAATCTTACGCTTAATATAGATCAGACACCCCGGCATGTGAAGTCTGGTATTTTTATGACTCATTACCCAAACCAACCCATAAGAGCATTCTTCCTGAGATTGTAAGAATAGTTTTCAAATTTGGTTCCTCTTAACTATTTTTTTTTTCTGGGGCAACTTGTTGAGATTATGTTTTGCATATTTAGATCAAATTACTTGTTGAAGATGCTGGCCAGTCTTTTCTGAGCGATCCCAGAAAATGGCCAATTGAAATGGTGAGTGGGATACTAGTCCAAGAAAATAGTGTCGACTGCAGAATGTTTGTCTGCAAATACATGGAGGCAGCAATCAGCAAACCTCCAGTGGACTGGGTAGACCACCAGGATTGGCCAAAGAAGATGAATATATTTAGAAGTTACACTTATATTTTGTTTGGGACTTAAAATCAAAATTGAGAATAATATTTAGTTTGATATAGAATTTTGTATAATGCATCAGTTTGGTGGCTTCGAAGACTTAGGTGTTTTTGTTGAAGTGAATGGATCGTTTATGGATCTGGGATGATATTTTACTCTATTTTTTGTAACTTCTTTTCTCTCAATTCATATAATTTGATTTCACTGATATTTTACTCTGGGATGATATTTTACTACATCAATCATATTTTATCTTTGGATTTGTTATGAATGCATAAAAAATTAATGAATGCATAAAATAAATGTTATCCAAGGCATAAAATTAATGCATGAAATTAAATTAGGATTACCGCCAGGGGATTATATTTTTTTAAAAGTTTCATTGTAAAGTTATTGTGGTTGGTGTAAGTAAATTTTTGATTGTAAAATCATGATATTTTAACAATTTTAATTTTAACTCATATGTATTAAAATACGATTATGATTGTTGTTAGCTATTTTTTATTATGAAAATAAAGCAGTTAAAAAAAAATTAACTCATATGTATTCTTAGTATGCTCATGCTCGAGTGAAATGAATTTGAATATTTACTTGAACCTTATCAGACTGACTTGTCTATTTATTTAGATGAAACAAAAACAAAATAAGTTAATCTATTATAAAAAATAGTGTTTTTTTTGTCGCATTACAATATGACAAATTTAATTCTGTTATAACTATAATGAAACTTCTCCGAAAGCAATAACTTTTAACAATTAATTATATAATTATTTTCCATCAATATTGTAAATACAATATGAGATTTTTTTAAATTTGTCACCACATTATGAGATTAAATTTGCAACTAAATTTTCGATTGATCCATAAATGATGTACCTCCAAAGAGGAGACAGATGCAATAAAACACCCGTAAAATATCCAATCACCATCATTGCTTCCAAATGTAATGAACATAAAAAAGTAAAATAAAAAAAAGAACTCTCTAAATGCTTTGTACCTCCAAAGAGGTACAGAGTGAGATGCAAAAAAAAAATTTAAATCATCTAAGACCAAATTACTTCCATAATGTAATGAAACATCTCTAGAATTAGGTAAAATAAACAAAAAAACATAAAATGATCTCAGTACCATCCAAAGAGAGTACAGATGCATATCCCAAACCATCCAAGCTCATTGCTCTAATCATGTAATGAACATTATCTCAAGAAACAGGCAAAATAAATTGAAAAGAAATGACATAAATGATCTGTACCCTCCAAAGAGGTACAGAGAGTACAGATGCAAAATATCATCCCAAATCATCCAAGCAGCTCCCAGATTACTTTCATTGTAATGTAATGAACATTATCTCAAGAAACAGGCAAAATAAAATGAAAAAAAAGCTCATAAATGCTCTGTACCCTCCAAAGAGATACAGAGAGTACAGATGCAAAAAAGTTCACATAAATCATCCAAGCAACTCCCAAATTGCTCTAATTATAATGTAATGAACATTATCTCAAGAAACAGGCAAAATAAACTAAAAAGAAATGACATAAATGATCTCCAAAGATGATCTGAGAAATAAAATACCCTCAAATCATCCAAGTAGCTCCCAGATTGCTTCCATTGTAATGTAATGAACATTATCTCAAGAAATAAGCAAAATAAAATAGAAAAAGAAGCCTAAATGCGTACCTCAAAGAGGAGAGAGTATAAATAGCTCATATAAATTATCCAAGCATCAAATTGCTTGTATAATGTAATGAACATTATCTCAATAAGCAATAAATAAATTAAAAAGATGATGTATCCTCAAAGTTAGTGCGAGAATCTGAGATGCAAAAAAGCTCATATAAATCATCCAAGCAGCCATCAAATTGCTTCCATTAGAATGCCCTAAAAATAGTCACAATAATAAGACAAAATAAAATGAAAAAAGCTATCCATAAATGATCTGTACCCTCCAAAGAGATACAGAGAGTCCAGATGCAAAAAAATAGCTAGAAATCATCCAAGCAATCATCAAATTGCTTCCATTGGAATTCCCTAAATATAATCTCAAGAAACAGGCAAAATAAATTGAAAAAAATGCCATAAATGATCACCTCCAAAGAGTGCAATCTGAATCCAATAAATTATCCAAACAACCTCCAAATGCTTCCATTGGAATGCCACATAACATAGAAGTAGGCAAAATAAAGCGGCAAAAGAAGTCCCAAAATGATCTCTCAAATAGAGTTACAGATGCAAAATACCCACCAAAAATCATCCAAGCAGCTCCCAGATTGCTCTAATTATAATGTAATGAATATTATCTCAAGAAATAGACAAAATAAACTGAAAAAAGAAGTCCATAAATGCTATGTACCCTCTAAAGAGGTACAGAGAGTATAGATGCAAAAAAACTCACATAAATCATCCAAGCAGCCATCAAATTGCTTCCATTAGAATTCCCTAAATATAGTCACAATAATTAGGCAAAATAAAATGAAAAAAAAACCAAATGATCTGAACCCTCCAAAGAGATACACAGAGTACAGATGGAAAAAAATACTCAGAAATCATCCAAATAGCTTTCAAATTGCCTGAACTGGAATGTAGTGAACATTATTTCTAAAATCAGGCTAAATAAACTGAAAAAAGGCAATAAACGATCTGTACTCTCAGGAGAGGTACAGATGCAAAATATATTTATTACACATATTTATTGCTACAGTCCAATGATTACAAGGTCCTCAGCAGGGGATTAACTTAAGCACTTTTTGCTTGAGCTACAAGCAGTCGGTGAGAGAATCCCAGCTAAATCTGATCTAAACATCTTGGTGTGTCTGTTAAGTTAAAGAGAGTCATCTTTGGGACTCTAAAGTATTACAGAAAAGATTGTACAGTCGAAAAACATAAAACTGGATAAAGTCATGCATCAAAATATTTTCCTGAAATAATATCCATCATTAGCTTAGTGTACCCTTCAGCCGATTATTTGTTTGTGGAGCTTGAGTTAAATTCCTGTATGTAGAACATCATATTAGTTGATGATTTCTTACAGCATCGATGTGTGATATTCGTGCGAAAACACTCGGCATAAGAAAGGTGATGCAACTTATGAAACACATTCATTGCTATTTGTACTTTGGTTTCCGCAACAAAAAAAGTAGAAGGGTTTGAAGATTAACAATAATATTTAAAATACTAAAAACTAATCATAGAAAATTACTCTTGGCTTTCTTGGATCTCTCCCAATATCCCTTAAGCCTTGAGTTGGAAACACCCTTTGGACGTTGCTTAACTGGATCCTTTAAGATATCTTTTTCCTTATCTGTTGTAGTTGACTTCTTCTTCTTCTTAACTGCTTTATCAGCTGGAGGAGAATTCCCACTTATTATAGAGTCGACATCGTCATATAGTTTTTTTAGGGATCTAAGCATATAGTCCTCGGCACTCTTATTGTCCTGTGCCCTGACGCTTTTGATATGCATATCGACTTATGTGGTTCCGGAAAATAATGCCAATAGCATTTCCATCTGTGCTTGCCACATCTCTTAATTTTTTGTATGCACTATCAATATAAATATCCCTCTTTGCTCTGACCATCATGAGAAGATACTTGTCAGGAATCGCTTCTTCGACTAAGAACTTCGATGGGTGACAAAGTAATCCCATCATTTCAAATTTTTTGCAAGTACAAGTTACTTCTAGGGTAGTCCTATTGAAATGTACAGTCCATATTTTGGATGCATTTTTATTCTTTAAGTTTCTCACCAAATACTCCATGGTGCTGTCATTTTTACTGATAGGCCTCCAACTCCATGCAAAAATTCCTCTTCAAACATAGTGTAAACTTTTCTTGTATAAAATATAGCAACTTATTTTAGAATTGGACAGGTCTTAACAACAGGAATAATCGATGACTGGCTACACTTGAAGTCTTCGTCATGTTCATTTCGATGCCATGTCTCCATAACCTTTTCCAACCCTAAGAAACAATCTATGAGTGAACTAGTTGGTTTAGATATTCTGTGACATATATTATTCGTGGACTCACTACGTTACGTTGACAAGATGCCCATGCAGAATGAGTCCTTGCTGAAAGCAATAGACCACTTGAATCTAATCTTATAAAGCTCAGACATCCAAGCATGATCATGCAAATTTCCTTCTTCTAGCATGGCAGACCAAACTTTCTTAAACTCTTCCTCTGAGTCACACTTACTCATGCATTTATAAAATAGCCCTTGTACTAGCTTATTACTATTAAAGCAATGAATCTTAGAAGGAGCTTTCTTTGAAATATGCCATTGGCACAACCTATGATGAGTATACGAAAATAAAATTTTGATAGCTCTCGCCATAGCCTGATCTTGATCAGTGAATATTGTTATAGGATGTCTGTCACTCATCAACTGAAGAAATATTTGAAATAGCCATGAGAATGACTCAATTGTCTCTTCTGATAAAAGGCTACTCCAAATAATACATTTTGCGATGATTCACTCCAACAAGAGGGGCACAAACAAGATTATATTTATTGAGTCGATAGCTTGTATCAAAAATTATCACATCCCCAAAATAATCATATTCTATCCTAGACATGCCATTGCTCCAAAAAAAACTTACTAAGCAATCCGACTCATCAACTTGTACATCCCATGCAAACATCCCATCTGCTGCCTGCTTTTTCTTAAACAAGAGTAATGCATTCTTGTCACCATTTTGCAATCCTCGATCTTTTCTCTTTCAATAAAATTGAAAGCATCTCTTTTTATGAACGATATTCTCATGCCAACTTCCTCAATTAGATAGATATGCATCGGTTGCTCTAATACCTCTATCATTGTCTTCAACACCACGCCTTCTAATGCATTTGTGTGATCGAGAAGATGTAGGTCGTGAGCTCGCCAAAGAATGATTATGACTTTTTTGTATGTTTTAATCATCCAATTCCCCTCAAATCAGAGAATCTAATCATGGCGGACAACCGGTTCTTGTATCAACTTTCTGGAATTTTGTTAAGCCATTTAGACTAACAGACTTCTTCCGATCAGCTTTTGCACATAGAAAATCTTTTGATTTCAATTTCTTTGAGTTTGGCCAATAACTAGTATGGTACTTGAACAATTTAATGTGCATAGCGATAGATACATGCCTCCGTTTCATTACGAGTGGAGGAGTTTTCTCAAATTTGGGTCATTAGACATCACGATTTCGTCATCGCACATCTCCTTGACCGCATTTACCTGGCCAAACAAATACAAAAATATATTACAAAAATCTGGATGCAAAACCACTATCCAAGCGGCAGTTGCTTCCATTGGAATGCCCTAAATATAATCAAAAGTAGGCAAAATAAACCGGCAAAAGAAGTCCATAAATGATTAATCTCCAAAGAGGTATAGAGAGTACAGATGCAAAATATCCACCAGAAACCATCCAAACAACCTCCAAATGCTTCCATTGGAATGCCCTAAACATAATCACAAGAAGTAGGCAAAATAAATTGACAAAAGAAGGACAAAAATGATCTGTACCCTCCAAAGAGGTACAGAGAGTACAGATGCAAAATACCCACCAGAAACTATCCAAATAACCTCCAAATACTTCCATTGGAATGCCCTAAACATAATCACAAGAAGTAGGCAAAATAAACTGGCAAAAGAAGTCTTAAAATGATCTGTACCCTCCAAAGAGGTACAGAGAGTACAGATGCAAAATACTCACCAGAAATCATCCAAACAGCCTCCAAATACTTCCATTGGAATGCCCTAAACATAATCACAAGAAGTAGGAAAAATAAACTGGCAAAACAAGTCCTTAAATGCTCTGTACCCTCCAAAGAGATACAGAGAGTACAGATGCAAAATACCCACCAGAAACCATCCAAACAGCCTCTAAATGCTTCCATTGGAATGCCCTAAACATAATCAAAAGAAGTAGGCAAAATAAACTGGCAAAAGAAGTCCATAAATGATCTGTACCCTCCAAAGAGGTACAAAGAGTACAGATGCAAAATACCCACCAGAAACTATCCAAACAGCATTTAAATTGCTTCCATTGTAATGTAATAAACATTATCTCTAGAATCAGGCAAAATAAACTAAAAAAAGGTTATAAATGAATTCTGAGAGAGAGAGTACAGATATAAAATACCCCCCAACCATCCAAGCAGCTCCCAGATTGCTTCCATTGGAATGCCCTAAATATAATCAAAAGAAGTAGGCAAAATAAACTGGCCAAAGAAGTCCCTAAATGATCTGTACCATCCAAAGAGGTACACAGAGTATAGATGCAAAATACCCACCAGAAACTATCCAAACAACCTCCAAATTCTTCCATTGGAATGCCCTAAACATAATGAAAAGAAGTAGGCAAAATAAACTGGCAAAAGAAGTCCCAAAATGATCTGTACTCTCCAAAGAGATATAGAGAGTACATATGCAAAATACTCACCAGAAATCATCCAAACAGCCTCCAAATGCTTCCATTGGAATGCCCTAAACATAATCAAAAGAAGTAAGCAAAATAAATTAGCAAAAGAAGTCCCAAAATGATCTGTAACCTCTAAAGAGGTATAGAGAGTACAGATGCAAAATACCCACCAGAAACCATCCAAACAGCCTCGAAATGCTTCCATTGGAATGCCCTAAACATAATCAAAAGAAACAGACAAAATAAACTGGAAAAAGAAGTCCCTAAATGCTTTGTACCCTCCAAAGAGGTACAGAGACTACAGATGCAAAATAACATTAAAAATCCTAAATTCAACAAAAAAGCATCCAAATTGCTTCTAATGGAATGTAATGAACATATTCTCTTATGCACTGTGAATATCACTAACAAGTCAGAGAAAAATGCACGAAATATTAATGAATTTCTATTTAATTGATCCGCTAAATTGGTCGCTATTTTCTCAACGCTCTCCATCTTCATGGTTCTTTTGTAAAAGGAAATGAGATTTTCTATTTCTCTTAAGCTCATTTTGCAAAAAACTAACCCTAAACCCTAAATGCCTATATTTCTTTTAAATTCCTCCGCACATTCCAACGATGCTTACGCCGTCTGGGGAAGTGTAACCGTCGTGAATACGCCATCCCTTTACTCCGCTATGTTATCGTTAACCGCTAAAACGGAGAAAAAATAGTGGACACGCATCGGCCATAGATTGGAGTCCGCACGTAAAGCTACGTGCGGACTCCGGACATAATATTTTCTCAATGGTAAGGCTAGTATGAGAAAGATGATGTGACATCTTATTATTGGTCGAATGAAAGGTGAAAGTATGAGAATGAGCGGTTGCGAGTTTCGAGGCATTGACTGGATGATAAAAAGATAATTATGTGAATTTATCTCAAAATACTTGTTAATTTTGATGAAATTTTAAGTGTGATAACCTCAATTAAATTGGATGTCTATTCTGAGTAATTTTGATATTCTAGATGCAATGACACTGTCCTTTTTACGATCGGAGATCATTTGGTTCAATTCGATGATAAATTAGATCACTTTCAGTTCAAAAATGCACAACGCCACTTCCGTGTCGCTACTACGCACTACTCGTAATGATAGTCTCGTTTAGTAGATTTCATTATTTCAACGCTAATGGAATGATCAATTTCATGAATAGTGATCATTTGGGCATCATCGTAGCCTCCTGACTTCAATATGCACGTTGGCACTTCAATGGGCCGATCTCTTGATTAGTCAACCGTTGGATTGTGTAATATTTATATTTCAATTAATTTCAACATTTTGAATGTAATGATGAAGTCCATTCATTGATTGGAGGTCATTTCGACCGGTTTCAATGATGTTGAGTGTATTTTAGCTCTAATTTGCGCATTGTTGCATCTAAAATCGATCGACTTTGTCTTGTGAGCTCGACTCGACTCATGGCGTATGAATGGAGGTCAACAAATGCCCCCAAAAAAATGCAACTCACGCATAGAGCGAGTGATATTTGTTGAAAATTGATTGATCCTTTGGGGTGACCATATATCTCATATCACTTCAGCTTCAATTTTAATAGCTTATGGAGCTTTAATGAGATTTATCATTGTATGATGCATTGTATTTAGATGAACTAAATGATAGAATTGACTAATTTGTCCTGATTGACTTGTTGGATGGATAAGAGCTTCTTCCACCATCTACTCTCCGCTCCAATGAGTTTGCTGAATATCTCTTTTTTTGGTGTGTTTATAGATTTGGATTTTTTTTGACCCTAGCTTCATGCTTGATTAAGTTGGATGGAGGAATTGGTTCATTTGCTTTAAAATTTAAAATTCCTTTTGTCCTTGTTATAAGCTTGGCGGACTTGATGAAGGATTGACCTAATTTGTCTATATTGACTTGTTAGAAAGTACATGTACGCCCTAAGTCTTGTGCTTGCTGCTTTGATAGACTCATTGTATCTGATGGCCCAAACCTTCGCTTATATTAAGTCTATAATATTGAGTTATTAGTTTAGCAATGCGTGTTTTAACAGACTGAATAACAACATAATTCATGTAGTTCAACCATTGGCTTTATTTAAACCTCAGTCCTATGTTATTTGCTTTGGCAGACTTGATGAGGGAATTGGATTTGATCTATACTTTGTGCTTGATCAGCTCACTTGGAAAGATATTGGAATATCACCTTGTAGGCAATATATAGATTGATTTGAGGGCGCTCTGAATTGAGAGTTTCTTCATATTATCTTGGTCCATCGATCAAGTAGAAATATCTCTTGGATTCTGGTTGCTTGTAGTTACTAAGCTAAATCTGGTTTGAGATTGAATAGCTATCATCATCGGACTGACGAGCATGGGTTTTTTACTGCGGCCTTTCCTTCTAGTTTGTTGAGTGAGGAGAGCATCAGCAATTCGACCATTTGTGGGCTTGTTGAGTCTGACCTTTAAAACCTACTCAAGTCTTCGACTTAAGTTGTGATGGCTTTGTGGTATTTTCATCAGTCTAACGAATGGAGGCTCTTTCACTACGGCCTTTTCTTGTGGCTTGAGTGAGGAGCGTCGAACTCACCACTTGTGGGCTTGTTGAGTTTGACCTTTAGAATCCATCTGTGTCCTAGACTCAAGATGTAGAGGTTGATGTTTTTCCAACTTAGTTGATTGAAGCTTCTGAAATCAGGAGTTCTTCTAATTTGATCTTCAAAATGTGACGAATCTTAGAGACAAACTTTTGATATTTAAGGCTATCTTTACATGCTTGCAGTTGATTCTTTTTGTTCTTGCAAGAGCCTACAACTTTGATCATAATAGATAAATAATCTAAAGCTATGTCAACCAATATATATATACAAGAAGATCTCTGAGGAGAGGGTTAAACAACCTTGATCATAAAAAAGCCCCTATCTAATAGGGGGATTGTAGATTAGTTCAGAAATATATTACAATGTTTGATTTTTTTTTATTGCGAAATAGACATAATATATTTTTCAATCATAATATGTATCTATCTACGGATCACGGCTTAAAGCACGATATCGACTTAGATAAATATATAAAAATGTCCCTTAACATAAGAGCTTTTCTAGTAATTATTGAGAGAATTTGGAATGTCTTTTGTCCTATATTTTGTGCTTTCATACTTGTTGAAGACTTCCCCTTGAGAGTTTGAAATTTGTATTTATCTCTTGTTCTGATTTTGTACCTTGGTGGACTTAATGGAGTTGATGGTTTATTGTTGAGATGAGAACATCTTCGATCCTATGTTTTATGCCGAACTTGTTGAAGATTCAATCTCAAATTTTGAAATTTATATATTTTTTTCTCTTATCTTGGCTTCGTACCTTAATGGACTTGAAGGAGTTGATAACTTGTTGGTGATATGAGAACATCTTCGGTCATATGCTTTATACTTTGATGAACTTGTTGAAGATTCAATCTCAGGGATTTGTATCTTATATTTCCTTTTATCCTGACCTCATGCTTTGATGGATTTGAAAGGGAAAAATTTGAATTGTCTTGAAGACTTGTCAGGTGATATGAAATTGTCTTCCGCCCTAGCTTTCTACTTTCGTGAGCTTATAGAAGAATATATGCCTGAACGTGATCTCGTGAGCTTATGTTGGTCAATGGTGAAGAGTCATCAATCTTATGTTTTGCGGGGACATACCGATGACATAACTCCCTTAGTTCGATCCGCTTTGTACAACATTGGGATGACTTGTTTGGTCCTTTCGCTTGGTTGGACTTATCAAGAAGAGTTTTTCGCCTTTATTTTCTACTTTAACAAACTTATTGAAGGAGTTGACATTTCTTATTTAATATTGATACCAAACTCGGCTTCATGCTATCTCGAGTGAGAATCTTTTTGTTGGATTTTAAAAAAAGTCCTTACAACCATTATGGATTATCTTTTAGTCTGGGCCACTTAAACTTATCAAGTTGGAGGGATTTGGAGATTTAGATTCTCTTATCTTCGAACTAACGAAGTAGGAGGATCTCTTACTGTGGCTTTTGTGACATGTTGAGTAAGCAGACTTATTAACGACTTGGCCATATTTGAGAATGTTGAGTTCGACCTTATGCACCCACTTGAGTCATGGACTTAAGAAATTGTTGGAGGATATTATCATCGGGCTAATGAGATAGGAATCTCTTACTGTGACCTTTGTGGCGTGTTGAGTAAGCAAACCTGACAGCGACTATGCCATATTTGGGCTTGTTAAGTCCGACCTTATACACCAACTCAAGTCCTATATTTGATTTATGGATGGAAGATGTGTCCTCAACTTGATTTGTTGCAATTTGCAGACTTGAAAATTTCTCTTTTAGTTAGTAAGACATTGAAATTTATGAATTGAATACGTAATTTGAACAAGTATATGGGAATCTCAGCCTTAGGCATAATGTCAACTCAAATATCAAAAGAGGCCCCTTATCTTATAGGGAAAACCTAACATTTTATTATAAAATTTTAAAAATACCCCTTATCTAATAGGGGGATTTTTATTGTTTTTAGAAATATATTCTTATATCACAAGAGAATTTTTGTGAAAAACTTACGAAAGCTTTAAGTACGATATTCATTTGATTATACTTTCATGTATAATACTTCTTTAGATATCGATATCGATTTGGTCTTTCACCTTGAAATCAATGAGTTGGTGTTTAGATCCCCTCAATGACTCTCCAAGGTGTCCACCGGCCAAAAATTTCATCATATAATACATTTTTCTTAGGTATCCATTCTTAGAGGGCTTTATTTATGGCAGATCTCTAGGAGTACAGTCCAGATGTCACGTCGTAGTCATTCTTTAAGGTAGTTTCACTTCGAGGCTTTGGCCTCCAAATTTGCTTACCTTTTTGTCGGGACCTTTCGACGGTGAATTCTTGGATCTATGGTCCAAGTGTCATGTCTCGATGCTCACCATGCGGGACTTGAATTAGTTGACTTCTTTCCAGGGTTGTAGTAGGAGGTCTCCTTGGAGGAGCAACTCTTGTCTCCCTCATGACAGGACTTTGATATTTTCTTTTCATCAGTACTTTTTTTAGAAATTTTGAAGACCTGATGTACTATTGCATATATAATTTTGAGTTTTCTTACTGGAGAAGTTGGAACCTAATGTTGTTGAGTCTAGAAGAACTGTTTTGTTTGACCAGTAGAGTTGTTCTACTCTACCCATCTTAGGCTATCAGACCTATTATCGGTTGGAGTTTGTTCTAACTATAGTGATGTTGTGCAATTGGTGATTCAATCCATAGTTATTGAGTTCACAACTAAGCATTCCTTCTCCTCGCTTTTGTGATGATTCTCCTTCATAAATATTAAGTCAACATCATTGAATTCGTTTTGTTGATAATGTTGAGTAAGATGTTTGTCTATATGTCTCATCATATGGATGACTTCTTCATAGAATCATTGATTCCCAATTAAGGAATTATGGTGAAAATCGGCTTTTCTCAAAGAGGTAAAAATGATTGGTGATGAGATCTTCTTGAGGATTCTCCAAGGTGTCAACCGTCATGAGCTTTATCACCAAAGTTCATCCTTTTGCATATCCACTTTTTATAAAATTTATCATAGGTAGATCTATGGGTATGCACACCAAATATTGCACATGTTCCTTTCTCAAGGACAATAGTTTTTTTTTTATGAGGCTTCGACCTTTAGATATGCTTATCCCTTCTTCGGGACCTTTCAACAGCGGATTCCTGGATAAGTGGTCCAAGTGTCACGCTTCAATGTTCACCGTACGAGACATGCATACTTAGTTTTTGTGATAATTCACTCTATAAAAGATTACAGCTTCTTGATTGAGTTTTAGTGATTTTGAACTAACATTGGCCTTTGAAATTTTGAGAACTTTTTGTGCTTTACAAATAGAGCCTTCAGATTGCAGTGCTAGTTGCATAACTAATGGTTCAGGCCATAGTTATCAAGCTCATAGCTCAGTGTTTCTCCTCCTCATCTCTTTCACGACAATCACTCTTCATGAACATCAAGTTAACATGACTAAATTCATCTTATTGGTAATGCTGAGTAAGAAGTTCATTTATATGCTTGATTGCTTCTCCACAAAATATTTGATCAAAGTCTTTACTAAATCTCCAATTCATTATGCAAAGTGAACATCTCCCAAATCAGGGGGACTTTGATCAAAATTGGCTTTTGTTTTTAGGAGGTAAAATTGATTAGTGACGTCATATCCTAGAGGACTCGCCAAGATGTCAACTGTCATGAGCTTCATTAAAGGGATTATATTTTTTATATCCACTTTTGATGAAATATATCATCAGCAAATCTCTATAAGTATACACCAGAAGTCATGCCTTTTCTTTCCTCTAGAATAATTTGTTCATAAGGTTTCGGCCTTCAAATCTATTTATCCTTCCACCGGGACCTTTCTACAACGAATTCTTGGACTCTTAGTCTAAGTGTCACGCTTCGTTGCTCACCGTGCGGGAGATGCTTAGCTTGGTGACAAGTCACAATGAGAGATGATAGTTCTCTAAATGGAGCTTTAATATTATGAGTCATCATTGGTCTTCGATTTGATTTTTTTATATCTTTTGCTACTTTAAGAACTTTATGTACCTTAGCAAATAGAATTTTGAGTTCTCTCATTTGTGATGCTAGAGCATGACAATGCTAAGCCCAAAAATATTACTTCACTTTGCTAGTAGAGCTATTCCTTTTACCCATATCAATTTTTTTTTTAAAAATTTATTATGGGAAGGAGTACTCGCTTCTACCGGCAATATTGGTTATTTGTTTTAATGGTTTCTCAGAGAAAATATGTTGAGTCTTCAACTCAGCACTTCTTTTTCTTCTTATTTGCTTTCTAGTTAATTTTCTCCATGATGAGGAAGCTTCAGCATCCCATCTCATTAGACTGAAAGATTTAACTAGGAAAGTGTTCGCATATTAAGGCATCAGGGATACCACTTGTCTAGAGATAATTCTTTTCATTGTTCGAGCTTTAGAAAAGCATAATCTTTCAAATATCGATGTCCTCCTTCGAAAGACTCCCTTGGTAGAAGTTGGTTGTTACACAAACTAACACACACCGTGTGTAGGAGCTTTAGCAAAACGAGACCTTCTAGAATGGCCTGGATACACAAGAAGGTGTTTTAGTATTTGTAGTTTTGATGATTGGAAAATCTATGCTATCAAATCGGTGGTAGCACTCAGATTAATTGTATTGGCCAAACAAATGTTTGCACCATACCCAAGCTAGATAATAGGATGAGTGATTTGCGAATCAACTTGTTAGAAATGAAAGATAAGATTAATAGTCAACAATCAGCATTTTACCAAATAATTATAAAATGCAAAAGCATTAAAGAATAAAATAATAGTATGATAAAAGTAGGCTCTATAATTATTCATCAAATTAAAGACCTTTTTCATTCATAAATTGAATTTGTTGCTCATTTTGATATTTATTTATTTTTCTTTTTAAGTTTCAAAATATTTTATTATTACTATAACTTATATACGACTAGTCAAATATAGAAAGAGAAACTAATTTCCAGAGAAAAAATCAGGCTCCAAAATTTGCCACCAACCTCGATGAAGAGAGTAAATTAAATATGAAATTTAAGACAAGTGGAATAGTGATAAGACACTACAAAGAGATTTCACCCTCATTTTGTGAGGACTTTAAATCTAATTCCGTGTTTCCCAGCTCTACACATATAGTTAATTACCTCTCTCAATACTGAGAGAACACTTTTGATTAAGGCTAGTCGATGAACCATTAAATAACGAGTATATAATAGTAGTGAGCGGAGTTTGAAAATTATAAAATTTATCATTTTAATTTAAAACTTTTGGTTTGTGGAATGATGATGAGCCCGATCTAGATCCTATGGTTCCGTCATCCCGGGCTGTCATGGTCTCTAATCTAGTCAGGAGGAGTGACCCAACTGACGTAAGATCCTCAAGCATGGGACGCATCCCAATCGTAGACATAATATTTATCTAAGAAGGCAAGCTTAAGTCTACCTTAGCTAACATAGGGCTTTCTGCTTAATTAAAATACATTATATAGTTCATAGCTCCAAAGTCATTGGGGAACATACGGATGCATAATTGTAATTTGGTGTCATATCATGGAACCACTTGAGAGGCGGTAACCATCATTTATGTGGTGTCATTTTATGACAAAATCACGTTGACAGAGGACACGAGCCACGTCCATATGGGCTTAAGATTATTTGAGTGTGAAAATAATTATGCATTTGATTTGATATCGAATTCTGTGAGCAAAAGCTCTTAAATCACCCGTACATTGTAGATGATGGGTGGATGGATTTTACATTAAATTTAAATAATTAATTAATTTATTTATTTGAATATTTGATCCTTTTATAATTTATTTTAATTTGAATATATAATGATTTGACATTAGAATTTGAATATATTTTTTATTATGAAAATCCCTCCGGTTGAAATATTCAGTCAACACGGCCATCATCAGGGTATATAAGTTTGGTTAATCATTTAGTTTATTATTTTAGATCTTGTCGACTTTATTAATTTAATAATAGAGAATCAAATCTGGATTTAAACTTCAAGAATTTTGAACAATAATAACAACCTTCGAATATTTCAATCATCATCATGGTATGATTATTTATGTGATTCGACTCTATTAATTTAATAATGGAGAATCAGATCTAGATTTATACTTTGAGAAATTTAAATTTTAGATTATCAAATATAATCATCTTGGATATTTTGATAAAATGACCCCTCCGATTGATATGTTCAATCAACTCAGGCATCATTGGGGAGTTAGGAGATAGTTATTATGCTATCATATGACAAAATTAACTTCTCAGAGATTTTTTCAAGTTGAGAAAGTTATAACAATCTCATTAGGCTTTGTTAACCCAGACCTGGTCTGCAGACCCAACCATAAATCAACCCGTGCAACATCATCAGACAATAAGTTTAAATATTCAGCATAGTATCGCGGCTCATGCGGGTGTTTCAAATGATTAACTTTGAATAGTTATATATATATATATATATATATATATATATATATATATATATATATATATATATATATATATATATATATATATATATATATATATGTTATGAGGTTTTAAATTGGATTTAAGATATCTCTCGAAATACATGTGAGTATCTCATTTTAAGAAGCATATATGAATTTCAAGTGCTACGTATAAGCACTTTTGTTTTATAATGAACGTTCTACTTCACCATTCATATAGTTTACACACATTCCAATATAATGAGTTCAAATATGGGATCACCTCATAATACATGTGCATCTTCAATTCATTCATTTGAAAGTTTGTACAAGCTTTGAAGCACTTGAATGAGAATAGGTTTATTCTAGATATGTATAATGGATTTATTTCCATCGAAGTATTTGCATGTATTTTGGAACAGGAGTGACTTCTATAAGGTATGTGTAAAGGCATACTTCATGCAACTGTATTCATACAAGTTTACATTTATAAAACTCACCCAAAATAAAAACTTCAAGCCTCTATGATTTTATCATTTAAAGAGTCTTCACATTTTCTACAACTTGACATTCAATCTTCATTTCATTTCTCATCAATTATATTAAAGGAAATAAATCTCATCAAAAATTGCCTCATGATACTCTTTAAATTATCATGAGATGTTTACAAACATCGATCTCTAAATTTCTATCCTCACTATCAACTTTTTGCTTAAGAATAAGCATATATTGATTGCATTATTAGATTCAGATTAAAGATCTTTTATTCCAAATTTTTAATATTCATAAGAATTCATTATTCGTTTTGCCTTTATGCAGTCAATTTGGAATAAGCGTTTCACATTATGCTCTCTAATAATAAGATCAATAATGGGATCCATCTCAACAATTGCCCATATTCAAGGACAAGTCTTCTTGAATTGAATCAAACTCAATTTAGATTTTGTTCCCATTTCATAGATATGCATTGATGCTCTTGCTTAATATTGATTTCAATGTTTCCAAAGTTTGCTAGTTAATAGAAATTCCTCATTTTTTTTAACTTTAACTTTTAACATAATCTCTTACCTTATAGCTTCATATTAATAAATTATCTTCATTTTATGATTTGTAATTGAATGTGGCCAAGCCATATGAGGATTGGTTTCATTCCAATAGAGGAAAAGTTTTTCTCCTTCAAATTCATTTTTCCTTCCTTTGAATTTCCTCATACACTTTTGCAAGTTCAAACAAGTACAAAGTTTTTTAGGAAAATTTTACTTGCATGAATTCAATTCTCTTTATCTTTCAGTCATAGAACGCCTTGATACTTAGTATCAGTATTAACTGGATATTATAAAGAGAGTGTAATTTAATTAATTGATTTTTTGTCGTGGGATGCTGATATTCCACTGACGCTCAGGTTAAATAGGGAGATCACCATGCTCTCTTATACACAAGGAGGGAAGCTCTAGAGAATTATAGAAAGATCGATGTTCTGCCATCTTTTTGTGCTGGACCACCGATGTCAGAGACAATCCAGAATGCTTATTATCTGATTCGCATGATGCGTGACGTTGCAATCGCCGAGATGCACTCGCTGATCCGACGCCATCGGGATCCAGGCATAGGTTCATGAGCCCATCGGAATCCAATGGATATCCGCAACCTCATTGACTATCCAGTGGAGTTGGAGATGGCCTATGTTCCAACCGAGTCGAGATCGCCCAGACCTCTCGAATGTGCCGAAGACGAAAAGTGGACGATGAGTGAACCTACAATTTCGAGGTTTTTGCAGCGATGCTCGATGAAGATGTCGTTGACATGGAGACACTTACTGTCATCTAGAAGATGAAGGACAAGATCAGCATGATTAGAACAGCAAGTTTGTGCAGAAGCCAATTTCCTAATATTTTTCGAAAGTTTAAATAGGCCAGATGTCAAATTTTATAACAAATATGTAGTTGTTTTTAGTAGTTATCAATATAAAAATTTTTGACGGAGTATTAATTATTGACTTTGGGAGAATTAATAATGAGCGATGCCATTAGTATTAACTATTGATTATTGACTTAGCATCTGACAGTTCTATAGTATAATATTATTGAGTGTTCATTGAAAAAGCCCTCACTTATATTTATCTACACATTTTTATAATCATTCTAAATTTGATTCAAATCTATCTTTGACTTTTCAACTCATTTGATAGGATAAATAATGTAATTCAAATGATTGCTAAGAAATTTTATTTATGTTTATTGGCAAATTATATGCTCATATTCTTACTAATATTTAAGCCATCCACTCTCTATTGTTTATTTTGGTCTTCAAACTTCAAGCATCTTTAATTTATTTAACATAGAATGCATATCATTTAAGTCACTCATTAGTATTCAATTTCCATAAATTTATCTGTATTTGATATTATTTTATCATGTAATTGAGCATTGAAATAATCAATTTTAAGTCATTCAATCATTTTGATCATTTAAATTTAATTCTTCCTAAGGCCCCCGACAATAGTCGAGTCGCTCACAAGACTACAAAGGGCATATGAGTGGTATAAACCACCTAACCTAAGTGTCTTCTATCACACTACAAAGAGCGTATAAGTTACGCAAAAGAAATCACGTAATTTTCTCGCCGTGAGACCTACAAGTATTCCTCGTACTACAAAGAGCGTATGTCAGGCCAAGCATACAAGATTTGAATAAAGAATTGAATTTAGATGAAATATTGAACATGAATTAAAAAAGGCGGCTGATTTCATCAATAAGATTTAAATTAGTGAAGATGAACTCATTGAATTCCACAAATCCAACCACTTATAAATCCTATTTTATTCTATCGACAAGGTGGTTGTTTGGTAGCGGGATAGAAGCAAGATTTATTCTAATATAAGCAAGAATTAGTATAATAGAATCTTTAAATCCTGTAGGATTTAATACCCATTGCACTATCTAATTATGAATATCAATGAGTTAATAGAAAGGATTGAGTAGGATTTAGCTTACACTATGCCAAACGACAAGAACTATAGTTTTAAATCCTACAGATCTTTGCCTTATCTCCTCCACGTTTTACCCAAAGTTCTAGATTGGATGAATTCAGGTAATAGACTGCTCAACTTGAAACCCTCTTAGCCCACTATCTTCTTGGGCTCTGTATAGCAAATGGAAAAAGGAGGTGGAAGAGAAGCTTGGCTGGGTTGAACGGTCGCCGGATTTGTGCTGGATTTAGTACAGATTTAACTTAAATCTAACCAATGATAATCTCTAAAGCCAGTTTCGCATCGAAAAATCTTGAAATACAGTTGGTAGGCAGATTCATGGGATTTAGACGAACCGAGGCAAGTACAAAGTGGAAGGGAAGGTAGCAGCGAACAGAAGATTGATGGATGGGATTTCGCTAGCTACCTATGTCAGTCGGAGATAAAATGTCATGGGATTTGGAGCTGGCACAGTGAGGACGGGATTTTCTATCATCGGTCAGGATGAAAACTAGAGAGGTATTTGGCTGAGAGAGGTCGGATGGCTCTGGAAACGGGAAGGAAATATCGAGTAGGTGGTTTCGTCGAGCTCATGTGTTGTTCGGACGGAAGGTTGAGCGGCTGGCTTGAGTCCTGGAGAGCATTGCTAGTGAGAGTGGAGACGATGGATGTCATTCCATGGCTTGGATAGCAAAGCGATCCCATTGAAGGAAATGAGAAGATGAAATGCGAACGAGGTTTTGGGTCTGATCCGGCTTCGAAGAAGAATGGAAGAAGCCTGTAAATGCTTTGCCTTTAAGCTCTGCCATAGCGATCCCGTCACCGGATCAGTGATGACCTCCTACAAGGAGACGAGGGGAGGCGCACGACATAAAAATGGTGCAACTCTTCGGTTGAGAGAGGGTTGGTGCAGCAAGGAGGGAGCCGATGGGGTCTCAATTGGGAGAAACAGGGAGGCTCGGGTTTTTTCTCCCTTCAGCTTGCATGTGTGACGACGGGATAAGGGGGTAAGGGTTGTATGGGAAAGATGACGTGGCATATTATTATTTGTCAAATGAGAGGTGGAAGCATGAGAATGAATGATTGTGAGTTTTCAGAATCCATTTTTTCATACTAGAAACCTATCTCGAGGCGTTGACGGATGTGGGATGTGATTAAGAGACAATTAAGTGAATTTATCTCGAAATATATGCTAATTTCAATGAAATTTTAAGTATGATAATTTTAGTTAAATTAGATGTCTATTCTAGATAAATTTGATATTTCGAATAAATGACACATTCTTTCTGCATGATCGGAGTCGGGCTCAATTGATCAGAACGGATCACTTTCAGTTCAAAAATGCACATATCCACTTCCGACCGCTTGATACTTGCACAGATTCGTCCGAATTGAGCATGAATAGTTCATTTGAATGATTTCATCGTTTCAACGCTAATGGCATGATCAATTTCCGAATTATGCATTATCATGAACCTCCGACCCGAGATACGTGTTGAGACTTCGACGGGTCAATCTCTTGATTGGTCGACCGTCGGATGGTGCAATATTTATATTTCAATCAATTTCGACATTTTGAATGCGAGAAGTTTCATCGACAAGGTCATTTGATTGGCGATTTCAGTCTAATTTGTATTGTTGCATCCAAAGTCGATCGACTTTGTCTTGTGAGCTCGACTCAACTCATTGTGTATGCATGAATGTCAACATGATAATAACAATTTTCTAATCTCACATGCATATGCTTTCTTCCTTATCAAGGAAATGGAGAACTAAAACTTATGAGTAATTGAATATGAACTTAATCAGCTCTCTCACCACATAATATCGTATACTTGTCAAACCAGAGATTCTTTAGGTTTGTTTAAATATGCATGATTTTTTATTTGCATGACAAAGTTACATACATGTACAGCTCATTAAAACTTACATCGATTATAAAATATTTCAAACTTAACAATTGGTACAGACTCAGTCAATCAAATTCCCTCACTTCTCTTATATAATGACCCCAGGATGACAATTAATTTTGACAACTAATCTCTCTTGTACCTTGTACCCTCCACCTTCATTTAAGATAGCAATGGAGTTCTCGAGCAGAATGCTTCCCGCTCTTATCCTTCTCATACTTATTCTTCCTATCTACGGTATTGTTGACTATTCTTCAGGAATTAATATACAAAACTTTTTTCCAATATTATTTTTTAAACTCAATAGTAAGTACACATTTTAAAACATTAAATTCTATAAGGAAAGAAAAATTGATGAAAGTAGAAAAAACTAGAGGTAATGAAGTTTAACTTAAGTAAGAAAACACACCTTTTACTAGATTTTCCTTAGAGGCTACCATCAATTTCAGCAAGGACTCATATTAACATCAATAATCTTCAAACAAGATTAAAGGGAAGCTTTAACCATCATCCCATAAAAACCAAAATTTTAGGTATTATGACAGTTGAGTTCATGATATATTGACCCATCTTAATTATCTTTGATCTGAGATACTTTACAATTAAAATAGTAGCTCTATTTATAAAATTTTAAATGGTGAGTATAAAATTCTAAATAGATTCTATCATAAAATCGTAATTGGATGCCACCATAAAGTCTTAAATGACATCATTATGAATTTCTGCAATTATAGGTACAAAATTTTTCAAAGATGACTGATAATTAATATTGAAAAAAAAAAGCATCTCACAATCATAAAAATAAGAAAAAAGAGAAAAGAATAAGAGAAGGGAAGGGAAGAAGTTCTCGAGGTAAAAAAGATATGGAGAAACATCATTATCAAAGCCTTTCTCCATATTCACTCTCATATTCACAACAAGTGATTGTGTCATATTTCATCCATTAAGTTAAACAATATGTCTCTATTTGATCTGATGCAACCAATCATATCGAGGTGTATCATATTGTGTCAAAGTTGTAATAGTTCATAGATTATCCCAAATTTATTTGGAGGAATTTTTTTAAATATTTACAAATATAGAATCATTCTATATCATTTAATATATAATAATTTAAAACATTAATATACTTTCATTCATATCACTAAGTTTTATAGCCAAAGAGATATACCAAACAATCATGATATAATTTCTCTCAACAATATATATATATATATATATATATATATATATATATATATATATATATATATATATATATATATATATATATATATATATATATATATATATATATATATATATATATATAACTAGTGATTGTGTCATATTCACAACAAGTGATTTTGTCATATTTCATCCATTAAGTTAAACAATATGTCTCTATTTGGTATGATACAATCAATCATATCGAGGTGTATCATATCGTGTCAAAGTTGTAATAGTTGATCGATTATCCCAAATTTATTTGGAGAAATATTTTAAAATATTTACAAATATAGAGTCATTTTATATCATTAAATATATAATAATTTAAAACATAAATATACTTTCATTCATATCGCTAAGTTTTATAGCCAAAGAGATATACCAAACAATCATGATATAATTTCTCTCAACAATATATATATATATATAAACTAATAATTCCTACTCAACATGAGTCTTATCCTTCCTAGAAATAATACATATATACAAATAAAAATGAGAATAATAGCTCAGTATGTTACTTGAAATTAACTGAAGTTTTCAATGCACAAAATAGAAAAAAAGAAAATATATATGTGAGTAGAACATTACATGAATAGTAAAGATAATGCACTTAATGAATAGCTTAATACTCATCATATGAGGTTATTTATAGTTATTTATTTATATAAGTGAACAAAATTTTAAAAAATCATCATAGATATAAATATGATAAAATATTGATCATGTTGCTTATTTACATATCCGCTTATTGTTTAGTAACTTAGTTAGAGCTCTTCATTCTTTTGATTAAAAAACAAGTTCATTTAATGATGGTTAAATTGCTTACTATATTCTTCTGTCAATTTTTCTCTAATTTATGCGTTGCAAGAATTATATATATGTATATATATATATATATATATATATAAAGACATATAAGTATGATGAAAGATCAAATAATTATCTAGATGTAAATTAAATCTTTTCTTATTAATATTTCAATTTTTTAAAAAAACATTATTAATATCTAATGAATTGTGCTATTTCATTAAAATATACAAATCCAAATATATCTTGTATTAAATCATGAGCATTGAAAATATAATTAATTAAACTTTCCTAAAACTTGATTATGATTTAAATTAGATAATAAATTAATAAAAAGTCCAAAAAAATATATAAAAAAATTAAATCACAGCTCAAACTCAATAAACAAATAATTGAACAAGCTTAAAGATGATAGTAGTACTTCACTTGGTTTATTTACAATCCTACTTATGCTTGGTTAACTGTTAAAATACTTCATTTTCCCTCATAAATTTTTCTTGAATTTGAACATAATCAGATCTCTCACCACATAATTTTGTATGCTTGCCAAACCAATGATTCTTTAGGTTTGTTTAATTATGTGCTCAACATATATATATATATATATATATATATATATATATATATATATATATATATATATTTGCATGACAATATTTTATACATTTAGCTGATCATCAAAACTTATATGGATTTAATAATAACCCATACTTAACAAATTGTAAAGAATCAGTTAATCAAATCCTCTCCTTTTTCCTCTCGTTGAATAGACGACGCTAAGCATTGTAGCTTAAGTCTTCACCACCTTCAGTTAGGACAACAATGGAGTTCTCCATCAGGATGCTTCCCGCTCTTCTTCTTCTCATGGGTTATTGCGTATTCTCCCTGTCTATAGTATTGTTCAGTTTTCTTCATGAATATGTAAAACTCTTTTTTTTTCCTTAACTTGAAAGATGGAGCTACTTTTAGCAACTATAAATAGCTTGTATTTGTGTACGTTGCTTTACTGATCTAAAAAATATAAATAAAATATAACTTTTGATAAATAAAAAAATTCATCAAACTTACGTAAGACACAAAACGTATATGACTAATTGCCATAATCTTATATAAAATTATTTTTGGTTCAAGCAGATGTTGTAGTGACAGGGAGACCAATGATGGAGCATGAAGCAATGAAGAGGCTAAGTGAAAATATTTGTGAAAATGAGAACTGCACGGTGCAAGCAAGACCATTTTAGGTAGGGCAATTGTCCAACACCAACTCTTTGCTATTGCTATGAATAATAAATTTCAAATGTGCTTTATGCCATTCCAAGATGGATTCATAAAAAAATCTTCCCATAGTGCTTGGTTTGTCACTTTCTCACGTAATGATCCAACCAAATAAGATATGCGACAATTGTGGCTTTAGTTTCTTCTGGTTGTGTTCAACTTGAGGTGTTTGATTTATAACTTATGTTCCATGGATGAAAATAAATGAAGTGATTTTCGTTTGGAAAAATAATTTTATGTCCAAACTATGCTTGCATGCAAATTAATTTCACTTTATTTACGAATTATTTTAAGTTATGCTAAACAATTGAAAGGGGGATATATCAAGAAAAAAACTTTTTTTTCACAAGAAGGGATGCAGTTGAAATCCTTATTTAGGTCAACAAATTACCTTCCTTCTTTCATTTCAATAGATCATCTCTTCAAAGCCTTGAGCCTTCACACTGCTCTACCTGCCAACTGTGAACAATGAGAAGAACAACTAAATGATCAGCAGAATGAACCCAGAAATGCATAAAACACATACATGCACACTAAATTATTACTTTTCCTTTCTTTCTCTTCGAGCAAACAGAAAACAAACCCTAGATGTTTGAGAAAGTGGATATTTTTGAGAGCTATAACAACCAACTACTAACGACCCCTACAAAAATCACTAAAAAGTCCCATTCAAAAGATCAAAAAGTCATCAAAGTAAAAGAAACCAGTTAAAAAATCGTAAATATACTAAAATTTTCAAACATCAACTATACTAAACTCATAAAAGTTTTTGGAAATCATTTGACCTCATATACCATTACAAGTGTTCCTCTTTGATAAACAGACAACAAAAGGAAAGGGACAAACGAGGAAAAGCTTTAAATAAAAAATGGGAGTTTTACCTCATGAATTAAGAAAAATCTTCGACAAAAGGGCTTCAAATAGCGTCTTATGGAAGAACCCATAAAAGCTGACAGTACATCGCAAGAACCAAAAATAAAAAATAAAAAATTGAGACTTGAATATAAAGAATGGAAATTTACATACATAGCATGCAATTAATTGAGATTATTACATGCGGAGTTCGGATGTAATTCTAATCTAGATTCTAATAATATTATATAATGTGACACAGAGTTAATATACAGCTGATATGTATTGATATAATATTAACTGCATAGTAATACACAATATCTATTCACAAATTAATACGTAATATTTCATAATCAATACATAATAATTATGTATTGACTACGCTCCACATGATATTATGATATTGAAGTGTGAGCGTCCGGACTATGCACGTAAAAAATTTTCCACAACAAAAGCCATAAACCAATGGATGGATCGAAACATTCCCGGATCCTCAAATATAGATCAATACGTAGGTTGTGGTGTCAATCAATGAAAAATGTATGAAAAAATGATTAAATTTGCTCAAATTAGATACATACATCAATTTTTTATTCTTTAAATAAATAATTTTAAATTAAAATATTCTTCTTTTGGTCTACTAAATAATAATTTAAAGTCCATCTTTAAATTCTATATTATAACTTTATTTAAACATAATTAAGACCATGTTTTTAGCATATTTGAAATTATGTTCAAGCAAAGTTTTTTTTTTTTTTTAGGGAACCCCATATAAGGGAATTTTATTGCTCATAAGAAAAGGTTACAAGATCCTTAAAGAAGGGGTTAAACAACAGTCTATCAAGAGCTACAATCAACTTAAAGAGTAAAACCCCAATCTAAATACAAAACTCACACAACAACAAAAGCAAATATACTACCCAAATCGAGAAAACCTAAGCACCCATAAATTAAGCGTCAGAATGGGAGGAGTATAAGAGATTTTGCATCCCAAGGAAAAGTCTGCTAGAACCTGCATTAAGAGAAAAGAAACTTGCAAACAAACTTGAATGCCAGTTAGTACCCATAAAAAAGAAATTAATTATACTGGGAAACCATAAGACAGAGAAAACAGGTGCAGCAAACAATCCACACTAGTTTGGGGCTGTCACATACATATGCCTCCCGCTAGGGGGTACCGCACATATGCTACAACCATCCAAATTAGAGGAGTAATTTGTCACCCATCAGAGAAAACAAACACGAGACCACCGTCTATCCAAAGGAAAATTATATAGCTCAACAACATGATATGACCACTAAACATAAAATTATTAATTTCCACTGAGTGGAGTCAAAATCACCTTCCTTTCAAAGAGCCACTGATTATAATTAGATTTAAGAGAGCATAGCATGCATCCTCAAAATCCCAAACCAAAGGGAAACATATACAAAACCATAGAGCCATATAAATTCAACCTCTATCAATAAATAACCCCACCAATCCACCCGGGATCCGTATGAGCATAACCGAAAATGCGAATATAAGCTGAACAGAAGGCAAGCATTTTTTGAAAATAATTCCTACAAGACCTCAAATTCCCAATCAAGGAAAACCTATACAACACCAAAGAGGCTTATAAATCCAACCTCTATCAATAAAAAACCCCACCAATCCACCCAAGATCCGTATAAGCATAACCTAAAACAGCCGACAAAAATGACACAGAAAAGGAAAGAGCAATCAACAGTCACTCAAAACTCCAGAGCAGAGGAACCATCCCATTCTCGTAAATAGCAGCGACCACAACATCACCGAACAAGAAAATGACAATAAGCCACCAAAATCGAAGCGATAGGAGGGAACTTAGTTCGGAAACACACCAAATTACCATAGTCGAAATGTATTAAACTTTTTCCCTGAGAACAATACCATGATATTCCGGTTTAAGACGGAAAAGATATAATTATCCCTATCTCCCAAAGGAGGTTTAGGAAATACTCCTCTCAAAGGCCAATTTACAAGCATAGAAACACAAAGCATGATAAAATTTCCATCTCCAACCATCCAATTAGCGTAAAAAATGTCCAAACCCAAAAACAACAGTAGAAGCAATAGCAAAACCAATAGGGTAAATGGATAAACAACATGAAAAGCATCGACTTATCGAAAACCAAGACAATTCTTATCTATGTTGTGTAGAGAACATTAAAACCCCAAATAGAGATAAGGAAAAACCCCAGATGATGAAAAGAGGAGATTCAGTCGGAGCTATAGGTCTCTCATATAAAATAAGGAAGCTACACCAGTAAAAGAAGTCTGAATGCTCTTCAAAGTGTAGCAGAAAGACCAAAGAAACAATAAAAATTAGTTGTAAAAAAATCATGTAAGCTAAATTCTAATATAAGGAGGAAGCCCAGTCTTATCAAGGTTAACCAAACCTTGCAAATATTTAGGGAGAGTAAGATGATCGAAAATTGTTATTTCAGTCAATCTAGCACCTAAATTAGCAAGGTAATCGACATTACCTTTCCGCCATACGTGAGTGATTTTATAACAAAATTGAGAAAGAAGAGATCTAGTTTGCTTGAGTAATAAGTATAAATCAGAATTTCTAAATTTATTGGAGTTCAAGAGGTCAATTAACAGGAGAGCATCCACCTCTATCCAGATATTGAGCCAACCTTTCTGGAGGCAAATCTCAAGAGCATTATACACGCCATCGGTTCAAAGAGGGGAGCAAGTATGAAGAGGATAAGCAAAAGCATAGAGGACATTTTCGATAGAGTTTCTGAGGATTCCACCACAGCCAGAGGCATTATGAGATACAGAGCCATCAGTATTGATTTAAATAACATTATCACGAGGTTTGGCCCAATAAACTATCTGGACATGATTACAACTTGCTTGAGCCGGCAATTGAAAACCCAATTTAATAACCACAGATTTACACCCTTTAAAGTACTTATATTTAATGAGATTGACATTAAACAAATCATGAATTTAGTATTTAGTTCTAGCAATTATCTTCATGTGATTCATAGCAATACCGATGTGTTTAGCATCATTTCTGGCCATCCATATAAACAAAATAATAATAATAGCAGTAACGACTTTAATATGACCTTTATTATTATTTTCAAAATAGATTTCAAGGAGCTGATATATTGTTAGCGAGTCAATTGACAATATTAAAAAGATCATCATACCAAAGCCAAAGCTTAGAAGCAAAGGCCCCGTTAACAAATTGATGGTTAACATTTTCAATATGAAAGCAACAATGACATTTCGAAGGTAATTGAAAACCTTTGCCCCACATCAAGGAGTCAATAGGGATAAAGTTTTTCAATATATGCCAAATTAGAATAGAGTAGGAAATAGGAATATTATTATGCCAAAGTTTAGCATACACATTAGAAAATTCATGTGCTTCTTTAATATGAAGCCAAACATTTTCAAGTTAAATTCTCCACTATGAGAGAGCTTAAAGAGAATCTGACCCTTGTTGTTAGAGTAATAGATATATTATTAAGTTTGCCTAAAATAGAAGAAGGGATATACTCAATGAGCTTAGAATTGTTTCCACATATTATTTTAGAATGATTTGACTTTGATATTATCATTGAATGGGAAGAAAGTAATTCATCAATGAACCTAATTTAACGGAGGATTCTCGGTTTGTAGAAGCAATTAAGAGGGTGCTTTGCTTGAAAATATTTGATCATGAAGTTAGCCCAAAGGCTATTGTTACTCTAAAATTCCACCAAAGTTTGTAAGAAAAGATGGTATCCCTAATAGCTTGTAATAAGACCACCTTCCTCGAAGGTGCCATTTGTGCCAAGAGGACCGGTATTTTTTTTTGAGGAGGTGTTAGAACCCCAAGAATTTGTTAATAAGCTCAATCTCGTTAATGATAAAATTGGTTGGCACAATGGTTTGAATGAGATACGAGGCATAGAATTAAGAGTGCTCTTAATCGGTAAGCCTACCACCAAAAGAGTAAATGATATTCCCAAGCGAAATATGATTAGAGATTTTTTGATTAATTCATCGAAAAGATGTGACCTTTTATGACCTTTGAAGAGTGGGGCTATATTTAATAGAAAGTTGATGTTCTAAAAAAGTAGTGATCCTCAAAATATGGTTAATCCTATTACTAGAGATTTTAGAAGAAGGTATGAAGCAACATTTACCTTTATTAAGAAAAAGGCCACTTTCCTTGCCAAATTTATTAAGGAATTTTGTAATAGTTTTTATGTGTGAGATAGAAGCATTGCAAAAGATGATAAAATCGTCATCAAAACTAAGATGAGGAACAGGAATACCACCATGAGTTTTATAAAATATACTAGGCTTATTGTAGAATAAATCATTCAGACTCCTGGATAAATATTCAACAGCGATAATAAAAAGCGAGGGTGATAGGGGGTCTCCTTGTCTCAAGCCATGGTTAGAGGGGAAGAAGCTTGTAGACTCACCATTAATGATAACAGAGAACCAAGCATTAGTGAAATAATTTTTAATGATACGAATAAATGTATATGAAAAACCAAATAGATGAAGGATTTTAAAAAGGAAATCCCAAGATAGGTTAACAAAAGCTTTAGTAATATCCAGTTTGAAGACAATGTTACCACCTCTGATAGGAACATCAATATCATGAATCATTTCTTGTGCTAGAAGTATATTATCAGATATAGCTCTTCCTTTAATAAAGCCGGTTTGGTTGGGGAAATAATAATATAGCGATTCTATTTGTGATTAGTTTAGCAATTAGTTTATTAAAGAAGGTGCAAAGACTGATCGGTCTAAAGTCATTCCAAGTTTTGGGTTAGTTTTTAGGGATAAGAATGATGGAAGTACTAAAAGGATCTATGAAGAGGTGTCATCAAAAATCAATAAAAGCATCAACAAGATCGACTTAAGAATAGGCCGAATGTTGAAAGAATTGAGTTGTAAATCCATCGTAGAATCCGAAGTTCATGTCGAGAATATTACTAATCTCAGATTCCATTGGGCGCAAGATAAGTAAGCTATTTTGATCAGTAAAAATCATAGAAGGAATCAAATGAGGATTGGAAATAGCTTCAGGGGGAGTGTTGTTGTTTTAAAGATTTTCAAAATGATGGATGACAGATTCTTTAATATCGATGATATCAGTGATCCAGCTACCATTATCATTTTTAATTTTTTTAATAGAATTTAGGACTTTCCTTTTTTGAAAAGAGCGTGGAAATACTTTGTATTTCTATCACCATCAGCAATATGTCTGCTAGCAGCTTTTTGACGCCAATAAGTTTCCTCCATATTCTGATACTTAATCAAGTTATCCCTAGCTTCATTGAGATCTTCACGTTTGTTAGGATCTGTTATGACAGCTTCTTCAAGAGAGCAAACCAGTTGTTCCATATTTTTGAGATTAGCAAAAAGGTTTTTAAAATGATGTTTATTCCACCAAGTAAGAGTTTGTTTGAGTCTTTTAAGTTTAAGCCAAAATCGAAACATACCCTTAATGGAATTGTCAGGATGAATGGGGGCCATCCAATTTATAGAGACAACATTCATGAAATCATTATGTTGAATTCACATATTTTGGAATCTAAAGGGAGTAGGAGAGGGTAATCTAGTGGGAGAGTTTTCATGAAAATTAAGAGCGGGCGATTAGATAAGTTCTTCAAGTGCTCAACGGAGGTATTAGGCCATTGATCAATCAGGGAGTTAAAAGGGTACAATCTAGGCGCTACCAAAATCTAGAGTTGTTCCACGTGTAGTTAGAGCCCGAAAAGCCAATCTCAGTCAAATTACAATCAAGTATCATGTTAGAGAAATCTTCCATTGAATGAATGTTAGGAGAGGAACCTCCCCTTCTTTCCGAAGATGTAAGAATAATGTTGAAATCACCTCCAACTAACCAGGGTTTATTAACAGAGGAGGCAAATGATCTTAAATTATTCCATAGGATATTCCTACTCGCTCTATTGCATGATGCATAGATAAAGGAGCCCAACGCTAAAAAATTGCCCAAAGAGATTTGGGCATTAATCAGTTGTTGATGATCTTCAAGGATAATGAGATTGATTAATGAATTCCAAAAACACCAAATTTTATTGCTAATATTATAGATGTAATTTTGAAATGCTAGTGCTCTAGCAACAGAAGAAATCTTAGAAGAGTGAATAAGAGGTTCAATAATAACAAGGAGGGATATGTTATGCGTGCGACAAAGGCTTCTAACCCTGCATGCATTAAGAAGAGTCCCAATGCCACGAATATTCCAAAAAATAAAATTAAGCATATCAATGAGGATTAGAATTAAAGGATGAATAGAAATATAAAGATAAAGAAGAAAATATAGCAAAGAGTAATTATAAATGTGAAGTTGAGGAGGATCTAGTGGTTCTAATGGAGCTGTGAGTGGAGCTTCTAGCTTTGAGGGATTTCTTTTTGTTAAGGATGGTTTGAAAGGTTCTTTCAGTATCCAAAGTGTCTCTATCTGAAAGTAAGTAATTTGTGGTATTCATAGTGGTTTCATTATCAATCAAAGGAATCATGATAGTAATTTCCCCTTCTTCCGTATCTGAAATCGGATGAGTAATTAGGTTAGCATGTGTATCATTCAGAGAGTTGGGGGAGGGAGGAGTTATTTCATTCTCATTTTCTGGGTTATTTGTTAGATTTTTTTTCCAAGATCAACGGATCAACATTTTTCCTGTTTTGCTCTTGGATCAAAGAGAAATTTTTAGGAAATGTTTTCATCCCATTCATATTCTCACTAGAGGTCTTATGCCCTGAATCACTAGGCAAAAGGGATAGGTTAGGTTGAGCTAGCATATTGCCATTAGAGATAATGTTAGGTAAGCTTTCAATATCCCCATCACCAATCACATCATCATAATTTTAACCATCTCATGATGAACCCCATTGTGCAAGTCAAGATAAAGAAATAGTAGTGTTATGCGGATGTGCTTCATTTTGATTGACTTTAGGCACATAAGCCATTTTGTATGGGATGTTGCTTTGGTAAGGAGGTATTAGTAGCGGCAATTTATCCTTTTGAGATGGGGTGTAAAATAAAGCATTCAATGTTCGTGACCATGGATTTTGCAATGTGTACAAAAAAAGGAAAGTTTTCAAATTCTACCTTTTGATTATAGCCTAATTTTTCAGAACCAATCCAAACCTCTTTTGGGTAATTTTTAGTAATATCAATTTCGACTAATATCCGTGCAATAGAGGGACAGGATCTCACCGCCGTAGCCTGGTCTATTTGAAGTGGCCGGCCAAAGATAGCCCCCACCGCAAATAGCACTTGATGAGTAACAAAATGGATACGCATGTTGGGCAAGGCAAGCCAAATTGGAACTATTGGGGATTCTTCTTTGACATCAAAACTAGGAGACCATTTAAGAAGTCTCATTTGACAATTGTAAACAAAATAGGAGCGACGTGCAAAGACCCGTGAATAATCCAGATCATTAGACAATTGAATTAGAACATGCCTAGGGTCGATCAGTCCAACAGTGAAAGCACCCGATAGTTTAAGGCTGTGGAAGAAGGATCGAATCTTATCAAGAGTCGGTCTCCTCAATGAGAATTTACCGACCAGAGAGAATTCAAAAGGCTTAGCTAATTTTTTCACATCTAAGTCCGAACACATCACAGCCGGCATTCCACGGAAAGCAGTAGAAATTAAATTTACCGAAGCAATAGGAGAAAAAATTTTACCATATAGCGCATCCTTGAAGGATTTAACAGTGGGCAATGAAGCAGAGGATGAAGGATCGAGAGCACCTTGGAGATCAGAAGCCCTGACCGGCTCCTTCAAAGTCGAAGCGCTCGGATGTGCGGAAGAAGGCATTTCCGCCATCAGTAGAAGAAGCGTAACTTACATTAGCGGCCAAAACGGGGAGCTATTAAACGAGATCGCAATCGAGAGCGATCAAAATCATGAGAGCCGCAAGGAGCCAAGAGGAAACTGAAAATCGCCGACGTTAGGTTTTCTCGCGTGAGACGGAAGACCTGTATGTTCAAGCAAAGTTCTTTTCATGTTGGAACATAATTCTGACTTTATTTGAATCCTAATTAAATATGATTTATATGGGCGTGAATAAAATTTGAAGTGGCTTGGACAATGTTAGAATCCTATTTGAACAAAATTTGAACATTATTTAAATTTTGAATATAATTTATGATAAATACAAAAGTGCATTTCGATGACATTAACATAAAAGTTATAAAGTTAATACAACAAAGTGAGTTCAATCACATAGCATGTCACATCATAAAGTAGAAAAGACAATTTAATCCAAATTTTATAACATAATAATGACTAATCGCGCAATAGAATTCAATTTGGAAAATTTAACACAACCACCACAACATAATAGAGAGCAGTGCAAGAGCTATAATACAACATTCATAATATAATGAATATGAATTGAGAATTTCATATTAAAGTAAGAAAATAAATAATGTTGACAATCATTCATAGCATAAAAAAATGTTGTTTACAATAGAGAAAATCTATGTAGACTCATAAAAGAAAGAATTTGAAATGACCTATAAATCTATACTATTGTGTTGACCTCCATACAAGCTGCATCAGTCGAGTCGAGCTCACAAGACAAATTCAACGGACTTCGGATGCAACACTGCGTAAATAGAAGCTAAAATACACTCGACATCATCTAAACTAGTTGAAATGACCTCTGATCGGTGACCAAACTTTGTCATAGCATTCAGAACTTTGAAATTGATCAGAATGTATATATTGCACAATTCGACAATCGACCGATCAAGAAGAAAATTCGTTGATAGGGACTATGCACATATCGAGGTCGAGAGGCTCTGATGATGCCCAGATGACCTCCGTTAGTAAAATTGATCACGCCGTTAGCATCAAAATGTCAAAACTTATCAAACGAGACTGTCTGTGCTCAATTCGGACGAGTCTGCATGAGTATCGAGCGATCATAAGCCACGACGAGCAATTTTGAATTAAAAGTGATCTAATTCGTCGCCGAATTGAGCCAAATGATATCCGATCGTGAAACAGACAGCATCGTTGAGTCTGAAATGTCATCATTACTTGAATATATGTCCAATTTAACTAAAACTGTCACACTTAAAATTTAATCAAAATTAGCATAAATTTCGAGGTATAATCTACCTAATCACCTTCTAATTGCACCTAATGAGCATCTTGAAACTTGTTGCTGCCCTCATCACAATTAGCCACCTATGAAAGCCAATTGAAAGCTGCCACGTATAGCCCAACCATGTGGAGCAGCCGAACCCCCTTATTTCTCCATCTCTTGTTCATCCCTACGAATGGCTGAAATAAAAATGGGTATTTTTTTTAATTTAAGTATGCTTTAAAACATAATTAGTAATTTAAGTATCATTAAAAAAATTAGATATATGTATAGTTGTCCATTTAGTGGGCGACTAGTATGCCACGTCAAATCTGACATGGCAAAGCACCTTATTTGTGTGGTACAGTAGCTAGTCACCCAAGTAACGAGCTATTAGCTCAGAACGTCCGAAAGTGGCCCGCTTAATGGCTAATTTAGTGCTAGTCGCCTGTAAATGGGCTTAATTAGCTTGCAAATAATTTTTTTTTATTTCTGTTGGATTACATCAAGTCATTAAGCATATTCAAGTCATTAAGAAGAATTAATATTAGGCATATTCAAGTCATTAAGGATTTGACACTAAAGCTATTACCCGTGTTCAAAGAGAATTGACAGAATATATTTTTATTTTATTTTATTTGGATTACATCAAGGATCGGCTTTAAGCCCTTATCTTTTTTGCTTTAGTTATGGATGTTCTTACTTGGCATTTATAGGAAGATGTACATTGGTGTATGGTTTTTGCTAATGACATTCTTCTTATTGATAAGAATATTGAGAGAGTCCAAAAGAAGCTTGAATTATGGAGGTCAACCTTAAAGTCTAAATGATTTCATTTGAGCAAATCTAAAATTGAATATATAGAGTGTAATTTTAGTTGTAGAAATTCTATTGCTGATGTTGTGACATCGGGTGATCAAGTCATTAGAAAGAGTGAGTGATTCAGATATCTAGGCTCTATTGTTCAAAATAATGGTGAAATAGAAGGAGATGATGATGTAATAGTAGTAAAAGAGAAAAGAGAAGAGTCCTATAAGAAAATTACTTGTGTCCAAACACATAGAAGATTATCAAAATAATGTAATACAATAAAGTTCCAAGATATATACAAAGAAATGAAACATCTACTATAGCACAATCCAAAAAGAAAAACAAAACATACATGAACCAATGTAGTATAGACGCACAAGCCACACTATCCGAAATAGCTAATGTCTCCATCATCTGCATGAAATCGCAATACTCACAGGTGTATACTGATCAGATGCACGTGGTGGACGATAACGCAGTTGTTGTAATTACAACATACCTTCTACTGTTGATATTATATGAGCACGATGACCTGTAGTGGCCAACTATCTTGCATATACTATAGGATCTACTATTGCTACCTCTATTTTTGTCCATTGTATTTTTGAAGCTAGTGGTACGACGAGGTCTACCTGACCTTCTATGAAAATTGCGCGAATTCTATTATACCTTGCTCGACTATAAGGGATAGAAACGCGTCAAGCAAAGTATGGAGCTCAGCTGAATATGTGAGCTTATACAGATGCAAAGTGTAATACTGTAAAACACACATCAGGTGATTCAATCTTTTGAACCCTAGCTCAGCAATAGCATGAGGGCATAGCAAATGATATATAACTATCTTATTGCAACTGCAGCTACACTGACCATTATCTGATAAATCAACTATAAATGATCGGCTTGACCTATCAAATACCTGCATCTCCCTAGGGTTGATGTTCACCAGTTATGGGAAACGTCTAGCTTCCCTTTCATTACGCTATAACATAGTTGATATCTTTTGGGTGAACATAGATAAATTGGCCTCCTGTTGCTGAGTTGCAGTGGCAAATCTTCTCATGAATAGTGCAACTAAATTGTAATAAATAGTAGTGATTAATGCCTGAATTGTCAAATCACGTGCATGTTTAAGAACACCATTGAAACATTCAGATGCATTTATAGTTATTGTACCATAGCGCATTCCACGATCATGTACTAGTTACCATTTAGCACTCAGAGGCACGTATGGTTCCTCTGATTGATAAATAACATCAATCGTAATTCCACGATACATTATCACACACATTCTTTGCTTAAAAATTATTAGCATAAGCAGGGAAAGATAAACAAGCTATTACCTAGGAATCAATTTGTCAAAGTTGCTTTATGTCGCCAAAGGAGTAGGTAAGATGAAATCCTGTATATGCGTCGATGGTATTTCTATTGACCTTAACACTGGATCAGCTGATGTAGATGCAACATTAACATATTCGACTTTCACATACAACACTAATATCTGATGAGAAACTTCATCGAGTATAACGCCACAAACTTCATCATCAGAAATAGCAGATGCTATAAATCCGTTACCCACCGGATAATGACACTTAAGACTGACTGTGTGATGCTCTGAATCAATGTGTAAGGATCTCATAATTCTTTGTTTCAATTCAAATAAGGTGTTGTGCCACAGAACTTTAACTAGATGATTTTGACCACCCACATAACTTCGAACAAACTGCTCATCGACACTTAATTCGCTTCCATAGAATAAGATCAATGAAACAAATTTTCTATTCATTATTCAAATAATATAAATATAACCAATCATATTAGTATTACCTAAATTTAGAAAAATGTCGTGCTTCTAAATTTATATGTAGTGCAGACTATATAAATCAAAAGATATTTAACTCAATCAACACGTTATGCGAACAAATCATCTAAGATGACTTGCTCTAAAGGTAACTCGCTCTAATCTTTTAGACCAACTGCAACCACTCGAATCCTACTAATATCATCCCAAACTATTTCACAATCATTTTCAATAATATACCCGACATATATTAAACGTTCACACTTTCTAGATTGTATTATCACCCAAAATTATAAACCAAATCCCTTAACCACAAGTCTAAGCTCTAAACTGAAATCCTATATCAAATTCCCTAGTACACACAATCTAATTAATTATAAATGAGAAAATTTAGAGATTTATCGTGTGTTTACGAAGAACGATGGTAATGTGCGCTACGAACTACAGAATCCACCGCCGAAAACTTCCTTAGAAGGAACGGAGCTACTGGAATTGTCGCTGGAAGCCAATGTTAGATTTCAAGGGCTGTCAAATGGAGAGGAAAGGCGTCGAATGCAGCGGATGCGGCTGTCGGGCGAGGAAAATGTATTCGGATGGTGCGGTCGGCCGCCAACAAAGCGTGTCCGCAATATGCGGGCGAGCAATGACGATGGTCGAGCGGTGCCGTCGAAGGTGGCGACGGTCGGAGGAGGGTGCTCGTGTGCCGCTGAAAGGAGAAGCGGGGTCTTTCAGAATGCCGATCGGCCGGATTTGATGCCTTGAGTTAGTCACTAAGTGGCGAATTAGCTGAATTGGCTGGTCGCCACTCGGTACACGCACGCCACGTGATGGTCACGTGATAAGCTAGTTGCCCACTAAATGAATGATTATATTTATATCTAAATTTTTTTAAAGATACGTAAATTATTAATTACATTTTAAATAATACTTAAATTAAAAATTTTGCCAAAAAAAAAACCCGCAGCCTCCCTCTTCCTCCTTGTTCTCTGTCGAACGAAAGCCTCCCAATCTCCCGCTCTGCTCGCCGAATAACTCCACTTCTCGGTCTGAATCCCATCGAACTCCCTCATCTCAACCGAGCGAGCCTCAACCCGAGGGCTCCCCCATCTTCGTTCTCTGGTTAGCCTCCTTCCCTCGGTTCGAAGCCCAAGCAAGCAGCCGAGACTCTCCAGCCTCTCGATCGGACAACAAGCCGCACGCGAGTCCCGTTCACTCTCCCTGCTGTCCGGACGAGACACCATCGGCTCCCCCTTTCTCCCGTTCGAACGAGCCCCTCTCTCGGTTTCCCACCTCGCATCTCATTTGCAAGGTACAGCAACTCCATACCGTAACCACCTCGCCGCCTTCCCTAACTCCGGTGACATCGTCGACGAATCTCTCTGCCAGAAACCCCACCTTCGAACCACTGAATTCTACTCCATCGCACCATTAAAGATATCAAACTGCGAGAGACACCTTGACTTCCAACCTTCTGCAGCCGCTGTAGATATGTAGGATCTCCTGATGAAATCAACTATGGATTCCATTTTTAAGGTTGGATTTGGTCTTGAGTATGAACATTGGATTTGAGACCCAGCTTACGAGGAATCTGAAGGTGATTGATGAGTTTGTTTTCCAGCTTATACAGTGCAAGAGGGAACAGATGGAACGTATAGTTAAAGATAAAATGAAAGAGGATAATAGGATATACTTTCAAGATTTGTGTTGGCAAAGTCAAAAAGGATGCAACGATGAACGACCAATATTTGAGTAGGGCTGTGCATTTATTTGATTTAAATCGAAAATTCGAACCCATCCAAATTGATTTTTTGAATTCGGATCCATTTTATAAATTTTTTTTTTATTTCGGTTTTGGATTTGATAAAATTCAATTTTGAATTTTCAGTTCAATTTTGTATTATCTTAAACTGATTAAACCGAAATTATTTAAAAAATCAATTTTTTTTAGAAAATTCTTGTTAAAAAAGTAATTTCAATGATAAATTTGTATATTATTAATTTCATTTGTTAAAGAGTTATTAGATTTTGTAAGAAATAATTTGATAAAATGATGTAATTTTTTGATTAATAATTATTATAGTAATTATATTTTCAATTTTTAGTTTTTCTAAATCGAAAATCAGAAAAAAATTGACGGTGTATTGATTAAACGGATCGGTTTTTTCAGATTTTGGATTTAAAATCGAACGGTTTAACAAATTTCAAAATCGATTCGTCCAAACTGACCGATTGCACACCCCTATATTTGAGAGATATTATCCTCAATTTCTTGATTGCAGGGAAGGATACATCTGCAAATACACTCTCATGGCTCTTCTACAAGCTATGCAAGAACACACTGGTCCAGGAGAAAATTATAGCTAAAATCAAAGAAGTCAATGATTTTGAAAGTGGTGATTCTTTTGATGAGTTTGAATCTATATTAACAGAAGAAGTCTTGGACAAAATGCACTATCCCCATGCTGCATTAGCTGAGACTCTCCGTCTCTTTCCGGGTGTTGCATTGGATAGAAAATTTGCAGAAGAGGACGATGATGATGAATTATCAGATGGTTTTAAAGAAAAAAATAGGGATGGAATCAGCTAAATCTCCTATGCAATAGGGAGGATGACTTATCTTTGGGGTGATTTTTGATGTGAAAGATGGTCTAAAAATAGAACTTTTCAGTAGAGATGTCAAAAAAGTTCATTGTTCACAAACAACTTGTATTCGGCTCGTCAAAAATGTGTTGATTCATTTATTGCAAAGAACATGAACAATCCTTTGTTAGTGTTTGCTCGATTTAGCTCAAAATAAATAAATAACTATAATTAATTATATAAACTTTATTTAAAATATAATTTATATCATTAAATATTTTTAAAATTTATATTTATTAATAATTAAATTAGTTAATAAAATTTTAAATCAAATAAGTTAAAATAAATTATAATAAAATTTTATGGATTTTTTTTATTATGATAATATCATAGCGATCAGATTTTTGATCTATGACTAAGATTTAAACACTCATAAACCCTACACATATATAAGCCTTTCCTTGCGACGCACGAGCCCTAACACGCTGTCTTGGACTCTCGATCGATTTAGCTTCATTTGCCCTGATCCTGTAAGTCCGTCACTTTCTACTCTTCTGGCGTTCTGGGATTTCTACTCTTCTGGCGTTCTGGGGCTGGCAGTTGTGAGTCTTGTGAGTTGCAATGTTGCTATCTATAGCAAGAGCCAAACCTCCAAACACGATTTCTGGTTTTCTAGGATTTGGTATCGGCCATTATTTTCTTCTTTTTATCAGGCTTCTACTTGGGACTCGATCAACTTTGCATTTAATATCATTCTCTTCACTCTTCTCCCTCACAATCTCTATATTTCTATTTAACTTGTTGATATGTAAAATAATTAATATATGGTGAATCTGGTGATTACTTCAGTTTCCTAATAAAAGCATAAATGCTCTTAAAGCTTCTAGGGCTGGTGGCTATAGTTTTTTATTTGTAGTTAGGAGTATGCATCCAGATGCTGATTTATTTATTGTGTCCGGGCTTTTCGAAATCTCTGATTTAGGGTTCTGATTTCTGAATCATCAAGAAATCAAGGAAGCTTTTCAAAATTTCAGTTATACGAGTTATGGGTTTTGTTGTTTGATTTTTAAATTTAAAATGTGAGAAACATAGCTTGATGGATTTTCAAAATTTCAGTTATGAGAAACATAGCTTGATTCGTGTAGGCTTCTCGAAAATTCCTTACTTCATCGGCTTGAGAGTTTTGATGTTTTATTTGTAGATTCAACACTTTGGTAAACATAGCTTGATGCGTGTACTATATATTGCTATCTCTAGTATTGAAATGCTTAACGTGCCTATTCCCTATAGGATAGTCGAAGGCTTTGTTTTATGTAAATGCTTGTGAATCTTCATAAAAGGTTTTTGAAATTTCTTTACTTCTAGAGCTTGAGGATTTTGGTGTTTGATATGTAGATGAATGTGTTAAAAAAGTGCTTGATGTCTTTAGTTTAGTATCTTTCTCCACCTTATGCTATCCAGAACTTGATGCTTTATTTTCAACAGGTTTTTTGAAATTGTTGTGAAAGAAAGTTCTGAGTCAACATAGAGTGTTGTAAATTCTTAATTTATGTTCAAGTTTATTTTTTTTATTCAATGACATGTTGCCCTTGCATTATCTAACTATGCTATGATGGTATCATGGTGACTTAGTGATTGATTGATTGTGTTATACCGCAAATATATTATGGAATGCTTGTTGGTATTAATTTGAATAAAGTAGTATGGTTTGTTAATAGTTCGGAGGGTCTTTTTTGTGCATATTCATCATCACATACCAGTTAAATTTCCTATTTAGTGCTCAGTTTGATAGTTCTTGATGGAAAGAAAATTTAAAACTGAGTTTTACTTAGATTTTTATTTTGAAAGATCCAATGCATTAATGATATTGTGAATCTTGTGTTGAACACATCTTATAGTATTATTTATCATAAATGGCATAAATGACTTGTTTATGCATTTCATCTATTGGAAATGTAATATTTATGGACTGCTGAGACTATATTATTTGAGTTAATTTTAATTCATATTTTTATACTTTTATTTAGTTTGTTATCATGTCAACCTTGGACCTTTCTTAGAGTGCATCATCTGCTAATAATATAGCTCTAGAAGTTGAAAATAGTAGTGAAAATATGAATATTTTAATAGAACTAACTAGATTAGAGGCACAATTAGTTTTGAGTGCAAACACAGAATTCCCATAGAAGCAGGGTAGGAAGAAAATATCTACAGTTTGGGAATATTTCATTGAAACTACATCAACATTCAAAGGAGTTTCCACACCTTTTTTATAATGTATTTGCAGTCATACAAAATTTCATAAATCTAAAACATGCACTACTTCACAACTATTGAGGCATGTCAAAGAATGTGAGAAAATTAAAACAAAGAATAAACAAGTTATTGATTTTCTTGATAAAAGACAGAAATTATTAAATTTCTTGTCTTCAGATGCCAATACAGAGATTGACTTACCTATGTTTTATGATCCAAAAATTATGATCAGCTTCAAATCAAAGAAATTATTGCAAAAATGATCATTGTGCATGAGTACCCCTTTATGATTATTGAGCATATGTGGTTCAACATTTTTGTTAAAGGACTTGAATCCAAATTATGAGAGGGTCTCTAGAAATACTATAAAGAGTGATTGCATGAAAGTTTATGAAACTGAGAAAGATAAGTTGAGAACATATCTTAAGGACATAAATAGAGTCTCACTAACTTCTAATTGTTGGACTTTCAATCAAACAATTGGATACATATGCTTAATAATTCATTACATCGATGAATCATGAAAATTGCATAAGTGAATCATTTGTTGTATTGAGCTTAAGCCACCACATACTGATACTTTTATTTGTGATGCTATATATGATTGCTTATTAGATTAGAATCTTTAGGATAAAGTGTCTACTATCATATTGGATAATGCTAGCAATAATGATGTTACTGCTAATGCTTTAAAAATTAATTTTCAGTCTAGAGGCAAGTTATATTTTTTGGGGCATTTTTTCATGTTAGATGTTGTGCTCACATCTTGAATATCATGGTCCAAGATGGATTGAAGGAGGTTCATAATATAATGCATAAAATTAGGGAGTCGATAAAGTATATCAAAAGGTCTCTAGCAAGATTACATAAATTTGTAAAAGTGGCCATGCAATTAGGAATTTTCACTTCAAAAGGTCTATCTATTGATGTTCTGACACATTGGAACTCCACTTACTTGATTCTTGAATCCAATTTTCTTTATGATAATATTTTTTATGCATTATGCTGCTTGAGATAACAATTATATGTGGTTGATTCAAGATTTTGAATGGATTAAGTATGAGCAAATAAGAGAATTTTTTGCTGTTTTCTATAATGTGACTAAAATGATTTCTGATTTTTCTTATCTCACAAAAGATATTTTTCTTCCAACAGTCATACATGTGAAGAGGTTGTTATTAGATAAATGTAACTCATCTGATGCATACATAAAGCAAATGACAAATGTCATGAAAGCCAAATTTGATAAGTACTAGGGTGAATGCAATTTACTTATGTTTATTGCAGCTGTGCTAGATCCTTGTTTCAATATGAAGTTTATCAACTTCACTTTTCGTAAAATATGCTCTCCTGGTGAATTGGAATCTAAGATTAAGATTGTTGAGGATATTGCATGAGAAATATATAATAAATATGAAGTTGATATTCCTAGTAGTTTAGCAATGGCTTCATGCTCTTCACATACACCAAATGATGCATCAGGTTTTGTTCAACCCTTAAAATCTGACTTGCAAATCTATTTAAAAGAATGGTTGTACATGTGCATGAATGATCAATCTGAAGTACTTGAATGGTAGAAGATAAATACTCTGAAGTATCCATGCCTATCCAAGATGGCTAAGGATATCTTGATAATTCCTATAACAATAGTTGCATCTGAATCAACATTTAGTGTCGGTGGTAGAGTTCTTGATGATTATAAGAGCTCTCTATCCTCAAAGATGGTTAATGCACTTGTTTGTGCATCTAGTTGGATTAGAGGTTAACAAAATAATATCAAGAACTCACTATTAAGATATAATTTCAAGTTTTATATTATGCGAACTCTGAAACTGAAAGTTTAATGTTCATATTAGTCACCTACTCACCCTATATGTTTTGCTAATTATTCATTTATTTATTTCAGCAAGAGTTAATGGAAGAAGAAAACTTAGTTGTATCTTTTTAAGATTTTGAAAGCTCAAAATGAAGGATTAGTTGGTAACATATTTTGATCACATCTTCATAGTCATATTAACAATTGAACATTGGATGGTTTTGGTTTAATCTTCTAATTTCTAATTTATCAAAACTTTTTAAATCTTATGGTTTAATACTTCATAATCATCCTAAACACCTAACACTTCTATTTAAATCTAGTGGTTTAATCTTCTATATTTTTATTTGCTGTTGAATTCTATGATTTAATATTGTTATACTTCTGACATCCCACCTGAATCAAGCTATCTTTTGTATAATTAACTGCTTGTTATACTTATCTATTCAACAATTTTTAAGATTACAGATATTGCACCTGGTGTTATGTTAAATATTATGAATTGATGGGATGTGATGATAATAATATTTTCTACAAGAGATGCAACTTAGGTTTATTTTTCAGCTACTTATATAACATATAATACACTTGGTTTAGCTTTATGATTAAGACCTTTTTTGCTTTTTGTTCTTTTGGTTGGCTATCTAATTCAGTTATACCTTCTACTTCTGCATTGTATCTCTATTGCTAATTTTTAGGGTACTGTTGTGATAGGCAATAAATGATTATTCTTTTAACAGTTGGGTTAATCTTGAGATCATGAGCTTTCATTTTTTTTATTTTTTCGATTGGTTGTCTAACTCAATCCTACCTGCTGCAGTGCCGCTTCTACACTATATTTGTACTGCTGAGTTATATTGTTATACTTATGCTATTTTGGGTTTAATCTTCTAATTTGTTGTTGTTTATATCTTGTTGAATATTGTGGTTTAATACTGTTGAATTTTATGGTTTAATATTATTATGCTTATCTATTCAACAGTTTTTAAGATTACAAATATTGCACTTGGTGTTATGCTAAATACTTTACATGCAATTTTTTTTTTTTTTTTTGAAATGAGATATATGATGTGTTGTACTGCTTGTACTCTATAAACATCTTAACAAATAAATTATAAAGTACTCATGAGACTATATATATGCAAAATTACTTAAAAAGTTTGTTAAAATTTTAAATATCTTACCTTATTATAAATTTGAGAACCTCATTTGTGCCAGCTCTCTCTACTTTCAACCAGATTAGAAAGAAAAAAATATATATTACAAATTTGAATAATCAATGAACTATGATCAAACCCAATTTTGTTTGAATTGTGTTTGCAAAATTTTGAATTTTATTTGAAAGTTGAAATAATACTACATCATGATTTGAATATCATTCGATCATTATTTGAAGTTAGTTCAACAATTTTCAGTGATATTTCAATTATGATTCGGTCATATTTGAAGATAATATGGTCATAGTTTATAATGATTTGAAGATGATTTGACAATGATTCTAACAAGTTATTAGCAGATATTATGATGATTAACAATATTGTGAATTTAAAATGTAGAATGTAGAATGTCAATTATATATTCAAAAATAACTAAATGCATAGGATCACTAGCCTTGATAAGATGATGTATGAAGAGATAGTCACCGTGAAATTTTGTGGCAACCTAAACATTGTTGTTCTTTGACTATTGAAAATGGAGATGCGATGAAGTTGAGGGATCGATGAGCTCCTATAATCGAAAGGTCATGTAACTATTTAGTGAGACCTACGTCTAATAAGTAAGGGTATTTTACAGAGAAATAAACATTCGAGCATATTTTTCTAAGAAAATAAATAATTGAAATATTTCTCTAATTATGACTATTATGAGACATAGAATGTCAAATTTCTTTTAAAAAAAAGGGCAATTATATCCATACAGAAATTTGATCTAATAATTCCAAGCCACAAAATTCCTTTTTAAATGAATATACTATCTATACATTTTAATAGATGCATATATTACATATAATTTAAAATAAATATAATAATTTAAGATTCATTATAATCAAATTAAAATCAATTATTAGGCTTAACGATTAATGTTAATGAAAAAATATGTTAAGAGCTCATGTTTCATTTTTGGATTGCAGCGCTCTAAATAACGATATATGTTATTCAAAATTTTAAATTATATATTTGAATAATTTATTTTCAATCTAATTTTCATTAAAAATTAAATTAGTATTAAAATTAAAAATATTTATTCTATAAAAATGTGAATTTAAAGATATAAAAAAATTGAAGTTATTTTGAATGCAAACCAATGACGTTCGAAAATATTTATGCGAAAAGTGAAGGTTAGTGGCTACATCATAAAATTGATAACATAATTAATTTTACCCAAAAGCCTATGACTAATACAACATATAACTAAATACTTTTCATTATTTTTTCAATATTTGTAATAAAAATTACATAACATTACATAATAAATACATCAAAAAATTATACGGATACTTATATTAAAAATTTTGCAACCTAATAGTCAGAAAATACTGTTTCTTAAAACTCACTAATTTAAATCACAAACTTTGTGCTTTATCACTCATAACAGTAGAATGTGACAGTAGTCATGAGATAGTCATGCAAAGGCCATCGTTAATGATAATCGTCTTCATCAATTGATAGACTGTACAGCTCAGTAAAACTTTCATCGATTATAAAATATTTCATACTTAGCAATTGATACAGAATCAGTCAAACAAATGGTACAGACTTGGTCAATCAAATTCCCTCACTTCTCTTATATAATGCCCCCAGGATGACAATTAATTTCAGCAACTAATCTCTCGTTCTTGTAGCATACTCCTCCTCCACCATCATTTAAGATAGCAATGGAGTTCTCCAGAAGAATGCTTCTCGCCCTCGTCCTTCTCATACTTATTCTTCCTATCTACGGTATTGTTGAATATGCTTCAGGAATTAATATACATAACTATTTTCCTATATTATTTTTTAAACACAACGGTGGTTTTTTTAATAAATATATATGACATGATTACTGTTGAAACAGTCTTTGAAGAATTTGAAAGAGTTATATCAGAACTTAAAATATCATTGGGGATATTTAAACTTAAAAGCTCTTAAACATAGTGTTTATAAATCGAGCTCGACGAGCCGATCTAACAATTAAATTCGACTTTAAGCATTCAAATATTTAAAATACAAAATGAAGTCTGAATTTTGAGATCTGACTGTTAGATCCGTCACATATTTAACTATAAACACTCTATGTTTGAGAATTTGGGTTTAACCGATATTCCAAAGTTTCTAATGATATTTTAAGTTCTGATAGTTTCAACTTCGATCGGCTTTTTTAACGTCATTCGTTACTAATATAATTTTCGTGTCATATCGCCTCTATTTTTGGATTGCATTATCTCAATAATCCAAAAATATATCGTATACTTGAAAACAACAAATTCTTCAATAAAATTTGAAATTTTAACCATAATTGAGAAAGCGATTTTATGAAAGCACAAAATTATGACTATAGAAGCGATGTAGGTGGATGTGTAGGTATGCACGTACAGATTTCGAGGTTCTGAGTCCCGCCACGGAGCTCGTGGTGCCACGCGTTCATGCAAGAGGGCATGCGCCTGTCTTGCCAGTCGGTCGCATGAAGTGGGCCTCAGCGGTTGGAACGACGACGGTGACACATCACGGCGGCGAAGGCTGAATGGCTCGGAGGCACGGCATATTACCACGTGGGCCACGCGAGCCATGAAGTGCTACGGCCAGGTCTACCTGCCCAAACGGCAGCTTTTAACGGTTTGCGTTTTGACTATTTTTTACCCTTTTTCCCTTAGAAGGGGTCTATAAAAACCCCCTTAGAGCCAAAGGAGAAGGCACACTTTAATGCTTCTTTCTTCTTGAGTGAGGGTCGCTCGAGGAACAAGGGTCAGTTTCGCTGAGCCGATATTTCCTTGAAAGAAGCATTAACTGCCTTTGTCAGACTGACCGAGTTTGGAGGCGATCAAGACCCATAGTTCATATGGCGAGGCTCCAGTTTTCCCTTGAAAGAGGCGCTGACTGCCCTTGTCGGACCGACTAGGTTTGGAGGCGATCAAGGCCCGTAGTTCATACGGCGAGGCTCCGATTTTCCCTCAAAAGAGGCATTGATTGCCCTTGGACCGACCGGTTTGAGGATTCCCGTAGTTCATAAGGCTCGATTTTTCCTCGTGGCTGACCCTGCCCGACCGGGGTTTGAGGCGATCACCCGTAGCCTGTGAGGCTCTAGTTTTCCTCGAAAGAGCGTTGCCTGCCGGACCGGGTTTGGAGGCGATCAAGACTCATAGTTCATACGGCGAGGCTCCGGTTTTCTCTCAAAAGAAGCGTTGAATACCCTTGTCCGACCGACCGAGTTTGGAGGCGATCAAGACCCGTAGTTCATACGGCAAGACTCCGATTTTCCCTCGAAAGAGGCTTACCGCCTTGTACCGACCGTTTGGAGGCAATCAAGGCTCGTAGTTCCTACTTCTTCTTGTAGGAAATTGGACTTCTTGAGTCTCCAATGGATGGTTTAGCAGTTGATAACTGCCAAGGTGGCTGAGAAGCGTTAGCTAGAACCATCGTTCGAATGACTCTGAAAGTTTGGCAAGTAATTTTTGAGCATCATTAGAGGAGAGTATCTTCTCACTCACTCTCTCTCTCTCTCTCTCTCTCTCTCTCTCTCTCTCTCTCTCTCCTTTTTTTTCTCATATATATGTGTATCTTTTTTATGAGATCGTAGACAAAAAATTTTATCTCAAGCTATCCGTGAGCGAGATAGTCAAAAAATGATACGCCCAAATATTGGGGTAAGTAAGCTGATTCACAAAATTTTCAGATTTTTGTCATTTCTTTCTCTTTATTTATCATGTATTTTCATAGGGTGATGGCCAGAAGAAAACTCATAACGTGATGGCTACAGACGATATATCATCCACTATCACATCAGATAGTTTAATGGTGTTCCGCAGAAAATTTTACTTCCCTAATGAGTTAGTGGCCATTGTTGCTAAAAAGTCTGATCGAGCTCGTTCACCTCCACCAGGGTACTTTACTGTTTCTGAGATGATTCTTCGTGCGGGACTGCGATTCCCTTTGGCTCCCGAGTTAATTGAGATCTTCAAAATATGTGGTGTAGCTTTGTCACAATTTTTATTTCGAGCTTTAGTGGTCATCGTTGGTTTGACTATCTTCTTTAGAGAGCGTGGTGTTACTTTGAACTTCAAATACTCGTGTTGAATGTGTAGATTCACATGTGATACTCAGGGACGTATTTCTTATCGGACTATAAAGAATTGGATAGAATTTTCAGCACAGGATCCCTTTAAAAATTGGTTTACTGGATTCTTCTTTATGAAAAATGAGTGGAGCCTTCCTGAGAGATGGGGAAGATTGAATGACCTTCCAGATCCACTACTGATTGAAGAGAATGAGATCTTGGCAACTCTTAATGTTCTTGATGTAGAAAGTTTACAGCATGAGTTGCATCATATTAGCAAATATATAGTTGAAGATACAATGTTCAAGGTTGGCCTTTCCATCCAGGCAGGGAGATCTTATTCTTTTCCACTAAAGAGATCAAGTAAAGGTGATGAAAGGTCTCCTCATATTCATAGGGTTCTTTCAAGAAGCCTGCCACAAAATCAAGGTGGTGGCAATGTTTCTTCCCTAAAGAAAAAGAAGACATGTGCTGAAGAAACTACGTCAGATATCTGCAAAGAAGATGTTCGCCCCCAGGCCGAGAAGTTCAACTCATGATGGGGAGTTCATTTCGAAGCGATATTCTGAAGAGGTGTTAAATCACATATGCACCCAGGCCAACGATGAATTGATACGTTTTCTTCCCTTCTTTCTTCTTTTCTTCTTTTCCTCCTTCTTTTCTTTTGTGTAATATTTGTGATGATTTTTTTTCTTTATAAGTAACGCAAACATTAGGTCTAATGGCTCATTTGGGAGTCTCTTTAGATGAGTGAAATACTGAATTTGTGAAGGTAAAATATCTGCAAGGCGAGTATGAGAGAAAGATGAGTGTTAAGGCCAAAGAAGTGGCGACTTTGGAGGATCAGCTAACCGGGGGCAGAACTAAGCTAGTGAACATGTCGACTTCTCTTTCTCTCCAGTGTCAGGAGGTGGAGCACACTCGTGATGAGCTGATTGAGGTGAGGACAGAGACTCGCCGGAAAGAGAAAAGACTCAAGGCACTTGCAGCGAAGAAGAGAGCTCTCGAACTAGAGAAGAAAGCATTACATGATCGTCTTTCTGAGAAGGAGCATATAATGTCAGAAGCGAAAGCAAATGAAATCTCTTTGAAGGTAGTGGAAGACTTTAAGAACTCCTTGGCTTATTGCGGTATAATTGAAGACCATGTCTAGGAAGCCGTAATCATATTCTTGATGTTCAAGTGAAGGATTTGGAGCACCAATGTTTAGAGAAGGGCTTCATCCGAGGGTTCCTAAAAGGAATCTGCTTAGTGTACCGCAAGACCAGAGCTAGTATATAGGATCTATCTCCTAGCCAAGTATCTGAAGACTCTTCGTCAGATTCAGGAGATGAAGGAGTTAAGAGTGAGTCCAAGGGAGCATCTCCTAGTGGTGAGAAGGACGTTGATATCACCAACTGATATGATATAGCGTCACTTGAGGATGCATTTTTTTCTATGTATTGTTATTAATGTGTATCAAAATTTTGATTCTTTCTTATATCATCATATTAATGTTGTCAATGAAATTATTATTATTATTTTTTTAGATGATATGCTCTTTTTTATTTTTACCTATCCGGTAATAATATTATTCATTAATTAACCCATCTGATGAGGTTGAATTGAATCCCGAGGATTTTGACCAATCCAAGGTTGTTTGTCAAAGTGTTACTTGATGACGTTAATTTGTATGGAAGAGATCGCGGGATGTCCACCAAGGACCTTTTGACCTATCTTAGATATCATCCAAAGTGTTACTTGATGACGTTAACCTGTATGAAAGAGGTCGCGGGATGTCCACCAAGGACCTTTTGACCTATCTTAGATATCATCCAAAGTGTTACTTAATGACGTTAACCTGTATGGAAGAGGTTGCGGGATGTCCACCAAGGACTTTTTGACCTATCCTAGGTATCAGCCAAAGTGTTACTTGACTTCTTACCTGTATGGAAGAGGTCGCAAAATGTCCACCAAGGATCTTTTGACCTATCCTAAGTATCAACCAAAGTGTTACTTGACTTCTTACTTGTATAGAAGAGGTCCGATCAAGTCCCCTTGGGATTGATTATGCCCCGATTGAGATACAACGTGAGTTGTATATTTCTCAAGTGGGAGGATTAAATGAAGAAGAAACAAGCTTGTAAGAAAAAAAAGCTATAAATTCATTACTCTGATAAGTTCGGTGATACAATCATAAGAAGATTTTAACACGGATATGAGTTTCAAGAAGAAATGATGACAAAAATAGTAAGTCTTTATCCCACTAAGTGGGGTCGGCTATATGAAGAGGAAATGACAAACGAGACAAAATAAAAGTTACAATAATTATGCAGTAGGAATTGCTGATAATATTTTCGGAGATTCTCAGTGTTTCAAGTTTGAGGTAAAGTCTTTCCCTCTGGATTCTTGAGCTTGAAAGTTCCTGGCTTCACCATAGCTATAACCACATATGGGTCATCCCAAAAAGGTGAGAGTTTATTGCGTTGAGGGCCTTTGCCTGTAGCTTCGAGACTTCATAGGACCAAGTCATCGACAGATATGGGATGAGATTTTACTCTTCTGTTGAAGTGACGAGCTACCCTTTGGTGATAGGAAGCAGTCTGAAGTAGGGCCATATCACGAGTTTTAGGGAGTAGGTCCAGGTACTGCCGGAGGTTTTCTTCATTACCGTCATGATCTAATAATTGAACTCTTGGACTTAGAACCCCGATATCTACTAGTATAATAGCTTCTGTGCCGAAACATAAGTTATACGGTGTCTCACCAGTCGTGGTGCGGGATGTAATGCAGTAAACCCAAAGAATATTAGAAAGCTCATCAACCCATTGCGCCATAACCTTTTCAAGACTTGTTTTTAGTCCTTTGAGTATAGTCCTGTTGGTAGCTTCACCGCCTGTTAGTTTGAGGCTATAGTATGTCAAATGAATATGAAGATCTTTACAAAGAATGTAAAACTTTTCCAAGAATTGGGTTCCGTTGTCAGTGATGATCTTTGCAGGAAGACCGAATCTACATACTATATTTTTCCAAATAAATTGTTTAGCATTTGCCTCCATGATTTTAGCGAGTTGTTCAGCTTCCACCCATTTAGTGAATTAATCGACGACTAAAATGATAAACTTTCGTTGTCCTGATGCTATCAGAAAAGATCCCATGATATCAATTCCCCACTAAGCAAAAGGCCACGGGCTTTGAATGGATGATGAGGCATGTGAGGGAGGTCTGCAACACATTTTTTTTTGAACTCAAGGCATCTTATTTCATCGTAGGCTAATAGAACCCTTGTCTTATAATTTTAAGGGCTAGGGCCCTTCCTCCTAAGTGTTCTCCACATATCCTGAGTGAACCTCTCTTAATGCGAATCCCTCAAGGTGAGAGACATTTGATGTACGGTTGAGAAAGCTGCTTGTAGTTCACCTCGATAATAGTAAGTTTGAAGCTTGTCTGAGACGTCAGTTAGGTCTTCGTGAAGGGTTCCTTCTTGTAGAAAAGACAGGATGGGGTCCATCCATGAATGTTCCTTTATCTCATTAATTGCTTAAATTACCCATGACCCTTGGATACTAGAAAAATATATTTCTTCAACATGTCTTCTCTTAAATAGATCCTAGCAGATGTAGCAAGGGCAGAGAGTCACTCGAGTATTCTTCTCTCAAGATGTGAATGATTTGATGTGTCTTGAAATGGGCAAGAAGGGACTTCACCAAGTGGAGGTATTGTGCAAGCTGAGGATTATGAGTATTAAAGTTGCCCTCAACTTGGGAGGCGACAAGTTGAGAGTCAATGTGGATCACTAAGTCTTGAGCTTCGCAGTCAGTCTCAACCCTGCTAAGAGAGCCTCATATTCAGCCATATTATTAGTTGTAGAAAATTTTAGGCGAAGTCCATACTCTAAGGTATTCTGCTGAGGGAAAATAAGTAAGATTCCGACCGATTTCCTAAGCTCCATCAACATAGAGGGTCCATTGAGGAGACGAAGGGCATGCGGATAGCTCCTCCGGGAGTTGGGTGCATTCCACTATAAAGTCTGCGAGTACTTGAGACTTTATAGTAGGGCGAGGTAGAAAATTTATATCAAACTCTCCCAATTCTACAGACCACTTTATTAACCTCTAAGATGCTTTTGGTTTCTGTTGGATAGCCCTTAATGGTAAATGAGTATAAACACCGATAGTGGTGAGCTTGGAAGTATAGACACAATTTTCGCGCTGAGAAAACTAAAGCCAGAGCCACCTTATCGGCAAGTGGATAGCGACTTTCTATATCAGAGAGAATTTTGCTGACATAATAAATTGGTCGTTGTATCTCACTTTCTTCTCACACTAAAATTGAGCTTATCGCGTGGGAAGAGACTTTGAGATATAAGTATAACATCTCTCCTTGAATAGGCTTGGATAGTAGGGGTGGAGATGCTAAATACTCCTTAGTGCTCAAAAGCATACGACATTCATCCCCATTAAAAATATTATTTTTAGCTCCCTTTAATAATTTAAAGAATGACAGGTATTTATCCCCAAAATGGGCTAGGAAGCGGGATAACGCAATAATTCGTCCATTCAAACGTTGAACTTCTTTGATATTCTTTGAAGGAGTCATATCTTTGAGAGCTTTAATTTTCTAGGGGTTGGCCTCTATCCCACGGTGGGTTACCATGAATCTAAGAAATTTTTCTAACGTAACCCCAAAAGCACCCTTGGTTGGGTTAAGTCGCATGTTCTAACATTGAAGAAGACTAAAGCATATTTCTAAGTCAGAAATATACTGTGATTCTTTCAAGCTTTTCACTAACATGTCATCCACATATACCTCCATTGTGCGGCCTAATAAGTCTTTAAAAAATTTATTCATAAGGCATTGATAGGTAGCACAAGCATTTAATAATCCAAATGGCATAACTTTGTAACAGTATAAACCTTTATATGTTTGAAATATTGTAGCTTCTTCATGCGTTGGGTTCATTTTTATTTGGTTGTAATCAGAGTAAGCATCCAAAAAACTGAGCATTTGATGTGCAGACACAGCATCAACCAATTGATCAATTCGAGGAAAGAAAAACTATCTTTCAGGCAAGCCTTGTTAAGGTTAGTGTAATCAATACACAATCTCCATGTTCTATTTGTTTTCTTAACCATGACAACATTTGCTAGCCATGTAGGGTAATATACCTCTCATATGAATCCTACTTCTATGAGCTTGTTAACTTCTTGTTCAATAGCCTGAAGACGATCAGGTGCAAAACTCCATTTCTTTTGGATGATTGGTTTGAATGTTGGATCAATCTTGAGGGAGTGCATGATTACATTGGGGTCGACCCCCGACATATCTGTCGGACTCCAAGCAAAGATGTCTTGATTTCAAGAAGTCATGTATTTTTCTTTGTTCGTCGAGAAAGATCCCACTTGCAATTAGTGGTTGGTCATCGATAATGCAGAGCAAGTATTCTACATGCGAAGCTTTGGGTACTTCTTCATCTCAAAATTAAAATCTTGATGTTGAAGGTCACGAGTGGTTGAGCTTGCGAGATAACATGATTATGTTATTTGTTGATTTCCACAGACCACTCCAACTCCAACGGGGGTTGGCAATTTCATCTTAAGATGAGATACTAAAGTGACTACACTGAAAATTGATTGGAGGGGCATTCCAAAGATAGCGTTATATGCTGAATCTGACTTGACCATCATGAATTGGATTAAATGAGCCACTTATCAAGGAAATTCACCAAGAACAACAGGAAGGGTGATTGTCTCCTCTACTTGCACAGGGCGATTATCAAACCCGTACAATGGTCCTGCAACAGGTTGGAGCTTTTCCCTAACCCGGCCCATGTTAAGAAATGTGGTTTAAAATAAGACATCAACAGAACTTCCATTGTCAATCAAAATTCTCTTAACATTATAGCATGGATCACCGATCCCTGTGCTAATGACAAGTGGATCTTGATGAGGAACATGTACTCCTTCTAAGTCCGAGTCATTAAAAGTGATGAATGATGATCAGACTTCTTCTGACTCTTGAGATGGTAATGAGAACTTGATTAGATAGTATTGGTCCTCCTGCGATTGTTTTAATTTCTCTAACAGTTTGATGATTATTTTATTATTTCTGTGATGATTATCCTAGTTGCCCTCGCAGTTGGAGGTATGTTTTTTTGAGTCGATTGATTATTCACAAATCGACGTAGATATCCTTGTTGAATGAGCCTCTCAATTTCTTCTTTGAGTTATTTGCATGCCTCAGTAGTATGTCCACGACTTCGATGGAAGTGATAATATTGCTCCTGATTTCTTGAATTTGGTTTCAGTGGATGCAGCCACTTGATATTTTCTTCATCTCGAATATCCATTAGGAGGTTAACACGAGATGTGTTCCGTGGCATGTATTCCTTTTGGATCGTGGTTCACATCATTGATATGGGGGCCGTGGAGGGAGATCACGACTGCCTTATTACTTCTTTTGATAGGACTGTCAGTCCGCATTCCCTAGGGTGCTTTTACATTTTCCTATAGATTGCTCAAATTATTTGCAATGGGCAGTAATAGCCTCATCAACAGATATTTGTGCTTCCACACAATGAACAAAGTCGGCATATGAGCGGACCGTGTCTTACATTAGTGACGAGTAAAAAGGCCCTGGACGGAGTCCTCCAAGGAAAACTCCTCTTAATAGTTTAGGGTCTACTCCATGTATTTGGAGAGCTTCTAAGGAGAACCTATGGAAGTATTCCTTAAGTGATTCACCCTCATTCTGACGAATGCCAGAGAGATGGGAGGAATCTTTAATGATCCTCCTGTTTGCAATGAACTGTTCCACAATAATCTTGGTGAGTTCATCAAAGGTACGGATGGATCCCCTTGGAAAGGAGTAGAACCAAGTGCTAGCTTGCCCCATGAGGGTAACGGGAAAGACCTGACAAAGCAGTGTGTCAGGAGCTCGTTGGATATGCATGATAGTCCTTTAATGGTCGATGTGTTCATGTGGGTCAGTCTCCCCATCATAGGAATCAATGCTCGGAAGCTTGAAACCCACGGGAATAGGATATTGAAGAATAGTTTCAGCTAAAGGTGAGGATTCCTCATAGCCGCGGTGAGGGGAGAGATGATTTATGTCTTGAAGGTGAAATTCGTCTTGCATTAAACACCATAATTCTGGACGTATAACATGACGAGTGGGGTCAATAGGATGAGAATGTGTCAAGCTACCAGCAATAATTGGTGAATTAGCAGTCGGTTGGTACTGATGGATGAGTAGAACTAGTGTCGAGGAGATCGACATCCGCTAGGAAGTGAGGAACTTCATTATTAAGGAGATCGACATTTTGACCTCCCGCGGCTAACGATCGATCTTGGGGGAGGTGTGTTTTCCGTGGTAATGGCCGTTGTGTTCCTCTCAAAAGTCGGATCATCTCATTTTGAGACTCTTCCATTCGGCGGACACGATCTTCTAAAGAGATCTACCGCCTTCAGCAGAGTCCTATTAGGGGAAGTGAGGCAAAAGCTTGGCGTCCTTAGTTCAAGGATTGATTTTAAGAGTGACGGGAGTTGGAGCGGGAGGCTCCGTTGTGATGGGTATTGCGCCTATTGGCCATAATGCTGGTGTTCACAGAAATTGTGATTGATGAGTCTCTTCTCACAGACGGCACCAAACTGTTGCATGCTAGAAAATCAGTTGCGATCGAGTAAAAGTTTATGCCTTAGCCTTGTTATGAAATTCAGCATACACACAGGTATTTAAAGTGAACAAGAAAACTCTAGAAATTTTCACGTGAAAAACCTCGAAAAGAGGGAAAAAAATTCACTGGGCCTAGCCCAGTAAAAAGCTTCCACTATGTACCAATTTCAGAGTACAAAATCTTCTCGATAATGGGATTACAAAATTGTATACGAGAAAGGAACAACGACTATGTAGTCACGTTTAGGTGGTAACAATTGTTAGTGGTAGCAGATGATGGCGAACAATGAGGAACAATGGCGGTCGTCATGATGGAGATCGGCGAGATTGGCGATGGCGAGGATCGGCGGCTGACGGCGGCGACCGGTGGCGGTGGTTGGCGGCGTTGAGTGGTCGATTGTCTTGGAGGATCTTCAAGCTTTATGGCTCTCTCCTCTCTCTTGCTGTCCAGATGAAGTGGAGTGGTGCGGGTTTTACATGTATTCTGAGATACCACTCCTATCTAAAAGCCTCATTCCTCATGAGGAGTCCAAACAGAGAGGAGAGCCCTAAAGCTTGAAGATCTTCCAAACACAATCGAGCCACCACTCAACGGTCGTTAACCACCACGTCGCCGTCCGATCCCCGTCAACCTCTGTAGGTCTCCATCATGACGACCTTCATCGTCACTATTCCTCATTGTTACCATCATCACTACCACTTGTAATTTTTACCACCTAAACGTGACTACATAGTCATTGTTCCTTTCTCGTATACAATTCTGTAATCCCATTATCGGGAAGATTTTGTATTATGAAATAGGTACATAGTGGAAGCTTTTTATTTTGCTAGGCCCCGTGATTTTTTCCCCTCTTTTCGAGATTTTTCACGTGGAAATTTCTGGAGTTTTCTTGTTCACTCTTTAAATACAGTATATCTTCTTGATTTCCTGCCAAGCGTAAACTTTACTCAACCGATTTTCTAAACAATACATAACTTGTATTCTGTGATATTTGTTTTGCTGGTCTGGAAAAAAAATTTCTAAAAAATTTAAAAAAATCATCAAATTTATGTAATAATGTAAATTTGCTTCAAGCAAATGTTGCAGCAGCTGGGCGACCAATGAAGGAACATAAAATAATAAAGAGACAAAATAAAGATATTTGTGAGAATGAGTGCTGCGATGAACTGTGCATGGATGATGATTATTATGGGGGAGTTTGTTTATCAATAGAGTATTGCTATTGCTATGATTAATAAAGCTCGAATGGCCTTGTGCTTTATGTCATTCCAAGATGGCTTCATAAAAAAATCTTCCCTTACTGCTAGGTTTGTTGCTTTCTCAAGATAAGAACCGACCGAATAAGATATGTAACAATTGTGTGCTTCAGCTGTGGCGTTAATTTCTTCTGGTTTTGTTCGACTTATGGTGTTCGATTTATGTTTTATGATTGGAAAGAAATGAAGTGCTTTCTGTTTGGGAAAAAAATATCTCTAAAGTCTAAACTACGCTTGTAATTTTGTTAATCCCTCTCTCTCTCTCTCTCTCTCTCTCTCTCTCTCTCTCCCCCTCTCTTTATATATATATATAAACACACAAGTTTTCTATCTTGGTAATCCTTCCACTAGGTAATATTTTCCTTTTCTCACGTGCAGAAGAAAGCATCTTTATATGCTTTTTCACCCTGGAAGAAGACCAAATATGTTCATTTAATATTTATCTTTATCCTCTGATTTTTTTCAGGAGAAATTTACTCATATACTACTATATATACTATATTTATAAAACTATTGTCCACTAAAAAATAAACTAGCAAATTATTTATGCGTTCCATTATCAAATCTATAAAGAAAGTGATGAAACTCAAGAATATAGGTTAAAATTTAATTGTAAATTTTAATATTTAATTTAGAATATGACAAAAAAAAAAAAAAAAAGATGGAGTTCTCTCATGAGAGACTTTTCAATGGGTACATATAAAACAAATTTCTCCATTTACTTAATAATGAGTCCAAAACACTAATGATAAATAACCGAAGTATAGAAAAAAATATTTGATTTGGGAAACTTTAATTATTTTTTTGTGTTCTAAAATATATATTGGAAAACTTGTGATGCACATTTGAAGAATGTTGAAAATGCTCATAAAAAATAAAAAAATTTCATTTAAAATATTACGGCGAAGCGTTACCTTTACCCAAAGTATTATAAAGATCATAATAATTTCAAGTTAATCTACGTAAATAATGATTGGCCATCAATTTCAAAGAAAGTCAAGAGAGATGAATTGATGCCCAATTTAAGTTTGAATGTCACAAAAACTTGCTAAAAGGTTCATCTCATTGAGATAAACCCATTGAAACCAGATTTGCATGATTAGCTAGGAGCCCAAATGAATTGTATAGTCCAAAATAAGTCAAACCGACTCAACCAAGTTAGATCGATCAAGATTACCCAACATTGTCTCATCATTTCCTTCTTTGTGCATGATTCATGGATGAGCATGATGAAGATGGTGGAAGAGTCACAATAATAAAAATTAGCATATTAGTAATATCTAAAAGCATGAGAACAAAACCTATAAGATATTGTACCAAGTTGGAGCTCATCTAACAAATTTTTTTGCCCTTTCAAAGCAATTATAATTTCTACATATTGATATTTCTTGATCCATCTATGAAAAATGTTTGCTTTTAAAGAGATGATTAAGATAATAGTCAAGCTTGGTCTTCTAGTACCCTATGATCAAAGATGATAAGTTCAAATTTTAAACATTAAATTCTATAATGAAAGAACATTTGAAGAAAGTAGAAAAAATTAGAGGCAATGAAATTTAACTTTAAGTAAGAAATCACACCTTTTACTTGGTTTGCCTTAGTGGCTACAATCAATTTGAGCAAGGATCTCATATTAACACCAATAATCTTCAAACAATATTAACTATCATCTCATAAACATCAAAATTTTAAGTGTTATGGCAGTTGAGTTTAGTATATATTGGCCCATCTTAACAATCTTTGATGTGAGAGACTGTAAAGTTATTTAAAATAGCAGCTCTCTTTATAAAATTTTAAATGGTGGCTACAAAGTTCTAAATAGATATTATCATAAAATCATAATTAGATGCTACCATAAAGTCTTAAATGGATGTCATTATAAAAAAATAAATTTTAAAAAAAAAATGGATGTCATTATAAAATTATGCAATTATAGGTGCAAAAATTTTCAAAGGTGGTTGATCACTAATATTAAAAAAATAAAATTTTCACTATATAAACTCATGTAACTTTTCGCTTGTAAGACACTCCACAATCATAAGCAAATAAAAATAGAAATAAGGGAAAATAATCAGAGAAGGGAAGGAAAGAAGTTCTCAAAATAGAGAAGACATGGAGAAACATCATTATGAAGGCCTTTCTTCATATTGACTCTTATATTCACAACAAGTGATTGTGTCATATTTCATTCATTAAGTTAAACAATGTGGCATAGTCTGACATGATATAATCCATCATATTGAGGTGTGTCATATCGTATCAAGGTTGCAATAGTGGGTAGATTATCCAAAATCTATTTAGAATTTTTTTTTTTAATATTTACAAATATAAAGTCATTCTATGTCATTAAATATACAATAATTTAAAACATAAATTTATTTTCATCCATATCACTAAACTCTATAACAAAAGAGTTATACCAAATAATTATGATATAATATCTCTCAACAAAAATATATATCACCATAATTGCTAAAAAAAATAGATTTATAATCACAAACATACATACTAGGATCTCAACTATGGCTAGCAATCTTTACTAAACATATGTCTTACCCATCTTAGAGTTAATACATATAAGCAAAATAAGAATGAGAATAATAGTTTAGTACGGAGTAAATATTTAATGTATTACATATAAACAAACAACGGGACATAAAAAAATAAAAAAATAAGAAAAAAATAAAGTGGGATTTAGACTTTCATTTAATTGTCTTCTCTCATATTTATTTATCTTTATCAGACAATATATTGTCTTTCTCCTGTTTAATTTTTATCATAATACAAAATGACAAAGGAATGCATTGGAAAGATGAGACGGAAGAGCCCACCACATTGGTGAGGAGAACCGGGAAGAAGATGACAAGAAGAGGCACTCGTGCAAATGGTATCTGACCCTCTGCTTGATTGATAGGCCCCTCATACTTTATTATTCCGATCAATTTGAAAAAATCCGTCCCCAATAATTAAAAAAAATTTATTTTTCATAAAAAATACAAATTTAAATCATATATATATATATATATAAAAGTTCACCGTACAATGACACTACCTTCGTTTTCTTTTTGGTGCTAATTCTCAACCTAACATTCCTCGCTCTCCCCCACAAATTTCTTAGCCCCTTAAAATTAACTAAAATTTTCAATACATATGCGAGTATAACATTACATAAATAGTAAAAATATTTTCAATAAATTGATATGATCTCTTAACATATTACATATAATACATATTTAATATAGTGTCAATACGAGAATTAATATTAATAGTAAGTATGTATCAATGGTAACAATTCAATATTTCTTTTAACATGATTTCAAGAATAAAATAACATACTAAGAAATAATAATATATTTCTATTTGTTAATATTTTATATTTTTTATTTGCTCCTTATACATACAATTTCATTCGATATATCTATTTGTTCATATTTTTTTTATTCATCATACATCCACTTCTATTTATGCCTCCACTTATTAACATTTGTTCAAGCATATCATATAAATAGACGTATAAATATAAGTGCACAAGCTCTTATATCTCAACTTATATTTATAAAAGTCTAATCAACTTGCAACAAATATTAACAATCTTAACATAATCAAACATTATTTCACATATTACAAAAAATATGAAAAGAAAACATGCATGATAACTAAAAATAATATTCGGATAAAATGATATTCATAATTTAAAGATCATAATTCACAAAATCATTTATATTCAATATTAAAAATATCATTTCTAAGCTTTTTATTATACTACAATAATTTTTATACATCTAAACAATAATAAAATATTTAAAATACACTACATTTTTTTTACATTGAATTTTTTTTACGCTGCATTCCTATTAATGAAAAAGCCCTCGTGTTCAGCTCATTATTAAAGCAAAAAAAAAAGTCATTATTAATTTATATTTTTATATTAAAATTGTGTAGAAAAAAATGGTAGCCTTTTGATGTCTAATGTCTCAATAAATATTAATCTCCAAAAAAGTGGGGAGTTTTCAAATATCTTCAAAATAAATCTATTATTATTTGCTGCATAAATTTTAAATCAAAGAAGAATTAATCAAGCAAGTGATTGGCTCTTTTAAATGTTTGATATCTCGAGTTTGAAACTATCACAGTGTTTTCTTAAAAATTATATATTGCAATAGTAATAACAATTTCTGATTGGGCTTAAATGTCAAAATGCCCCTCATTGGCACTTTTGCTTTAGGAGCCCATTTGGGATAACTATTATTTTTTATTATATTATATTATTTTATTTATAGTTTAATTTGAAATATAATATATTTTATGATGATAATTATTTTTTAAAACCACTCAAGTCATGAAGATATTATTTTGAGATTTTTAAAAATAAAAATAAAAATGCATCAAAAACATATTTTAAAAAAATTTAAAAAATTCAAAATTCAAAGTATAAAATAAATTGATCTAGATCTTAAATTTATTTTATTGCCCATCTTAGCATTCACTCAGTTTCTCTTGTGAGCTGCTTCGCTAATAGCAAACGTCACAAAGAGCTTTAAAAAAAAAATTGTCATCTTGCAGTTGATAGGTGAATTCTTGGCTTAGCTGAACAAAAAATAATAAACCTATAATGTTCTTTAAAAAAAAATTATCATCTAGCTGTTGATATGTGACTTCAAGACTTGGTTGAACAAAAAGTTTTATACCTAAAAATAAAATAAAGAGCTTTTAAAAAAAAATTGTCATCTTTATACATAGAATAAAAATATTTTTATAATGTTTTAAAGAAATATTATGATTATTTTACCCAAACTTCACAAATATTTCATTGAATGGTCAATTTTAATCACTTTGATAATAGCAATTTTCTAATCTCACCGGCATATGCTTTCTTCCTTATCCTATTGAAACGTCTGAGAGTAATTCTATCTAAGGATGTAAGCAAACTAATGCTCTTAATGAATAGCTTAATACTAATCATATGATGTTCTTTATGTTTATTTATTTATATAATTGAATAAAATTTTAAAAAAATCAACATATAACTAAGTATAATTAAACATTGATCGGCTTACTTATTAATAAGTGAATAACTCACTTGGAACTCGATAAAATTTTCATTCTTTTGATTAAAAAACAAGTTCATTTAATGATGGTTAAATTGCTTACTATATTCTTCTATCAATTTTCTATATATATATATATATATATATATATATATATATATATATATATATATATATATATATATATATATATATATATATATATATTAAGACATATAAGTATGATGAAAGATCAAATAATTATCTAGATGTAAATTAAATCTTTTCTTATTAATATTTCAATTTTTTTAAAAAAACATTAGTAATATCTAATGAATTGTGCTATTTCATTAAAATATACAAATTCAAATATATCTTGTATTAAATCATGAGCATTGAAAATATAATTAATTAAACTCTATTAAAACTTGATTATGATTTAAATTAGATAATAAATTAATAAAAAGTCCAAAAAAATATAAAAAAATTAAATCACAGCTCAAACTCAATAAACAAATAATTGAACAAGCTTAAAGATGATAGTAGTACTTCACTTGGTTTATTTACAATCCTACATATGCTAGGTTAACGGTTAAAATACTTCATTTTCCCTCATAAATTTTTCTAGAATTTGAACATAATCAGATCTCTCTCAACATAATTTTGTATGCTTGCCAAACCAAAGATTCTTTAGGTTTGTTTAATTATGTGCTCAACATATTTTTTTATTTTATTTGCATGACAATATTTTATACATTTATCTGATCATCAAAACTTATATGGATTTAATAATAACCCATACTTAACAAATTGTAAAGAATCAGTTAATCAAATCCTCTCCCTTTTCCTCTCGTTGAATAGACGACGCTAAGCATTGTAGGTTAAGCCTTCACCACCTTCAGTTAAGACAACAATGGAGTTCTCCATCAGGATGCTTCCCGCTCTTCTTCTTCTCATGCGTATTCTCCCTCTCTATAGTATTGTTCAGTTTCTTCATCAATATATAAAACTCTTTTTTTCTTAACTTAAAAGATGGCGCTATTTTTAGCAACTATAAATAGTGTGTATTTGTGTACGTTGCTTTACTGATCTAAAAATAAATAAATAAAATAAAACTTTTGATAAATAAAAAAATTCACTTACGTAAGACACAAAAGGTATATGACTAATTGCCATAATCTTATATAAAATTAATTTTGCTTCAAGCAGATGTTGTAGTGACAGGGAGACCAATGATGTAGCATGAAGCAATGAAGAGGCTAAGTGAAAATATTTGTGAAAATGAGAAATGAGGGCAATTGTCCAACACCAACTCTTTGCTATTGCTATAAATAATAAATCTCAAATGTGCTTTATGCCATTCCAGGATGGGTTCATAAAAAAGATCTTCCCGTAATGATCCAACCAAATAAGATTTGCAGCAAGTGTTTGCATGTGTTGTGGCTTTAGTTTCTTCTGGTAGCGTTCAAGTTGAGGTGTTTAGTTTATAGCTTATGTTCCATGGATGAAAATAAATGAAGTGATTTTCGTTTGGAAAAATAATTTTATGTCCAAACTATGCTTGCATGCAAATTAATTTCACATTATTTAAGAATTCTTTTAAGTTATGCTAAACAATTGAAAGGGAGATATATCAAGAAAAAAAAACTCTTTTTTCACAAGAAGGGATGCAGTTGAAATCCTTATTTAGGTCAACTAATTACCTTCCTTCTTTCATTTCAACAGATCATCTCTTCAAAGCCTCGAGCCTTCAGACTGCTCTACCTGCCAACTGTGAACAATGAGAAGAACAACTAAATGATCAGTCATTTGAACCCAGAAATGAATAAAACACATACATGCACACTAAATTATTACTTTTCCTCTCTTTCTCTTCGAGCAAACAGAAAACAAACCCTAGATGATTGAGAAAGAGGATATTTTTTGAGAGCTATAACAACCAACTACTAACGACCCCTACAAAAATCACTGAAAAAGTGTCATTCAAAAGATCAAAAAGCCATCTAAGTAAAAGAAACCAGTTAAAAAATTGTAAATATAGTAAAATTTTCAAACAGCAACTATGCTAAACTCATAGAAGTTTTTGGGAATCATTTGACCTCATATACCATTACAAGTGTTCCTCTTTGATAAACAGAAAACAAAAGTAAAGAGACAAACGAGGAAAAGCTTTAAATAAAAATTGATTTCATAATCATTACATAATTGTTGTGCGGAAGTTCAGGTAGAGTGAAAGTTTCTTTGTTGATTAGTCCACACACGGTATTTAAAGAGTGCGAGAACTCGGAAGTTTTTGGAAAACCTCGAAAAGAGGAAAAAAACCGGTCGGCCACAAAATGTTCCACTATGTATATGCCTCGAAGTACAAAATCTTCCGATAACGGGATTACAAGATGGTATACAAGAAAAGAACAACAGCTATGTAACGGTTGTAATAGTTGCTAGTGGCGGCAGGTGATGGTGGACTGCGTGTAGGAACTTGTGGAAATCGAGAATAATATAGAACAACTTCCGCGAAACGAGGATTATGGCGAGAGTCGGTGGCGGTGGCGGCGTGGTGGTTGATGACCGTCGAGGCGGTGGTGTGATCTTCTCGGGGATCTTGAGCCTCTCTCTCCTTCTTGCTTGGGCTCCTCTCTTCTTCACTTGGCCTCCAAAGTGTCCCTCATATGGAATATGAGGGCTATTTATGGAGGAGTGGCATACATGGAAAATCCAAACTCCTCCCATCTGGACGATTACGGGCGATTCCTTTTGATCATTTGATGTGTTTGAACATTTGGATGCTCAAATGAGGTCTAATTGTGAGATCTTAGGGTTGTTAGATTATCGTCGAGATGCTTTGACTATAAATACTATATTTGATGATCATTTAGAGGTTTAATTCATGTTCCAAAGTTTTCGATGATGTTTGGTGATCTTGATTAATTTACTTGGGATCGACTTGCCTTTGCCCTTAAGATTCTCGCCAATTTTGAATTTTGAATGTCATATCGGTTGCCCCTATTTTTTGACATCATCTTGATCATTCAAAAAATATATGCATCAAATACTTGAAAACAACAAATTCTTTAATGAAACTTGCGATCCATGAATCATACATTTTGGGAGAATAAATCTTCATAAAAGTACAATATTCTGATTATGGAACTAGATGTAAGGTCGTAGGCGTGATATGTTGAGGTTATGGACCTGTTCGGACACTTACGGAAGTTTTAGGCATTAGGCTCATGGGCGCCCAGTGCTGTATGAAGCGTCGCGGCGGCGCCCATGGCGCGCCGCGCTACCTACCTCGCAATGGTGTGAGCCTCTTCGCGGTCAACGGTGCGCGCTCATGAACCCATCGCGGCGTTCAGCGAATCGTGGCGGGCTATCTGCGCCACGATTCCGCTGAGGCGTCAGCGGGGTGCATCGCGTGGCGAACCATCTGCGTCGATTCAGCGCCAGCGATACGTCAGAACCCGCGTCGCGCGTTAGCGCGCCGTGAGCATGTCTATCTGGCGTCGATTCCGCGGCCATCATGGCGGCAGGATCCGGGGGATAAACGGCGTCGGCCTTGCCATGGAGACTAGCAGCCCGCGAGTTTCTCGGGCTTTGGCGGGTTTTGAATGTTTTTGGGGTTTTACCTTTTATCCCATGGGTCTATAAAACCCCAGGGTAAGAGGAAAGGCACACTTTCCCATCTCCTCTTCTTCTTGAGTTAGGATTATTTGGAAATCAATCACGCGGTACATCGTGGCTTTTCCTCGAAAGAGGTATCAACCGGCTTCGTCGGACCGTCCGGGTTGGGAGGCGATCAAGGCCCGCGGTACATACGTCGTTGTTCCGGCTTTTCCTCGAAAGAGGTATCAACCGGCCTCGTCGGACCGTCCGGGTTTGGAGGCGATCAAGGCCCACGGTACATACGTCGTGGTTCCGGTTTTCCCTCGAAAGAGGTATCAACCGGCCTCGTCGGACCGTCCCGATTCGGAGGTGATCAAAGTTCACAGTTCCTACTTTTTCTTGTAGAAAATTAGCTTTCTTTCAACTTGGATGGGCGTTCGGGTTGAAAACCGCCAAGATGGCGAGGAGCACCGTTAGAGCCATCGTCGCCTTAAAGTTTGGTGTAATTTCATAGCCTTATTAGATGGGGATAGCTTCTCTTTCTCTCTATATGTATCCCTTCTTTTCTTTCCCTCCCCTTCATATGTATGTGTTTCTTTCATCGGTTCGTAGGAAGAATTTTATCCCAAAGCGCTTGGCGAGGGTCAAAATAAGAAGATGAGGTGAGTGAGTGGTTCACAAAATTCTTCAATTTTTTTAATTATTTCTCCTCTTTATTTATTATGTATTCTTGGGTGATGAGAAGAAAACTCATAGTGTGGCGTATGGATCCATCATCCACGTCACATCAGCAATAATGGTGTTCCAGAAAATTTTTCTTCCCAAATGAGTTGGTAGCTATTGTTGCTAAAAAGTCCGTCGAGCAGTTCACCTCGCGGTACTTTACTATTTAGATGACTCTTTGTGCGATTCACTTTGGCTGATTGAGATCTTCAAAACTGGAATTCGTTTGAGCTTTAATGGTCATCGTTGGTTTGACTACCTTCTTGAGAGTGGTGTTACTTTGAACATTGAATACTTGCGTGTGTAGATTCACATGTGATGCTGGCGTGTTTCTCTATCTATAAAGAATTGGATAGAATTTTGCGGGATCCATCTAGAAATTGGTCCAATAGATTCTTTTTTGTGAAAAATGAGTGGGGACTTCCTGAGAGATGGGGGAGATTGAATGATCTTCCAGATCCATTGCTGATATCGGAGAATGATATCTTAGTAACTCTTAATATTCCTGACGTAGGAAGCTTGCAACATGAGTTACGTCACATTGGCAAATATACAATTGAAGATAGGATGTTCAAGGTTGGTCTTTCCATTCAGCCAAGAAGATCTCACGCTCTTAGTTGAAGAGGTTGAGTAAAGGTGATGAGGTAATTCCTCATACTCATAGGGTTCTCTCGAAGCGTCGCGGAATCATCGATGATGATTCATCTTTACGGAAAATGAAGACTTTTTGAAATGACCATCATATATCTGCGGAGAAGATGCTCGCCCTCAGTTGGCCTCTGAGAGTTTAATTGTTTTAACTCACGATGGGGGAGTTCGTTACTCGAAGCCGCAAATTCCTGAAGAGGTATTAAATCACATATGCACTGGACGTCAACGGGCGGATGAATTGGTACATTATTTTTATTTCTTTTTGCCTTTCTTCTTTATGTAACATTGGTCTGATTTTTTTTTTTTTAGGTAACTCAATCGTTAGGATTGATGGCTCATCTGGTGTTGCCTTAGATGAGTGGAGCGATTAATTTGTGAAAGTAAAAGTATCTGAGGCGAGTGTGCGAAAGATGAATGCTAAGGCCAAAGAAGTGGCGACTTTGGAGGATCGGTGAGGGTGTAGGGAGAGCTAGCGAACATGTCGACTTCTCTTTCTCTTCGTCATGAGGTGGAGGCGCTGATGAGCTAGTGAGGCAAGGGCAGAGGCTGCTTGAGATGGAGAAGAGGCTCAAGGTACTGCGGTGGAGAATAAGCATTACAAGATCGTCTTTTGGAGAAAGAGCGTACAGTGTCAGAAGCGGAAGCAAATAAAATCTCCTTGAAGGCGGTGGAGGACTTCAAGAACTCTCTGGCTTATCGTGGTACAATTGAAGACTATGTTCAGGAAGCTCATAATCATCTACTTGGTGTTAAAGTGAAGGACTTGGAGCGCCAATGTTTAGAGGAGGGCTTCATCCAGGGTTCACGAAAGAGTCCGTGTGGTACATAGCTGGAGCTAGAATTGAGGATATATCTCCTAGCATCGAAGATTCTTCCGATTGAGAAGATGAAGGAGTTGTGAGTGGGCTCAGGAGGATCTCTAGTAGTGAGGAGGGCGTTGATATCATGTAGTGTTAGGGTGTCTTTTACTTTGTTGTTTGTTCTATGTAATGTTATTAGCGTGTATCAGGATCTTGATGCTGTTGATGATATCTATGTATATTTTTATTATGATTATTATTTTTATACACCCTTGTCTTGTTCTTACCCATCTGGGGTGATTGGTCAGAATATCATTTGACGTTGCTAATATGCAATTGGATCCAGGATTTTGACCTATCAAGGTTGTTCATTAGTGTTACTCGATGATGTTAACGTATGGAAGAGGTGTGGGAAGTCCACCAAGGACCTCTTAACCTTTCAGGTTATTTGTCGAGTTTTTGCTTAATGACATTAACTATGGAAGAGGTTCGATCAAGTCCCCTTAGGATTGATCATGTTCGATTGAGATATAACGTGAGTCATTATATTATATTTCAAGTGGGGAAAAAGGAAAAAGAGAAAAACATGCTACAAATTCACTTACTTTGATAAGTTTGATGATACAATCATAAGACACGGATATGAGCTTCAAGAGAAAATGGCAACAACAACAACAATAACAACAATGACGACAACAAGTCTCTATCCCATTAAGTGGGGATTGAGTATCTGAGGATGAAGTGATAGATGAGATAAACTAAAAGTTGCAATAATTATGCAATAAGAGTTCGATAATATTTTGATTCTTAGCATTCCAAGTTCGAGGCAGAGTTTTTCCTTCTAGATCCTTGAGCTTGAATGTTCCTGGCTTGACTGTTGCTATAACCACATATGGACCATCCCAGAGAGGTGAGAGTTTATTGCGTTGAGGGCCTTTGCCTGCAGCTTCGAGACTTCGTAGAACCAAGTCATCGATAGATATTGGATGAGGTTTTACTCTTCTGTTGAAGTGGCGTGCTACCCTTTGGTGATAGGAAGCAGTCTGAAGTAGGGCCATGTCACGAGTTTCGGGGAGTAGGTCTAGGTCTTTGCCAGTTTTTCTTCATTGCTACCATGATCGAAAAATTGGACTCTTGGACTTGGAACCCCGATATCCACTAGTATGATAGCTTCTGTACCGAAACACAAGTTATATGGCGTCTCACCGGTTGGGGTGCGCGATGTAGTCGGTAAGCCAGAGAATATGGAAAGCTCATCAACCCATTGCCTTCTCAAGACGTATTTTTAATCCTTTGAGTATAGTCCTATTGGTAGCTTCGGTCTGTCCATTAGTTTGTGGATGTGCCACAGCCGTATGTAGCAGTTGAATGTGAAGATCTTTGCAAAAGGACGTAAAGACTTTTCCAGTAAATTGAGTCCAGTTGTCAGTGATGATCTTCATAGGAAGACCGAATCGACACACTATATTTTTCCAAACAAATTGTTTAGCGTTGGCCTCCGTGATTTTGGCGAGTGGTTCGGCTTCCACCCATTTAGTGAAGTAGTCGACGGCTAGAATGATGAACTTTTTTTATCCTGATGCTATCGAAAAAGGTCCCATTATATCAATTCCCCACTGAGCAAAAGGCCACGGGCTTTGAAGAGATGAGAGCTCTGTGTGCGGCATGTGAGGAAGGTTTGAATGCAACTGACAACTAGCACATTTTTTGGTGAATTCCAGGGCATCTTGTTTCACTGTAGGCCAATAGAATCATTGCCTTATAATTTTAAGGGCTAGCGCCCTTCCTCCTAGGTGTTCTCCACATATTCCAGTGAACCTCTCTTAGCGCATAGTCGACCGATGGTGGAAGACACTTGAGGTATGGCCCAGAAAGCTTCGTTTATATAGTTCACCTCCAATAACAACAAAGTTTGCGCTTGTCTTGAGGCGAGTGGCGTGGGGTCTTGGGAGGCTTCCTTCTTGCGGGAAAGACATGATGGGGTCCATCCATGAGGGTTCCTTCACCTCATCAATCGTTTGTATTACCACGGTCCTTGAATCGGGAAATATATTTCTTCAATATGCTTTCTCTTGAATAGATCTCCTGGCGGACATAGCTTAGCGAGGCGTCGAGTATTTTTCTTCCGGTATAGTGATTTGATGCTTAAGATGGGCAAGGAGCGACTTCACCAAGTTGACGTATTGTGCCGAGGGTTGTGGGTATCGTAGTTACCCTCGACTTGAGAGGCGACAAGCTGAGAGTCAGTATGGATCGTTAAGTCTTGCGCTTCGCAGTCGATGGCGAGTCTCAACCCTGCGATGAGGGCCTCGTATTCAGCCATATTATTAGTTGCAGGAAATTTTAAACGATGTCCATACTCTAAAGATTAGGGGAAATAAGTAAGACTCACTCGGCCGGTATTTCCTGAAGCTCCATCAACATAGAGAGTCCATTGAGGAAATAAAGGACGTGTGATAGACATATCATTTGGAGTTGGGGCAGTGCATTCCACTATGAAGTCTGCGAATATTTGAGACTTTATGTCAGGTCGAGGTAGAAAATGAATGTCAAATTCTCCCAATTCCACTGACCACTTAATTAATCTTCCAGATGCTTCCGGTTTCTGTAGGATAGCTCTTAAGGGTAGATTAGTGTAAACACCGATAGTATGAGCTTGAAAGTATGGACGCAATTTTCGAGCTGAAAAAACTAGGGCTAATGCCATCCTGTCTGCGAGTGGATAACGACTTTCTATATCTGAAAGTATTTTCGGTAGTAAATTAGTCGGTATCCCATTTACTTCCCGTCAAGGCGAGCTTATTCTGGGGAGGCAAGATATAAGTATAATGTTTCTCCTTGAATAGGCTTAGGCAGGTAGGGGAGATGCTAAGTACTCTCTTAGTTGTTCAAAAGCGATTGACATTCGTCCATTGAAAATTATTTTTCTCTCCTTTTAATATTCAAGAATGGCAAGTATTTGTCCCCAGAACGAGCTAAGCGAGATAGGGCAGCGATCCGTCCATTTAGACGTTGAACTTCCTTGATATTCTTTGGAGGGGTCATATCTCTGAGAGCCTTAATTTTTTCAGGGTTGGCTTCTATTCCGCGATGGGTTACCATAAACCCAAGAAATTTTCTCGATGTAACTCCAAAGACACATTTGGTGGGGTTGAGCCGTATGTTATAGCGCCGAAGAAGATTGAAGCATGTTTCTAAGTCAGAGATATATTGTGATTCTTCCAGGCTTTTTACCAACATGTCGTCCACGTATACTTCCATCGTGCTGCCCAATAGGCCTTTGAAAACCATATTCATAAGATGCTGATAGATAGCACCCACATTTTTTAACCCGAACGGCATAACTTGGTAGCAGTATAAACCTTTATATGTTTGAAATGTTGTGGCTTCTTCATCCATTGGGTCCATTCTTATTTGGTTATAAAGTAAGCGTCAGGAGCATTTGATGGCGGGCGTAGTGTCGACCAATTGGTCAATTCGGGGAAGGGGGAAGCTATCTTTTGGGCAAGCCATGTTAAGGTCAGTGTAGTCAATACACATCCTCCATGTTCCATTTATTTTCTTAACCATGACAACATTTGCTAGCCATATAGGGTAATATACTTCTATGAGTCGAGCTTCAAGGAGCTTGTTAACTTCATGCTCAATAGCACGGAAGCGATCGGATGCAAAGCTCCGTTTCTTACGGATGATCGGTTTGGATGTTGGATTAATCTTGAGGAGTGCATGATCACCGGGTCAACCCACGGCATATCGGTCGGACTCAGTGAAGATGTCTTGATTTCTACGCAGAAATCACGTAGTTTTCTCTTTGTTCCTTTGAAAGCGAGGATCCTACTTGCTTCGTAGTGGTTGGTCATCTAATAATGTAATGGAGAGTAAGTCTTCTACAGGTGATACTTTGTGGGGTGCTCCTTCATCCCGAAAATTAAAATCTTCAATGCTAAAGGTCACGGAAGGCGTGGAGCTTATCCGAGGTAACATGATTCACTGTTGATTTCCACAGACTACTCCAACTCCAACAGGGGTTGGAAATTTCATATTAAGATGAGATATTAAAGTGATTGCACCAAAGATTGATTGGAGGGGCCTTCCAAATATAGTGTTATAGGCCGAGTCTGACTTGACCACCATAAATTGGATTGAATGAGTAACTTGCAGGAATTCTCCAGAACAACAGAAGAGTGATCGTCTCTTCTCGTGCAGGGGTGTCAAACCCATACAATGGTCTGAGGTTGGAGCTTTTTAGAGGCCCATGCTCGAAGCGTGGAGTAAAATAGGACATCGACAGAACTCCTACTATCAACCAAAATCCTTTTAACATTATAGCATGGGTCACCGATCCCCGCGCTGATGACAAGTGGATCTTGATGAGGAACATGGACCCCTTCTAAGTCTGAATCATTAAAAGTGATGGAATGATCGATACGGGATTTCTTTAACTCTGGCCCTTCAGAAGCGGTGATGAGGATTCGATTAGATAGCTTGGTCCGCCGGTGATATCAATCGCCAGGATGATCATTTTGATGCTTCGTGATGATTGTCTGTTGCCCCGTTGGAGAGTTGGTTTGAGTTGGTTGATTTTTTAGAAATCGACGCAGATATCCTTGTTGAATGAGCCTCTCAATTTCTTCTTTGAGTTGCTTGCATGCTTCGGTGGTATGTCCTCGGCTTCGATGAAAGTGGCAATATTGCTCCTGATTTCCCAAATTTGGTTTCAATGGATGTGGCCATTTGATGATTTCTTTATCTCGAATAGCCATTAGAATGTTAACATGAGATGAATTTAGCGGTGAGTATTCCTTCTCTGGTCGTGGTTCACGTCGCTGGTATGGGGGTCGTGGAGGAAGATCTCGGTTGCCTTGTTGCCTCTTTTGATGTGACTGATGGTCCACATTCTCCGGGACACTCTTACGTTTTCACAGATTGCTCAAACTAATGGGCATTGATAGCCTCATCGATTTGTGCTTCCACACTGTGAACCAAGTCGCATATGGCGGTGTATCTATGATAACGATGAGTAAAAGGTCCGGACGGAGCCTCCAAGAAAAACTCCTCTTAATAATTGTCTCACCCACGAGATTTAGCTTCTAAGGAAAACCTTTGGAAGTATTCCTTAAGTGATTCACCTTCATTTTGACGAATGTCGGAGAGATGGGAGGAGTCTTTGATGATCCTTCGGTTTGCAATGAACTGTTCCACGAAGATTTTGGCAAGTTCATCAAAGGTATGGATAGATCCCCTTGGAAGAGAGTAGAATCAAGTGCGGGCTTGTCCCTTGAGTAATAGGAAAGACGACAAAGCGACATGTCGAGCTCATTTGGATATGCATGATGGTCTGTAATGGTCGATGTGTTCGTAGGGTTGATAACTCCATCATAAGGGTCAATGCTTGGAAGCTTAAACCCTACGAGGGATGGGATGTCGAAGAATAACAAGGGGAAGACTCTTGCTGCGGTGAGAGAAAATATGATTCCCGTCTTTGTGATGGAGTTCTTCTCGTACCAGCGTTGTAATTACCGTATAACATGGCGGCGGTCAACAGGTGAGAATCGCTACAACAATAATCGGATTGGCGTGGTTGGCTGCGTGATGGATGGGCAGAATTGGCAGTGTCAAGAAGTTCAACATCACGGTTTGGAGGTGGTAGAACTTCAGCATCTAAGAGAGTAGCATATTGTCCTCCTGCAGGTATTAATCGATCTTGGCGGTGTGTTTCTGATGGAGGTTGTTGTGTTCCTCGTAAAGTCGGATCATCTCATTTTGAGACTCTTCCATTCGGCATACGTTCTTCTTAAGAGATTCTCTGTCTTGCCATGAGGTCATGCCCATTAGGGGGAAGTGGGGCGGAAGCTTGACGTCCCTGGTTCAAGGATTTGTTTGAGTGACGGGGAGTTGCGAGAGGCTCCGTTAAGATTGCGCTATTGGCCATGATGTAGGTGTTCGCAAAAGTATGATTGGGGAGTCTTTCCACGGGCAGTAATGCGTCTTGGAAGATCGATTCATAGAGTGAAAGTTTACATATAGCTTTGTTGATTAGTCCAAAGCACACAGTATTTAAAGAGTGGCGAGAGAACTCAGGAAGTTTTAACGTGGAAAACCTCAAAAGAGGGAAAAACCAAGGGGCACGGCTAGCAAAATGTTCCACTATGTATATGCCTCTGTCTGAGAATCTTCCGATAACGAGATTACAAGATGGTATACAAGAAAAGAACAACGACTATGTAACGGGTCGTTGTAATAGTTGAGTGGCGGCAGGTGATGGTGGACTACGTGTAGGAACTTCAGGTGGAAATGCAAGGAACAATTTCTGGCAGAAATATAGGGAACAACTTCGCGTAAAATGCGATTAGGTGATTGGCGATGGCGAGGGTGGGTGGCGGTGGCGGCGTGGTGGTTGATGACCGGTGGTGCGATCTTGCTGGGGATCTTGAGCTTGAGCTCTCTCCTCCTGCTTGGGCTCCTCTCCTTCTTCACTTGGCCTCCAAAGTGTCCCCTCATATGGAATATGAGGGCTATAGATTGGAGGAGTGCAGTCTTGTAAATACATGAAAAATCCAAACCACTCCCTCCCCATCTGACTTACGGGCGATTCCTTTGATCATTTGATGTGTTTGAACATTTGGATGCTCAAATGAGGTCGGAATTGTGAGATCTTAGGGTTGTTAGATTCGGCTCGTCGAGATGCTCGATTTGACTATAAATACTCTATATTTGATGATCATTTAGAGGTTTAATTCATGTTCCAAAGTTTCCGACGATGTTTCAGGTGCTTGATCTTGATTGATTTCGACTTGGGATCAGCTTTCCTTTGCCCTTAAGATTCCTGCTTCGACTAGGGGAATTTTGAATGTCATATCAATAATAATTGTGTATTGACTATGCACCATATGACATTATGAAATTAAAGTGTGCGCGTAAAAGCTATATCTGGACTATACACGTAATAAATTTTCCACAACTAAAGCCAAGAACCAATGGATGGATCGAAACATTCCCGGATCCTCAAATATAGATCAATACCTAGGTTGTGGCATCAATCAATGCAAAATATTCGAAAAATGATTCGATTTACTCAAATTAGATAAATACATCAATTTTTTATTCTTTAAATAAATAATTTTAAATTTTTATTTTAAATTAAAATATTCTTCTTTTGGTCTACTAAATAATAATTTAAAGTCCATCTTTAAATTCTATATTAGAACTTTATTTAAACATAATTCAGATAATGTTTTGAGCATATTTGAAATTACGTTCAAGCAAAGTTCTTTTCATGTTCGAACATAATTCTGACCTTATTTGAATCCTAATTAAATATGATTTATATGGGTGTGAATAAAATTTGAAGTAGCTTGGACAATGCCAGAATCCTATTTGAACAAAATTTGAATATAATTTATGATAAATACAAAAGTGCATTTCAATGAAATTAACATAAAAAGTTATAAAGTTAATACAACAAAGTGAGTTCAATTACATAGCATGTCAGATCATAAAGTAGAAAAGACAATTTAATCCAAGATTTATAATGACTAATCACACAATAGAATTCAATTTGAAAAATTTAACACAACAACCACAACATAATAGAGAGCACATCAAGTGTTATAATACAACATTCATAATATAATGAATATGAATTGAAAATTTTATATTGAATTATGAAAATAAATAATGTTGACAAGCATTCATAGCATAAAAAAATGTTGTTTACAATAGAGAAAATCTATGTAGACTAACTAATGAAAGAATTTGAAATGACCTATAAATATATATTATTGTGTTGACCTTCATGCATATTGCATCGAATTCACAAGACAAATTGAACGGATGGCGCCTCAAAGCGAAATACACTCGACGTCATCGAAACTAGTCGAAATGGCCTCTGATCGACGAACGGACATCGCCATCATGTTCAGAACATTAAAATTGATCAGAATATACATATTGCACAATTCGACGATAGTCCGATCAACAAGAAAATACGTCAATCTGCCTATGCGCATATCGAGGTCAGCATGCTACGATGATACCCAAACGACCTCCATTCGCGAAATTGATCACGTTGTTAGTGTTGAAACGTCAAAACATATCAAATTAGGAGTCTGCTCAACTGAATGCGCAAGTATCGGCGTCGAGCGAGGATGTGCACTTTGAATTAAAAGTGATCCAATTCGTCAATTAATCCAAACAACCTCCAGGAAAACGACTTCATTGTTGAGTCAAATGTCAAAATTACTTGGAATAGATATCCAATTTAACTAAAATTGCCACACTTAAAATTTAATCAAAATTAGCACAAATTTTGAGGTAGAATCTACCAAATGACTATCTAATTGCGCCTAATGAGCATCTTGAAACTTGTGGCTGCCCTCATCACAATTAGCCACCCATGATAGTCAATTGGAAGCTGCCACGTATAGCCCACCCATGTGGAGCAGTCGAACCCCCTTATTTCTCCATCTCTCATTCGTCCCCATGACTAGCTGAAACAAAACAAAAAAGGTAAATTTTTTAAAATAAGTATGGTTTAAAATGTAATTAGTAATTTAAGTATCTTAAAAAAATTAGATATAGATATAGTGGCCCATTTAAGGCTTGCCACGTAGGCTCCGACGTGGCGGGGCAGCATCGACATGTAATTGGAGCTAGTCGCCTGTTATATGGGCAATTAGCTTAGGTTATGAAAAGGGATTGATCGAACCGATTAGCCCCATTTGCACGAGCCATTCCGCACGGGATTTTTTCCATCCGAACTACCAAGTGGTGTTCCCTCCGTCCGATCATGTGAGGCATTCCCACCCTCCGCCGACGCACCAACCGGCCTTCCCGCCCTCCGCCGAAGCTCCGATCGCTGGCCAATGTCAGACAACCAAGCTCCCTTGGCAGGCAGCCGCCCGCAATCCATTCTGAAGCCTATTTCTGTGGCCGACAGTCGCATCCCCCGCTTCCTGTGGCCTTCATCTTCGTCTGACAGCCCGAGGAACCCAACATTGGCTTTTGATGATGCTTCCGGCAGCTCCGTTTCTTTTAGGAAAGTTTTCAGAGATGCTTTCGGCGGCTCCGTCACTTTTAGGGGAGTATCCGACAATTATTTCTGTGGTTCGCAATGCACATTGACTCCGATCTTCGTAAACGTACAATAAATCTCTAATTTTTTAATTTGTAACTGATTAGGTCGTATTGTTAAAATTTGGTTTAGGGTTTTAGTTTAGGGATTGGCCTTGTGGTTTAGAGATTTGTGTTGTAATTTTGTGTGATCACGTCATTAAAAACTGTGATCGTTTAAGATATGTCAGATCTATTGTTCAAAATGATTGTGAAATAATTTGGGATGATATTTGTAGGATTCAAGTTGGATGGTTGAAATAAAGAAATGCATTAGGCCTATTGAGTTCAAAAAATTCCACAACAATAGCATTTAGCCTATTGCTTTGGTGGATGATTGGCTTAAGTCTTACAGATAAAATACAAAATGAATATATTCATAAAATATTTGTTTGTCGGTATTTTTAAATTTATGTAATCTTAATATGGCTGATTATATTTTAGATATTTAATTTTCCTAAACTCATCTTGTCAAGAATGAGTAGAGAGTTGATTTCATTGATCTTATTCTACGGAGGTGAACTAAGTGTCGATGACAGTTCATTCAAGTTATATGGGTGGTTGAAATCATCCAATTAAGGTTCTGAGATACAACACCTTATTGGATTTGAAACAAAGAATTATGAGATCACTGCACATTGATTCAGAGTGCCGCACAGTTAGTTTAACATGTCGCTATCCGGTGGGTAAACTATTATTTCTGATGATAAAATTTGTGACGTTGTAATGGACGAAGCTTCTCATCAGACATTAGTACTGTATCTAGGAGTCGAAGATACTAATGTTGCATCCATATCAACTGATCAGTGTTGAGGCCAATCGATATACCATCGATTACACAATATTTCATCACACACACTCCTTTAATGACACAAAGTAGCTTTGAAAAATGATTCTTAGGTAATACCTTGCTTATCTTTCCCAACTTACATTGTTAATTTTTCATGGTGATGTGTGTCGTGTTACTGATGTATGTCGTGAAATTATAAATCTAGCGATAATGTTATTTATTAATCAGAGGAATCATATGTGTCTCAGAGTGTTCGGTGATGATGTAATGCGAGACTATGAGCAGTGGCTCAAGTAGTGACTCTGAGCAGGGTATCAGTGATGATGATTGTACACCTAGGGTAGAAGCTATGATTGGTAATGTAGCTAGTCAAGATCTATTAAAGAACCATTCATTCCGAAATATTGAGAGTGAATGTGAAATGTTTACTAATAATGAGTACGTCCGTCAAACCACCAGAATGGGACAACGATATTTACTACGGTGGTCCATCTGATGAAAATGTCCTAACATATGATATTGAAATCCCAGGTGATCTTGTTGTAAGAATGTGTTTCATAAGTAAAAGGAGCCTTTAGTTTGCTGTTATTGGATGGTGTATAGTTAATAATGTTCAATTCCAAATAGTCACCTCAAATCAGAAGAACTATACTATGATATACGATAGTTCTAACAGAGCATGTAATTGACATTGTAGCGACATCGAGTCTAGGTGCACGGAGAATCTCCAGAGTTGGGGATGACCACAAATGTATCAATGCGATGATCGGTAGTGGTCATTGGTAGTACAGTTCCAAATTCATAACTTACTTCATTATACTTGTCGCATCAAATTGATCCAAACCTAGGAGATTGTAGGTAGAATGGAATCAAAGTTTAATGTAAAAGTATCTTACATCAAGGCCTGAGATGCTAGGTGTAAGGCAATAAAAGTAATTTTTGGTAGTTGGGAAGAGTCTTATAGAACTCTCAGCCTCTTCATGGAAGCAGTTTCTTCTACTTTACCTAGTACATTATACAAAATACAGTCTAGCAGTACACAACAATTCGAGAGACTTTTCTGAGAATTTGGTCCATTTATTTTGGGTTGGGGCAGTTGCTGCCCTGTCCTCAACTTAGATTGTATATTTTTATTGGGCAAGTACTGTAATACATTACTGATTGCAGTTGGAATAGATGGAAATAATGGTTTATTTCCTCTTACCTTTGTTGTCAATGTTTTGAATGTGATAGAGAAGTCCGTTCATCGATCAGAGGTCATTTGAGCATCGTCGCAGCCTTTTAACTCCGATATGTGCATCAGCACATTGATAGCTCGATCTCTTGATCGGTTGCTCATTAGATTGTGCAATATTTATATTCTAACCAATTTCAATATTTTGAACATGATGATGAAGTCCGTTCATCGATCGAAAGTCATTTCGACCATTTTCGATGACGTCCAGTGCATTTTAAGCCCTGATTTGTGCACTATTTCATCCGAAGTCCGTCGAATTTGACTTGTGAGCTTGACTCGACTTATGACACATATATGGAGGTCAACAAATGCCCCCGATAAATGTGATTTGTGTATAGAGTGGATTATATTTTTGAAATCATTGATAAGACCTTATAAAACTAATACATGGAGTTTGATGAAATTCATCAATGTGATGCCTTATCTACATTTCTCGATTTTTCCTGATTGAATTCTCTCTCTAAGATTTCCTCACCCACTTACCTTGCTTGGTGGGTTTGATGGAGATTAGTTTGCTTGTTCTAAGATTTGGGATTCCTTCTATCCTAACTTTAAGCTTGATGGACTTGATGAAGGATTGACCTGGTTTGTCCACATTGACTTATTAGGAAGTGTATGTACGCCCTGAATCCTGTGCTTACTACTTCGACGGATTCGTTGAAGGGTACATACAAATGACCTAGCCTTCCGGCTTATATTAGGTCTATAATGTCGAGTTATCAGTCTAGCAATGTGCTCTTTAACAGACTGAATAACTACAAAATTCCTTTAGTTCAGCCATCAGCTTTGGATGAACTATGGAATTATTTCCTTGGTCTTGTGCTTTCTACTTTGACGAACTTGTTGAGAAAATTGGCTTTGATCTGTGCTTTGTGCTTGATTAGATCATTTGAGAATAGATGGAAATATCATCTTACATGCAATATATAGAGTGATTTGAGGCAGCCCTGAATTGGGAGTTATTTTATCATATTGTCTTTGTCTATCGATCGAGTAGAAAGATCTCCTGGATTCTAGTGGCTTGCAGTCACTAAGCTGGATCTGGTTTGAGATTGAACAACTGTCATTATTGGACTGACGAGTAGGAGCTATTTCACTATGGCCTTTCCTTATCTCTTATTGAGTGAGGAGAGCGTCAATAACTTGGCCACATTTGGGCTTATTGAGTTCAACCTTTAGAAGCTTCTTGAGTCTTTGACTTAAGCTGTGATGGGTTGGTGATGGTCATCTGACTAACAAACGTGGGGTCTTTTACTGTGGCCCTTTCTTAAAGGTTGTTGAGTGAGGAGAGTGTCAGCAACTCAACAATTTGTGGGCTTGTTGAGTTTGACCTGTAGAACCTATCCATGTCCTAGACTTCAATATGTACAGGTTGATATTTTTTCAACTCAGTTGATTGAAGCTTCCAAAATTGGGAGTTTTTATGACTTGATCTTCAAAATTTGACAAATATGAGAGATAAACTTTTGATATTTAGGGTTGTCTTTTCATGTGTAGAAATATATTCTTTTTGTTCCTCCAAGAACCTACAACTTAATGATAACAATTATGGATATATTTAGGGATTTCAGTGTAAAGCTTGGTGTAAACCTGAATCAGAATATATTTGAGGATCTCATTTTATAGCTTGATTTCAACTCAGCTAAATATATAAAATGTCCCCTATCTTGTAGGAGAAATTTTAAAGCACTTTAAGAAAGCTCTAAAATAATTTAAGAAAATATATCAATGTATGAGCTGATACATTTGATCTTAAGAGAGTTTTAATATGTAATATTGATTTTGTCTATGTATAGGGATCTAAAGTGCCCCTTGTATAGCACGAGAATTTTCACAGAAAATTTTCTTCATCTTGAGTAGGTATACTTATTTAGGGATCTTGGCTGAAGCACTATGTCAACCTAAATAAATATACATGGAGATTTCTATTATACCTTAAGAATGTATTTATCATATATAATACTTTTTCAGATATCGACTATTAATTGATGACATTAGTCTTTCACCCTTTAGGTCAATGAGTTGGTAAGCCCCTCCTTGATACACTTTTCAATGACAAAAGGGCTCTCCCATTTAGACTCAAATTTGCCACCAATTCTTCGATTAGGAACAATTGGTCTTCTTAGTACCAAGACCAATTCCCCTTTTTGGAATGTTCAATGCCTCACCATAAGGTCAAAAGCCATGGACATCTTTCATGATAAACTTCCAGATTTTTAGTGTGCTTGCAATCTAACTTCATCAAGCGCGTTGAGTTTCTCTATTTTCAAACGAGCATTTTGATCTTCAGTTGGGTTGTGTTGGATTGCTATTCGAAGTGATGACAACTCAACTTCGAGCAGAAGAACCACTTTAGTTCTGAATACTAATGAATAGGGAGTAGCTTTTTGGCGTCTTGTATAGTTCGATGCATAATACCTCTATCAGTTTGGTATGTCATTCTCTTTTATTTTTAGTGAGGATCTTCCTGAGTATTTTGACCAATGTCTTGTTAAAAGCTTCCGCCAAACCATCTGCCCTTGGATTATATATTGATGAATATTTCCAATCAATTTTTTGTCGATCAACAAATCTATAAATCTATATACTTTTGAAAGCTGGCCATTATTAGAGATTATTCAATGCGACACTCCAAACCTATAGACCACATTATTGGTAAAGAAGTTAAACACTCAATCATCAGTAACTTCTTTAAATGGGGTAGCTTCAGCCAACTTAGAAAAATAATCAGTCACTGCTAGGATGAAATGGTGTCCAATTGATGACGACAGATCAATTTGCCCAATTACATATATGCCCCAATATTTGAACGGCTAGGATGTTATTGTTAGGTATAGTGGATTTGGAGGTTGATGGATTATATTCTCATATACTTAACATTCATGACACCTCTTAGCATGATTGATACAGTCTCTCACCATAGATGATCAATAATAGCCTAACTTTTTGATCTTTACTGTCATCTTGGGACCTGACTAATGTGCACCAGAAAGTCCTTCATGAACTTCAACCATCACTTTGATACCTTCATCTGTATTTAGGAATCATAGCCACATTTGTTCAAAGGATCTACGATATAAAGTGTTGTTGATGAAAGCATAGCGCAATATTCTCTTATCGATTTGAGCTGCTAGTGATTTATTATTTAGTAATTTACCTTCTTTAAAGTAGTCGATGAAGGGTTGCCTCCAATCATGTGGCTCTTCTACAATAAAGGCTTCACACTACTTCTCTGAGATAATGTCATGCTTAGTTGTTTGTGTTATAGCTCCTTGTTGGTTTCGGGGAGAATGAGGAGCAACTTAAGTCACATCCTACTGTGTCAAATTTAGTAACCTCTCTACCTACTGAGATTGATACTTTGTTGGCTCTAGAACTTGCTGAGTAAATATACTGATCATGACATAATCACCATTCATACTTTCCATTTTCTTAGCTAATTTTGCTAAGTAATCACTTTTCTATTCTCGGATCTAGAGACTTCGAGTTAATGTGATATTTGGTATTTATTTCATAAACTTCGAGAACTCTTGTGATAGAAAGCTAACTCAAGCTTGTTGATTTTATAGATGTTAAGTACTTGATTTATAATAAGCTGAGAATCGCTGAAAATGTGCAAGTTTTGAATGCATATGAAAGTAACTTCTTCAAGGCCTGCTACCAATGCTTCTTATTTAGCTTCATTATTAGTTCTTAGCTCGGTCAACCCATATGATCGTCTCATTATTCCTGCTCTTGGTGTCATGAAGACGATGCTGATTCTTGCTCTTGCCCTTGGGAGATTTGGAGGTTGGATTTGTTTGATCGATGAGGCTCTATCAAAGTACATTTCTCAAATTTGTAATTTTTCTATTTTATGAATGAGCATAATTTGCTCATTAGGCAAATCATCGTTAAGAGAAGATTCTGTAGGGTTGGGATTTGTAGCAATAAAATCTGTTAAGACTTGTCCCTTCACTGCTTTCTATGGAACGTATGTAATATCAAATTGTAAAAGTAATACTGCTCATCTTGCCAAGCAAAGATCTATCGGTCTTATCATCTAGTACTTAGATTGATCCTTGAGATGAGGGTAATCTTATGAGTTAACATATAATGACAGAGCTTTTGGACTACAAAGATCAATGCCAAATAGTATTTCTCTATCGGAGAGTATCCCATTTTTGCTCTTATTAATCTTTGACTGATATAATAAAGATCATTTTCTTTATTTTCTTCATTGTGTTGTGCCAATAATGCTCCAAGGGACTTTTCTAATGTAGCTGTGTATAGAATGAGGGGCTTCCCATGGGTAGGTGCTGCAAAGATTGACATATTTAACATATAGCTTTTAATGCTATTGATGGCTTCTTAGCAGTCCTTGTCCCATTTTAATAGAGCATCCTTCTTCATTAGCTTTGCAAATAGTTGATAGCATCCTGATAGGTTTGATATAAATCAACTGATGAATGCAAACTGTCCTTGTAAAGAATATAGCTGATGCAAACTCTTCGGAGGAGGCATGTCCACAATTGCTTTGATTTTAGTAGGATCAATTTCAATTCATCTATGGCGTACAATATAACCAATGAATTTTCTGGAGGATACCCTGAATGCACATTTTAGAGGATTAATCTTGAGATCATATTTTCTAATTCTCTCCAATACAATTCTCAAGTCTTCAAAGTAATTTTCATGATTTAAGCTCTTCACCACCAAATCGTCAACATAATATTCCACCTTCTAGTGAATCAACTCATCAAAAATATATGTCATGGCTCTTTGGTATGTAGCTCCAATAATTTTCAAACCAAAAGGCATAACTGTGTAGTAGTATATACTAATTGGCATTCTAAATGATGTGTATTTCTCATCTTCAGGAGCCATCTTGATTTGATTGTATTCTGATGATTCATCTATGAATGAGAACATATCATAGTTGAAAGTATTGTCCACTAGTAGTTCTGATATTAGAAGCGAAAAGTCATCTTTTGGGCACACCTTATTTAGTTCCAGGAAGTCAATACATACACGAATTTGGTCGTTCTTCATCCTAACTCGGACAATGTTAGCTATCCAATCTGCATACTTCTCCTCCCAGATGAACCCTGCTTCAATCAGCTTCTTAGTTTTTTGCAATTATCTGTTCTTCAATCTTCAATCTCATTTGCCTAGGAGCTTGCTTAACAGGCATCGCATCTAGTTTAATGACAAGTTTATGAACTGTTACATCGGGGGATAAGCCTGACATTTTAGAATATGTCCAGGCAAAGTAATCCTTGAATTCACAAAGTAGCATTTTTAGCTCTTCAACTTTCTCATCAAGTATAAGGGCACTGACAAAAGTTGGATGTGGATCATCCTCAACTCTTAGGTTGATTTCTTTAAGTTCATTCATAGTAGATGTTTGTTCACCATCATCGAGTTCTTCAAGTGCAAGCTTGGCTTCTACTTCATCATCATTTATAAGAAGAATTTCATGGAGATCATCTTCTTCATCAATATTAGTTTCGATCTCAGCTTCTATTATATTATAACAAATTTCATGGAGATCATCTTTTGAAAATAGTTTTGGATTTAGTAGTAATAATAGCCATTCATACTTTTACTTTAGCCAAAACATGCAATTTGGAAAAAAAAAAAAAAAAACATTTCACTTTCAATTTGATTTTTGAAAAGCATGAAGGCACGAAAGTCATATGAAATACACGTTTAGCATGCTAGGAAAGAACTAAAGTGATGAAAGCATGTAAACACATTCACCTAATTAATTCCTAAAGACAATCTTATGAAATAAGAAAGCTTAAAGCAAATCAAGCTATTTTTAAAGAGGATTTGATCTTGTTTTGAGTTTCATTTAATTTGAGAAATGTGAGGTGAGTTTGTTGTTCCTAACACATTCCCACATATTTTTATTATTTTAATTTAATTTTTTAGGTGATTAGATCAATTTTATGCTTTGGTTAGGTTAAGGTATCAATTAAGTGTATTAATTACCCCTTACCTATACCACCTTAGCATACTTAATCAAATAATTATGAGCCAATGAGATGACATAAAACCACACAAAGAATTTAAATCAATAATGCACCTAAGAAAGAAAGGTACCTAATGCAATTGGCTCATAATTATAGATTAATTAAGCTAATGGGTGTATTTTAAGTAATTTCATAACACCTCTCACACATGTTAGTTGAGTTTTAATTTTCTTAATTGTACTTAGGCTTTTGAACACCTAAGAATCTACTCAAGATAGATTAATTGAGTTCTGAAAGATTTTAGAATTTTATGAAATTAATTAAGGGGCTAATTAATGAATTAACCCTTAATTAAGATTGGATTAAGGAGGTAAGGGGGTTTAAGGAATATCTTATGGAAAGTATCCCAAAATTATTTCCTAAACCTCAAATTCAATTAATCAAAACCTAATTAACTCAATCAGAGGGTTAGACCACTAATTATACCCTTGATTAAGCTTAATTACATTAAGGGAGTGATTAAGGAATGAACTAGCCTTTCTTCTATTTAAGCCACCAATAAATCCCAAGAAAATTAGAGGAGGCAAGAGTCATCCCACTAATTATGCACAAGAATTTTGGGAATAATCAGTGGAGTAATTAGAGGGTAATTAATAAAATAAAATTCCTAATAAAACCCAAATCCGAAGAAAAGCACTATTTAAAATCCATTGAAATTATTTTTAGAATATTCTATGCTTAATTATCTATCTAATGCAATTTATTTCATATTTTTTTATTTTTCTAGGCTTAGATATGAATTTAGGAATTTTTCATTGTTAATTGATGATTAAATAGCCTAATTAAAATGTTTAATCCCGTTGATGCCACATGGCCTACTGACGCGGCATGCGCTTTCCACGTGGTGCGACAGGATTCGATATTAAAGTTGTCACATTGTAGCGCCGCATCAGCGGCGGTGCTACGTGCTTTCTCCACACCCGTCCGATCAAGGATCAGATAGTTGAGGTTAAAGTCGTGGATCTAAGGGATTAAACGTGGGATCTTACGTGTCGTAAAGCATGATCGTCCATCCAAAATATGTAAATCGATGGCCCATGATCTATCCCTGTATTTCTCTATGAATAATGGACACCATCCATCTTCTAGTGGATGATCCAAGCTCGATTTAGCTCGGATTGATCCCAAAACTTACCCACACCATCTAAGCACTAAGGAAAACACATCTAATGGCTAGATTTTAATAGGAATAAACTTTACTTCACAAAAGACAAAACCACATTGAACTTAAGCTCGATTTAATGGATGATCTCACTGGAGGTGATCACCGATGCTCTATTTCCTTGGAGAAGCTTCGTCTAGTGGAGACGAATCTTTGTTGAAATTTGGAGGTCTTGAGATTAGGGGAATCCTCCTATGGGCCAACTCCTCCTTGACTTGAGCTCGATCTTGATCAAGAATGGTCTTCCCTTGCCTTTGGAACTTAGGAAAGAACTCATTCAAGTTCGATCGAGCTCCCTGATGGAGCTTGCAAAGGGAATTGGGTTGATGTTGAGTGTAGGCTAAGTTGAATTTTTAGTGGAGCTCCCCTATTTTCAAGCTATGAAAATTGAGAAGATGGAGTTTGGAAAATGCTTGAGAGAGCTTAGGGAGGCTGGGAAATGACTTCTCTATGGCTTCCTCTTACTCAATCAAATTTGAGAATGTGCAAATGAATTCAAATTATGGGAGTATATCTCCCTATAGAGCAATCAGACGGTCGTACCTTCACTTACCATTTTGATCCAATTGAGCTCATGCAATGGGCTCTTAGGACGTTTAGGGCTTGTACATGGGTCGTTTTGGCCAGAGGGGGGTAGTGGGAGAGTTTCCATGTGCTTAATTGAGTGGAGAAAGGATTTCCATGTGCTCAACCTCAAGGAGGTTGTCAATTTTAGCCTTGGGTGACCCAAACCCATTGGGTTGGGTGCACCGCACTCCCTACTGTTCACTTGATCCACTAAGAGGGTGTCAAGTGGTTATGGAGAGGATTTGACCAAATTCTAAGTGGATTTGGCCAAAATCTATCCTTTGACCTGGGGATAAAAAGGTCATTTTGCTTGGATTTCAATTTGAATATATTTGAAATGTTTGAAAATTGTGTTAGGCCAAGTTTCATTGAATTTAGAGTTGGTTTGATATGATCTAGCTCATGTTGACCCATTTAGGTCAAATTTGGTCAACTTTGGTCAAGTTGACAAATCGGTCAAATTGAATCAAACCAAGGGTGGGTCAAGTTTATATGATCATTTGAAATGTTTGGTGGCTTTGTTTTGAATCAATTTGGTTTAGGTTTGAATTTGGTTCAATTGATTTCATTTAGGTCAAATGGGTCAAGTTGACCAATTTGACCCATTTGACCTATTTGGGTTAGGTCATGGGTTGGTTCAAATTTGGTTGGTCATATGAAATGGATTGGTGTCTTCGTTTCCAATCAATTTGGTTCATATTTAAATTTGGCTCAATATGACCCTTTAGGTCAAGTTGGGTTCAAGGTCAATCGGGGTTAGGTTAGGTCTAGTTGGCCAATTGAGGCTTTGGTCAAGTTCAACAATCATTTTGGAATGAACTTGACCCATTGGTTTCAATCAATTTGGCTTAGATCAAGATTTGACACATTTTGACTTTTAGGCAAGTTGGGTCAACTTGGGTCTAGTGGCCAGAAGGCTAGGTTAGGCTCAAATGATAACTTGGTCAAGTTCAAATATTGATTTAGGATGGGTCTAAATTAATGGTTTCAATCAATTTGGCATATGGTGGATTTTGGCTAGTTTAGGTTTCATTTTAGTCAAATGTTGACTAGGTCAAAGGTTAGGTTTGACTTGGTTTGACCTAATTTGAGTGATTGATCATCTTATGATGATTGTTGCTCATAATGTGAGGCTTAGATGGGCTTAGTTCTATCCAATTTAGGTAGGAATAGAATTTTGCTCAAAAGCGTACTTAAGGTCACTTTGGGTCAAGTGAGTCTAAGTGGATCAATTGACTTGATCAAGGCTTGAATCAAGTTTGAATGAACTCACATATGGACTTATGATTGAAATATAAATCCCTTTGTAAGTGATTTGGAGTCAAATGGGTTTTGATTCATTTTATAATTTCAAGTTCAGTGGGTGAACATGAGTTTGACTTGGGTTTGATTTTTGAATTTAGTTTTGGTTTGATGATTGAAGTTTTTATTTATATATGGTTTCATGATTAAAGGATTGATTGAATCATGAAGAAAAATCAAGGGTTTGGCTTGATTTGAGTTTAATTTGGCTAAGTTCAAGAATTTGACTTAAAGTCTTAGGTTGAATTTTGATTGAATTTGGATTTGAGTTTTGAATTTGTTTTGGACATTTAAATTTATATTTCATTTATATTTATGAATATAAATGGGCTATAAGAAAATATTTTGAATTTGATTGATTTGGATTTGATTTGTGCTAAGTCAATAAGATGGAATCAAAGTGACTTCGGAAGGATTTTTGAATTTGGAATTCAATCATGGGTTTCAATCATTTGGAATTGATTCATGATTTTGAGAAAATCCATTGGAATTGATTTAAGGTTTGAGAAAATCAATTAAGTTGGAATTGATTTGAGATTTGATTTAGAATTGGTTTGAGCTTCCTCTGTGGTAGCCTCCACAGGAGCCTCCCTTGTGGTAGCCTCCATAGGTGCTGCCCATGAGATAGCCTCCTCAAGAGATTCCCCTGTGGTAGCCAGCTTCCCATGCTTGGTACCCATACGCGGTAACCAGCCTCAATAGCTACAAATCAATTCCATTAATTCTCTTAGTTATTGATGCTTCAAAACATGATACTCTCTCTAGGGCCACAAACACGCAAATATCCTCTACCACAAAGCTTTCTAAATGGGTACTAGCAAAGGGCAGGCTATATGCATTGGAAGGGGGAGAATATTGAGGAGAGAGGTATAGAGATTCAGTGAGGGCTACACTCCTTAGACTTGGAATGGGGCTGCTATCAAGCTCACATGGGTTGTCAGATAGGCAATATTTCAAGGAGCTAGGTCTCCTCTTTTGATATGACCTCAAATGAAAGGCAGACCTGTGTTACACCAATAAAAAAATATAATAATTTATAATATGAATAAATACATCCTAAGATAAATAATGTGAAATTATTTTGTGTCACCTGGTGTCCTTCCAAACCAGTGAAGGAATCATCTATAAACTTTATTTTTGGCCATTAATATATATTTCTGGAAGGAAAGGGAGGCCTTATGATATCTATGTGCTCTGTCGCCCAGATCTACAATGAATATTTATATAGCTTAACTTCAATGTATCAAATAATACAAACTTGAAGATGTAGAGCACCATTAGAAGGTGACAAAGCCACTCATATACGGTGCCTTATGTCGATCTTTGATGTAATACCATCAAATTGTGTGAAACCGAAAGGCCCAAATGGCCTCTGCCTAATTGTACTCAAGAAATTTCTCTATATCGTCGGCATAAGCAATCAATTTCAATGCCACTCTATAGTACATATAAAAAAAAAGATTTTAAAGCAAAAATATATGTATAACTACACAAATTGTGCTGCAATCAATGAGCTATCCAAATTCTCAAGTTTATTCTTAAAATCCACTGTGCTGAACTTCGACAATGGCGATTTCTGTCATATGACCTTCTCCCCTCTGTTTGGCATCTCTACAATTAATGTAACTTCATTGGGGGTGAAAGGAATACATTTACCACCAAAAAAGAATGATTTCTTCTCTATATCCCAGCAAGACATGATTGAAGTGATGACAGCTGAGTCTTGCTGAATTTCATGCAGCCTAATAAATTGAAGCAAATGAAGCCTCCTTAAAATGTCAATAATTTCATCAGTAAAGCATGCTAAAATATTATCGAACATCGCTCTAATGGTGGTAAGCCTACATCTGGAAGTTATCCTTTTCCTAGAAATGTTAAACTTCAAAATGAAAAGTCAACTAATGAGAACATTATCAGCATAATGGAGGCACAGAGAGTACACAAGTAAAATAGCTACTAAAACCAACAAATTCTTCATGGAACATCTCCAAACATCTTCCAATGAGATATAATAAATATATGACACGACTCACAGTTTTAAAAAATGAAAAAATATGGTGTACTCTCATGAGAGTGTAGAGAGTACAGATGCAAAAAATTACCTCACAAACTAACCAATCAGCCTCCAAACTTCTTGTAATGGCATCTATTAAACATATTATCTCCAAACGGGGTAAAAAAGCTGAAAAAATATGAGAAAATGGGGTGTACTCTCCTGAGAGTAAAGAGAGTACAGATACAAAACTCACTCAAAAACTAACCAATCAGCCTCCAAACTACTTTCGGAGGCATCTACTAAACATATTATATCTAAACAGATAAAAAACTTGAAAAAAATAAGAAAATGGAGTGTACTCTCATGAGAGTACAGAAAGTACAGATACAAAATAATCTTAAAAACCAACCAATCAACCTCCAAATTACTTCTAAAGACATCTAATAAACATATTAACTCCAAACAGGGTTAAATACTTAAAAAAATGAGAAAATTGGGTGTACTTTCATGAGAGTACACAAAATATATATGTAAAATAGCCCTAAAAACTAATCAATTAGCCTCCAAATAGCTTATAATGCCATCTACTAAACATATTATATCCAAACAGGGAGAAATAGCTGAATAGAAATGAGAAAATAAGGTGTATTCTCATGAGAGTACAAAATGAGATGCAAAATAGCCCTAAAAAATAACCAATCAGCCTCCAAATAGGGTTAAATAGCTAAAAAAATAAGAAAATGGGGTGTACTCTCATGAGTATAGAGTACACATACAAAACACCAAAATCAACCAATCATCCAACGACTTATAATGCCATATACTAAATATATTATATCCAACAAGCGAAATAAATTTGAAAAATGAGAAAATGGGATGTACTCTTATAAGAGTCTGAGTACACATATAAAACGACTTCAAAATCAATCACCTCTAAAGCTTCAAGGCATCTAGTAAATATATTAACTCCAAACAAGGTTAAACAACTGAAAAAAATAAGAAAATGGGGTGTACTCTCATGAGAATACAGAGAGTATACATGCAAAACATTCCTAAAAACTAAGCAATCAACCTCCAAACAGTTTGTAATGTCATCTACTAAATATATTATATCTAAACAGAAAGAAATAGCTAAAAAGAATGAGAAAATGGGTATACTCTCATAAGAGTACAGAGAGTACACATGCAAAATAGCCTAAAAAACTAAATAATTAGCCTGCAAATCGCTTCTAAAGGCATCAAGTAAATATATTAACTCTAAACAGGGTTAAAAAGTTGAAAAAAAAAAGAGAAAATGGGGTGTATTCTCATGAGAGTATAGAGAGTACACATATAAAATAGCCCTAAAAACTAACCAATCAGCCTCCAAATAGCTTGTAATGCCATCTATTAAACATATTATATCCAAATAGGAAAAAATAGCTGAAAAGAAAATGAGAAAATGGGGTGTACTCTCATGAGAGTATAGAGAGTAGAGATATAAAATAGCCCTAAAAACTAACCAATCAGCCTCCAAACTGCTTCTAAAGGCATCTAGTAAACTTATTAACTCCAAACAAGGTTAAATAGCTAAAAAAATGAGAAAATATGGTGTACTCTCATGAGAATATAGAGAGTACACATACAAAATAGTCCTAAAAATTAACCAATCATCCTCCAAACAACTTGTAATGCCATCTACTAAATATATTATATCCAAGCAAAGAGAAATAACTGAAAAATTGAGAAAATGGGATATATTCTCATGAGAATACAGAGAGTACAGATTCAAAACAACCCTAAAAAACTAATCAATCAGCCTCCAAACTGCTTCTAATGGTATCTAATAAGCATATTAACTCCAAACAGGGTTAAATAGCTAGAAAAATGAGAAAATGAGGTGTATTTTCATAAGAATACAGATAGTACACACTCAAAGCAGCCCTAAAAATTAATCAATCAGCCTCCAAAATTGCTTGTAATGATATCTACTAATCATATTAACTCCAAATAGGATTAAACAGCTGAAAAAAATGATGAAATGGGGTGTACTCTCATGAGAGTATAGAGATTACATATGCAAAATAGTCTCAAAAATCAACCAATCAGTCTACAAATTGCTTCTAAAGGCATCTAGTAAATATATTAACTCTAAATATGATTTAATAGCTGTACTCTCAAGAGAGTACAAAGAATACACACGCAAAATAGCCCTCAAAACTAATCAATCAGCTTTCAAACTGCTTGTAAAGCCATGTACTTAATATATTATATCCAAATAGGGTCAAAAATCTAAAAAAATGATAAAATGGGTTGTACTCTCTTGAAAGTACAGAGAGTACAGATGCAAAACTGAAGCAAACAGCCATCAAGAAACTTACAAACAAATTATAATGTCATCTACTAAACATATTATATCCAAACAGGCCCTAGAATTCATCAAATCCTTCATAAAACAATGTCATCTACTAAACATATTATATCCAAACAGGCCCTAGAATTCATCAAATCCTTCATAAAATAGCACCAAACATCCTACAATGGGATATACTAAATATATGACAAGCCCCACAGTTAAAATTTTTGAAAATAATGGTGTGTACCATCATAAGAGTATGGAGAGTACACATGCAAAACATCTCAAAAAAACTAGTAAAACTGTCTCCTTTCCTTTAAAGAACTCAAATGTTTCAAATGTTGTCATATTCGACGGTGAGAACAACAGAGAAAACCCTAAATTAATTAAAGCTCAAGAATGCAGGAAGAAATACCTCATGTACTCACCTATAATACCTCAATTTTTAATACCCAAGATTTAACAAATCTCTGAGGGAAGGTCAAATGCACACCGGGAGAGAGCAGGAGCCGAGCTGAGGAAAATTTCTACGCAAAAAGAAATCCCTACACTGTTATGTGATGAAGAATCTGGCACGACAGACGTAATATTTTCTCCCCACGCTGTTTTAACGGGACGAGCCGTGCCGGGCCCGGGTTAATGTAAATGGCGTCGTTAAGCGCGTCAAGTTACAACACTGTTAAGTTAAAAAAATCATATTTTCATATTGGACACGTATTGCGTAGCGATTGGCATCCGGATGTAAAGCTACATCCGGACTCCGCACGTAATATTTTCTCGTCATAGTGAGGGATTTACATGGGTCAGCGACTGAGACGGAATGAAGAGAATGCCGTCGGGTGTGCAGATAAAAACTAGAGAAAGAATGGAGAGTACTGCGGAACTCATATGTGGAGAGAAAAAAAACCTGCAATAAGTGAACATATATTACTAAATAAATATAATAAAATTCTTAAATGATCAATATGAATATTAATTTTAAATATAATCAAGTGAAGATTAATATATTTTAAATTATTATATAGTTGAACATGAACAACATATTTATATTTCTTTTCTTTTTTTTTCTTTTTTTTTTTGCTGTCGTCATATATGAAAATGAGAGAAGAGCATCACTATAAAAAGCTATACTGAACCATCCAACAAATTCTTATATACAAAGAGAAGATAATTTTTTATATTAGTCTGCAAAAAAAATTTTATTGAAATATAAATAATAAGTCACAATTTTGACGTATTGTATCTCATATAATGTTTACAATTTTTAAGTTCAACTTTCCTTTTATTTGTTTTTTTATGATAGCATGTTGTAAAGTTTATTTTATATTATTTTATTTTATAACAATTCTTTTATACTATTCTGAAATATTACCGACTTAAGATTTACTTATTTGATTTTAAAGATTTTTTATCACCTCCTTGAAATTTTTTATTCAATTTTCAGTAACTCATTAACATATTATTTTACACTAAATTAAACATAAATATTATTTAAATTCATTCATGTTTCTTAATAATTGCAAGATGTATTGAGCTGTAGTGCCCAGATCGTTCTTGGATTTGCTTAAGTTCATTTCTAATACTATTTTAGCTTTATAGTTTCTTTTCAAGTCATCCTAAGTTGTAGTGCCGAAGTCTAGCTTTTATTTGCTTTTAGTTTAAATTTAATAATCTCTTTGTTTTATACAGTTTATTTTATAAATTTATATAACTTAATTTTATTTTCATTTATTTTTAGAGGAATTTGTATACATAACACATAATTCTTATGAAGTTAGATATCTATCGCTAACTTTAATTTTTATACATCACATGAGAATTATCATCATCAGTTATAATTTTAAATTAAAATATATATTTTCAATATAAAAAAATATTAGATAAATAAATATTTTGTAAAGAAAACATATTATTACGATTTTTAGATAACATAATATTTTTTTAATTAGATATAAATTGAGAAAATATAAAATCAAAAGTAGTAAAATACATACCTATTTGATATAAAATATAAATTGGATAGAAAATATTCCTAAAAAAAAATAATAAAAGAGAAAAAATTTAATAAGTATGATAAAAAATTGGAGGCTTTTACACTCACTATCACCCTATTCTTACATATTTACAAATTAACCACCCTTTAACATCAAAATTCATTCAAATATTGAAATTCATATAGCAAAGAACTCATATTTTTCGTTTTCAGAAATTCATGATTTGATATGGTATGCAAATACATGAGTCTCATAGTTCAAAAAAATGATAAAAATGATCAAATTATAAATGCATATATTTTAGATAGTTGATTTATAAATATCCCAAAAAATTGAACTGCAAATCATATATTGCTTTGATAACACATAAAATTATAAAATCCTCACATTCATACTAACCTCTGATTATAAGTATCGGAAGAATTTCTCTTAATAAGAAGACAAATGAAGAAGATGCATAATTAGACCAATAAGAAAGAAGACAACTAAAATAGAATAGGAGAAAAATATGGTAATTTGACAAGTAAATAAGCCAGCTTAATAATCTCTTCCAAAATTCAAACGGATGAATTTGAAAAGCCAGGAAACGTCGTTATTTTCTCGGTCATAATCTCTCGCCCTTTTAATTATTTCATTTAAAGCTTTCTCAAAATGACGCAGGGAACGTCTTCCTCTCTCTCTCTGACGTCGTTATTTTCTCCCTGAAGTAATTGATGCCAGAAGAAAATAACGGAATTAAAAACTGAAAGACTTTTCAAAATATTAATATATTATATGATTATTAATATGAAATCAAAAGAAGTCAAATCAATTAAAGTTAAATCTTTTTAAAATGAAGTCAAAAGATCATATAATTATTAATATGGAGTTACGTAAAAATGAATTACAATTAATTGGAAATTATGATAAATTTTAAAATAATTAATGTAAACTTAATTATATATAATTAAGTTCATTAATTTATTTTTAAAATTTATTGTTATATATTATATGATTAAGATTGAAATCATCAAATCATTAAATATAAAATGAAAAGCTAAGATTTACTATCCAAAGAAACGCAAATTATTTTTTAATAGTAGCGTATATATATATATATATATACCAGTTAGTTTTAACATCAGTTAATATATATTTATAATTGTTATACATATAAAAGTTGGTTTAACAATCGTAAATATCTCTATACATATAATAGTTATATATGATGGCTACAAAATTAATTCTTATTAATTTAATTAATTATTTTTTTTATATTTATCAAAAATATAGAGATTTTTTATTTATTAATTTATTTTAGTTATAAATTTTAGGAGTTCTTTTTTTATTTTAAAGTATGTATCTCTAAAGAAATCTTCTTAATTATATATAATCTAGTTAAACTAATTTTAAATTTAGCTTTTCTTTAAATGTGATTAATTTATTAGGTGGTGTTGAAATAATTTTTGTCGTCTATCCCTCCAAAAATTATTGTTGCTCATCTCAGTTTAAGTATTGCCAATCTCGTGCTTTAGTATTTTTATGCTTAAGCGATTCTCATATTGCTTAAAATATGCTCCAAGTTGGTCTGCTCTCCATCAGTTAATTTTATTTTGTATTCTCTTATAATAAATGGAATGACAGAATAATAATGAGGGTCAACAACTATAGATAAACCTTTTTTATTAAACTATGATATATATATATATATATATATATATATATATATATATATATATATATATATATATATATGATTTGTTATATTGCTTACACTCTTATTCATCATAACAAATAAGTTTTAAATTACTCATTGGATTATATATACAAGAGTTACTTAAAATTTTATTAAAATTTTAAATTGTTTACCTTACTATAAATATGAGGTCCTCTCTCAACTTTTAAGTAGATTTGAAAGAGAAAAGTTACTATTTATTGTCAAATAAATCTAATAACTCAAAAAATTTGGGGAACTATCTTTGAATAATCAATGAATTATGTTCAAATATTATTTTGTTTAAACCATGATAAAATATTATTTAAGTTTAACTTAAAACTTAATATAATACTACATGATAGTTTGAAGATCATTTGACCATTGTTCGAAGTTAGTTCAATCATGTTTGATGATATTTCAATCGTGGTTTGAAAATAGTGTGTTCATGTCTTCATTATAATTGAAGATAATTTGATCATGATTTAAAATGTTATGAAGATGATTTGATGATGATTCTAATAAGTTTGTGATAGGTATTATGATGCCTAACGATATTCTAGACTTAGGGTTTAGACTTTAGAATGCGAATAATAAATTCAAAGCTAAATACCTAAATGTATAGGATCAACCACCATGAATAGATGATAAACGGAGCTTTCCTGAAACTTTGTCATAGCGCAAATATACTTATTCTATGATTACTAAAAAAGAGATGTCAAGAAGAAGAGGGATCGAAGAACTACTATGATTGAAAGCTTGAGTAATTGTTTAATGAGAACTTCAATACATATTTGTAATAAGTAAGTATTTTTCTCATAAATAAACATTTGAGCATATTTCTTTAAGATAATAACTAATTAACATATTTCTTCAATTATGACTATTTTGAGGCATATAAAGTCACATTTTTTTAAAAAAAGTTTGTGTAATTATGTCCACACACAAATTTGACCTAATAAATCCAAGCCACTAAATTTTTTTTTTTAAAAAATGAATATAACTATATATATTTTAATTTATTCATGTATTATATATTATTTAAGATAAATTTAATAATTTCAAGATTCATGATAATAAAAAATTAAATCATTATTTGCCAATTATTAGGCTAAATCATTATTCATGATTAATATTAATAAAAAAATTATGTTAAGCGCTCGTGTTTCATTCTTGGATTGGAGAACTTTAAAATAATGATATATGTTATTCAAAATTTAAAATGACTCATTTGATTAATTTATCTTCAACATAATTTTTATAAAAAACAAAAATTAAATTATTTTTGAAGGCAAAATATTATATTTCAAGAATATTTATACCATAAAACTATGGATTTAAATATAACTTAAAGCAAAAAAAAAAAAAAAAAACATTTACAGCCATTTCGAAAACAAAACAATGAAGTTTGAAAATATTAATTTAAATCCATAATGAAACTGAGAGCATATTTAATTTTACTCACAAACATATGACTATTAACACATATGATGCACCTCACACAAACTCTTTTCATTATTCTTTCAATATTTGTAACAAAATTATATAAAATTGCACAGAACTCCATAAAATTATTTGGCTTTGTGTATGTGTAATATTATACATCCAAATGTTTTGAAAGGAATTGCAACTTAATGAGCAGAGAAAATTATTAATTTAAATCACACATTTTATAATTTATCGCTGGTTATTCTAACAAGAAAATAGCCATCTAATAATTTTAAAAAAAATCACTTACAACCTATCATGTAATTTTTTAATGCTATGACTTAAGGACTATAGCATTACTCGTGTTTTATATAGCTCTGCATGCAAGAAAAATATGTAATGATATTTTGTCCGTCACTTGGCATAAGCGCAATAACTCTATGAGCAATATTTTTTTTCCCCATCAAATTGACGACAAAAAGTATGATAATAGATTAAGATTTTTTATTTATATTAGTATTACACAAAATTCCTCACATACGAAGAAGATTTTGCAAGAAACAAAAGAATTTTTATATTAAAATTATTAAAAAAAATAATGAAAGAAATAATCTATCATAAGATTATAGAAATTCATATTATCCATCTTATAAAATATGAATGCAAAAGAAAAAATTATGAAATGTTGGATTGCATGCTTGGCCTTTATCAGCGTGGTTGAAAATATTAGAGAAGTGATAATTGATGATGAATGTGAATGTCGATTGATGACTATAAAAGGTGGTCTAGTAATGATGATCATTGATTTGTTGATGAAGAGTGACAGTGAATATCTATGTCAGTTAGTCGAAGATGACAACAAATAAGATATAATAATCGAGTGATAATGATTGAACGATAATGTCTGAGTGATAGCAATTTTAGGTGATAATTATCAATATCGAATGATTGAGCATGCTTTAAAAATTTTCAAATCTCCGAGGTTTCTCTAATTTTAGGTCTCTTATATATAGCATAAAGATCTATTTATAATGTTTTAAAAAAATATTTTGATTATTTTACCCAAACTTCACAAATATTCCATTGGATGGTCAATTTTAACACTTTGATATGTGGGCTCTGAAAATTTGCCACCGACCTCTCGATGAAGAGAGTAAATTAAATATAGGTGAAATTTTCAGAAAGCACATGGAATAGTAGATAAGACACTAACCAGAGATTTCACCCTCATTTTGTGAGGACTTTAGATCTGGTTTCAGGTTTCCTATAGGCGCAAGCACCTATAATTAATTACCTCTCTTAATAGTGAGAGAGCACTTTCAATTAAGGCTAGTCGATGAATTGTTAAATAACGAGTATATAATAGCAGTGAGTGAAATTTAAAATTATGAAATTTATCATTTTAATTTAAAACTTTTGGTTAGGGGAACGATGGTGCTCCCGATCTAGATCTCATGGTTTCATCATCCTAGGCTATTGTGGTTCCTAATCTACTTAGTTAGAGGAGGTAGTCGACCCAACCTGATAGAAGGATCCTTGTCAGCAGCCATGGATTACGTCCAAGCAATCCTTATAGACTTGAGGTGATATTTGTTAAAGGAGACAAGCTTAAGTCCACCTTAGCTAACATAGGGCTTTTTGCCCAATCAAATTACATTATATAGCTCACAGCTCAAAGAGAAAAAGCCATTGGGGAACATACGGGTTGCGGCCGTGACCTTAATTTAGTGGTGTCATGTCGCGGTGAACCACTCGGTCGAGGGCTTTGGTTTTAGGGTATTTTGCATCTGTACTCTGCACTCTCGAGGTAGATCATTTATAACCTTTTTCAAGTTTATTTTACCTAATTCTTGAGATTATGTTTAGGGCATTCCAATGGAAGCAATTTGAAGCTATTTGGATAGTTTCTGGGGTATTTTCTCTATATGTACTCTCTGTACCTCTCTTGAGGGTACAGAACATTTAGGACCTTTTTTCCAGTTTATTTTTCCTGTTCATTGAGATTTTGTTTAGGACATTCTAATGGAAGTAATTTGAAAGCTATTTGGATGGTTTCTGTGAGATTTTTGGCATATGTACTCTCTGTATCTCTCTTGAGAGTACAGATCATTTATGACCTTTTTCTTTCTTCACGTTCCCGAGTTTATGTTTAGGGTATTCCAATGGAAGCAATTTGCTTGGATGGTCTTTAGGGTTTTGGCATCTGCACTCTCCTGCACTTTCTTGAGTACATCTTTTATATTTTCTAAGCAATTTGGAGTTGTATAGATTTGACATCCTTTTCTGTACCTCTCTTGAGGGTACGATCTTTATGACCTTTTTTTCAGTTTATTTTGCCTGTTTCTTGAGATTATGTTCATTACATTCCAATGGAAGCAATTTGATGACTGTTTGGATGATTTCTGGGTGGTTTTTTGCTTCTGTACACCCTGTACCTCTCTTGAGGGTATAGAGCATTTATGGATTTCTTTCCCAGTTTATGGTTCTTCAGATTACGTTCATTACATTCCAATGTCATTTATGGCAAAACTTAATTTATAATTTTAAACTTAACATTAAATAATTAATTTTACTTTCTATTGTTAGCACTAGCCAACAAATATTTATGATCATCGAAATTATGATTATATATTTAAGCTCATGGAGTTAATAATTTCTAATGTCAACTATCAATTGTTTGACATCCGATCATTCTGACATTCAAAAGTCTAGATTCATATCTATTACATTATATTAATGTATTCTTCATTTTGGAAAAATTAATCTTTTGAGATCAATGAGTTATTAATGAATCATTTGAACTAAATCCTATAGTTCTTAGATTATATTTTTCAGTCCCAAACAAAATATAGCGTAAGCGAACTCAGCCCTAAATATATTCATCTTCTTGGGCCAGTCATGGTGGTCAGCCCAGTTCACTGGGAGTTTGTGGATTGCCGCCTCCATGTACTTGCAGATAAACATCCATGATCTTGTTGACGGGTGGCACTCACTCCATTTCGATTGGCCATTTTTGGATTGCTCACAAAATCGCGGCGATCTTCAACAAGTAATTTGATCTGAATAGCCAGAACATAATCTCAATAAGTTGGCCCAAAAAAATAGTTAAGAGGAACCAAATTTGAAAACTGTTCTTACAATCTCAGGAAGAATGCTCTTATGGGTTGGTTTGGGTAATGAGTCATAAAAATACCAGGCCCCTAACTTAATATGCCCAACCAGGAGTGTCCAGTGATGATTATCTATAACTGGCAGTAAGATTAACTCAGCCCTCGACATACTGTCTGCAGTGATATGTTGGATGAACATTTTGCTTTCCGTCTTTAGGCCGTACCTGGCATAACTCTGCAAGAAAAGAAGAGAACGATTATAGATTCTAGCTTTTTTCTAAACAAATAAGAATTGAATCGTAATACCCAACATTCCTGTGGGGTAATATACCAAATGCAAGCATGAAATGTACAAATAAGGGACATACAGCCCCGAACAGAGCGAATACTTCTCGGCCAGTAAGAAGGCGAAGGCATCGACGTGTGCATCTGATAGATACTGATCTGTCAGCAACTCATCGATCTACTCTCGTACAATAAGGATATTCCCAATCACGAATACAGTATCACTCCTACAAGTGAGGAATATTTGAAAGCGAGCTTAATTAAATGAATTGGGTATTTTATATACGAAGATGGAGTTGACTGAAGAATGTATTCCTTGTCCTTGAATTGAGAGCACGACGTGTCAATAAGCTGGAGCATCGGCTTAGGCAAGACATCTCTGGATGAGAAGTCTACAAATTGATATGCCTCTACTGGCTGGAACAAAATTACTGACGATGAAAGTAACTGATGAAGAGCTAGATTCACTATGAATTAAAGATCGATCTACTGAGATGATTCATATCTCTGACTGATACTCCTCCACCATAATGATAACAGTGTGTGGGTCATCAACCTTTATTGGCTCATCTTTGCGGATCTATAAAAAAATTTAGTGAAATATATTTCTTTTATCTCAAATTTAAAAGAAAGTAATTTAATACCTCTCGTGTTCTCATCTTGAATGGAGGCCACCATCACTTTTCTTGCTCTGACTTCCTATAAGTGTGTGAAGGGGAACAAACCGCCTCTTCCTCCTCCACCAGCCTTCACACCGCGTTTAATCAGCTTCGCTTGTAGCAAGTCATGTGTGTAGTGGCGGCCTCCACAAGAATTTCACCTACAGTGAACTCCACATGGGCTTCCTCGTTGGAAGTATCCAACTCTAGAGTGGAAGCTCCTGTGGTAGCCTCCACAAGAGCTTCCTCTATGGTAGCGTCATTAAGGGCTTTCTAAGTGGTAGCCTCCTTAGGGGTACCCTCCACAGGGGAAGCTCCTGCGGAAACCTTCTCAAGAGTTTCCCCTGTGGTGACCCCCACAGGAACCTCCCCTACACTGGGGGTGGTAGGACCCCGCTGCCTGGCAAGAACTTCCTCGATAGCAGCAACCCACAAATCAAGCCCATCCATCCTCTCATCATTGTTGCCTAAAAGGCGATCTTGTATCTTTCAAGTCCACAGAAACAGTATCCTCTCCACCGCGCTTGTTGTGGGGTAGTAGTAGAGGCGTGCTAGATACACTGGATGGGGGAGAATATCGAGGAGAGATATATGTAGAGTCTGTGGGGGCTGAACTCATTGGACTTAAAATGAGATTGCTATCGGGCTCGACATGTGTAGATTGTTAGGCAGGGGATACTGATTTAAGGAGCCGGATCATATCTTCTAATATGTCCTCGAATGAAAGGCAGACTTGTGTAAAACTGATAAAAAAATGTGAAGACATACAACATAAATAAAGACATTCTTATATGAACTAAGTGATATTATTATATGTCACCTAGTGTCCTCCCAAACCAGTGAAAGCATTATTTGGAAACTATATTTTTGCCCATCGCAGTATATGTGGCTTTGCAAATGGAAATGACGGGCTTATGATGCTTATGTGCTCAGCCGCCCATATCTACAATGAATATTTAAAACAGTTAACTTCAATGCATTAAATTACACATTCCTAGAGATATAGAATATACCATCAGAAGATTGACAAAGCCACTCATGTAACCGGCTGCCCTCTAGGTCTAAATCTAAGATGTAATAACATCAAATTGGGAAACTAGAAAGTCCCAAATGGCCTGTCCAGTTGTATTCAGCAAATCTATCTATGTCATCGGCGTAGGCAATCAATTTCGATGCCACCCTATAGTTGTGATATACAAAAAATAGATTTAACAGTAGAAAATATATGTCTATTTACCTGGCTATCTACAGAGCAACCATCCGAATGCTCAGTTGATTATTGTAGTCAGATGAGCGAGCTGCGACGGATTTTCCATAAGACCTTCTCCCCTCTTTGGCATCCCTATCATCACTACAACTTCATCGAGGTGAAAGAATGCACACCCAACGAAAGCTTGCTTTTCTATGTCCCGAGAAAACATGATCGATGTAATGGCGGAGTCTTGCTTAATTCCATGGATTCTAATGAATTTGATGAAGCCTCTTTAAAATGTCCGTTTCGGTAAAGCGTCTTTGTAATATTATACAGTTCTTACAATGGTAGGCCTACATCTCAAAGTTATTCTTTTCCTAGACATGGTAAACTTTAAAAAGAAAATTCAGTAGGTAATGAGTACAGATGCAAATCACCCATCAAAACCAAGCAAACAGCTTCCAAATTATTCCTAATAGACTTTACAGATGCAAAAAAAACTCCCAGAAATCATCCAAATAGCCTCCAAATTGCTTCCATTAGAATGCCCTAAATATAATCTTAATAATTAGGCCAAAAGAAACTGAAAAAAGTAGGTCATAAAAGATCTGTACCCTCAAGAGAGGTACAGAGAGTACAGATGCAAAATACCCCCCGAAAATCATCCAAGCAGCTTTCAAATTGCTTCCATTGGAATGCCCTAAATATAATCTCAATAAACAGGCAAAATAAACTAAAAAAAGAAGTCCAAATGATCGTACCCTTAAGAGTGCAGGAGTACGATGCCAAAAAACTCCCAAAGACCATCCTAATAACCTCCAAATTGCTTCCATTGTAATGTAATGAACATAATCTAAAGAAGCAGGCAAAATAAACTGGAAAAAGAAGTCCCTAAATGCTCTGTACCCTTCAGAGAGGTACAGAGAGTACAGATGCAAAAAATCACCCAAAAATCATCCAAACAACCATCAAATTACTTCCATTGGAATGTAATGAACATAATCTAAAGAAGTAGGCAAAATAAACTAGAAAAAGAAGTCCTTAAATGCTCTGTACCCTCCAGAGAGATACATAGAATACAGATGCAAAAAAATATCCGAAAATCATCCAAGCAGCCATCAAATTGCTCTATTGGAATGTCCTAAACATAATCTCAAAAAATAGGCAAAATAAACTGGAAAAAAAGGCCATAAATGTTCTGTACCCTCAAGAGAGGTATAGAGAGTACAGATGCAAAAAATACCCCAGAAACTATCCAAATAGCCTCCAAATTATTTCCATTGGAATGCCCTAAATATAATCTCAAGAAGAATGCAAGATAAACTGAAAAAGTATGCCCTAAATTATCTATACCCTCGAGAGAGGTACAAAGAGTATAGATGTAAAATACCCCCAGAAACTATCTAAACAGCCTTCAAATTGCTTCCATTAGAATTCCCTAAATATAATCTTAAGAAGATAAATGAAAAAAAAGAAAATGATCTGTGCCCTCGAGGAGTGCAGTACAAATGCAAAATACCTCCCTCGAAACCATCCAAATAGCCTTCAATTTGCTTCCATTGGAATGCCCAAAATATAATCTCAATAAACAGGCAAAATAAATTGGAAAAAAAGGTCATAAAGATCGTACCCTCAAGAGGTATAGAGTCTGCAAAATACCCTCGAAATCATCCAAGCAGCTTTCAAATTGCTTCCATTGGAATGCCCTAAACATAATCTCAATAAACAGGCAAAATAAACTGAAAAAAGGCCCTAAATGTTCTGTACCCTCAAGAAAGGTATAGAGAGTACAGATGCAGAAAACATCCCAGAAATTATCCAAACAGCCTCCAAATTACTTCCATTGGAATGCCCTAAATATAATCTCAAGAAGAATGTAAGATAAACTGAGAAAAGTATGTCCATGATGATTCCCTCGAGGAGTACAGTCTGAGCAAAATACCCCCCCAAAAAATCATCCAAACAGCCTTCAAATTGCTTCAATTGGAATGCCTTAAATATAATCTCAAGAAGAAGGCAAGATAAATTGAAAAAGTAGGCCCTAAATGATCTGTACCCTCGAGAGAGTACAGAGAGTACAGATGCAAAATACCTCTCAGAAATCATCCAAACAGCCTCCAAATTACTTCCATTGGAATATAATGAACATAAACTCAGGAACCAGGCCAAAGAAATTATGAAAAAAGGTCATAAATGATCTGTACTTTCAAGAGAGGTACAGAGAGTACAGATGCAAAAAAACTCCCCAGAAACCATCCAAACAGCCTCCAAATGTTTCTATTAGAATGTAATGAACATGATCTCAAGAACCAGGGTAAAGAAACTAGAAAAAAAGCCTTAAATGCTATGTACCCTCGAGAGAGGTACAGAGAGTACAAATACAAAATAACCTATTAAAAATAACCAATCTTTCAGACGGTGAGAAGAAGCAGTAAACCCTAAATTCATTCAAGTTGGGAATGCATGTGTAAATATCTCATGTAGTCGCCTACAATACCTCAATTTTTGATTTCTATATCGAAAGGTGGGACATGCCGATCAAGAGGGAGCTAAGGCGAGAAAAATCCTTCATCGAAGAAAGCCCTAAAGCGTTACGGCGGCGAGGAATGTCGAGCGGCGATCATCTCGTTCTTCTTCTCCTGCTGTTTGAACGAGACGGGTCGGGTTAGGCCAGGGGAAGCATAAATGGTGTCGTGAATATGCCATCCCCTACGTTCGTTATCGCTCGTTAGCGATAAAATGAGGAAAAAAATCGACCGGCCATGGATTGGAGTCCGCACGTAAAGCTACGTGCGGACTTCGGACGTAATATTTTCTCGTGACGACGGGATAAGTGGTAAGGGTGGTATGAGAAAGATGATGTGGCATCTTATTATTAGTCGAATGAGAGTTGAAATCATGAGAATGAGCGATTGCGAGTCCCGAGGCGTTGACTGGATGTGATAAAGAGATAATTATGTGAATTTATCTCAAAATACGTGCTAATTCTGATAAAATTTTAAGTGTGATAACCTAAGTTAAATTGGATGTCTATTCTAAGTAATTTTGATGTTCTAGATGCAATGGTACTGTCTATTTTGCGATCAGAGATCATTTTGTTCAATTCGATGATGAATTAGATCACTTTCGGTTCAAAATACACGCCACTTCCGGCCACTCTCAATACTTGCGCTCCGAATTGAGCACAGATAGTCTCGTTTAGTAGATTTCATTATTTCAATGCTAATGGAATGATCAATTTTATGAATGGTGGTCATTTGGGCATCATCGCAGCCTCCTGACTCTGATATGCATGTTGGCATTTCAATGGGCCGATCTCTTGATTAGTCAACCGTTGGATTGTGTAATATTTATATTTCAATTAATTTCAATATTTTGAATGTGATGGTGAAGTTCATTCATTGATTGGAGGTCGTTTTGACTAGTTTTAATGATGTTGAGTGTAATTTATCTCCATTTTGCGCATTGTTGCATCTAAAGTCGATCAGCTCGACTCAACTCATGGCGTATGAATGGAGGTCAATAAATGCCCCCAACAAATGCAACTCACACATAGAGCGAGTCATGTTTATTGAAAATTGATTGACCCTTTGGGCTGGCCATATATCTCATATCACTTTAGCTTCAATTTTAATAGCTTATGGAGCTTTAATGAGATTTATCATTGTATGATGCATTGTATTTAGATGAACTAAGTGATAGAATTGATTGATTTGTCCTGATTGACTTATCGGATAGATTAGAGCTTCGTCCACCATCTACTCTCCACTCCAATGAGTTTGTTGAATATCTCTTTCTTTGGTGTATTTATAGATTTGGATTTTTTTTTACCCTAGCTTCATGCTTGATTAGGTTGGATGGAGGAATTGGTTCATTTTCTTTAAAATTTAAAATTCTTTTTGTCCTTGTTATAAGCTTGGACTTAATGAAGGATTGACCTAATTTATCTATATTGACTTGTTAGAAAGTGCATGTACGCCCTAAGTCTTGTGCTTGCTACTTTGATAGACTCATTGTAGAGTACATACAGATGACCCAGCCTTCTGGTTTATATTAGGTCTATAATATTGAGTTATTAGTATAGCAATATGTGTTTTAATAAACTGAATAATCACATAATTCCTTTAGTTCGACCATTAGATTTGTTTGAACTATGGAATCACTTCCTCAATCCTATGTTATTTGCTTTGGCGGACTTGATGAGGGAATTGGCTTTGATCTATACTTTGTGCTTGATCAGCTCACTTGGAAAGAGATTGGAATATCACCTTGTAGGAAATATATAGATTGATTTGAGGGAGCTCTAAATTGAGAGTTTCTTCATATTGTCTTAGTCCATCGATCAAGTAGAAAGATCTTTTGGATTGTTGCTTGTAGTTACTAAGCAAGATCTGGTTTGAGATTGAATAGCTATCATCATCGGACTGACGAGCATGGGTTTTTTTACCGTGGCCTTTCCTTCTGGTTTGTTGAGTGAGGAGAGCATCAACAATTCCACCATTTGTGGGCTTGTTGAGTCCGACCTTTAAAACCTACTCAAGTCTTTGACTTAAGTTGTGATGGCTTTGTGGTATTTTCATCAGTCTAACGAACGGAGGCTCTTTCACTACGGCCTTGTCTTGTGGCTTGTTGAGTGAGGAGAGTGTCAGTAACTCGACCACTTGTGGGCTTGTTGAGTTTGACCTTTAGAATCCATCTGTGTCCTAGACTCGAGATGTAGAGGTTGATATTTTTCCAACTTAGTTGATTGAAGCTTCTGAAATCAGGAGTTCTTCTGACTTGATTTTCAAAATGTGATGAATCTTAGAGACAAACTTTTGATATTTAAGGCTATCTTTCATTCTGCTTGATTGATTTTTTTTGTTCTTGCGAGAGCCTACAACTTTGATCATAATAATTTTAGATATATTTAGGGATCTCGGCAAAAAAAGTTGATGTCAACCTGAATATATATACAAGAAGACTTCCTGTTTCATAGGAGAGGGTTAAACAACCTTGATCATAAAAAAGCCATTATCTAATAGGGGGATTGTAGATTAGTTCAGAAATATATTACAAGGTTTGATTTTTTATTGTGAAATAGACATAATATGTTTTTCAATCATAATATGTATCTATCTACGGATCACAGCTTAAAGCATGATATCGACTTAGATAAATATATAAAAATGTCCCCTAACATAAGAGCTTTTCTAGTAACTATTGAGAGAATTTGGAATGTCTTTTGTCCTATATTTTGTACTTTCAGACTTGTTGAACACTTCCCCTTGAGAGTTTAAAATTTGTATTTATCTCTTGTCCTGGCTTTGTACCTTGGTGGACTTAATGGAGTTGATGGTTTGTTGTTGAGATGAGAACATCTTCGATCATATGTATTATGCCGAACTTGTTGAAGATTCAATCTCAAAATTTGAAATTTATATTTTTCTCTTATCTTGGCTTACCTTAATGGACTTGAAGGAGTTGATAACTTGTTGGTGAGATGAGAACATCTTGGTCATATGCTTTTATGCTTTGATGAACTTGTTGAAGATTCAATCTGATTTATATCTTATATTTCCTTCTATCTTGACCGTGCTTTGATGGATTTGACAAGGAAAAATGAATTGTCTTGAAGACTTGTTAGGTGATATGAAATTGTCTTCCTACAACTTTCTACTTTGGGCTTATAGAAGAATATATCTGCGTAACGTAGCTCTCAGAGCTTATGTTGGGTCAATGGTGAAGAGTCATCAATCTTATGTTTTGCACGTAAGGGACATACTGATGACATAACTCCCTTAGTTCAGCCTCTGGCTTTGTACAAACATTGGGATGACTTCTTTGGTCCTTTGCTTTCTGCTTGGTTGGACTTACTAAAGAAGCTTAGGTCTTTATTTTCTACTTTAACAAACTTATTGAAGGAGTTGACATTTCTTATTTAATATTGATACCAAACTTCGGCTTCATGCTATCTCGGTGAGAATCTTTTGTTGGATTTTAAAAAATGACCTTACAACCATTATGGATTATCTTCTAGTCGGGCCACTTGAACTTATCAAGTTGGAGGATTTGGAGATTTAGATTCTCTTATCTTTGAACTAGCAGTAGGAGGATCTCTTCTTGGCCTTTTGTATGTTGAGTAAGCAAACTTATCAATGACTTGGTCATATTTGGGCATATTGAGTTCGACCTTATGCACCCACTTGAGTCATGGACTTGAGAAATTGATGGAAGATTTTATCATTGGGCTAATGAGATAGGAATCTCTTACTGTGACCTTTATGGCGTGTTGAGTAAGCGCTGGCAGGCATATTTGGGCTTGTTGAGTCGACCTTATACACCAACTCAAACCTATATTTGATTTATGGATGGAAGATGTGTCCTCAACTTGATTTATTGCAATTTGCAGATTTAAAAATTTCTCTTTTAGTTAGCAAGACTTTGAAATTTATGAATTGAATACGTAATTTGAATAAGTATATGAGAATCTCAACCTTAGGCATAATGTCAACTCAAATACCAAAAGGACCCTTGTCTTATAGGAAAACCTAACATTTTATTATAAAATTTTAAAAATACCCCTATCTAATAGGGGATTTTTATTATTTTATAAATATATTCTTATATCACAAGAGAATTTTCATGAAAAACTTACGAAAGCTTTAAATACGATATTCATTTGATTATACTTTCATGTATAATACTTCTTTAGATATCGACTATTGATTGGTGGTATTGGTCTTTCACCTTTGAAATCAACGAGTTGGTAAGCGACGGGATCCCTTGAATGACTCTCCAAGGTGTCGACCGTCAAAAATTTCATCATATAATACATTTTTCTTAGGTATCCATTCTTAGAGGGCTTTATTTATGGCGGATCTCTAAGTGCAGTCGGATGTCACGCCATAGTCATTCTTTAAGGTAGTTTCACTTGAGGCTTTGACCTCCAAATTTGCTTACCTTTTGTTTGACCTTTTTTGATGATGAATTCTTGGATCTATGGTCCAAGTGTCATGCCTCGATGCTCACCATGGGACTTGAATTAGTTGACTTCTTTCGGGGTTGTGGGAGGAGGTCTCCTTGGATGAGCAACTCTTGTCTCCCTGATGACAAGACTTTGATATTTTCTTTTCATCAATCCTTTCTTTTTAGAAACTTTGAGGACCTGATGTACTCTTGTATATATAATTTTGAGTTTTCTTACTAGAGAAGTTGGAACCTAATGTTGTTGAGTCTAGAATGACTGTTTGATTTGACCAGTAGAGTTGTTCTGCTCTACCCATCTTAGGCTGTCAGACCTATTATGAGTTGGAGTATGTTCTAACTATAATGATGTTGTGCAATTGGTGATTCAATCAATAGTTATTGAGTTCACAACTAAGCATTCCTTCTCCTCGCTTTTGTGATGATTCTCCTTCATAAATATTAAGTCAACATCATTGAATTCGTTTTGTTGATAATGTTGAGTGAGAAGTTTGTCTATATGTCTCATCATATGGATGACTTCTTCATAGAATCATTGATTCCCAATTAAGGAATTATGGTGAAAATTGGCTTTTCTCAAAGAGGTAAACATGATTGGTGATGAGATCTTCTTAGATTCTCCAAGGTGTCAACCGTCATGAGCTTTATCACCAAAGTTCATCCTTTTGCATATCCACTTTTTATGAAATTTATCATAGGTAGATCTATGGGTATGCACACCAAATATTTCACATGTTCCTTTCTCAAGGATAATAATTTTTTTTATGAGGCTTCGACCTTTAGATATGCTTATCCCTTCTTTGGGACCTTTCGACAGCAGATTCATGGATAAGTGGTCCAAGTGTCATGCTTTAATGTTCACCGTACGAGACATGCATACTTAGTTTTGGTGGTAATTCACTCTATAAAAGATTACAGCTTTCTTGATTGAGTTTTAGTGATTTTGAACTAACATTGGCCTTTGGAATTTTGAGAACTTTTTGTGCTTTACAAACAGAGCCTTCAGATTGCAGTGATAGTTGCATAACTAATGGTTCAGGTCATAGTTATCAAGCTCATAGCTCAGTGTTTCTCCTCCTCATCTCTTTCACGACAATTACTCTTCATGAACATCAAGTTAACATGACTAAATTCATCTTATTGGTAATCCCAGTAGAAAGTTCATTTATATGCTTGATTGCTTCACCACAAAATATTTGATCAAAGTCTTTCTTGAAACTCCAATTCAGTATGCAAAGTGAACATCTCCCAAATCAGGGGGACTTTGATCAAAATTGGCTTTTGTTTTTAGGAGGTAAAATTGATTAGTGACGTCATATCCTAGAGGACTCGCCAAGATGTCAACTGTCATGAGCTTCATTAAAGGGATTATATTTTTTATATCCACTTTTGATGAAATATATCATCAGCAAATCTCTAGAAGTATACACCAGAAGTCATGCCTTTTCTTTCCTCTAGAATAATTTGTTCATAAGGTTTCGGCCTTCAAATCTGTTTATCCTTCCACCGGGACCTTTCTACAACTAATTCTTGGAAGTAGTCTAAGTGTCACGCTTCGTTGCTCACCGTGCGGGAGATGCTTAGCTTGGTGACAAGTCACAATGAGAGATGATAGTTCTCTAGATTGAGCTTTAATATTATGAGTCATCATTGGTCTTTGATTTGATTTTTTTATATCCTTTGCTACTTTAAGAGCTTTACGTACCTTAGCAAATAGAATTTTGAGTTCTCTCATTTGTGATGCTGGAGCATGACAATGCTAAGCCCAAAAATATTACTTCACTTTGCTAGTAGAGCTATTCCTTTTACCCATATCAAATTTTTTTAAAAAAAATTTATTATGGGAAGAGTACTCGCTTCTACCGGCAATATTGATTATTTCTTTTAATGGTTGCTCAGAGAAAATAAGTTGAGCCTTCAACTCAGCACTTCTTTTTCTTCTTATTCGCTTTCTAGTTAATTTTCTCCATGATGAGGAAGCTTCATCATCCCATCTCATTGGGTGAAAGATTTAACTAGAAAGTGTTCACATATTAAGGCATCAGGGATACCACTTGTCTAGAGATAATTCTTTTCATTGTTCAAGCTTTAGAAAAGCATAATCTTTCAAATACCGATGTCCTCCTTCGAAAGACTCCCTTGGTAGAAGTTGGTTGTTACACAAACTAACACACGCTGTGTGTAGAAGCTTTAGCAAAACGAGACCTTCTAGAATGGCCTCGGATAGTTACAACACAAGAAGGTGTTTTAGTATTTGTAGTTTTGATGATTGGAAAATCTATGCTATCAAATCAGGTGGTAGCACTCTTCTGTATTGCTAATTGTATTGGCCAAACAAATGTTTGCACCATACCCAAGCTAGATAATAGGATGAGTGATTTGCGAATCAACTTGTTATAAATGAAAGATAAGATTAATAGTCAACAATCAACATTTTACCTAATAATTATAAAATGCAAAAGCATTAAAGAATAAAATAATAGTATGATAAAAGTAGGCTCTATATAATTATTCATCAAACTAAAGACCTTTTTCATTCATAAATTGAGTTTGTTTCTCATTTTGACATTTATTTATTTTTCTGTTTAAGTTTCAAAATATTTTATTATTACTATAACTTATATACGACTAGTCAAATATAGAAAAAGAAACTAATTTCCAGCAGAGTCGTCAAAAATCTGAGGGCTCCAAAAATTCGCCACCAACCTCTCGATGAAGAGAGTAAATTAAATATCGGTGAAATTTTCAGAAGACATGTGGAATAGTAGATAAGACACTACAAAGAGATTTCACTCTCATTTTGTGAGGACTTTAAATCTAATTCGGGTTTCCCATAGGCTCGGACATATATAGTTAATTACCTCTCTATTGAGAGAATACTTTTGATTAAGGTTAATGATGAACCATTAAAAACAGTATATAATAGTAGTGGCGGAGTTTGAAAATTATGAAATTTATCATTTTAATTTAAAACTTTTGGTTTGGTGGAATGATGAGCAGATCTAGATTCTATGGTTCCGTCATCCCGGGCTGTCATGGTCTCTAGTCTACTTAGTCATAGGAGGTATTCACCCCAGGATCCTTTATGAAGACCATGAGGCGCGTCCAAGCAATCCTTATAGACCTGGGATAGTATTTATCTAAGAAGACAAGCTTAAGTCTACCTTAGCTAACATAGGGCTTTCTGTCTAATCAGAATATATTATATAGTTCACAGCTCAAAGAGCAAAGTCATTTAACATCGATTCGGCCGTGATTGTAATTTAGTGGTGTCATATTGAACCACGGTAGAGGCATCGTATGCCATTTATGTGGTGTCATTTATGACAAAATCACGGATGAGGACACGAGCCATGTCCCTATGGGCTTAAGATTATTTGAGTCGAAAATAATTATGCATTTGATTTGATATTCTCTTTTGTGCAAAAGCTTTTTTTAATTCGTCACCCTAGACATATAGTTGTGGATGGGTGGATGGATTTTACATTAAATTTAAATAATTAATTTAATTAAATTAAATTATTTATTTTATTTGAATATTTGATCCTTTTATAATTTATTTTAATTTGAATATATTATGATTTGACATTAGAATTTGAATATATATTTTTTATTATGAAAATCCCTCTGGTTGAAATATTCAGCCAACACAGCCATCATCGGGATATATAAGTTTGCTTAATCATTTAGTTTATTATTTCAGATCTTGTCGACTTTATTAATTTAATAATAGAGAATCAAATCTAGATTTAAACTTCAAGAATTTTGAATAATAATAACCCCTTCAGTTGATATTCTTAATCAACTCAGCCATCATTTAGGTATTGATCATTTTCTATGTTATTCGGATCACTGACTCTATTAATTTAATAATGGAGAATCAGATCTAGATTTATACTTTGAAAATTTAAATTTTAGATTATCAAATATAATCATCTTGGATATTTTGATAAAATGACTCCTCCTGTTGATATGTTCAATCAACTCAGCCATCATTGGAGAGTTAGGAGATAGTTATTATACTATCATATGACAAAATTAACTTCTCAGATATTTTCTCAAGTTGAGAAAGTTATAACAATCTCATTAGAATTTGTTAACTCAGACCTGGTTTGCAGACCCAACCAAAATCAACGTGCAACATCATCAGACACTAAGTTTAAGCATTCAGCATAGTATCGCGGCCCAGTGTTTCAAATGATTGACTTTGAATAGTTATATATATTTATTTATTCATTACGTAAGATATTTGCACATGTTATGAGGTTTTTAAATTGGATTTAAGATATCTCTCGAAATACTTGTGAGTATCTCATTTTAAGAAGCATATATGAATTTCAAGTGCGTATAAGCACTTTTGTTTTATAATGAACGCGTTACTTTACCATTCATATACACACATTCCAATACAATGAGTTCAAATATGGGATCACCTCATAATACATGTGCATCTTCAATTCAATCATTTGAAAGTTTGTACAAGCTTTGAAGCACTTGAATGAGAATAGGTTTATTCCAGATATGTATAATGGATTTATTTCCATTCAAGTATTTGCATGTATTTTGGAAATGAACCAGAGGAGTGACTTCTATAAGGTATGTGTAAAGGCATACTTCATGCAACTATATTCATACAAGTTTATATGTATAAAACTCACCCAAAATAAAAACTTCAAGCCTCTATGATTTTATCATTTAAAGAGTCTTCACATTTTCTACAACTTGACATTCAATCTTCATTTCATTTCTCATCAATTATATTAAAGGAAATAAATCTCATCAGAAATTGCCTCATGATACTCTTTAAATTTTCATGAGATGTTTACATACATCGATCTCTAAATTCTATCCTCACTATCAACTTTTGCTTAAGAATAAGCATATATTGATTGCATTAGTATATTCAGATTAAAGATCTTTTATTCCAAATTTTTAATATTCATAAGAATTCGCTATTCGTTTTGCCTTTATGCAGTCAATTTGGAATAAGTGTTTCACATTCTTTGATAATAAGATCAATAGTGGGCTCCATCTCAACAACTGCCCATATTCAAGGACAAGTCTTCTTGAATTGAATCAAACTCAATTTAGATTTTGTTCCCATTTCATAGACATGCATTGATGCTCTTGCTTAATATTGATTTCAATGTTTCCAAAGTTTGCTAGTTAATAGAAAATCCTCATTTTTTAACTTTAACTTTTAACATAATCTCTTACATCATAGCTTCATATTAATAAATTATCTTCATTTTATGATTTGTAATTGAATGTGGCCATATGAGGATTGGTTTCATTCCATGAATAGAGGAAAAGTTTTTCTCCTTCAAATTCATTTTTTCCTTCCTTTGAATTCCCTCATACAACTTCTTGCAAAGTTCAAACAAGTTCAAAGCTTTTAGGGAAAATTTTACTTGCGTGAATTCAATTCTCTTTATCTTTTCAATGAATAGTATAATATTATTGAGTGTGCATTGAAAAGCCTCACTTTTTTTATTTATCTGTTGCGTCTAGAGAATTTTATTCGGTAGATGCGAGATCTTCGTAAAAATTATCCACACAAGCGAGATATGAAACAGGTTATACGTGGAAAACTCCAACCACTCCATCGGACGGCGATCGATCCTCGATCGACGGTGTATTTTGATGATCGGTGCCATGATGTGAATTGGGTGATCTTGGATTCGTTGGATTCGTCTTGGATGGCTCGATCTATAAATATATCGAGTTTTGGTGACCATTTGGTGGATCGATCCATTTTCATGTCTCGATAGCTTGATGAATTCGGTCGAGCTTCGGATCGACTATGCTGATGTTCTATGTTCGTCTCATGAGGGATTGGTTTATTTGTAAGTTTCTTTGAAATTGGTGATTAGATCAAACATTTAGAAATGCCTTGAGATTCGTAGATCATTAATTTTAGAGGATGTCTACACATTTTTATAATCATTCTAAATTTGATTCAAATCTATCTTTGACTTTTCAACTCATTTGATACGATAAATAATGTAATTCAAATGATTGCTAAGAAATTTTATTTATGTTTATTGGCAAATTATATGCTCATATTCTTACTAATATTTAAGCCATCTACTTTCTATTGTTTATTTTGGTGTTCAAACCTCAAGCATCTTAAATTTATTTAACATAGAATGCATATCATTTAAGTCACTCATTAGTATTCAATTTCCATAAATTTATGTGTATTTGATATTATTTTACTATGTAATTGAGCATTGAAATAATCAATTTTAAGTCATTCAATCAATTTGTTCATTTAAATTTGAGCCTCTTCATCCCCGATATGACGGAGTCCCGCTTCACCGTACAAATGGTATGTATGAGTGGTATAAACTACGACCTAAGTATCTTCTACCACAAAGAGCCTGTATAAGTTACCTGCACAAAAGAAATTACGTAATTTTTCTCATCGCGTCGTGAGTGTCGCCTACAAGTTTTCTCCGTCGTGCTACAAAGAGCGTATATGGGTTCCTCTCATCAGGCCAAACACGCCGCATACAAGATTTGAATAAAGAATTGAATTTTAGATGAAATTATTGAACATGAATTAAAAAGGGCGGCTGATTTCATCAATAAGATTTAAATTAAGTTCAATTTGAACTCTATCAAGTGGTGAAGATGAACTCATTGAATTTCACAAATCCTACCTCTTATAAATCCTATTTTATTCTATCGACAAGGTGGTTGTTTGGTAGCGGGATAGAAGCAAGATTTATGCTAATATAAGCAAGAATTAGTATAATAGAATCTTTAAATCCTGTAGGATTTAATACCCATTGCACTATCTTATTTTGAATATCAATGAGTTAATAGAAAGGATTGAGTAGGATTTAGCTTACACTATGCCAAACGACAAGAACTATAGTTTTAAATCCTACAGAACTTTGCCTTATCTCCTCCACGTTTTACCCAAAGTTCTAGATTGGATGAATTCAGGTAATAGGCTGCTCAACTTGAAACCCTCTTGGCTCACGAGGGGGATTATTTTTAAAATAGGCATATTATTAACTTTAATTAGTAATTTAGGCATCAAAAAAATTTTTTTTATGAAAATAGCCGTCTGCATAACGGACACCTACAATGGCGAGAATTTTTTTTTTTTTTTTGCTTTCGGGGAGAGAGAGAGAGAGAGAGAGAGAGAGTTTTTTTTTTTTTTTTGTTTTCGGTAGGAGAGAGAGAGGGTTTTATTAATTTTTTAATTAATATAATAATTTAAAATATTTAAAATATATAATTTTAAAATATTTTTATAAAATATTTAATAACTAAATATTTATATACTTAGTTATTAATTTATTTATTTATATATATAATTGAATATATAATTTAAAAATATTTTTAATTATATATATAAATTTAGAAATTTATTTAATAATTTCTTATTAATTAATATAATTATTTAAATATATAATTTTTATTAATTTTTGTTAATATGTAATTTAAAAATATTTAAAATATATAAATAAATAATTTTTAATAAATAAATAAAAAAAGAAATAAATTATATAAATATTTTATAAATTATATAAATAAAGTAATTATATTTATAAATTTATTTAGTTATTTATATATTTAAATTACATAAATATTTAGTTATTTAATATATTTATAAAATATTTAGTTATTTATATATATATATATATATATATATATATATATATATATATATATATATATATATTCCTTTCTTTATTTATTTATGAAAAATTATTTATTTATTTATTTATTTTATATTTTATATTTTTATATTTTTGTTATTATTATTATTATAGACTTATATAAATATATATATATATATATATATATAATTAAAATATTTTATAAAAATTATTTTTAAATTATATATTTTAAATATTTTAAATATTTTAAATTATTTATATAACTTAAAGATAGTTATATAATTTAAATATATAAATAACTAAATAAATTTATAAATATATATATAATTACTTTATTTATAAAATTTTTATATAATTTATTGGCTTTATATAATAAATAAATAAATATATAAATAACTAAATATTTCATAAATATATAAATATCTAGTATTTATAAAATTTAAATTTATTTTATTTAACTAATTATATATTTTAAATAAATAAATATTTTTAAATAAATAAATAACTAATTATATATATATATATATATATATATGTTATTTATATATATATATATATATATATATATAATTACTTTTTTTTATATAATTTATATAATATTTATATAATTTATTTATTTCTTTATTTATTTATTAAAAATTATTTATTTATATATTTTAAATATTTTAAATTATATATTAACAAAAAATTAATAAAATTATATATTTTAAATAATTATATTAATTAATAAAAATTTATTAAATAAATTTCTAAATTTATATATAATTAAAAATATTTTTAAATTATATATTTAATTATATATATATATATAAATAAATTAATTAAAAACTAAATATAGAAATATTTAGTTATTAAATATTTTATAAAAAATATTTTTAAATTATGTATTTTAAATATTTTAAATAATTATATTAATTAAAAAATTAATAATTTCTCTCTCTCTACCCAAGCAAAAAAATAAAAAAAATAAAACCGTGCCATCCCTCTCTCTCTCTCCTATCGAAAGAAAAAAAAATCCTCCGTACCAGTTGACGGACGACTGGCGTAGGCCTATTTTCATAAAAAAAAAATTTTGATACCTAAATTATTAATTAAGGTGATTTTTTGATACCTAAATTGCTAATTAAAATTAATAATATGACTATTTTAAAAATAATCCTAAAAAAAGGAGGTGGAAGAGAGGCTTGGCTGGGTTGAACGGTCGCCGGATTTGTGCTGGATTTAGTACAGATTTAACTTAAATCTAACCATGGAAAAATCTTGGAATACAGTTGGTAGGCAGATTCATGGGATTTAGACGAACCGAGGCAAGTACAAAGTGGAAGGGAAGGTAGCAGCGAACAGAAGATTGATGGATGGGATTTCGCTAGCTACCTATGTCAGTCGGAGATTAAATGTCATGGGATTTGGAGCTGGCACAGTGAGGACGGGATTTTCTATCATCGGTCAGGATGAAAACTAGAGAGGTATTTGGCTGAGAGAGGTCGGATGGCTCAGGAAACGGGAAGGAAATATCGAGTAGGTGGTTTCGTCGAGCTCAGGTGTTGTTCGGACGGAAGGTTGAGCGGCTGGCTTGAGTCCTGGAGAGCATTGCTAGTGAGAGTGGAGACGATGGATGTCACTCCATGGCTTGGATAGCAAAGCGATCCCATTGAAGGAAATGAGAAGATGAAATGCGAACGAGGTTATGGGTCTGATCCGGCTTCAGAAGAAGAAAGCCTGTAAATGCTTTGCCTTTAAGCTCTGCCATAGCGATCCCGTCACCGGATCAGTGATGACCTCCTACAAGGAGACGAGGGGAGGCGCACGACATAAAAATGGTGCAACTCTTCGGCTGAGAGAGGGTTGGTGCAGCAAGGAGAGAGCCGATGGGGTCTCAATTGGGAGAAACAGGGAGGCTCGGGTTTTTTCTCCGTTCAGCTTGCATGTGTGACGACGGGATAAGGGGCTAAGGGTTGTAATGGAAAGATGACGTGGCATATTATTATTTGTCGAATGAGAGGTGAAATCATGGAATGGATGATTGCGAGTTTTCAGAATCTATTTTTCCGAACAAGAAATCTGTCTAGAGATTGACGAATATGATTAAGAGATAATTAAATTAATTTATTTCAAAATATATATTAATTTCAATGAAATTTTAAGTGTGATAATCTTAGTTAAATTGGATTCATATTCTAAGTAAATTTGATATTCCGAAATGCTCTGCCATTTCGGCGTCGTTCAATTTGATCATAATGGATCACTTTCAAAAATACGATATCCACTTCTAGCTGATAATTTGATTGTCCAATTGAACATAGTCATTTAAAGATATCATCTGGGCTAAATGACAGATAATTTCGCGAATGAAGGATTTTATCGGTGACTACATTATTGACAGACGGCCGATCTTTGATCAGAATGGCAGCAATATTTATATTTCAATTTCAAGATAAGCCTGTCATCGATCAAGATGAATGGTGAAAAAGATTTCAATAATTTTATATGTATATTGATCCAAAGTGATCAATTTTTCATGAGTAATTGACTCATTGTGTATGTATGAATGTCAACATGATAATAACAATTTTCTAATCTCACATGCATATGCTTTCTTTCTTATCAAGGAAATGGAGAACTAAAACTTATGAGTAATTTGAATATGAACTTAATCAGCTCTCTCACCACATAATATCGTATGCTTGTCAAACCAGAGACTCTTTAGGTTTGTTTAAATATGCATGATTTTTTATTTGCATGACAAAGTTACATACATGTACAGCTCATTAAAACTTACATCGATTATAAAATATTTCAAACTTAACAATTGATACAGAATCAGTCAATCAAATTGCCTCACTTCTCTTATATAATGACCCCAGGATGACAATTAATTTTGACAACTAATCTCTCGTTCTTGTACCGTACTCGTCCTCCACCTTCATTTAAGATAGCAATGGAGTTCTCGAGCAGAATGCTTCCCGCTCTTATCCTTCTCATACTTATTCTTCCTATCTACGGTATTGTTGACTATTCTTCAGGAATTAATATACAAAACTTTTTTTCAATATTATTTTTTAAACTCAGTAGTTGTTCTTTTAACAAATATACATAACTTGTATTCTGTGTATATTTGTTTTACTGGTCTGAAAAAAAAAAAAAACCTCTGAAAAAAAAATCATCAAATTTATGTAAATTTGCTTCAAGCAGATGTTGCAGTGGCAGGCGATCAGTGATGAAACAATCAAGAGTGTTCTATATTTTCCAATATATATATTTGGGACCAATTCTATAAGGAAAGAAAAATTGATGAAAGTAGAAAAAACTAGAGGTAATGAAGTTTAACTTAAGTAAGAAAACACACCTTTACTAGATTTTCCTTAGAGGCTACCATCAAGCAAGGACTCATATTAACATCAATAATCTTCAAACAAGATTAAAGGGAAGCTTTAACCATCATCCCATAAAAACCAAAATTTTAGGTGTTATGACAGTTGAGTTCATGATATATTGACCCATCTTAATTATCTTCGATCTGATATATTAACACATCTTAATTATCTTCTATTTATAAAATTTTAAATGGTGAGTATTAAAATTTAAATAGATTCTATCATAAAATCGTAATTGGATGCCACCATAAAGTCTTAAATGACATCATTATGAATTTCTGCAATTATAGGTACAAAATTTTTCAAAGATGGCTGATAATTAATATTGAAAAATAAAAGCATCTCACAATCATAAAAAATAAGAAAAAAAAGAGAAAAGAATAAGAGAAGGGAAGGGAAGAAGTTCTCGAGGTAAAAAAGACATGGAGAAACATCATTATCAAAGCCTTTCTCCATATTCACTCTCATATTCACAACAAGTGATGTTGTCATATTTCATCAATTAAGTTAAACAATATGTCTCTATTTGGTATGATACAATCAATCATATCGAGGTGTATCGTATCGTGTCAAAGTTGTAATAGTTGATAGATTATCCCAAATTTATTTGGAGAAATTTTTTAAAATATTTACAAATATAGAGTCATTTTATATCATTAAATATATAATAATTTAAAACATAAATATACTTTCATTCATATCACTAAGTTTTATAGCCAAAGAGATATACCAAACAATCATGATATAATTTCTCTCAACAATATATATATATATATATATATATATATATATATATATATATATATATATATATATATATATATATATATATATATATATATATATATAAACTAATAATTCCTACTCAACATGAGTCTTATCCTTCCTAGAAATAATACATATATACAAATAAAAAATGAGAATAATAGCTCAGTATGTTACTTGAAATTAACTGAAGTTTTCAATGCACAAAATAGAAAAAAAAGAAAATATATATTTGAGTATAACATTACATGAATAGTAAAGATATTTTCAACAAGACTGATATGATTCTTAACATATCACATATAGTGTATGGATGTAAGAAAAAAAAACTAATGCACTTAATGAATAGCTTAATACTCATCATATGAGGTTATTTATACTTATTTATTTATATAAGTGAACAAAATTTTAAAAAATCATCATAGATATAAATATGATAAAATATTGATCATGTTGCTTATTTACATATCCGCTTATTGTTTAGTAACATAGTTAGAACTCTTCATTCTTTTGATTAAAAAACAAGTTCATTTAATGATGTTAAATTGCTTACTATATTCTTCTGTCAATTTTTCTCTAATTTATGCGTTGCAAGAATTATATATATATATATATATATATATATATATATATATATATATATATATATATATATATATATATATATATATATATATATATATATATATATATATATATATAAGACATATAAGTATGATGAAAGATCAAATAATTATCTAGATGTAAATTAAATCTTTTCTTATTAATATTTCAATTTTTTTAAAAAACATTATTAATATCTAATGAATTGTGCTATTTCATTAAAATATACAAATCCAAATATATCTTGTATTAAATCATGAGCATTGAAAATATAATTAATTAAACTTTCCTAAAACTTGATTATGATTTAAATTAGATAATAAATTAATAAGAAGTCCAAAAAAATATAAAAAAAAGTAAATCACAGCTCAAACTCAATAAACAAATAATTGAACAAGCTTAAAGATGATAGTAGTACTTCACTTGGTTTTTTTACAATCCTACTTATGCTTGGTTAACTGTTAAAATACTTCATTTTCCCTCATAAATTTTTCTTGAATTTGAACATAATCAGATCTCTCACCACATAATTTTGTATGCTTGCCAAACCAAAGATTCTTTAGGTTTGTTTAATTATGTGCTCAACATTTTTTTTTTATTTGCATGACAATATTTTATACATTTAGCTGATCATCAAAACTTATATGGATTTAATAATAACCCATACTTAACAAATTGTAAAGAATCAGTTAATCAAATCCTCTCCCTTTTCATCTCGTTGAATAGACGACGCTAAGCATTGTAGCTTAAGCCTTCACCACCTTCAGTTAAGACAACAATGGAGTTCTCCATCAGGATGCTTCCCGCTCTTCTTCTTCTCATGCGTTACTGCGTATTCTCCCTCTCTATAGTATTGTTCAGTTTTCTTCATGAATATATAAAACTCTTTTTTTTTCTTAACTTGAAAGATGGCGCTACTTTTAGCAACTATAAATAGCTTGTATTTGTGTACGTTGCTTTACTGATCTAAAAAATATAAGGCAAAATTTTTAAACTAAGCATCATTAAAACGTTAATTAATAAAGCGATTTTTCAAAAAATTTAATAGAATGCGTCGGACCGGGCTGACGCGTGATCAGCGCGCCACCGCCTGCTTAAACGCGACAATTTAATATAAATAAAAAAATTTTTTGACATATGTTTTGATCATCGCAATCGTTATCGGAATTCAAAGAAACTTAGTATCGTTGAATCGCATGAAATTGTCCAATACTTTCACGTTAATTGAAGGATTGTGACGCCTTACATAAGAAATTTTGATGTATCTTAATTTAGTTGCATTTATGATTTAAATTTATATACATATATGACATGCACAAAATGAGCCTTATATATAAGCTTATATTTGTAAAATAAAAGAAAACTCAACTTAAAGGATAATTTATGATTCTCTCGCAATTTTACATAATATATATATTTATCTTAATATGAGTATTTTTTTCTTTTTTGATGTCAATCTATAAATTATTTGTTTGATTAGTAGACTTTGATCATATTAAAATTAGAAAAATAAATGTGTTGAATGCTTATTTTTAATTTTATATTTTTTTTTTGCAATTTTTTTGAACTTTGATGTGCTTGTTCGTTATCTTAATGATATGTAAATATTTGGACTATTTTTAAAAAATAAAAAATGTAAAAATCACATATAAGATACTATTGATCCCATAAATTTATTAAATAAAGACTAGAACAATGTACATCAAGGTAACATATAATCTACAAGTAGTATGTACATCTAATGATGCGTGGTGGTGGAAGTGCATCACTTCTGGTAATGTGCAAGGGCGGTCGCCGGACGGCGCAGTGATGCCGCCGACGACATCATCTTCACCGTCGCTGGTCTCGCCGCTGTCATCTAGAGGTGTAACATCCGAGCATCTCGCGAGCCCGGCCGGGAAAGGGTACTATGGGTACACCGATGCATCCGTGGCATATATACGGATGCGAGGATACATGGAAGAGCCCGCACCGCCAGACCGAAATGGACCAACATGCCTTCCGCTGAAAGTATGAGCCTGTGCTAGGGTAAGTGTATGGACCGACGCTCAAGATGGGACGATCATCCCGTGATCGAATCAAGATGTGGTCGAGAATATCATGATGCCGTGATAGAACTACTAGCTTCGCCTCAGATCTCTATACCGCTATCCGATATGTGCATGTCCTATTAAGTTTCGCATACCCTCGTAGTATTGATCAAATCGGAAATCGTAGTCCATATTCTCCCAAAATAAGCCGAGAATATATCCCGTGGCAAGATATGTTCCTCTCAGAAAAAAATTATGTTGTAAACATATAAATTTATGAATAACATAAATTTCTTTTAACACTTACCATCGTGAGCACGAGGTGAGCGGGCAGATGGTGAGCCGAAAGTATGAGGTGAGGCTGTGATCGATACCACCTCATATACCGACTCACCGCCGTCAACTGTAGTGGAACTGCACTCCACATCAACAATGGCATCGCGGTTCGCCTCCCACTCAGTATTATGGCTGGTGGTAAATGCACTGCCAACATCGCTGTCGGATCTGCTCAATAGATCAATGGTGACGCATGGAAATGCCACAGGTAGTGCGACCGAATCTTCTTGCCGCCTTCATTTTGTCGCGAATCGAAGCCACACGCGAGCAAAAGTGAATCATTTGCCCTGATCAGCCTGACGCAGGTCGAAGTCTTTTGTTAAAGATTGCCACCGATTGTAAAATGGAATCATCAAGGCTGATTGGTAACCCACGCGTCTCTTTAACACACCGCTGAAGCACTCGGTATGCTATTGTCATAGTACCGCAACAACCCCTCACATGGCACAATGTCCACTTTGCCACATCTCTCTAGTAGCCACTCAGCCTTCGGTTTAATGTTCTTGATATCCGCCATATAACGTGTGTAAATATGGATATCCGCTTGTATTTCGCAACATACATTTTTTGACACATGAACTCAGACGTAAATGCCCATAGTGATGTCTTCTTAAAATTTTCCCCGAGATGGCGCAAAAGGTCGATGTTTTGCCCATTGAAGAATTCACGCGATGCACGCACTAATCCGGAATGTCGATCGAGATAATACATAGACGTCGCCGCGAACATATAATTGGAACCAAGTCTCGTAAGTTCGATAAACCGCCTAAGAATCATCAGATTCGCTTCAACGATCGCGAAATGCTAAAGGAAACAAACCATTTAAGATCGATACAAAGAAGCAAGAATGTACCTCTCAGCATTTGCCCAAAAGTACACCATCGAGACTCAACACTGGTCTACAGAACTGCCAACCAGCTATGGATGGACCGAAAGCCCAGAAAATGCATTGAAATTGTCCTCAATGCTTGATCAATACATCGCGCTGTGGATAATCAACATAAGACAACCATAAACCGACCAATAACGATACGACTCTTCCCAACTACCAAATATACTTTGTATGGCCTTCCTGCATCCCATGCTTTCATATATGAAACTCTAATCTCAAACTTGACTATTCGACCAATGATTTCCGAGGTTTCAAGTCCAACGACATCCGATAACAGTGATGTAGTAACTAATAAATTGGGAGGTGCATCATGTCCGTTTCAAGATCAATGTGAACATGTGTGGCCTCGACAAAGTTGAAATTACCCAAGCACCACCAAGCCTCTTGCTTGCCCGAGCATGCAGACGCCACAAACATGGTCTGTTAGGATTATTGCTATGAATGCAACGTGCCGTGAACCTCGACTTATTAGAATCACATGTCACATATTCCACGCTATTTATGATTGACCATCCCTGCACTGTAAATTTGAGGTGTCCCTTGTCATGGAAACACATTCCCTCAAGTAGGTCTGCCGGAATAAAGTTATCTTCCAGAAAAATAGAATTTGATTGGAGACCATCAAAGTTTAGTTCTTCATCCCATTGTTGAGTTGATTGACAAGCTTGGACATATTCGTTGTTAGTAAACATGTGTTCCTCACAGGGCGCTGTTTTGTTAGAATATTCTCTCAATATCCGATTGGATTTGGATAATTTTCTTCACCAATCTCACCCTCACTATCATCATCAGAATCAACTCGTTATTGGGCATTGTATCCCTCATCCCCGCTTGAGGAGCCACCTCATCGAATGGTACTCATCCATGTTTACGTTGAAGCAATATCGAGTCTGGATAGGAGTCGGTATGTCTACATCTTCACAAATGACGTATAAATATAGTGTCTGGTTAATGTGAATGTTTGAAGATAAAGCAAGCGCTCTAATAAATTACCATGATGTGGTCCTCGTCGTAAGTGGTGTTCGTAAGTTTCAATTGCATGGAATTCATCTACAGATAATCATGCGCTTTATCGATAATTTGTTTGATTTCATGAAAGATGATAAGAAATCATAATGTCGAGAACTCTAGATTGATCCCGAATCAAACAATCAATGTTCAATGACCGCATGATTCGATCTTGAACATTGTTAAAATTAGGAAATTAATATAACATTTTCCCGCCAAAGCGGAAAAAATCATCACCGACGCTAAGTTCGCCACCATAATACACACTGCATACCGCGTTTTGAACTCATTTTCAATCAAATATTTGTACCGGTGAAAATGTCAATAGCGACTTGTTCTAGTTAGCTAAATTAATAGTTATCTTGTAAAATACAAATGACATCAAATATTTGTACCAACTCCATGTTCTCTATTATGGTGAATTACATGAAGAAACTATAAATGAAACTCTAGAATGGATATATCTCTTCATCAATGACTATTTTGATCCACATTTTAGTTGAATGGATCAAAAAATTGCACAAAAAAATAAAATTTATATACATAACACAATTCTTATGCATCTAAATATCTAACACTTACAATTTGATATTTAAAAATAAATCGCTTTGTCTATGAATAAAAATTTATGTATTATTAATATAAATATGAAAGTTTAGGTGCTACATATGTTATATATAAGAATTGTGCTATGTATGAACGCGTTTATATAAGAATTGTGTCTGTTATTTTACTTTTTCTATGTAAATTTATCATAAAACTACTTCAAAAAATGAAATAGTTTAAAACCTTCATCTTTCTAAATAATACATAGAATAATACATTTATGCAATAGTTTCAAACCTTCATCTTTCTAAATAGACATAGAATGAAACACTTTATTCATATACAGAAAATAAATAACAAAAGACAAATGACTGAAAAACGTGGAGCAAGAACAATGGAAAGGAACAATTTGCTAGCATCTGCAATGAAGGAAGATATATATGAAATAAACTCACAAACCGTAATAAAAAAGGGGGACAAAAGTAGAAAGATAGATTAAAGGGATCTTGTGAAGCTTACCAAACCTGTTATCTCATTACAGTACCAAAAAATAGGCACACAATAATAGCGCACCATTATAGCAAGATTTTATGAGAATACAAAAGAAACTTGTCATAGTTTTAATCTAGAATTTTGTAACAACTCACGCCAAAAGTGAAAGGGATTTGAAGTGAAATACAAAAAACAACATTCAGCCTTCCATAAAATTCATTTATTCCTAGTATTTCAATCTTAGTTTTTTCAATTATCATAAGCCACTATAACTATCTTAAACAAAATACACAGAACCGCAATTCTTTATTTTTCTAATGTACACTTCTCATGAAAATGGAAGAGTTGTTTTTTTTTTTGCGATAACTTAATGTAGCAGGTTCTATCAAGCATCTCAAAGTTTTGATAGCCTAGACACAAAACAAAAGATAGACAACTTGAAGGTCAGCATTATCACAAGGCCTATGGATGGACAACAATTAAAGAAGAACAGTTCCTTCAAATAAAGTATCATATCAAATCTTATGGAACCAAAAAATAAAATAAAATAACACACACACACATACAAGGAACATCCTAAAATACTAACAAAAACACAAACTTAAAACCATAAAACACAAAATCCAAAAGAGGGCGAATTTTGATCGGGTGCCAATCGCACCAAGCTCATATCACGCCTCTAAAAAAGAATAAAAAAAAAAGTTATCTGAAAAGGCAGAAATACACAATATATCCAACAAACAATTATAAATTAGGAATCACTAAGGGTAAACCAAGATCTCCAAAACAAAGAAAAGTATGTGAAGAAATATTCCACCCACCCAAAAATAAAAAAAATACCAATAAAACAAGCACAAACACCCATTACCCTAAACGAGATACACAAAATTAGTTAGATCCACAATATATATACCTAAATATACTAAAATACATATCACAAATGTATATTATATCACTCGCTTATTTTGAAAAAAACAAAAAACAAAAACCTTTTCCTACCAACTTCACGGATCCACAGGGCGAGATCTGGCGGTGGTCGGGGATCAGCGGCCGGATCGGGCGGTCTGGCGGCTAAAGCGGCGAAGGCCGGGCCGACGCCGATCGGCTGAGCGGAGAGCTACAAATGCGAGATCGGATCCCGATCTCTGGATCGGGTTTTTTAATAAAATCGATTCGAAGCCGTTTAAGCGAAGGCGCTGACCGTGTTTGTTTCCCCGCCTGCTTAAACTACGTGATCGCTATTTTTTTTAAATTTTGGAAAAACGCTTATTTCGCTAATTAACGTTTTAATGATGCTTAGTTTAAAAATTTTGCCAAAATATAAATAAAATATAACTTTTGATAAATAAAAAAATTCATCAAACTTACGTAAGACACAAAACGTATATGACTAATTGCCATAATCTTATATAAAATTATTTTGGTTCAAGCAGATGTTGTAGTGACAGGGAGACCAATGATGGAGCATGAAGCAATGAAGAGGCTAAGTGAAAATATTTGTGAAAATGAGAACTGCACGGTGCAAGCAAGACCATTTTAGGTAGGGCAATTGTCCAACACCAACTCTTTGCTATTGCTATGAATAATAAATCTCAAATGTGCTTTATGCCATTCCAAGATGGATTCATAAAAAAAATCTTCCCATAGTGCTTGGTTTGTCACTTTCTCACGTAATGATCCAACCAAATAAGATATGCGACAATTGTGGCTTTAGTTTCTTCTGGTTGTGTTCAACTTGAGGTGTTTGATTTATAACTTATGTTCCATGGATGAAAATAAATGAAGTGATTTTCGTTTGGAAAAATAATTTTATGTCCAAACTATGCTTGCATGCAAATTAATTTCACTTTATTTACGAATTCTTTTAAGTTATGCTAAACAACTGAAAGGGAGATATATCAAGAAAAAAACTTTTTTTTCACAAGAAGGCATGCAGTTGAAATCCTTATTTAGGTCAACTAATTACCTTCCTTCTTTCATTTCAATAGATCATCTCTTCAAAGCCTTTAGCCTTCACACTGCTCTACCTGCCAACTGTGAACAATGAGAAGAACAACTAAATGATCAGCAGAATGAACCCAGAAATGCATAAAACACATACATGCACACTAAATTATTACTTTTCCTTTCTTTTCTTTGAGCAAACAGAAAACAAACCCTAGATGTTCGAGAAAGAGGATATTTTTGAGAGCTATAACAACCAACTACTAACGACCCCTACAAAAATCACTAAAAAAGTGTCATTCAAAAGATCAAAAAGTCATCAAAGTAAAAGAAACCAGTTAAAAAATAGCGTCTTATGGAAAGGGACAAACGAGGAAAAGCTTTAAATAAAAAATGGGAGTTCTACCTCATGAATTAAGAAAAATCTTCGACAAAAGGGCTTCAAATAGCGTCTTATGGAAGAACCCATAAAAGCTGACAGTACATCGCAAGAACCAAAAATAAAAAATAAAAAATTGAGACTTGAATATAAAGAATGGAAATTTACATACATAGCATGCAATTAATTGAGATTATTACATGCGGAGTTCGGATGTAATTCTAATCTAGATTCTAATAATATATAATGACACGAGTTAATATATACTGATATGTTAATATAATATTAACTGCATAGTAATACACAATATCTATTCACAAATTAATACGTAATATTTCATAATTAATACATTTATGTATTAACTACGCATCACATGACATTATGATATTGAAATGTGAGTGTCCGGACTATGCACATAAAAAACTTTTTACAACAAAAGTCATAAACCAATGGATGGATCGAAATATTCCCGGATCCTCAAATATAGATCAATACGTAGGTTGTGGCGTCAATCAATGAAAAATGTATGAAAAAATGATTAAATTTGCTCAAATTAGATACATACATCAATTCTTTATTCTTTAAATAAATAATTTTAAATTAAATATTCTTCTTTTGGTCTACTAAATAATAATTTAAAGTCCATCTTTAAATTCTATATTATAACTTTATTTAAACATAATTCAGACCATGTTTTTAGCATATTTGAAATTATGTTCAAGCAAAGTTCTTTTCGTGTTTGAACATAATTCTGACTTTATTTGAATCCTAATTAAATATGATTTATATGGGCGTGAATAAAATTTGAAGTGGCTTGGACAATGTTAGAATCCTATTTGAACAAAATTTGAACATTATTTAAATTTTGAATATAATTTATGATAAATACAAAAAGTGCATTTCGATGACATTAACATAAAAAGTTATAAAGTTAATACAACAAAGTGAGTTCAATCACATAGCATGTCACATCATAAAGTAGAAAAGACAATTTAATCCAAATTTTATAACATAATAATGACTAATTGCGCAATAGAATTCAATTTGGAAAATTTAACACAACCACCACAACATAATAGAGAGCAGTTCAAGAGCTATAATACAACATTCATAATATAATGAATATGAATTGAGAAATTCATATTCAAGTAAGAATAATGTTGACAATCATTCATAGTATAAAAAAATGTTGTTTACAATAGAGAAAATCTATGTAGACTGATAAAAGAAAGAATTTGAAATGACCTATATATCTATATTATTGTGTTGACCTCCATGCATATTGCATCAGTCGAGTCGAGCTCACAAGACAAATTCGATGGACACGATGTGAAATTGCTAAAATACACTCGACATCATCTAAACTAGTCGAAATGACCTCTGATCGATGAACGGACTTTGCCATAGCATTCAGAACTTTGAAATTGATCAGAATGTATATATTGCACAATTCGACGATCGACCGATCAAGAAGAAAATTCATCGACGAGCCTACACGCATATCGAGGTCGAGAGGCACTGATGATGCCCAGACGACCTCCGTTAGTAAAATTGATCATGCCGTTAGCATCAAAACATCAAAACTTATCAAACGCGGTTCATGCTCAAACGAAGCCGCATGAGTATCGGCGATCATGTTTACCACGCAATTTTGAATTAAAAGTGATCCAATTCGTCGCCGAATTGATCCAAATGATATCCAATCGTGAAACAGTCTGAAATGTCATCATTACTTGAATAGATGTCCAATTTAACTAAAACTGTCACACTTAAAATTTAATCCAAATTAGCATAAATTCGAGGTATAATCTACCTAATCACCTTCTAATTGCGCCTAATGAGCATCTTGAAACTTGTTGCTGCCCTCATCACAATTAGCCACCTATGACAGCCAATTGAAAGCTACCGCGTATAGCAAAATGTGTGGAGTAGAACCCCTTATTTCTCCATCTCTCGTTCATCCCTACGAATGGCTGAAATAAAAATGGGTATTTTTTTAATTTAAGTATGCTTTAAAATATAATTAGTAAATTAAGTATCATTAAAAAAATTAGATATATATATAGTTATCCATTTAGTATGCCAATGCCAAAACATGGCAAAGCACCTTATTTGTGTGGTACAGTAGCTAGTCACCCAAATAACCAGGCTAGCTCAGAACGATGGAAAGTCGCCAGCTTAATGGGCGACTAATTTATATTATTAATTAGTCGCCTGCTAAATGGGCTTAATAAATTTTTTTATTTCAGTTGGATTACATCAAGTCATTAAGCATATTCAAGTCATTAAGAAGAATTAATATTAGACATATTCAAGTCATTAAGGATATTGACACTAAAGCTATTACCTGTGTTCAAAGAGAATTGACAGAATATATTTTTATTTTATTTTATTTGGATTACATCAAGGATCAGCTTTAAGCCCTTATCTTTTTTGCTTTAGTTATGGATGTTCTTACTTGGCATTTATAGGAAGATGTACCTTGGTGTATGGTTTTTGCTAATGACATTCTTCTTGTTGATAAGAATATTGAGGGAGTCCAAAAGAAGCTTGAATTATGGAGGTCAACCTTAAAGTCTAAATGATTTCGTTTGAGCAAATCTAAAACTGAATATATAGAGTGTAATTTTAGTTGTAGAAATTCTAGTGCTGATGTTGTGACATCGGGTGATCAAGTCATTAGAAAGAGTGAGTGATTCAGATAGCTAGGCTCTATTGTTCAAAATAATGGTGAAATAGAAGGAGATGATGATGTAATAGTAGCAAAAGAGAAAAGAGAAGAGTCCTATAAGAAAATTACTTGTGTCCAAACACAGAAGATTATCAAAATAATGTAATACAATAAAGTTCCAAGATATATACAAAGAAATGAAACATCTACTATAACACAATCCAAAAAGAAAAACAAAACATACATGAACCAATGTAGTCTGAGACAAGCCACACTATCCGAAATAGCTAATGTCTCCATCGTCTGCATGAAATCGCAATACTCACAGGTGTATACTGATCAGATGCACGTGGTGGACGATAACATAGTTGTTGTAACTACAACATACCTTCTACTGTTGATATTATATGAGCACGATGACCTGTAGTGGCCAACTATCTTGCATATACTATAAGATCTACTATTGCTACCTCTATTTTTGTCCATTGTATTTTTGAAGCTAGTGGTACGAGGTCTACCTGACCTTCTATGAAAATTGGGTGGCAGCAATTCTATTATACCTTGCTCAGCACTATAAGCAGGATAAAGAACGGTCAAGCAAAGTATGGAACTCAGCTGAATATGTGTGCTTATACAGATGCAAAGTGTAATATTGTAAAACACACATCAGGTGATTCAATCTTTTGAACCCTAGCTCAGCAATAGCATGAGGGCATGACAAATGATATATAACTATCTTATTACAACTGCAGCTACACTGACCATTATCTAATAAATTAACTATAAATGACCGGCTTGACCTACCAAATGCCTGCATCTCCCTAGGGTTGATGTTCACTAGTTATGGGAAACATCTAGCTTCCCTTTCATTACGCTATAACATGGTTGATTTTTTTTGGGTGAGCATAGATAAATTAGCCTCCTGTTGCTGAGTTACAGTGGCAAATCTTCTCATGAACACTGCAACTAAATTGTAATAAATAGTAGTGAATAATGCCTGAATTGTCAAACCACGTGCTTGTTTAAGAACACCATTGAAACATTCAGATGCATTTATAGTTATTGTACCATAGCGCATTCCACCATCATGTACTAGTTACCATTTAGCACTCAGAGGCATGTATGGTTCCTCTGATTGATAAATAACATCATCGCTGGATCTGTTATTCCACGACACTCATAAGTATCACGACACACATTGCTATTAAAAATTATTAGCATAACCGGGAAAGATAAACAAGCTATTACCTAGGAATCAATTTGTCAAAGTTGCTTTATGTCGCCAAAGGAGTAGGTACAATGAAATCCTGTATATGCGTCGATGGTATTTCTGTTGACCTTAACACTGGATCAGCTGATGTAGATGCAACATTAACATCTTGGACTTTCACATACAACACTAATATCTGATGAGAAACTTCGTCCAGTATAACGCCACGAACTTCATCATCAGAAATAGCAAACGCTATAAATCCATTACCTACCGGATAATGACACTTAAGACTGACTGTGTGATGCTCTGAATCAATGTGCAAGGATCCCATAATTCTTTGTTTCAATTCCAATAAGGTATTGTGCCGCAGAACTTTAACTAGATGATTTTGACCACCTACATAACTTCAAATGAACTGCTCATCGACACTTAATTCACTTCCATAGAATAGGATCAACGAAACAAACCCTCTATTCATTCTTCAAATAATTTAAATATAATCAATCATATTAGTATTACCTAAATTTAGAAAAATGTCATGCTTCTAAATTTATATGTAGTACAAACTACATAAATTAAAAGATATTTAACTCAATCGACACGTTATGCGAGCAAATCATCTAAGGTGACTTGCTCTAAAGGTGACTCGTTCTAATTTTATAGACCAACTGCAACCACTCAAATCCTACTAATATCATCTGAAACTATTTCACAATCAGTTTCAATAATATACCCGACATATATTAAACGTTCACACTTTCTAGATTGTATTATCACCCAAAATTATAAACCAAATCCCTTAACCACAAGTCTAAGCTCTAAACTGAAATCCTATATCAAATTCCCTAGTACACACAATCTAATTAATTATAAATGAGAAAAATTAGAGATTTATCGTGTGTTTACGAAGAACGATGGTAATGTGCGCTACAAACTACATAATCCACCGCCGAAAACTTCCTTAAAAGGAACGGAGTTGTTGGAATTGTCGCTAAAACCCAATGTTAGATTTCAAGGACTGTCAGATGGGGAGGAAAGGCGTTGAATGCAGCGGATGCGGCTGTCGGGCAAGGAAAATGTATTCGGATGGCTGTCAGGCGGCTGTCGACCAACAAAGTGTCGGGGGTCTGGCAATATGCGGCGGGTGGAGCAATGACGACGGTCAGAGCAAAGCCGACAGCTGTCAGAAGGTGGGGAGACGATCGGAGAGGAGGGTGCTCATGTGCTCGCGAAAGGGAGAAGCGGGAGTCGGCTCAGAAATGCCGATCGATCCCGGATTTGATGTCCCGAAGTTAGCTTCTAAGCTAATTAGCTGAATTGAAGCTATTCGCCCACTCAGTACTACATTACGACCGCCACACGCCACGCGACAAGCTATTTGTCCACTAAATGAGCGATTATACTTATATTTAAATTTTTTTAAAAATACGTAAATTATTAATTACATTTTAAATAATACTTATATTAAAATTTTTGCAAAAAAAAAGGGATTATTTTAAAATAGAATTGTTAATCTTAATTATCGTGGACAAAAATTTTTTTTGAAATATAGTCCGTACAACGGACGACTGGCGCCAACGTGGCTCCATGTCGGCGCCAGAAGGATTTTTTTTTTATTTTTTTTCTTTCCGCTACGGTAGAGAGAGAGAGAGAGAGAAAGAGGGAGAGAGAAAAAAGGTGGCGCTTTTTTTTTTTCTTTCGGGTAAAAGAGAATGAGTTTTATTAATTTTTTAATTAATATATAACAACAACAACAACATTTTTTAATTAATATAATAATTTAAAATATTTAAAATATATAATTTAAAAATATTTTTTATAAAATATTTAATAATTAAATATTTATATATTTAGTTATTAATTAATTTATTTATATATATATATAATTAAATATATAATTTAAAATATTTTTAATTATATATATTTTATTAATTTTTGTTAATATATAATTTAAAAATATTTAAAATATATAAATAAATAATTTTTAATAAAGGAATAAATAAATTATATAAATATTTTATAAATTATATAAATAAAGTAATTATATTTATAATTTTATTTAGTTATTTATATATTTAAATTATATAAATATTTAGTTATTTAATATATTTATAAAATATTTAGTTATTTATATATATATTTATTTATTTTATATTTTATATTTTATATTTTTATATTTTGTTATTATTATTATAGACTTATATAAATATATATATATATATATATATATATATATATATATATATATATATATATATATATATATAATTAAAATATTTTATAAAAATTATTTTAAATTATATAAATAATTTAAAATATTTAAAATATATAAATAAATAATTAGTTATATATATATATATTTATTTAATTAGTTATTTATTTATTTAAAAATATTTATTTATTTAAAATATAGAATTAGTTAAATAAATAAATAAATAATACTTAGATATTTATATATTTATAAAATATTTAGTTATTTATATTTTTATTTATTTATTATATAAAGCCAATAAATTATATAAATATTTTATAAATTTTATAAATAAAGTAATTATATATATATTTATAAATTTATTTAGTTATTTATATATTTAAATTATATAAATATTTTTAAGTTATATAAATAATTTAAAATATTTAAAATATTTCAAAATATATAATTTAAAAATAATTATTTATATATATTTAAAAATAACTTTTATTTATATATTTTAAATATTTTTAAATTATTTATTTATATATTTTAAATATTTTTAATTATTTATTTATATATATTTTAATTATTTATTTATATATTTTAAATATTTTAAATTATTTATATAATTTAAAAATAATTTTTATAAAATATTTTAATTATATATATATATATATATATATATATATATATATTTATTTATATAAGTCTATAATAATAATAATAACAAAAATATAAAAAATATAAAATATAAAATATAAAATAAATATATATATATATATATAAATAACTAAATATTTTATAAATATATTAAATAACTAAATATTTATATAATTTAAATATATAAATAACTAAATAAAATTATAAATATAATTACTTTATTTATATAATTTATAAAATATTTATATAATTTATTTATTTATTTATTAAAAATTATTTATTTATATATTTTAAATATTTTTAAATTATATATTAACAAAAATTAATAAAAATTATATATTTAAATAATTACATTAATTAATAAAAAATATTAAATAAATTTCTAAATTTATATATATAATTAAAAATATTTTTAAATTATATATTTAATTATATATATATATAAATAAATAATTTAATAACTAAATATATAAATATTTAATTATTAAATATTTTATAAAAAATATTTTAAATTATATATTTTAAATTATTATTCTCTTACCCGAAAAAAAAGAAAAAAAACCGGACCACCCTTTTTCTCTCTCTCTCTTTCTCTCTCTCTCTCTCTCTCCTACCGTAGCGGAAAGAAAAAAATCTTCCGCCAGCCACGGCTTACGGCGTCAGTCGTCCGTTATACGGATAATTAGGTCTTTATTTTTAAAAAAAATTTTTCTAAAAAAAATTTTTTCGTACCTAAACGCATAATTAAAATTAATACTAAACCTATTTTAAAAATAATCCAAAAAAAAAACCCGCAGCCTCCCTCTCCCTCCTTGTTCTCTGTCGAACGAAAGCCTCCCAATCTCCCGCTCTGCTCGCCGAATAACTCCACTTCTCGGTCTGAATCCCATCGAACTGCCTCATCTCAACCGAGCGAGCCTCAACCCGAGGGCTCCCCCATCTTCGTTCTCTGGTTAGCCTCCTTCCCTCGGTTCGAAGCCCAAGCAAGCAGCCGAGACTCTCCAGCCTCTCGATCTGACAACAAGCCGCACGCGAGTCCCGTTCACTCTCCCTGCTGTCCGGAAGAGACCCCATCGGCTCCCCCTTGCTCCCGTTCGAACGAGCTCCTCTCTCGGTTTCCCCCACCTTGCATCTCCTTTGCACGGTACAGCAACTCCAAACCGTGACCACCTCACCGCCTTCTCTAACTCCGGTGACATCGTCGACGAATCTCTCTGCCAGCAACCCCACCTTCGAAGAACTGAATTCTACTCCATCGCCACCATTAAAGATATCAAACTCCGAGAGACACCTTGACTTCCAACCTTCTGCAGCCGCTGTAGATATGTAGGATCTCCTGATGAAATCAACTATGGATTCCATTTTTAAGGTTGGATTTGGTCTTGAGCTTGAACATTGGATTTGAGGCCCAGCTTACGAGGAATCTGAAGGTGATTGATGAGTTTGTTTTCCAGCTTATACAGTGCAAGAGGGAACAGATGGAACGTAGAGTTAAAGATAAAATGAAAGGAGAGAAAATACGTCAGTCCATCGTAACTTTACGTCGACTCCAACGGCCGACGTCTCCAAGATTTTTTCTCCGTTTTAGCGATTAACCGAGCAGTAACATAACGGACGGCGCTGTTAAGGGATGGCATATTCATGGCCTTATTCACCTTCCACCGTAAGCGTCGTTGGAATCGGAAGGAGTTTAAAGAAATATATATATTTAGGGTTTAGGGTTAGTTTTTTGAAACGAGCTAAGAGAAATAGAAAATCTCATTTCTTTTTACAAAAGAACCATGAAGATGGAGAACATTGAAATAGCGGCCAATTTAGCTAAGGATGTATTAAATAAATTCGGTAATGTTTCTGTGTATTTTTCTCCTCGGTTTGTTAGTGATATTCCGATCTCGAAGAGAATATGTTCATTACATTCCATTGAAGCAATTTGGATGTTTTTTTGGTTGAATTTAGGGTTTTAGTGTTATTTTGCATCGTCTCTGCACTCTTTGGGAAGAGCATTTAGACTTCTTTTTCGCTTTGACCGCTTTCTTTTGATTATGTTTAAGGCATTCCAATGCATTTGGAGGGTTTGGATGATTTCGGTATTTTACATCAGATCTCTCGTACCTCTTTCGAGTGCAGATCATTTGGGACTTTTTTGATTTATTTTCTACTTTGGTTATGTTTAAAATTCCAATGGAAGCATTTGGGCTATTTGGATGATTTCGGTGGGTATTTTTTGCATCAGATCTCTGTACTCGAGTCTGAGATCATTTTGGACTTCTTTTACCGGTTTATTTTGCCTACTTTTTTGTGATTTTGTTTAGGCATTCCAATGGAAGCATTTGGAGGTTTGGATGGTTTCGGTGGGTATTTTTGCATCTGTACTCTGTACCTCTTTGGAGGTACATCATTTTGGACTTTTACGCCTTATTTTGCCTACTTCTTGTGATTATGTTTAGGGCATTCCAATGGAAGCATTTGGAGGCTGTTTGGATGGTTTCTGGTGGGTATTTTGCATCTTGAAGGTAAAAAACACAAAGCAAAAGAAGCCTTACAAAAAGCAAAAAAAGCCTTAAAGAGCATCACCCCCGATGAAGTTGCAGTGATAATAGGGATATGCAGGGAAGGTCTTATGGCATAGATAGAATGTTATCTGTGAGGTCGACACTTCCGGTGAGGAAGCCCTTAAAGAGTATCTTGAAGGTAAAAAAACAAAGCAAAAGAAGTCTTCTTGAAGGCATCTGTACTCTCACTCTGTACTCTCTATACTCTCGTACTCTGTACTCTCAGACTTTCGATTACTCTCAGACTCTTCTCAACTCATGGGTAACTTGATATAATACAATTTATATTTCTATGATGATTTCTTTACTTGTTTGGAGAAAATATGCTTAATTTTGATATTCAAATTATATCATATTTTAAATTTGGATCAACTGAAAAAAGTGAAGTTAAAATTTACATTATCTAAAATTTATTAATTACAGTAATTTGTATTGTGAAATATCTAATAATTACGATTAAATGATACTTGGTATGTCAAATCGGACACTAGTAATAAACCATTATACTCAGGCACATTCATAATGCCACAATCTGAAAGTATCATCTGAAATAAATTAATATTATTGATAAATTTATAAGTAATTACTAAACTAATATCATCAATACTAATATAATCTTCATTACATAATATTTTTTTTCTTCGACTTCTATTAATCTTGTTGATAGGAACATACAGGCTTATCAAATTTTGTAATGCATGCAATAAAAAATATTTCTAAAATGTAAAGTACTTTATAGAGTATATATCAAACTATGTAATTCCTGTAATGAAAATCAGCTCATCCTCGTAAGTGAGGTAGAGCCATCAATCAGAAACTGCAATTTGGTAAAATATAAGAAATTCTAGGTGTTTTATTGCATCTGTACTCTCTGTACCTCTTTGGAGGGTACAGATCATTTATGGACTATCTAGTCCGAAAATTTAGTTGGCAAATTTAATCTCATAATGTGGTGACAAATTTAAAAAACCTCTTAATCTATTGTATTTACAATATTCAGTAATTAAAAATAATTATTATATATTAAATGTTAAAAGTTATCGCTTTCGGAGAAGTTTCATTATAGTTATAACAGAATTAAATTTGTCATATTGCAATGCGACGAAAAAAATACTATTTTTTATAATAGATTAACTTATTTTATTTTTGTTTCATCTAAATAAATAGACAAGTCAGTCTGATAAGGTTCAAGTAAATATTCAACTTCATTTCACTCGAGCATGAGCATACTAAGAATACATATGAGTTAGTTTTTTTAACTGCTTTATTTTCATAATAAAAAAATAGCTAACAACAATCATAATCGTATTTTAATACATATGAGTTAAAATTAAAACTGTTAAAATATCATGATTTTACAATCAAAAATTTACTTACACCAACCACAATAACTTTACAATGAAACTTTTAAAAAAAGATAATCCCTCGACCGAATCCCTAATTTAATTTCATGCGGTAATTTTATGCCTTCTGGATAACATTTATTTTATGCATTCTACATTAATTTTATGCATTCTGCTCATAACCAAATCCATAAGATAAAAATATGATTGCTGGAGTAAAATATCATCCCAGAGTAAAATATCAGTGAAATCAAACTATATGAATTGAGAGAAAAGAAGTAACAAAAAGTAGAGTATAATATCATCCCAGATCCATAAACGATCCATTCACTTCAACAAAAACACCTAAGTCTTCGAAGCCACCAAACTGATGCATTATACAAAATTCTATATCAAACTAAATACTATTGTTCTCAATTTTGATTTTTAAGTCTCAAACAAAATATAGTGTAAGCGAACTCAGCCCTAAATATATTCATCTTCTTTGACCAATCCTGGTGGTCTACCCAGTCCACTGGAGGTTTGGTGATTGCTGCCTCCATGTATTTGTAGACAAACACTTCACAGTCGGCACTATTTTCTTGGACTGGTATCCCACTCACCATTTCAATTGGCCATTTTCTGAGATCGCTCGGAAAAGATTGGCCAGTATCTTCAACAAGTAATTTGATCTGAATATACAAAACATAATCTCAACAAGTTGGCCCAGAAAAAAATAGTTAAGAGGAACCAAATTTGAAAACTGTTCTTACAATTTAAGGAAGAATGCTCTTATGGGTAGGTTTGGGTAATGAGTCGTAAAATACCGTGCCCGACTTCACATGCAAGAGTGTCCAAAGGTCGATTATCTATAACTGGCAGTAAGATTAACTCAGCCCTCGACACTAGCAAAAGAAGTCCATAAATGATATGTACCCTCCAAAGAGGTGCAGTACTGAGATGCAAAATACCCCACGAAACCATCCAAACAACCTCCAAATGCTTCCATTGGAATGCCCTAAACATAATCAAAAGAAGTAGGCAAAATAAATTGACAAAAGAAGTCCATAAATGATCTGTACCCTCCAAAGAGGTACACAGAGTACAGATGCAAAATACCCACCAGAAACTATCCAAGCAGCTCCCAGATTGCTTTCATTGGAATGCCCTAAACATAATCAAAAGAAGTAGACAAAATAAACTGGCCAAAGAACTCCATAAATAATCTGTACCCTCCAAAGAGGTATAGAGAGAACAGATGGAAAAATACCCAAATCATCCAAGCAGCCATCAAATTACTTCCATTGGAATGCCCTAAATATAATCTCAAGAAGAAGGCAAGATAAACTGAAAAAAGTAGGCCCTAAATGATCTGTACCCTCAAGAGAGGTACAGACAGTACAGATGTCATAAAAAACCCCTGAAACCATCCAAACAGCCTCCAAATTGCTTACATTTGAATGTAATGAACATAATCTCAAGAAATAGGCTAAAGAAACTCGAAAAAAGCCCTAAATGCTATGTACCCTCGAGAGAGGTACAGAGAGTACAGATACAAAATAACATATAAAAAATAACTAATCTTTACCCTCCAAAGAAGTCCAAAGAGTACAGAGTAAACCCTAAATTCATTCAAGTTCGGGAATGCATGTGTAAATACCTCATGTATTCACCTATAATACCTCAATTTTTGATTTGCTATATCACGGCGAAGGCGGGCGTCGAGAACGAGCTGAGAAAAAATCCTTCGTCGAAAAGCATTAAAGCTTACGTAGTGAGGAATGTCAAACGACAGTATCATCTCGTTCTTCTTCTCCCGCTTTTTGAACCTTACGGGCCGGGTCGGGCCAGGGGAAGTGTAACCGGCGTCGTGAATATGCCATCCCTTTACAGCGTCGTTATGTTACTGCTCCATTAACCGCTAAAACCGGAAAAAAATAGTGGACACGCGTCGGCCATGGATTGGAGTCTGCACGTAAAGCTACGTGCGGACTCCGGACGTAATATTTCCTCAAATGAAAGAGGATATACTTTCAAGATTTGTGTTGACAAGTCAAAAAGGATGCAACGATGAACGATCAATATTTGAGTAGGGGTGTGCATTTTTTTGATTTAAATCAAAAATTCGAATCGATCCAAATTGAATTTTTGAATTCGAATCCATTTTATAAATTTTTTTTTATTTCGATTTTGGATTTGATAAAATTTGATTTTGGATTTTCAGTTCAGTTTTGGATTATCTTAAACTGATTAAATCGATTAAACCAAAAATATTTAAAAAATCAATTTTTTTAGAAAATTCTTCTTAAAAAAATAATTTCAATGATAAATTTGTATATTATTAGTTTCATTTGTTAAAGAGTTATTAGATTTTGTAAGAAATAATTTGATAAAATGATGTAATTCTTTGATTAATAATTATTATAGTAATTATATTTTCAATTTTCAGTTTTTTCTAAATCGAACTGAAAATCCGAAAAAAAATTCGATTTGGATCGGTTCGGTTTGTGTTATTGATTAAACGGATTGGTTTTTTTGGATTTTGGGTTTAAAATCGAACGGTTTAACAAATTTTAAAATCAATTCGTCCAAACCGACCGATTGCACACCACTATATTTGAGAGATATCATCCTCAATTTCTTGATTGCAGGGAAAGATACATCTTCAAATACACTCTCATGGCTCTTCTACAAGCTATGCAAGAACCCACTGGTCTAGGAGAAAATTATAGCTAATCAAAGAAGTCAATGATTTTGAAAGTGGTGGTTCTTTTGATGAGTTTGTGTCTATATTAACAGAAGAAGTCTTGGACAAAATGCACTATCCCCATGCTGCATTAGCTGAGACTCTCCATCTCTTTCCGGGTGTTGCATTGGATAGAAAATTTGCAGAAGAGGACGATGATGATGAATTATCAGATGGTTTTAAAGAAAAAAAATAGGGATGGAATCAGCTATATCCCCTATGCAATAAGGAGGATGACTTATCTTTGGGGTGATTTTTGATGTGAAAGATGGTCTAAAAATGCAACTTTTCAGTAGGGCTGTAAAAAAAGTTCATTATTCACAAACAACCAGCTGCTTATTTTAAAATAAATGTTTATATTGTTAAATAATTATGTAAAATTTATATTTACTTAAATATAATTATATAGTTAATAAAATTTTAAATCAAATAAGTTAAAATAAATTATAATAAAATTTTAGGGATTTTTTTTATTATGATAATATCATAGCGATCAGATTTTTGATCTATGGCTAAGATTTAAACACTTATAAACCCTACACATATATAAGCCTTTCCTTCCTTACGCTAACGAGCCCTCCTGACACTCATCGATTTAGCTTCATTTGCCCTCCGTAAGTCCATCACTTTACTCTTCCTCGATTTCTACTCTTCCAGCTCGGGTGGCAGTTGTGAGTCTTGTGAGTTGCAATGTTGCTATCTATAGCAAGAGCCAAACCTCCAAACACGATTTCTGGTTTTCTAGGGTTTGGTATCGACCATTATTTTCTTCTTTTTATCAGGCTTCTACATGGGACTCGATCAACTTTGCATGTAATATCATTCTCTTCACTCTTCTCCCTCACAATCTATATATTTCTGTTTAACTTGTTGATATGTAAAGTAATTAATATATGGTGAATCTGGTGATTACTTCAGTTTCCTAATAAAAGCATAAATGCTCTTAAAGCTTCTAGGGTTTGTGGCTATAGTTTTTTATTTGTAGTTGGGAGTATGCATCCAGATGCTGATTTATTTATTGTGTCCGGGCTTTTCAAAATTTTTGATTTAGGGTTCTGATTTTCGAATCATCAAGAAATCAAGGAAGCTTTTCAATTTCTTATCTGAAGTTATGGGTTTTGTTGTTTGATTTTTAAATTTAAAATGTGAGAAACATAGCTTGATGGATTTTCAAAATTTCAGTTATGAGAAACATAGCTTGATCCGTGCAGGCTTCTCAAAAATTCCTTACTTCATCGGCTTGAGGGTTTTGCTATTTGATTTGTACAACACCCTGGTAAACATAGCTTGATGCCTGTACTATATATTGCTATCTCTGGTATTGAAATGCTTAACGTGCCTATTCCCTATAGGATAGTTGAAGGCTTTGTTTTATGTAAATGCTTGTGAATCTTCATAAAAGGTTTTTGAAATTTCTTTACTTCTAGAGCTTGAGGATTTTGGTGTTTGATATGTAGATGAATGTGTTAAAAAAGTGTTTGATGTCTTTAGTTTAGTATCTTTCTCCACCTTATGCTATCCAGAACTTGATGCTTTATTTTCAACAGGCTTTTTGAAATTGTTGTGAAAGAAAGTTCTGATTTAGGTCAACATAGAGTGTTGTAAATTCTTAATTTATGTTCAAGTTTATTTTTTTTATTCAATGACATGTTGCCCTTGCATTATCTAACTGTGCTATGATGGTATCATGGTGACTTAGTGATTGATTGATTGTGTTATATTGCAAATATATTATGGAATGCTTGTTGGTATTAATTTGAATAAAGTAGTATGGTTTGTTAATAGTTCGGAGGGTCTTTTTTGTGCATATTCATCATCACATACCGCTTAAATTTCTATTTAGTGCTCTTGATAGTTCTTGATGGAAAGAAAATTTGAAACCGAAGTTTTACTTAGATTTTATTTTGAAAGATCCAATGCATTAATGATATTGTGAATCTTGTGTTGAACACATCTTATAGTATTATTTATCATAAATGGCATAAATGACTTGTTTATGCATTTCATCTATTGGAAATGTAATATCTATGGAATGCTGAGACTATATTATTTGAGTTGATTTTAATTCATATTTTTATACTTTTATTTAGTTTGTTATCATGTCAACCTTGGACCTTTCTTAAAGTGCATCATTTGCTAATAATATAGCTCTAGAAGTTGAAAATAGTAGTGAAAATCTGAATATTTTAATAGAACCAACTAGATTAGAGGCACATTTAGTTTTAAGTGCAAACACAGAATTCCCATAGAAGAAAGGTAGGAATAAAATATCTATAGTTTGGGAATATTTCATTGAAACTACATCAACATTCAAAGGAGTTTCCACACCTTTTTTACAATGTATTTGCAGTCATACAAAATTTCATAAATCTAAAACAGGCACTACTTCACAACTATTGAGGCATGTCAAAGAATGTGAGAAAATTAAAATAAGGAATAAACAAGTTATTGATTTTCTTGATAAAAGATAGAAATCATTAAATTTCTTGTCTTCAGATGCCAATATAGAGATTGACTTACCTATGTTTTATGATCCAAAAAATTATGATCAGCTTCAAATCAGAGAAATTATTGCAAAAATGATCATTGTGCATGAGTACCCCTTTATGATTATTGAGCATATGTGGTTCACCATTTTGTTAAAGGACTTGAATCCAAATTATGAGAGGGTCTCTAGAAATACTATAAAGAGTGATTGCATGAAAGTTTATGAAACTGAGAAAGATAAGTTGAGAACATATCTTAAGGGCATAAATAAAGTTTATGATTATTGAGCATATGTGGTTCATATTTTTTTATTTTTTCGATTGGCTGTCTAACTCGATCCTACCTGCTGCAGTGCCGCTTCTGCACTATATTTGTATTGCTGAGTTATATTGTTATACTTATGCTATTTTGGGTTTAATCTTCTAATTTGTTGTTGTTTATATCTTGTTTAATATTGTGGTTTAATACTGTTGAATTTTATGGTTTAATATTATTATGCTTATCTATTCAACAGTTTTTAAGATTACAGATATTGCACTTGGTGTTATGCTAAATACTTTACATGCAAATTATTATTATTATTTTTTGAAATGAGATATATGATGTGTTGTACTGCTTGTACTCTATAAACATCTTAACAAATAAATTATAGAGTACTCATGAGACTATATATATTGAAAATTACTTAAAAAGTTTGTTAAAATTTTAAATATCTTACCTTATTATATATTTGAGAACCTCATTTGTGTCACCTCTCTCTACTTTCAAGCAGATTAGAAAGAAAAAAAAATATTACAAATTTGAATAATCAATGAACTATGATTAAACCCAATTTTGTTTGAATTGTGTTTGCAAAATTTTGAATTTTATTTGAAAGTTGAAATAATACTACATCATGATTTGAATATCATTCGATCATTATTTGAAGTTAGTTCAACAATTTTTAGTGATATTTCGATTATCATTCGATCATATTTGAAGATAATATGATCATAGTTTATAATGATTTGAAGGCGATTTGACAATGATTCTAACAAGTTATTAGCAGATATTATGATGACTAACAATATTGTGAATTTAAAATTTAGAATGTAGAATATCAATTATAAATTCAAAAATAACTAAATGCATAGGATCACTAGCCTTGATAAGATGATGTATGAAGAGATAGTCATCGTGAAATTTTGTGGCAACCTAAACATTGTTGTTCTTTGACTATTGAAAATGGAGATGCGATGAAGATGAGGGATCGAGGAGCTCCTATAATCGAAAGGTTATGTAACTATTTAGTGAGACTTACGTCTAATAAGTAAGGGTATTTTACAGAGAAATAAACATTCGAGCATATTTTTCTAAGAAAATAAATAATTGAAATATTTCTCTAATTATGACTATTATGAGACAGAATGTCAAATTTCTTAAAAAAAAAAGGGCAATTATATCCATACAGAAATTTGATCTAATAATTCCAAGCCACAAAATTCCTTTTTAAATGAATATACTATCTATACATTTTAATAGATGCATATATTACATATAATTTAAAATAAATTTAATAATTTAAGATTCATTATAATCAAATTAAAATCAATTATTAGGCTTAACGATTAATGTTAATGAAAAAATATGTTAAGAGCTCACGTTTCATTTTTGGATTGGAGTGCTCTAAATAACGATATATGTTATTCAAAATTTTAAATTATATATTTGAATAATTTATTTTCAATCTAATTTTCATTAAAAATTAAATTAGTATTAAAATTAAAAATATTTATTCTATAAAAATGTAAATTTAAAGATATAAAAAAATTGAAGTTATTTTGAATGCAAACCAATGAAGTTCGAAAATATTTATGCGAAAAGTGAAGGTTAGTGGCTACATCATAAAATTGATAACATAATTAATTTTACTCAAAAGCATATGACTAATCAAACATATAACTAAATACTTTTCATTATTTTTTTCAATATTTGTAATAAAAATTACATAACATTACTTAATAAATACATCAAAAAATTATACGGCTAATTATATTAAAAATTTTGCAACCTAATAGTCAGAAAATACTGTTTCTTAAAACTCACTAATTTAAATCACAAACTTTGTGATTTATCACTCATAACAGTAGAATGTGACAGTAGTCATGAGATAGTCATGCAAAGGCCATCGTTAATGATAATCGTCTTCATCAATTGATAGACTGTACAGCTCATTAAAACTTTCATCGATTATAAAATATTAAATACTTAGCAATTGATACAGAATCAGTCAAACAAATGGTACAGACTTGGTCAATCAAATTCCCTCACTTCTCTTATATAATGCCCCCAGGATGACAATTAATTTCAGCAACTAATCTCTCGTTCTTGTAGCTTACTCTCCTCCACCTTCATTTAAGATAGCAATGGAGTTCTCCAGAAGAATGCTTCACGCCCTCGTCCTTCTCATACTTATTCTTCGTATCTACGGTATTGTTGAATATGCTTGAGGAATTAATATACATAATTGCTTTCCTATATTATTTTTTAAACTCAACGGTGGTTTTTTCATAAAATATACATAACTTGTATTCTGTGATATTTGTTTTGCTGGTCTGGAAAAAAAAACTTCTAAACAATTTAAAAAAATGATCAAATTTATGTAATAATGTAAATTTGCTTCAAGCAAATGTTGCAGCAGCTGGGCTACCAATGAAGGAACATAAAATAATAAAGATATTTGTGAGAATGAGGAGTGCGATGAACTGTGCATGGATGATGATTATTATGGGGGAGTTTGTTTATCAATAGAGTATTGCTATTGCTATGATTAATAAAGCTCGAATGGCCTTGTGCTTTATGTCATTCCAAGATGGCTTCATAAAAAAAATCTTCCCTTACTGCTAGGTTTGTTGCTTTCTCAAGATATGAACCGACCGAATAAGATATGTAACAATTGTGTGCTTCAGCTGTGGCGTTAATTTCTTCTGGTTTTGTTCGACTTATGGTGTTTGATTTATGTTTTATGATTGGAAAGAAATGAAGTGATTTCTGTTTGGAAAAAAAATATCTCCAAAGTCTAAACTATGCTTGTAATTTTGTTAATCCTCTCTCTCTCTCTCTCTCTCTCTCTCTCTCCCTCTCTTTATATATATATAAACACACAAGTTTTCTATCTTGGTAATCCTTCCACTAGGTAATATTTTCCTTTTCTCACGTGCAGAAGAAAGCATCTTTATATGCTTTTTCACCCTGGAAGAAGACCAAATATGTTCATTTAATATTTATCTTTATCCTCTGATTTTTTTTTAGGAGAAATTTACACATATACTACTAAATATACTATATTTATAAAACTATTGTCCACTAAAAAATAAACTAGCAAATTATTTATGCGTTCCATTATCAAATCTATAAAGAAAGTGATGAAACTCAAGAATATAGATTAAAATTTAATTGTACATTTTAATATTTAATTTAGAATATGACAAAAAAAATAAGATGGAGTTCTCTAATGAGGGACTTTTCAATGGGTACATATAAAACAAATTTCTCCATTTACTTAATAATGAGTCCAAAACACTAATGATACATAACCGAAGTATAGAAAAAAAATATTTGATTTGGGAAACTTTAATTATTTTTTTGTGTTCTAAAATATATATTGGAAAACTTGTGATACACATTTGAAGAAGGTTGAGAATGCCCATAAAAAATAAAGAAATTTCATTTAAAATGTTACGGCGAAGCGTTACCTTTACTCTAAGTGTTATAAAGATCATAATAATTACAAGTTAATCTACGTAAATAATGATTGACGATCAATTTCAAAGCAAATCAAGAGAGATAAATTGGTGCCCAATTTAAGTTTGAATATCACAAAAACTTGCTAAAAGGTTAATCTCATTGAGAAAAACCCATTGATTCCAAATTTGCATGACTAGCTAGGAGCCCAAATGAATTGTATAGTCCAAAATAAGTCAAACCGACTCAACCAAGTTATATCGATTAAGATTACCCAACATTGTCTCATCATTTCCTTCTTCGTGCATGATTCATGGATGAGCATGATGAAGGTGGTGGTAGAATCACAATCATAAAAATTAGCATATTAGTAATATCTAAAAATATGAGAACAAAACCTACAAGATATTGTACGAAGTTGGTGCTCATCTAACAAATTTTTTTGCCCTTTCAAAGCAATTATAATTTCTTCATATTGATATTTCTTGATCCATCTATAAAAAATGTTTGCTTTTAAAGAGAGAAAGTATTTCAATAGAAAAATTATGATGCATTATTATGATTTTTTTGAGGTCAAATATTTGATCGATGAATATTCTTAAAATTCTTAATAAATATATTCATCAGATAATCCATCCATCATGTTGTTAATAGTATATTATATTGACAAATCCTTGATAATAGTGCCAAGGCTACAATCAAACCACTAGTCAAGTGAGCCAAGGGGAAATATCATCTAGTCCTGCTTCATTTAAAGAAAGTCTCATTTTATATGGATCATTATTAATAATTTTGAGAATTATTCCACTATATTCTAAATGGGATAAAATACCCCGCCTAAAATATAAAAATATACTTCATTGTACTCAGTTAAGGCATTCAAGCTCTTAGATTTTCCATGCCAGAAGAGTGCAAAGCTACAGCCATTATTTCAAGATGTACATCGTTCTGTTTAGATTATCACATTGAGCTATGGCAATATAATCCCTCTCCTACACAAAACTATTATAAAATTAAATAGTTTTATGTAAATATTATAGGAATGTATCTTTATTTATTTTACTAATGTTAAAAAAATAAAAATAAAAACAATTGAAATTGTCTATTAAACGAGTAATTTAAATTTATCTGATTCTGAATTGCCCGTTTGATGGAGCCATTTTGACTTTTCTTAAATTATATATATAGATAACTTAAAAAAGTTGACCGCTGTACATAAAAAGAACAAGCATAAGGAGAAGGGCAAGAAGCATTTCTTCTAAGAAGTTTTTGATAATCTTTATCCTTCATGAGATCTATGAAGATGTAAATGAAATATAATTGACTTATTATATGATTAACTTTTTTTTTTCTTGTTGACTTTGACTTTCTCAAGATATGGAATAAGTCAATTATATTTCATTTACATCTTCATTGACCCACGAATGATACTTTTATTTTCTGGTTGACTTTGATTTTCTAAAGATATAGAATAAGTGAATCATATATATATATATATATATATATCATCTTAATATCCTGATAACATTTCTTTCAAATAAACGTTTATATTTAATTAATTATATTATTTATTTATTTATATAATTATAATAAATTCATCATTATATTATTTGTGAAGAACGTAGTATTTTTATTCACATTATTCAATTTGTTATTATCACTGAAGTTTAACTTGTACATTGCCATCATTCAATACTTTCTGGTATCATTATTTATCAATTTTTTTAAATTATTTATTTATTTATATATATATATATATATATATATATTTGGGACCAATTTTATCAATTCTTTTCTGCAGAGTGTTCTATATATTGTTAATTTATTTTATATAAACTTATTAAAATCTAAATCAAATTTCATGAATTTATATTATTCCTCATTAAAATGTGTTATTCATTTTAAAGCTCTTGGCCATCAAACTCGGTTGTATACAGACATGAAACTCGGTTGATAAAATCTTTATAGACACTTAAAGATCCAAAACCTTCAAAGAGGCTAGGATGTCTCTATTATAGGGGTTATGGAGAAAATTAAGATAATTGTCAAGCTTGGTTCTACTAGTACCTATGATCAAAGATGATAAGTACAAATTTTAAAACATTAAATTCTATAAGGAAAGAAAATTTGAAGAAAGTAGAAAAAATTAGAGGCAATGAAATTTAACTTTAAGTAAGAAATCACACCTTTTACTAGGTTTGCCTTAGTGGCTACCATCAATTTGAGCAAGGATCTCATATTAACACCAATAATCTTCAAACAATATTAAAGGGAAGCTTTAACTATCGTCTCATAAACATCAAAATTTTAAGTGTCAAGACAGTTGAGTTTAGTATATATTGGCTCATCTCAATAATCTTTGATCTGAGAGACTGTATAATTATTTAAAATAGCAGCTCTCTTTATAAAATTTTAAATGGTGGCTACAAAGTTCTAAATAGATATTATCATAAAATCATAATTAGATGCCACCATAAAGTCTTAAATGGATGTCATTATAAAAAAATAAATTTAAAAAAAAATGGATGTCATTATAAAATTATGCAATTATAGGTGCAAAAATTTTCAAAGGTGGTTGATCACTAATATTAAAAAAATAAAGTTTACACTATATAAACTCATGTAACTTTTCGCTTGTAAGACACTCCACAATCATAAGCAAATAAAAATAGAAATGTAGCGTGCTAGAAAACCAGTTGCGGTAGAGTAAAAGTTTTCGCCTTAGCTTCGTTGGGAAATCCAGCACACACACAGGTATTTAAAGAGTAAAACAATAAAACTCCGCAATTTTTCGGAAAATCTCGAAAGAGGGAAAAAATGCCTAGATAAAACTTCCACTATATATCTGTTTAGAGTACAAGATCTTCCGATAGAGATTACATTGTATATGAGAAAGGGGACAACGATTCTTGTAATGACAATGTTGGACGATGTTGGCCGATGTTGGCGATGATGTTGACGATGATGTCCGATAGTGGTCTGATGATGGCAAACAGTGGTCGATGGCGGGATCACGGTGGCGAGGCGATGCGGCGGCCGGCGGTGGTTGACAACCGTCAGTGGTAACACGATTGTACTTGGAGGATCTTTGAGCTCTCTCCTCTCTCTTGGCCTCTCCTCTATGAGGAATGAGGCTATTTATAGGTGGAGAGTGGCGTCTAGAAAATATACAAAATCAACTCCTCCAATCGAACGGCTCATGATGATTCCCTCGATCATATGATGTATTTTGTATTTTGTATATTTGAATGCTCAAATGAAGTCGGAATTTTAAGATCTTTGGCTTGTTGGAACCGGCTCGTCGAGACGCTCGATTTGACAATAAACACTCCATATTTGAGAGTATTTTAGGAATTTAACTGATGTCTCAAAGTTTCCAATGATATTTTTAAGTGCTTGATCTCGATTTCAATTTCGATTAGCTTGCTTTGATCAAAATTCGTCTTCTTAGAGAATTTTCAGGGTCATATCAGTTGCCCTATTTTTGGATGATATTATCTCAATCATCAAAAAATATATGTGCCAAGTACTTCAAAATAGTAAATTCTTCAATAAAATTTGCAAATCAATTAACCACATTTTGAGATAACAGATCCTCATACGAGCACAATATTATGACTACGGAAGTTTATGTAGGGCCGCAAATGCGTGTAGGTATGCACGGGTGCGAGATTTCGAGGTTACGGATCCATCCAGTGCGAGCGACCTACGCATGGCGTGCATATACATAAGCCAGCATGAAGGCCTCATATGTCGGGGCGTGGTTGCTGTGAACAGACGCGCGAAACAGGCGGATATCTGGAGTTCGCCTCGATCATGGCAATGGTCTGGCGGCGTCGAAGATATGAGCAGCTGGCCGGTCAATTATCTGAATCCTGGCTGGTCTCGGCGAATAGCCTGAAGCTAGTTTCGACGTTAGCTGATTGCTTGCGGCGGTTCGGCGCATGAGCAATCGGAGCCGAGCGATTCGACCGATGGGTAGCGGTTCTGCACCCGCTGGCGAATCTGCAGCATGGGCGGAAGCAATGCCACGGGCGCTTGAGCGAATGACGGTTTTGACGGTTTCAGGCGGTTTCACGGTTTAGGATTTTCCTTTCTGAAGGTCTATAAAACCCTCCGAGGAGAAGGCACCTTCTGTCTTGAGAGAAGGTCGTTTAGGATCAAGACCGTAGTTCTTGGCAGAGCTCGTTTTCCCTCGAAAAGGTGTTAACTAATCTCGTCGACCAACCGGATCGAGGCGATCAAGAAGTGGTTCATACCAGGCTCGATTTTCCTCGAAAGAGGTGGCGGTGACCGACGGTGGTTGGCGGCCGACGTGGGTGGTCGCAATAAGCGGCAATGGCGACGTGGCGGCCACGTCGGTAATGTCGAGATAGCCGGCGAAGATTGCCGGCGATAATTCTGCGGCCAGCGTATTTCAGCGTGACCTCGGCATTCAGCGGTGATAGACCCACGTCACGGCGTTAGCCGATGGCAGTTATTCGGCCGGAAGTGTCGGCGATAGCGGCAGTATCAACGATAAATCTGCGTCCGGTAGTCAGCGAGGATGGACGATGATGGTAGTGACCGCCGATGCCGGTGATAATGGCAGCGGTAACCGGTAGCGACGCGATGCAGCGATAATCTAATGGTTGAAGGGTGGCAAACTGTTCGGCTGATGTTAATGGTGGCGATCCAAACAACCGTAATCGTGATAACCAACAACGATAATCGATGCGGTGTCCGGCAGCAGTGGTTGCGTCAGCGAGGTAATTAAACAGCAACCGGCAGTAAGCAGTGGCGCGTCAGTATCGCGGGATACCGGCGAGAGATTATTACTCACGTTAAAGCGATAACCAGCCGATGGCGATATGGTAGCCGGTGACCGATAGTTAGCGGCACGGGGTTATCAGCGGCGTAGCGGCCAGCGTCAGTAGTGCGAGATAACCGGCGATGGTGGTGACCGCGATTACCGGATAATGGTCAACCAGCGGTAGCAGCTGATAACCGCAGCAATGCCAGCGGCAACCGACGATAATACGAAATGGTTAGCGTCAGCAAATTGTCGGCGATTTTCGAGGTGGCGTGACCGCAACGTAGTCAGCGGTAACCTACCGTTAGTGGCGTGGTTAAACCGCAATAGCAGCAATCAGCAGTGATGGCGCGTTAATGATTAGCGATAACTCGTTAAGTCGGGATGACCAAATATGATGGTGGTAACCGGATGCAGCGATAGTCGCCAGTAAACCGGCCGGCAGTCAGCAGCGTGGCCACTAATGGTTGGCAAACGGGTGGTCAGCGGCAATAGCGATAATGGAATCGATGGTAGCGAGCGTCAAATCAGCTGGGATGATCAGCGAGATGGTGACTCCGCGAAAGGTTGCCGGATAATTCGGTGGGCGATAACCAGCAGCGGTACCATTACATCGGCCAAACGAGTTTAACAACGCATAGCGAACGATATAGTGGCAGCCGCATAGTGGTAGCGGGATAAAGTAGTGGTAATTAAGCCGGCGAAGTTAAACGATAGTCACGATGGCCGGCAGCAATGATCAGCGATGGCCATATTGGTTGTCAATAAGGGTTAGTCGGCCAGCCAGCAACGTGAATTAGCGTGGCGGCTTGGCGTCGATAGTCAGCGGGTTGACCGCCGACGATGGTAATGACCGCGGAGATTGCCGGATGGTGGCGGTAGTGACCCGACTGGTTAGCGGTGCAAATCTGATGGTTGGCGGCCACGGGGTGGTGTCGGCGCAGTCGGCGGCAAGAGATCTTTGACCTATCCGGGTTGTTTATCAGTGTGACTCGATGATGTTAACTGTGTGGAAGAGGTTGAATTATCCGAGATTTTTTTATTCGAGGTTGTTTATCGTGTTGCGATGATGTTAACGTATGGAAGAGGTCGAATTGAATCCTAAGAATTTTGACTGTCAGGTTGTTTGTCGAGTGTTGCCGTGACATTAACTATAAGAGGTCGTAGGAAGTCCACCAAGGACCTTTTATCTAGGTTGTTTGTCGAGTCTTTGCTCGATGGCGTTAACACGTGGAAAGTCGTAGGAAGTCCACCAAGGACCTTTTGACCCATAGTTGTTTGTCAGCTCGATCTCTGTAAGGATTTTTTGACTATCCGGAGTTATTTGCAGTCTTTTCGATGATGTAACACGTGTGGAAGAGGTTGAATTGAATCCGGATTTTGGCTATCAGGGTTGTTTGCAGGTCTTTGCTCGATGGCGTTAAACTGTGGAAGAGGTTGAATTGAATCCGCTTAGGATTTTGACCATCAGGGTTGTTTGCCAGTGTTACTTGGGGCGTTAACACATGTGGAAGAGGTCATGGGAAGTCACAAAGACCTTTTGACCATCTAGGTTGTTTGTCGAGTCTTTTGCTCGATGGCGTTAATGGAAGAGTCGTAGGAAGTCCACCAGGACCTTTTACCCATCCTAGATTGTTTGTTAGAGTCTTTGCTGATAAGACTTATATAGGTCGATTAAACACATTTGTGGGTTGCCAAGCCTTAACCTTATTTTTCCATTGAGTGATTGGAAAATCATAGTTTGCAAAATTATATCTCTTCTCAATATTTGAAATATCCTCCAACTTTAACTTGTTTCTTGGGATGATAATCAATTAGATGCTTAACGTAGATCTTAGATTAAGAGTTTATTTAGACAAAATCAAGGAACAAAGTTTGATGAATATTCATTCTTAATCTCTTTAAAGCTTGAAATGCTCCACCTCGATGGTGGTTTTGATCTTGTTGGGAAACTTGGTCGCCATACAAGATGAAATGGGAATCGATATTCCCAGACCAGAACGTCTTTAAAACCGATTGCGGTGAAAAAAGTTTCGCCTTAGCTTGGAAAATCCAACACGTATTTAAAGAAATGAACAATAAACTCCAAAATTTTTACGTGGAAAACCTCAAAAGAGGGAAAACCACTGGCCAAGAAGCTTCCACTGCCATTTGTACAAGATCTTCCGTCTGGGATTCGTAATATATGAAAGGGACAGCAGTTATAAATAGACAATGTTATGATGTGACGCGATGGTTGAATACAATGACGATGATGTTGGCGATAATGTCACGATGGTGATGATGGCCGTACGGATTCGATGGCGGCGAGATCGGGTGGCTGATGGCGATAAGGTGGTGGTGGTTGACGAGTTGAGTGGTATGATTGTCTTGGAGGATCTTTAGAGCTCTCTCTCTCTGCTTGGCCTCCCCTCATATGAGGAATGAGGGGCTATTTATAGATTGGAGGAGTGGCGTCTCAGAAATACATGCAAAATGCAAACCACTCTCCTCAATCGATGACTCATGATGATTCCCTCGATCATATGATGTATTTTGTATATTTGAATGCTCAAATGAAGTTGGAATTGTAAGATCTTTGGCTTGTTGGAACCGGCTCGTCAAGACGCTCGATTTGACAATAAACACTCCATATTTGAGAGCTTTTTAGAAATTTATATGCAAAGTTTAATGATATTTTAAGTTGATCTCACCGGTTCAATTTACGATTAACTTGCGACATCAAAATTCGTGCTTCTACTAGAGGAATTTTCAGGGTCATATCAAGAAATAAGGGAAAATAATCAGAGAAGGGAAGGAAAGAAGTTCTCAAAATAGAGAAGACATGGAGAAACATCATTATCAAGGCCTTTCTTCATATTGACTCTCATATTCACAACAAGTGATTGTGCCATATTTCATTCATTAAGTTAAACAATGTGGCGTAGTCTGACATGATATAATCCATCATATTGAGGTGTGTCATATCGTATCAAGGTTGCAATAGTGGGTAGGTTATCGAAAATCTATTTGGAAATTTTTTTTAAAATATTTACAAATATAAAGTCATTCTATGTCATTAAATATACAATAATTTAAAACATAAATTTATTTTCATCCATATCACTAAACTCTATAACAAAAGAGTTATACCAAATAATTATGATATAATATCTCTCAACAAAAATATATATCACCATAATTGCTAAAAAAAATAGATTTATAATGACAAACATACATACTAGGATCTCAACTATGGCTAGCAATCTTTACTAAACATGAGTCTTACCCATCTTAGAGATAATACATATAAGCAAAATAAGAATGAGAATAATAGTTTAGTACGGAGTAAATATTTAATGTATTACATATAAACAAAAAACGGGACATAAAAAATAAAAAATAAGAAAAAATAAAGTGGGATTTAGACATTCATTTAATTGTCTTCTCTCATATTTGTTTATCTTTATCAGACAATATATTGCCTGACAGGAATACATTGGAAAGATGAGACGGAAGAGCCCATCACATGGGTGAGGAGAACCGGGAAGAAGATGACAAGAAGAGGCACTCGTGCAAATGGTATCTGACCCTCTGCTTGATTGATAGGCCCCTCATACTTATATTATTCCGATCAATGAAGAATTTGAAAGAATCCGTCCCCAATAATTAAAAACAATTTATTTTTCATAAAAAATACAAATTTAAATCATATATATATATATATATATATATATATATATATATATATATATATATATATATATATATATATATATATATATATATATATATATATATATATATATATATATATATATATAGTTCACCGTACAATGACACTACCTTCGTTTTCTTTTTTGTGCTAATTCTCAACCTAACATTCCTCGCTCTCCCCTTAAAATTAACTAAAATTTTCAATACATATGCGAGTTTAACATTACATAAATAGTAAAAATATTTTCAATAAATTGATATAATCTGTTAACATATTACATATAATACATATTTAATATAGTGTCAATACGAGAATTAATATTAATAGTAAGCATGTATCAATGGTAACAATTCAATATTTCTTTTAACATGATATCAAGAATAAAATAACATACTAAGAAATAATAATATACCAGCTGAATTGCAAAAGGAAACTAATCAGGTGTTGAACAATGATATTGATGACATAGTTGGTTATGGGAACTTAGAAAATATGCCTATTACTATTCCCAATGGTGCATGTATGTACAACTAATGAGCCAAAACAAAGAAATTGAACTTAGGCTTGAGAACATCATCGTCATAATTTGGATCAACAACAAAATATATAAACCGACCATTAATCTAGAAAAAGAAGATGAAACAATCCTCCCCTCCCCTAACACTTTGAATGGCCAAAATGATAGCATAATTAACCGGTCGATATGGAAGAAGGAGAAATTACCATCACGATTCCTTTGCTTAATGAAACTTTGGATCACACTAACTATTCTTTTTTGGACGAGACACCTTGGACACCGGACATTTTCAAATTTTCAAAGAAAAGAAAACACTCAAAATCAAAAACGGCTAAAATGCGGCGAATCACAAGATCTTCATCTTACATCAATAATTTCCTTTTCCTCATTCTCACCCAATCAATTTTTTTCCAATCCATTCATTATGATTAATTTTATCATTTGGAACATTAGTGGTATTGGGACTACTCTAGTTATCGAGTTAGAAGCCTTTGTCGCACTCATAACATATCTCTCCTTACTATCACCAACCACTTATCCACTCTTCTAAGATTGCATCTACCGCTAGAACACTAGGTTTTCCTAACTTTTTTACAACATTAACAACAAAATTTGGTTGTTTTGGAATAACTCTATCAACATCAATATCCTTGACAACCAACACCAATTGATTAATGCCCATATTTCTGTGGGTGATTTCACCGTGGTGAGCTCTTTTATTTATGCATCCTGTAATAGAGCAGGTAGGAACATCCTATGAAATAATTTAAGATCTTTAGCTTCCTCTGTCACTCAACCTTGGTTGGTTGGCGATTTCAACACCATCCTCTACTTGAAGGGAGGGTCCTCACCTAATCTAATTCTATGGAAGATTTCGCTAACATGATTCTTGGTAATCTTACCGATATAGGGTTTTCGTGTTCCAACTACACGTGGAACAACTCTGACTTTGGCGATCGTACCCTTTTAACCATCTTTGGATTGATCAATGGCCTAATACCTCAGAGAACACTTAAGTAGAACCACTGATCCTCTTACATTCGTGAAAATTTATGTTTCAATACCGCTCCCCTTTCGTTTCCAAAATATGTGGTTGCAACATAATGACTTTATGTCTTGTTTCACTAATTGACGGCCCCTATTCATCCCGATAACTCTATTAAAGGCATGATCCGCTTTTTTGGCTTAAACTTAAAAGATTAAAACAAACTCGCTGGTGGAATAAACATCATTTTAAAACCTTTTTGCAAATCTTAAAACTATGGAAGATCTTGTTTGCTCTCTTGAAAAAGCTGCCGTTTCCTAATAAAATGATGAACTCATCGCTAGAGATAACTTGATTAAATATCAAAACATGGAGGAAACTTATTGGAAAGTCGCTACTAAACATATTCGATGGCTACAAACACAAAATATTTCCACACTCTTTTCAACAAAAGAAAAGTTCTAAACTTTATTAATAAAATTAAAAATAATAATGATAATTGGATATCGGATAAAAATGATATTAAAGACTCGGTTATCCAATATTTTCAAAGTTTGTTAAACAACAACATTAACACGGAATCTATCTCAAATCCTCATCTGATTCCCTCCAAAATTACTTCCAAAACATCTCTCTTATTAGGTGTCCAATGGCGAAATTCGTTCTCCAAAGCATGAATTGATTCTTGGCGGGATGGATACAACTATATTCTTTCAAGTGTTGGTCCATTATTAAGTCGATCTAATTGAAGTTTATTGACTTTTCAATGGCAACCCCTTTCCTAGATCCTTCTCTAATACCTCCATTATTCTTATCCCTAAAAATAACCAGAAACTTGGAATGACTTTAGACCGATTAGTCTTTGCACCTTCTTCTTTTGCCAAAATAACCAACCGTATCAACCCTTTCAATATTATCTCCCATAATCAAAGCGGTTTCATTAAAGGGATAACTATAGCGATAATATTCTTTTAGCTCAAGAAATGATTCATGATATTGGCGTTCCTATTAGAGTGTAACATTGCCTTCAAATTGGACATTTCTAAAGCCTTTGACAAACTCTCTTGGGAATTTCTCTTTTCTATACTTCAACTTTTCGGTTTCTCAAAAGAATTTATTCATATCATTAAAAATTGTGCCACTAATGTTTGGTTCTCTGTTATCATTAATGGAGAATCGGCTGGTTTATTCACTTCTAAACATGGCTTACGTCAAGGAGATCCATTATCTCCCTTGCTTTTATTATATTATGTAGATTACTTATCCAGGGCGAGCTATTCTTAATAAGCCAAGTATGATTTACAAAACTCAAGGTGGATTTTCTATGACTCATCTTTGCTTTCTTGTGATTTTATCATTTTACGCAATGCTTCTATACCTCAAAACCATTATGAAATTCTTTAACAAATTTGGCAAAGAAAGTGGTCTCCTCCTTAACAAAAAAAAAATGTTGTTTCATAACCGCTAATAAAATCACCAATAATAGGATTAATCATATAACGAGGATCACTAACTTCATCAACAACAACTTATCAATTATCTAGGTACACCTCTTTTCAAAGGTCATAAAAGATCTTATCTTTTGACGATTAATCCACAAAATATCCAACCGTATCTCCTCTTGGGAATACCATTTTCTATCCTTTGGAGGAGGTTAACCTAACGATTAAGAGTACCCTAAACTCGATGCCTCTTTATCTTATTCAAACTATCATTCCAACCAACTTTTGCATTAATAGAATTGAGAGGCTAATTAATAAATTTTTTTGGGGGTCTAATACCTCTTCCTCAAAAAAAATACGGTCCTCTTGGCACAAAATCTGCATTTTGAGGAAGGTGGTCTTGATTGTAAATCTATCAAAGACACCATCATCGCATTCTCATATAAACTTTGGTGGAATTTTAGAACAATAGCCTTTGGGCTAACTTCATGACAAACAAATCGCCTATCTAAGCACCCATTGAATCTTATAAAACTAACGCTTCTCCCATTTGGAAAAGACTTTGTAATATCAAATGGAAGGCGAAATCTTTAATTTTTTGGGGCATTAACTCTGGCAACTCCTTCTTCTGGCAAGATAATTGGCTTGGAAATAATTCTTTCGATGAATTAATTTCCTCATGTTCTATTGATACCATCAAAGTCAAATCTTTCTGGAATAATAATAGATGGAACTTTTCCATGCTCATCGATTATATCCCATCTTCTTTTTTAGACAAACTCAATAATATACACATTACACCCAACAAAAAAGACCAGATTCTCTTTAAACTCTCTCACAATGGCGAATTCAGTTTTAAAAATGTTTGGCTTATGATCAAAGAAACTTATTCCAAAGTGTATGCTCGACTTTGGCATAACAATATCCCCACCTCATACTCCATTCTTACTTGGCGTATCTTAAAAAACTTTGTCCCTATTGACTCCTTGATGTGGGGTAAAGGTTTTATCTTCCAAAAAATGTCATTATTGCTCCCATATTGAAAATGTTAATCACCTTTGTGAATGGTGATTGCCTCTAAACTTTGGCTTGACGATAATCTATTCTCCATTGACAAATTCAACGGCTCACTTACTATTTATCCTCGAGATATATTTTGAAAATAATATCAAAGGTCATATTAAAATATTCATATCATTATTATGGTTCATTTGGATGGCTAGAAATGATGCCAAGCATAACGATAACTATGAATCATTTCAAGATAATTGCCAAAACCAAATTCAAAATCCGTGATTTATTTAAAGCCAAACTTATTAAATATAAACATTTTAAAGGGTGTAAATTTGTAGCCTCAAAATTGGGTTTGCCAGATATAAACACTACTAATCAAGCCAAAATACTTTAATGGGCCAAACCTCATGATAATGTCATCAAAATTAACACCATGGAGATCTTGTATCTTATGCTTCTGGATGTGGTGGCATCTTTAGAAATTTCAAGGGTGATGTCCTCTTGGCCTTTGCTAATCCTTTTATTACTAACTCAGTTCCTTTTGCTGAACTTACGGTAGTTTATAATGCTCTTGACATTTCCTTACAGAAAGGTTGGCTTAATATCTGGCTTGAAGTGGTGCCTTACTACTAATCGATCTCCTGCAGTCCGAAAAAAATGGCAATGCTGAATTATACTATTTACTCAAGCGAACCAAAACTTTGCTCAATCAATTTTGTTACAAAATCACTCATATATGGAGGGAAGGAAATGCTTGTCGATTACCTTGCTAACTTAGGAACTAGATTGAATGGGCCCATTAATTTTGGTAAACATTCTATTCCTAAACACTTACAAGGATTGGTTAACTTGGACAAGACGGGTTTGCCTTACATTAGATCTTAATATTATTGGTAAGGCATTGCATCTTATCTTCATATTTGTCAATGATGAAGCACCCTGCTACTTGCTTTTGTTGATCTGAGAATCGGTTCCCCATCTCTAATGGGGAATTTAATTTCTATTTTGCATTTGGTTTCAAAGGCCTTGCGCCTTTTTTTCATTGAAGGTTCGGGTTGAGTTCGCTCGATTTCAATATTGTATTGGTTTTGTTTTCTAATCTCGGATGGAAAATGTATCGAGTAATTTTTCCCATGTTTTCTGCTGGTGGTTGCTGTTCCTTTTGACTATGGTGCACATAATGTCCTGCTATCTAGATCGATTTCTGATCTGGATTATCTGAATGATGGCTCTGATTTCGCTATTGAACCGCTCTAAATGCATTTACTGGGTGTTTATTTTGATTGATTGTTACAATTGGCTTCATCTCATTAGGCCTTGCTGCCTTTTTTCACTCCAAAAGGTTGCTGGGTTGCGTTTGGCTTTAATTTCATTAATGTGTGGGTTTTGCTATTTTCTCATCTCACGGTTGGAAAAATCTATCCTGGCTGCGAATAACTCTTCCCCTGTTTTCTGCTTGTGGTTGATGTTCCTACACTATGGAATACTACTTGTCTTATTCTCGTTCGCTTTTTTTGATCTTAGAATGACACCACGAATCTATTGGTGTTGCTACTCTAAATGCATTTTTTCGGTGTTTATTTTGGATGGTTTGCGTTCATTCCCGTGTTGAGATATGATGCCTTCCTTTACTATTGCTCTCCCAAGGACACTTATAAGGATGGCTTCCCGGGCTTTCTACGATATAATCTTTTACATATCATGTGATTGGGATGGTGTTAATTATAAGATCATTGACTTTATTAATAGGTTTTCAGCTACTTGTCTCCTCTACTTTCTTATGGAGGGATTATATGTCGATCTATTTTCTTTCCTGAATTTGGCTAGTCATGTGATTCTGACTAAGTTGGCTCAATCTCTTAGGTCTATGTATTCTCATGTCAAGATGGCTATATTGATGATAATTTTCTTGAATGAGACTCCTCATCCTTCAGCTCTTAACAGTTACCTATATAATTTTGATATGAATTTGATTAGGTTTGCAGGTTATAAAGCTCACATGAATATCAACAACTGGATGTTTCCTTCTCTCAGGTTTGTTGGCTATGATGGCTGTGATGATCTCACTTCCTATTGGTTCGGTAGTAGCTCATGTGATGTAACCCTTCTACTGAAGTTTGGATGCTCATACTTGCATCTGCCCCATCAGGATGTGATTGAGCCTGAGCCTTCTCTATCACATTTCCTTACTATCACTCTCATACTATGTTGTTTTTCTCTACTTGTTATGTATTACTATATTTATATCTTTTTTTCTCTCTCCCTCTTTTTTGTCCTCGAGATTATCATGTACTCCCATTTCCTCAAGAGCATTGGCTTTATTCCTTTTTTACCTTATTAGGTCAATCATCATGTACCCTTTAATTTTTTTAATGCTTTCTTATGATCTTCGATGTACTTAGATAGAGAATTTACTCCTTAGGCTGATTATAACTCTTTGAGCAGTAGTTCTGGAGTTTACCCCCTTTTAAGGATCTTGTAATCTTTTTTTTTGTGGCAATAAAATACCCCCTATCATGGGGTTTCCCAAAAAAAAAAAATAATAATAATAATAATAATAATAATAATATATTTCTTTTTGTTAATATTTTAAATTTTTTATTTGCTCCTTATACATACAATTCACCGATATATCTACTTGTTCATATTTTTTTTATTCATCATACCTCCACTTCTATTTATACCTCCACTTATTAACATTTGTTCAAGCATATCATATAAATAGACGTATAAATATAAGTGCACAAGCGCTTATATCTCAACTTATATTTATAAAAGTCTAATCAACTTGCAGCAAATATTAACAATCTTAACATAATCAAACATTATTTCACATATTACAAAAAATATGAAAAGAAAACATGCATGATAACTAAAAATAATATTCGGATAAAATGATATTCATAATTTAAAGATCATAATTCACAAAATCATTTATATTCAATATTAAAATATCATTTCTAAGCTTTTATTATACTACAATAATTTTATACATCTAAACAATAATAAAATATTTAAAATACACTACAATTTTTTTTACATTGATTTTTTTTTACGCTTCATTAATATTAATGAAAAGCCCTCGTGTTTAGCTCATTATTAAAGCAAAAAAAAGTCATTATTAATTTATTTTTATATTAAAATTGTGTAGAAAAAATGGTAGCCTTTTGATGTCTAATATCTCAATAAATATTAATCTCCAAAAAAGTGGGGCAGTTTTCAAATATCTTCAAAATAAATCTATTATTATTTGCTGCATAAATTTTAAATCAAAGAAGAATTAATCAAGCAAGTGATTGGCTCTTTTAAATGTTTGATATCTCGAGTTTGAAACTACCAAAGTGTTTTCTTAAAAATTATATATTGCAATAGTTATAACAATTTCTGATTGGGCTTAAATGTCAAAATGCCCCTCATTGGCACTTTTGCTTTAGGAGCCCATTTGGGATCACTATTATTTTTTATTATATTATATTATTTTATTTATAGTTTAATTTGAAATATAATATATTTTATGATGATAATTATTTTTTTAAAACCACTCAAGTCATGAAGATATTATTTTGAGTATTTTTAAAAATAAAAATAAAAATGCATCAAAAAAATATTTTAAAAAAATTTAAAAATTCAAAATTCAAAGTATAAAATAAAATTGATCTAGATCTTAAACTTATTTTATTGCCCATCTTAGCATTCACTCAGTTTCTCTTGTGAGCTGCTTCGCTAATAGCAAACGTCACAAAGAGCTTTAAAAAAAAAATTGTCATCTTGCAGTTGATAGGTGAATTCTTGGCTTAGCTGAACAAAAAATAATAAACCTATAATGTTCTTTAAAAAAAAAATTGTCATCTAGCTGTTGATATGTGACTTCAAGACTTGGTTGAACAAAAAGTTTTATACCTAAAAATAAAATAAAGAGCTTTAAAAAAAAAAAAATGTCATCTAGATGATTTATTGATGATGAGCGACAGTGAACATCTATTTTCAATTTGTAGAAGGTGATAACAAATAATATATAACAATCGAGTGACAATGATTGAACAATAATTTTTGAGTGATAATTATCAACATAAAATGATAGAGCATGTTCTAAAAATTTTCAAATCTATGAGATTTCTATAATTTAAGTTCTCTTATACATAGAATAAAAATATTTTTATAATGTTTTAAAGAAATATTATGATTATTTTACCCAAACTTCACAAATATTTCATTGAATGGTCAATTTTAATCACTTTGATAATAGCAATTTTCTAATCTCACCGGCATATGCTTTCTTCCTTATCCTATTGAAACGTCTGAGTAATTCTATCTAAGGATGTAAGCAAACTAATGCTCTTAATGAATAGCTTAATACTAATCATATGATGTTCTTTATGTTTATTTATTTATATAATTGAATAAAATTTTAAAAAAATCAACATATAACTAAGTATAATTAAACATTGATCGGCTTATTGTCCAACACCAACTCTTTGCTATTGCTATAAATAATAAATCTCAAATGTGCTTTATGCCATTCCAGGATGGGTTCATAAAAAAGATCTTCCCGTAATGATCCAACCAAATAAGATTTGCAGCAAGTGTTTGTGTTGTGGCTTTAGTTTCTTCTGGTAGCGTTCAAGTTGAGGTGTTTAGTTTATAGCTTATGTTCCATGGATGAAAATAAATGAAGTGATTTTCGTTTGGAAAAATAATTTTATGTCCAAACTATGCATGCAAATTAATTTCACATTATTTAAGAATTCTTTTAAGTTATGCTAAACAATTGAAAGGGAGATATATCAAGAAAAAAAACTCTTTTTCACAAGAAGGGATGCAGTTGAAATCCTTATTTAGGTCAACTAATTACCTTCCTTCTTTCATTTCAACAGATCATCTCTTCAAAGCCTTGAGCCTTCAGACTGCTACCTGCCAACTGTGAACAATGAGAAGAACAACTAAATGATCAGTCATTTGAACCCAGAAATGAATAAAACACATACATGCACACTAAATTATTACTTTTCCTCTCTTTCTCTTCGAGCAAACAGAAAACAAACCCTAGATGATTGAGAAAGAGGATATTTTTGAGAGCTATAACAACCAACTACTAACGACCCCTACAAAATCACTGAAAAGTGTCATTCAAAAGATCAAAAAGCCATCTAAGTAAAAGAAACCAGTTAAAAAATTGTAAATATAGTAAAATTTTCAAACAGCAACTATGCTAAACTCATAAAAGTTTTGGAAATCATTTGACCTCATATACCATTACAAGTGTTCCTCTTTGATAAACAGAAAACAAAAGTAAAGAGACAAACGAGGAAAAGCTTTAAATAAAAATTGATTTCATAATCATTAATAATATTATTATTATTTATGATACTTGTTATGATTAAAAAAAGTATATCTGACAATACAAATAAATTTTCCACAACTAAAGCCAAGAACCAATGGATGGATCGAAACATTCCCGGATCCTCAAATATAGATCAATCCTAGGTTGTGGCATCAATCAATGAAAAATATTCGAAAAAATGATTCGATTTACTCAAATTAGATAAATACATCAATTTTTTATTCTTTAAATAAATAATTTAAAATTTTTATTTTAAATTGAAATATTCTTCTTTTGGTCTACTAAATAATAATTTAAAGTCCATCTTTAAATTCTATATTAGAACTTTATTTAAACATAATTCAGATAATGTTTTGAGCATATTTGAAATTATGTTCAAGCAAATTTCTTTTCATGTTCGAACATAATTCTGACCTTATTTGAATCCTAATTAAATATGATTTATATGGGTGTGAATAAAATTTGAAGTGGCTTGGACAACGCCAGAATCCTATTTGAACAAAATTTGAATATAATTTATGATAAATACAAAAGTGCATTTCAATGAAATTAACATAAAAAGTTATAAAGTTAATACAACAAAGTGAGTTCAATTACATAGCATGTCAGATCATAAAGTAGAAAAGACAATTTAATCCAAGCTTTATAATGACTAATCACACAATAGAATTCAATTTGAAAAATTTAACACAACAACCACAACATAATAGAGAGCACATCAAGTGTTATAATACAACATTCATAATAATAATGAATATATTGAATTTGAAAATTTTATATTGAATATGAAAAATAAATAATGTTGACAAATAGCATAAAAAATGTTGTTTACAATAGAGAAAATCTATGTAGACTAACTAATGAAAGAATTTGAAATGACCTATAAATATAAATTATTGTGTTGACCTTCATTGCATCGGTCGAATTGAAAGACAAATTCGACGGACTTCAGATGCAACAATGCGCAAATCAAAGCTGAAATACACTCGACGTCATCGAAACTAGTCGAAATGGCCTTTGATCGACGAATGGACATCGCCATCGTGTTCAGAACATTAAAATTGATGTGTACATATTGTACATAGTCGATCAAAATCATCAATCGCCTATCGCGCTCGAGGTCGGTACCCAAAGCGACCTCCATTAGCTGAAATTGATCACGTTGTTAGTGTTGAAAGCGTCAAAACATATCAAATTAGGCCATTCGATTGAACTAGTTTATGAAGTATCGAGCGATCAGAGGCGACGATGTGCACTTTTGAATTAAAAGTGATCCAATTCATCGCTGAATTAATCCAAACAACCTCTCCGATCGTGAAGAGACTTCATTGTTGAGTGAAATGTCAAAATTACTTGGAATAGATATCCAATTTAACTAAAATTGCCACACTTAAAATTTAATCAAAATTAGCACAAATTTTGAGGTAGAATCTAATCACTATCTTAGCTTTAATGAGCATCTTGAAACTTGTGGCTGCCCTCATCACAATTAGCCACCCATGATAGTCAATTGGAAGCTGCCACGTATAGCCCACCCATGTGGAGCAGTCGAACCCCCTTATTTCTCCATCTCTCATTCGTCCCCATGACTGGCCGAAACAAAACAAAAAAGGTAAATTTTTTAAAATAAGTATGGTTTAAAATGTAATTAGTAATTTAAGTATCTTAAAAAAATTTAGATATAGATATAGTGGCCCATTTAAGGCTTGCCACGTAGGCTCAGGATGGCGGGGCAGCATCGACATGTAATTGGAGCTAGTCGCCCGTTAAATGGGCAATTAGCTTAGGTTATGAAAAGGGGTTGATCGAACCGATTAGCCCCATTTGCACGAGCCATTCCGCACGGGATTTTGTCCATCCGAGCTACCAAGTGGTGTTCCCTCCGTCCGATCACGTGAGGCATTCCCACCCTCGCCGGCCCAGCGGCCTTCCCCTCGCTCCGTCGGCCAATGTCGACAACCAAGCTCCCTTGGCGGTACCGCAATCAATTCCTATTTGGCCCACGGTGCATCCCCTTCTGTGCCTTCATCTTCGTCCGGAGGAACCCAACATTGGCTTTTGATGATGCTTCTCCGTTTCTTTTAGGAAAGTTTTGAGATGCTTTTCAACTTTTAGAGTATCAGACAATTATTTGTGGTTACCACATTGACTGACGATCTTAAGTAAATGACAATAAATCTCTAATTTTTTAATTTGTAATTGATTAGGTCGTATTGTTAGAATTTGGTTTAGGGTTTTAGTTTAGGGATTGGCCTTGTGGTTTAGAGATTTGTGTTGTAATTTTGTGTGATCACGTCATTAAAAACTGTGATCGTTTAAGATATGTCAGATCTATTGTTCAAAATGATTGTGAAATAATTTGGGATGATATTTGTAGGATTCAAGTTGGATGGTTGAAATAAAGAAATGCATTAGGCCTATTGAGTTCAAAAAAATTCCACAACAATAGCATTTAGCCTATTGCTTTGGTGGATGATTGGCTTAAGTCTTACAGATAAAATACAAAATGAATATATTCATAAAAATATTTGTTTGTGCAAGCTATTTTTAAATTTATGTAATCTTAATATGGTTGATTATATTTTAGATATTTAATTTTCCTAAACTCATCTTGTCAAGAATGAGTAGAGAGTTGGTTTCATTGATCTTATTCTATGGAGGTGAACTAAGTGTCGATGACCAGTTCATTCCAAGTTATATGGGTGGTTGAAATCATCCAATTAAGGTTCTGAGATACAACACCTTATTGGATTTGAAACAAAGAATTATGAGATCACTGCACATTGATTCAGAGTGCCGCACAGTTAGTTTAACATGTCGCTATCCGGTGGGTAAACTGTTATTTCTAATGATAAAATTTGTGATGTTGTAATGGACGAAGCTTCTCATCAGACATTAGTACTGTATCTAGGAGTCGAAGATACTAATGTTGCATCCATATCAACTGATCAGTGTTGAGGCCAGTCGATATACCATCGACCGATACACAATATTTCATCACACCTGCTCCTTTAATGACACAAAGTAGCTTTGACAAAATGATTCTTAGGTAATACCTTGCTTATCTTTCCCAACTTACATTGTTAATTTTTCATGGTGATGTGTGTCGTGTTACTGATGTATGTCGTGAAATTATAAATCTAGCGATAATGTTATTTATGGAGGAATCATATGTGTCTCGAGTGTTGCGGTGATGTATGCGAGACTATGAGCGATGGCTCAAGTAGTGACTCGGCGGGTATCGGTGATGATTGTAACTAGGGTAGAAGCTATGATTGGTAATGTAGCTAGTCAAGATCTATTAAAGAACCATTCATTCCGAATATTGAGAGTGAATGTGAAATGTTTACTAATAATGAGTACGTCCGATGTGTCAAACCACCGAGAATGGGACAACGATATTTACTACGGTGGTCCATGAAAATGTCCTAACATATGATATTGAAATCCCAGTGATCTTGTTGTAAGAATGTGTTTCATAAGTAAAAGGAGCCTTTAGTTTGCTGTTATTGGATGGTGTATAAGTTAATAATGTTCAATTCCAAACAGTCACCTCAAATCAGAAGAACTATACTATGATATACGATAGTTCTAACAGAGCATGTAATTGACATTTGTATTGTAGCAGCATCAGGAGTCTAGGGGGTGCCTGGAGAATCTCCAGAGTTGAGGATGACCACAAATGTATCAATGCGATGATCGGTAGTGGTCATTGGTAGTACAGTTCCAAATTCATAGCTTACTTCATTATACTTGTAATCAGGCATCAAATTGATCTGAAACCTAGGGAGATTGTAGGTAGAATGGAATCAAAGTTTAATGTAAAAGTATCTTACATCAAGGCCTGAGATGCTAGGCATAAGGCAATAAAAGTAATTTTTGGTAGTTGGGAAGAGTCTTATAGGACTCTCAGCCTCTTCATGGAAGCAGTTTCTTCTACTTTACCTAGTACATTATACAAAATCCAGTATAGCAGTACACAATGATTCGAGAGACTTTTCTGAGAATTTGGTCCATTTATTTTGGGCTGGGGCAATTGCTGCCCTGTCCTCAACTTAGATTGTATATTTTTGCTGGGCAAGTACTGTGATACATTACTGATTGCAGTTGGAATAGATGGAAATAATGGTTTATTTCCTCTTACCTTTATTGTCAATGTTTTGAATGCGATAACGAAGTCCGTTTATCGATCAGAGGTCATTTGAGCATCGTCGCAGCCTTTTAACTCCGATATGTGCATCAGCACATTGATAGCTCGATCTCTTGATCGGTTGCTCGTTAGATTGTGCAATATTTATATTCTAACCAATTTCAATGTTTTGAACATGATAATGAAGTCTGTTCATCGATCGAAAGTCATTTCGACCATTTTTTATGACGTCCAATGCATTTTAAGCCCCGATTTGTGCACTTGCATCCGGTCAATTTGACTTGAGCTTGACTTCGATGACACATATATGGAGGTCAAAAAATGCCCCCGATAAATGTGATTTGTGTATAGAGTGGATTATATTTTTTGAAAAGCGGAGAGTTGACCAAAGACCTTGAATCATTGTAGCTTCGATTTCAATAGTCTATGGAGTTTTGATGAAATTCGTCATCAATGTGATGCCTTATGTTTAGATGAGCTACATAGTGGGATTGCTCGATTTTTCCTGATTGACTTGTCGGATTGAAAGCTTCTTCTACCATTTACTCTCTGCTTCAATGGGTTTGTTGAAGATCTCTTTCTTCTATGTTATTGTAGATTTAGGTTTCCTCCGACCCTTACCTTCGTGCTTGGTCGGGTTTGATGGAGGAATTAGTTTGCTTGTTCTGAGATTTGGGATTCCTTCTATCCTAACTTTAAGCTTGATGGACTTGATGAAGGATTGACCTGGTTTATCCACATTGACTTATTAGGAAGTGTATATACGCCCTGAATCTTGTGCTTACTACTTCGACGGATTCGTTGAAGGGTACATACAAATGACCTAGCCTTATATTAGGTCTATAATGTCGAGTTATCAGTCTAGCAATGTGCTCTTTAATAGACTGAATAACTACAAAATTCCTTTAGTTCAGCCATCAGCTTTGGATGAACTATGGAATTATTTCCTTGGTCTTGTGCTTTCTACTTTGATGAACTTGTTGAGGAAATTGGCTTTGATCTGTGCTTTGTGCTTGATTAGATCATTTGAGAATAGATGAAAATATCATCCTACATGCAATATATAGATTGATTTGAGGCAGCCCTGAATTGGGAGTTATTTTATCATATTGTTTCTCATCGATCGGCGAAAGATCTCTGATTCTAGCGCTTCGTCACTAATTTGGATCTGGTTTGAGATTGAACAACTGTCATTATTGGACTGACGAGTAGGAGCTATTTCACTATGGCCTTTCCTTATCTCTTATTGAGTGAGGAGAGCGTCAATAACTTGGCCACATTTGGGCTTATTGAGTTCAACCTTTAGAAGCTTCTTGAGTCTTCGACTTAAGCTGTGATGGGTTGGTGATGGTCATCTGACTAACGAACGTGGGCTCTTTTACTGTGGCCCTTTCTTGAAGGTTGTTGAGTGAGGAGAGCGTCAGCAACTCAACAATTTGTGGGCTTGTTGAGTTCGACCTGTAGAACCTATCCATGTCCTAGACTTCAAGATGTATAGGTTGATGTTTTTTCAACTCAGTTGATTGAAGCTTCCAAAATTGGGAGTTTTATGACTTGATCTTTTTGACAAATAGAGATAAACTTTTGATATTTAGGGTTGTCTTTTCATGTGTAGAAATATATTCTTTTGTTCCTCGAACCTATAACTTAATGATAACAATTATGGATATATTTAGGGATTTAGGTAAAGCTTGGTGTAAACACAATCGTAATATATTTGAGGATCTCTTTATAGCTTGATTTCAACTCAGCTAAATATATAAAATGTCCCCTATCTTGTAGGAGAAATTTTAAAGCACTTTAAGAAAGCTCTAAAATAATTTAAGAAAATATATCAATGTATGAGCTCGTACATTTGATCTTAAGAGAGTTTTAATATGTAATATTGATTTTGTCTATGTATAGGGATCTAAAGTGCCCCTTGTATAGCATGGGAATTTTCACAGAAAATTTTCTTCATCTTGAGTAGGTATACTTATTTAGGGATCTTGGCTGAAGCACGATGTCAACCTAAATAAATATACATGGGGATTTCTATTATACCTTAAGAATGTATTTATCATATATAATACTTTTTTGATATCTCTATTAATTGATGACATTAGTCTTTCACCCTTTTAAATGAGTTGGTAAGCCCCTCCTTGATACACTTTTCAATGACAAAAGGGCTCTCCCATTTAGACTCAAATTTGCCACCAATTCTTCGATTAGGAACAATTGGTCTTCTTAGTACCAAGACCAATTCCCCTTTTTGGAATGTTCAATGCCTCACCATAAGGTCAAAAGCCCTGGACATCTTTCTTGATAAACTTCTAGATTTTTAGTGTGCTTGCAATCTAACTTCATCAAGCACGTTGAGTTCCTATTTTCGAGCATTTTGATCTTCGTTGGGTTGTGTTGGATTATTGAGTGATGACAACTCAACTTTGAGCAGAAGAACCACTTCAATTCTAAATACTAATGAATAGGGAGTAGCTTTAGTCGGCGTCTTGTACGTAGTTCGATACGCCCATAATGCCTCTATCAGTTTGGTATGTCATTCTCTTTTATTTTTAGTGAGGATCTTCCTGAGTATTTTGACCAATGTCTTGTTAAAAGCTTCTGCCAAACCATCTGCCCTTGGATTATATATTGATGAATATTGCCAATCAATTTTTTGTCGATCAACGAATCTATAAATCTTTATACTTTTGAAAGCTGGCCATTATTAGAGATTATTCGGTGCGACACTCCAAACTATAGACCACATTATTGGTAAAGAAGTTAAACACTCAAGATAACTTCTTTAAATGGGGTCCAACTTAGAAAAATGTCGATCCTTTGGGATGAAAGCGGTGTCGGTTGATGACGACAAATCAATTTTCCCAATTACATATATGCCCCAACATTTGAACGGCGAGGATGTTATTGTTGGGTGTAGTGGATTTGGAGGTTGATGGATTATATTCTCATATACTTAATGACACCTCTTAGCATGATTGATGATCTCTCACCATAGATGATCAATAATAGCCCAACTTTTTGATCTTTACTGTCATCTTGGGACTGGCCCATGTGCAGAAAGTCCTTCATGAACTTCAACCATCACTTTGATATCTTCATACGTATTTAGGAATCATAGCCACATTTGTTCAAAGGATCTGATATAAAGTGTTGTTGATGAAAGCATATGATATTCTCTTATCGATTTGGTACTAGTGATTTTTTTTGGTAATTTTGTCTTTAAAGTAGTCGATGAAGGGTTGCCTCCAATCATGTGGCTCTTCTACAATAAAGGCTTCTACTGAGACAATGTCATGCTTAGTTGTTAGTGTTATAACTCCTTGTTGGTTTTGGGGAGAATGAGGAGCAACTTAAGTCACATCCTGCTGTGTCGAATTTAGTAACCTCTCTACTTACGGAGATTGATACTTTGTTGGCTCTAGAACTTGCTGAGTAAATATGCCGATCATGACATAATCACCATTCATACTTTCCATTTTCTTAGCTAATTTTGCTAAATCTCCTTCTATTCTCGGATCGAGAGACTCAAGTTAATGTGATATTTGGTATTTGTTTCATAAACTTCGAGAACTTCGCTTGTGATAGAAAGCTAACTCAAGCTTGTTGATTTTATAGATGTTAAGTACTTGATTTATAACAAGGAGAATGCCAAAATGTGCAAGTTTTGAATGCTTCTTCAACTTCTTCAAGACCCTTCTTACTTAGTTTCATTATTAGTTCTTAGCTCGGTCAACCCATATGATCGTCTCATTATTCCTGCTCTTAGTGTTATGAAGGCGATCATTCTTTTTGGGAGATTTGGAGGTTGGATTTGTTTGATCGATGAGGCTCTATCAAAGTACATTTCTCAAATTTATGATTTTTCTATTTTATGAATGAGCATAATTTGCTCATTAAGCAAATCATCGTTAAGAGAAGATTCTGCAGTGTTGGGATGTGCAGCAAGAAAATCTATTAAGACTTGTCCCTTCCTTTGCTTTATGGATGTAATATCAAATTATAAAAGTATCTTGCTCATCTTGCAAGCACGGTGTCTTATCATCTAGTACTTCGGTGATCCTTGAGATGAGGGTAATCTTATGAGTTAACATATAATGAGCTTTTGGACTACAAAGATCAATGCCAAATAGTATTTCTCTATCTGAGAGTATCCCATTTCTGCTCTTATTAATCTTCAACTGATATAATAAAGATCATTTTCTTTGCTTTCTTCATTGTGTTGTGTCAATAATGCTCCAAGGGACTCTTCTAATGTAGCTGTGTATAGAATGAGGGGCTTCCCATGGGTAGGTGCTGCAAGGATTGACATATTTAACATATAGCTTTTAATGCTATTGATGGCTTCTTGGCAGTCCTTGTCCCATTTTAATAGAGCATCCTTCTTCATTAGCTTTGCAAATAGTTGATAACATCCTGATAGGTTTGATATAAATCAAGCGATGAATGCAAGTCCTTGTAAGAATATAGGCGATGCAAACTCTTTGGAGGAGGCATGTCCACAATTGCTTTGATTTTAGTATGATCAATTTCAATTCATCTATGGCGTACAATATACCCAATGAATTTTCTGGAGGATACCCTGAATGCACATTTTAGAGGATTCATCTTGAGATCATATTTTCTAATTCTCTCTAATACAATTCTCAAGTCTTCAAAGTGATTTTCATGATTTAAGCTCTTCACCGCCAAATCGTCAACATAATATTCCACCTTCTAGTGAATCAACTCATCAAAAATATATGTCATGGCTCTTTGGTATGTAGCTCCAATAATTTTCAAACCAAAAGACATAACTGTGTAGTAGTATATACTAATTGGCATTCTAAATGATGTGTATTTCTCATCTTTGAGCCATCTTTTATTTGATTGTATTCGATGATTAGATTATGAATGAGAATATATAGTTGAAAGTATTGTCCACTAGTAGATATTAGAAGCAAAAGTCATCTTTTGGGCACACCTTATTTAGTTCCAGGAAGTCAATACATACATGAATTTGGTCGTTCTTCGTCCTAACTCGGACAATGTTAGCTATCCAATCTGCATACTTCTCCTCCCAGATGAACCCTGCTTTGATTAGCTTCTTACTTTTTTGCAATTATATGTTCTTCAATCTCCAATCTTATTTGCCTAGGAGCTTGCTTAACAGGCGTCGCATCTAGTTTAATGATAAGTTTATGAACTGTTACATCGGGGGATAAGCCTGATATTTTAGAATATGTCCAGGAAAAGTAATCCTTGAATTCACAAAGTAGCATTTTTAGCTCTTCAACTTTCTCATCAAGTAGAAGGGCACTGACAAAAGTTGGATGTGGATCATCCTCAACTCTTAGGTTGATTTCTTTAAGTTCATTCATAGTAGATGTTTGTCCACCATCATCGAGTTCTTCAAGTGCAAGCTTGGCTTCATCATCATTTGTAAGAAGAATTTCATGGAGATCATCTTCTTCATCAATATTAGTTTCGATCTCAGCTTCTATTATATTATAACAAATTTTATTTTGATGAGAATTGTGGATAAACCCAGGACCTTTAGTGATAAACTTATCACTTCTTCATAATTCTTGAGGACTTCTTTGGCTCCACATCCTATTAAAGATTTGAGTTCTATGTTTAGTAGTTCCAATATGAACATCCAAATTTATGCATCATTCTTTGCAATTTCTATGGATAGTATATTGGTATTCTTGTTAGCACTATCTCATCAGAATTTTCATGTTGAGTAGGCCTAGTAGGCCGATCAAAATTGAGGCGAGACTCTTCAAATTTATAAAATAAAGTTCATATTCTCTCTCACTCAATAGCGGCACATAGAATGTTATCATTTATTCAATATTATGGACCTCTAGTGGAGTGATTTCTTTGAAGTACTACTGAGGGATGAGTACAATTTTGAGGGAGTCATCTGACTTTACGAAGTGAGCTATACTTCTTAATGCAACCTTCTGAACCCTATTTCGATAAGTAGATTTAAAGTCATAGTCTGAATCAGAATCACTTATTTCATACTTTATTTTTCTTGAAAGCTTATAAGTTCGCTTAGGTTTGACAGGAATATTTTCTTCTTCTTGTGTGTCACTTTCAAGCGAGGAACTGATCTTCTTAATTTAGGTGTAGAATCAAATGCTTTAGGGAGAGTCATCATTTTCTTCTTTCTTTCTTATTTTCTTCTGCTCTTCATATTACGAAGTTGCTTTTTAGTTCCTAAAGTGGACATTACCGCTTCAAGAGGCTCTATTGGCTTAAGCTCTTTAGGGATAAAATATTTTGCATCTTTATAGATCTTTGCTTCTTGGATGGAGAATGGTTGTAGGTTATCAGGAATCCTAAACTCTTCCCCCTCTTTAAGATACTTCATACACTGATGCATAGTTGATGGGACCATGCCATACTCACAGCCATGATCGACCCAAGAGAGATCTAAATGATGTATCAACATCGATTACATGAAACTTGGCTTCTGTATATAAATCCTGAAACTTGAGTAGGAGAATAAAAGAATCCGGGGTTTTCTATCCTTTTTCATTAAAACTATGAACCATCAACTTATCCCTCCCAAGATATTGGATATCAAGTGATAATCCTCTTAATACTTTTAGACTTATAAGATTGATTGAAGAACCTAGATCAATCAGTATTTGATTGATTAAGATGTCATCACTATCTACGATAATATATAGAGGATGGTTGTGATCGGCTATTCCCAATATAAGATCTTCTTCAAAAAAATGTGATTATTGGGAGATCTTGAGTTTGCAATGATTCAGTCATACATTTTTCAAAAGTAAGCTTCTTAACTTTCTGAATCTTTGAGAGCCTATATCAAAGTTTCTCACATGTCTTTTGACATCAAGAGAGCCTCGTACATACTCAGTTGTGCAGGGATCTTTCTGAGATGTGATTATTATACCTATCTTTTGCTTGATTTAGAATTTATTCTAGGAATTTTGGCATTGATGTTTTCATTGCTTTCAATTTGTTTACCTTTATCTTTATTAGAATTCCCCTTCTTTGATGATGGTGGTAAGACTTTACCACTTCTCAATTGAACTTGAATCTCTTTATCTTGCTTAGATTCCTCTGAAGAAGTAGTTTCTTCAAGTTCACTTCTTATTCTAGAGGATTGACCGAAAAGGTTAGACTCATTTTTCAACTTCAAATATTTCATACGTGATGATATCAATGAGTCTGACTCTTCACCGTCGAGAAAACATAAATTAACATAAATCTTCATATGAACTATTATTTTTTTGTTGAGTCATTAAACAAAATTCAGATGGTAACTCCTCAGACTTTTCTTGCTTTCCTGATAAGAATTTTGAGGGGTTCGTCGAGTTTGTCTGATTACCCTTGTCAATTTGGAGTAACTGATGCTGAGAATATCTGATATCACATAAATGATTCGGCATATCTCTACTAGACAAGAATCACCATTATCTTCTTCATCCGATTCAACAATATGAAGTTTAGGCATAAAGTCTGCAAGCCTAAAGGGTTGTATTGTCGACTAGTGATTCTTCTCTAAATTGTTAATAATCTTTTGAGTTATAGTCTTCTTCTTACTCTTCTTTTTCTTAGCTAGCTTCTTTAATTTATGAGGCCTACATTTAGTAGACTACTCCTCATGTCGATGAAGTAGCTTTTATCAAAATACCACTGAGAAGCTCAAATACTTGGTTTAGGCACCTCTTTTAAGTCTAATATAGGTTCAAGTGGTGATTTCCACTTAACATAGGGACGTCTTTTAGCTGCATCAACCTTTTCACGATCTTCTTAGAGACTACTGTTTCCCATTCTTCAATCTGAATTGATTTTTCTTTCTTTTTATCTTTATTGGATGATACGAAAGAGGACATAATCATCCTTGTAGACACTCTTTTCGGCTAGACAACATAGATAATGTAAATTCACCTCACCAATACTCTTTTCTAGCCAATCTTTGAAGACATAATAATCTTCAAGATGACATCATCAGATGCTAGGACGTAATTTAGACTTGATTTGACTGCCTTCTTCGTGCCTTTTAATTTCTGGTAATTGTAGACCAGCTTTGATTGCTTGCCGAAATAATTTAGCCACACCATCCCTTCTAAAGGAATATTCTTTATTCATATTTTCCTTAAGAGATGGCCGCATTCGCTCATCATCTCTTATTACTTATTTTGGACGCTCTCCACCACTTGAAAATAGTTCGAGGTTTATCATTGCCTCCCAATACTAATTTTGGTTGTGGATTATAATGGACAAGCTTCTTTCCCTTATCATCATTGTATATTGGTTATTTTCCTTTATCCACATTATATATTACCTATTTTTCACTATTTGAGTTATACGAAGTAGTATGAGTTTCGTTTCTTCTTGAGTCTGATGGTTTGTTTCTCTTTGATTTATCTGTATAGATTTCAGACTTAAGGTGATTTAGCTTTTAATTTTGTCCACCCTATCAAGTAAGACTTGGAATGTTGTAATTGACATCATACATAAAAATGGTGTCATTTTATCATCCATATTTTCCATTAGCAATTTGATCGCATGTTCTTCTTCCAATTGTTGCTCACATTTCATAGTAAGTTATGCTAAGACTTATGAATTTTGCCACTGACTCATATTTTCTCTTTTTCAGCAAGGAAAGGTCAGTGATTATTATTTTCTCAATTGCACTGATGAACCTCTTCACGAATATTGTCTTTAACTCCGTAAAAGTTTTAACCGAATCATTCAGCAATTCTGCATACCTTGGGAAAAGGGGCCCTTTGAAGGCTTGAATTCCTAATCCACAATCAAATATATTTGTTTGTTTAGTTTGTTTTATCGTGGACCCTATTAGTTTATGAGGGATCAAACTGAGAAGGAGTTTATATCAGCCTAAACCTATCTTAGAGTTACTAAACTAAGGGAGCATCTGTGCATCTATGCATCCGCTGAACAAATTCTCCAACCACAGGGGTGGCCATTAGAAAAGGGGGACTGTCAAATCCAAGAGTAACCTAGGTATTGTCTAAATGGGGTCACAAAGGATGTGATCCAAATAGAATGCCCACAATGAGAGGGACTTTAAAGGCTTAATCCAAAACCCTGTAGAAGATGACATGGCTAGTCATATATCAAATAGGTATTCGGTGGTCAACTCAAGGAGAAAGTACGTGAACTCACATCTTCCAAGAGTGGTGTATCCACCGGAGAGTTCTATCGATAGAACATCAACCAACCTAAGGTGCCCATCGGTTTGCAACAATCAGCCTAGGAAAAAATCTCAGAGACTCACATCCTCTTATAGCATAACTGATTGCTTGGATAGTCTATCTTCAGCTTGACAGCTGCCATCCGACCAAGGGAGACTACTGAGTGAATGTCACTGGGGGACTTATATCGACTCAAATATAGTCAAGAGGAAAGGAGCCTCTGGGGGTCTTATCATAAACCTTACATATACTCAACCTAGTTGATGCATGATGGCTAGTTCAAGAAGAAAGCTCGAGGACTCACATCTTCTTAAACAAAGTCAACATAAGGTAGCTTACTGGATGTGTTTAAAGCCTACTAAACTAATAAGGCGCTCATTGGTTTATAATGGTCAAGTCAGGAAGAAAGCATGGAGACTCACATCTTCCAAACAAGTGGCCAAGAGTGAAGTAGCATGTAGACGACCTAGAGTAATGAGTGAGTGTCATAGGGGGCTTTCTCCCACATTAAAATAGCTTGAGATAAAAGATTTGCATTTGTTTTTGTTCTTGTGTTAAATGGAATAGGATGCCTCTTGGGTTATCTCATACATATTCTAAACACGCTTGGGGATTTTAATGAAATGGTGACATGGATGGCAAAAGGAAATTTCACTAAAAAAGGATGTCGCTTGGGTTCTCTGACACCTAACTTAGTTGTGTTAATCAAAATAGGATGCCTCTTGGTTCTCTTACACCTAATTTAATGGTGTCGGGAAATTGTGTCTGTGTTGTGAAAGAGGGATGGATGCCACTGGGGGAGTCTTACACCTACCCTAAACACGTCATGGCAGATTCGCAAGACAAGCAAACAATACTTCAAGAGAAGATTTTGATGAAATGGAATCAGAATTTTGTTGATTTAAAGATTTGTTTTCAAACATGATTTTTATGGGTAATATTTTTTCAAATAGAGTCCATTAATTGGAATCATCGGGTATTCCCCTTAACAATCAATAAGTTTGTAAGATCCTTCTTGGTAAGCCTTCTCAATGACAAAGGGGCCTTCCCAAGTGATTTCAAACTTGCCTCCCATCTTTCAACGGGCAATAATTAGTCTCCTTAGGACTAACACAAGTTCTACTAGGAAAGACCTAGAGCAGACCAGCTTGTTGTGAACTTGAATCATTTTGGCCTTGTACAACTTGAGGTTCTAGCAAGCCCATAGGTGACTCTCCTCCAAACCTTTGAGCTCTTCTAACTGCAACTTTGCATTCTGCTCTGTAGTGATCTTGCTACCCAATGCTATCCTTGGTGATGGGAGTTGAACTTCTAAAGGTAGAATAGCTTTGGACCCATACACTAAGAAAAATGGGGTAGGATTTACTTTAAAATGGGTTCATTAAGTTCCCTATAGGGGCAAGACCCCATAGTTAATTACAACCTAAGAAAGGGGATTCCTTAGGAATACTCTCGAATAAGGTAAATGATCGTTGTCTCCAAAAATTTTAATAGTTAGGACTATCAATTGATTAGTTTATTTTGGAAGATCAAATGAGATTGAGAAAGAGAGAGTTATTATCAAAGCCAAAGGAAGATAAGTAGGAGATGGTCATGATGATAGGAAACTCAGTGAGCATCTCAAACTATCATATGGTTGGGCTTTATGTTTTTGAAATTGAATTATTTATTTGAGTTGAATTTTTATTAGACGATTAGGGCTTATAATTCCACAATACAAGGTTATGAAAATGCCTAAGAGATGAGGATTTATGCTTATAGTCCATAGAAGGGAGAAGTAACCTTAGAACCTAAATCTAGGGAGCTTTAACTAGGGACAAAAGCATGACCTAAATCTAATATGAAAATGGGTATTTAGTTTGCCTCCATAAGAGAGGACAAACCACCCAACTGCTTGGACTTACAACCACCTCGGGGTGGCCGCCAACTAACTCCTCCTACGATTTTAAATTCATTTAGGTAATTCATGTGCTTTATATAAGATAGCTAGGCTGTTATTTATTTAGAAAGAGACTAAGTTCTTAAACTCACTCCCTAAGAGACTAGATCATGTGAGGGCATGAAAAATGACATAGATCTAATGCAAAATATATTACATATTTTTTTCATTTTTGGATAATTATTTGACTGAGGCTTATAGGATTCATATGCATAATGCATGAGAAGTAAGATTATGGGCCATAATCAGCAAGAAGGGGGAGGTGTGTTTCCACCATGGCTCTCAAAGGTCAAGCCAAGTTTCTCTGGCAAAGGTGGAAGCCCTCCAATCAATAGTGTAACAATATATTTTTATGCATGATGTTATAAAAGAAATACTCATCTAGCTAAGGGGTTGTTAATTCTTTTATCTTAATTTTAACTTATGCTTTAAATAAGGTTATGAGTTATTTATTGTTAATTTTGAGTTGATTAATTTGGTAGAAGATTTATTTTTTTCTAAGAGCCTAATCATCATCTAGGCCATACATCAAGCAAGGAAGAAACTAAGAAACATGTCATCTTAATGAGCAAGCTAAACAAAACATCAAACATTTTATAAAGCTAATGCAAAAGAATAAGAGGCCATTTGTGGTTGAGCACCACTGCACAAACCCAAAAAATAATTTGGGTAGCCGAGCTCTACCCTTATACAACCCGAATTACAAATGAATTAAATTACAATCAAGTAAGGAAATTCATGTTATGGGGGTCATCATTTCTTCTTTTCTTCTTTCTTTTTTCTTCTTTCTTCTTTTGGTTCCTTCTTTTAGTTCCTTCTTTTGGAGGTTGGAAGGTGGTTTCTCCAAAGGCTTCACATGGTACATAAGATGTAATCTTATGACCAATGCTCATCCTAATCCCACAAAATAATCATTCCAAAATCCTAATTGCAAAACTACATGAAAATTAAAAGCAAGTCTAACACCGAAAATTAGCTAAACAAACCATATAAATCCCAAGCATGTATATTGGACTTAGCACCCCACACATGGGTAACCAAGTTCACCTGACCTATTGGATTATGCTTAAGGGTATAAACACCTACACAATAAAAGCATATATCTTTTTATTACCGCGCCCCATAAACACAGCCTCTGCATAAAATAATGATTAGACTAAATCGTCCAACTATTCATTCTACGCACATTCATCCTAACATCCATACTAAAAATAATACATCACAAAATAAAATCAAACATCAAGCCATGCACCACCCTAACCTAAAGCTAGAAGTGGTGACTTAACCTAATGTATGTGTTTTAAAAGGTTTGTGTAGTATGCTTAGCTATGGCTTTAAGGCTTAGATTTTCTAAGTGTGAAGATGCTCAACTTAGATGGGTGGTTTCATTTAAGTTGTTTAGTTAATTTGGGTTGATTTTATTTTTGTATTTTAGTTTTGTTCAAGTGAATCCTACAATTAATTACTAAGTTTAAAGATAGGGAAAAGAGAAGAGAACTTCGCTTTCCTTCCTGCTTAAGTAATTTCTAAAGTGGATTCATATTTAGTTTTGTTTAGTGAATATTTTATTATGTATTTTAATTAATCCTAAGTTTAGATTTTCCCTACACCAACCTATTCAAAAAGAAAGACATTTTACGATTAAATAAAGTGAATTAATATCACAAAATATACACCACGTCATTTCTTTCCCTACATGCATGACATGCATATGAATGCATCCTAAGCATATCTATATATACAAATGAAAATGTTTAGCATACTTTAAGATGAATGCTAAGAAATATTTCTTTAAAAAATTGGAATGATTTATGATGCATGATTTTCATTAAGTAGAGAGAGATTTCTTTTATCCATTATTCACATGTATGTATAAAAGGCATAAGTGAGTACGGTGCCATTGTTAGCACCAGGGGTACAAGATACAAGACCTACTTAGGGCTACTTAAAGCCTCGCAACCCTGGGGTTGTCCTGACTAATAAAGCACTTTCCTTAAATATAAGCATATGTACAAAAGAAATGAATGGAAAAAGAAAGATGCAAAAAGTTTGTATTTGTTTGTTTGTTTCATTTATGCAATTTATATGTACAAGTATAGATGCCCTTATTAGGTAATAACATAGGAATGGGGTTAGGAAAGTGTTGTGTTCCTTTCAAATGAAGTATACAGTTTGCCAAATCTTATTTAAAATTATGCTAAAAGTGAGGAAAACTACACTATGCACATCTTTATATTTATAACCACATGCAAGCTCATGAATAATTATAAGTAGCACACTTTCAGTTTTAGGTATTTTATTTATATATTTTGAAAATAGTTTTGGATTTAGTAGTGATAATAGCCATTCATATTTTTACTTTAGCCAAAACATGCAATTTGGAAAAAAAAAAAAAAGAAAACATTTCACTTTCAATTTGATTTTTGAAAAGCATGAAGGCACGAAAGTCATATGAAATACACCTTTAGCATGCTAGGAAAGAACTAAAGTGATGAAAGCATGTAAACACATTCACCTTAATTAATTCCTAAAGACAATCTTATGAAATAAGAAAGCTTAAAGCAAATCAAGCTATTTTTAAAGAGGATTTGATCTTGTTTTGAGTTTCATTTAATTTGAGAAATGTGAGGTGAGTTTGTTGTTTCTAACACATTCCCACATATTTTCATTATTTTAGTTTAATTTTTTAGGTGATTTGATCAATTTTATGCTTTGGTTAGGTTAAGGTATCAATTAAGTGTATTAATTACCCCTTACCTATACCACCTTAGCATACTTAATCAAATAATTATGAGCCAATGAGATGACATAAAACCACACAAAGAATTTAAATCAATAATGCACCTAAGAAAGAAAGGTACCTAATGCAATTGGCTCATGATTACGGATTAATTAAGCTAATGGTTGTATTTTAAGTAATTTCATAACACCTCTCACACATGTTAGTTGAGTTTTAATTTTCTTAATTGTACTTAGGCTTTTGAACACCTAAGAATCTACTCAAGATAGATTAATTGAGTTTTGAAAGATTTTAGAATTTTATGAAATTAATTAAGGGGCTAATTAATGAATTAACCCTTAATTAAGATTGGATTAAGGAGGTAAGGGGGTTTAAGGAATATCTTACGAAAAGTATCCCAAAATTATTTCCTAAACCTCAAATTCAATTAATCAAAACCTAATTGACTCAATCAGAGGGTTTGACACACTAATTATACCCTTGATTAAGCTTAATTACATTAAGGGAGTGATTAAGGAATGAACTAGCCTTTCCACTATTTAAGCCACCAATAAATCCCAAGAAAATTAGAGGAGGCAAGAGTCATCCCACTAATTATACACAAGAAGTTTGGGAATAATCAGTGGAGTAATTAGAGGGTAATAAAAATAAAATAATAAACCCAAATCCGAAGAAAAGCACTATTTAAAATCCATTAAAATTATTTTAGAATATTCTATGCTTAATTATCTATCTAATTCAATTTATTTCATATTTTTTATTTTTCTAGGCTTAGATATGAATTTAGGAATTTTTCATTGTTAATTAATAATTAAGTAGCCTAATTAAAATGTTTAATCCTGTCGATGCCACATGGCCTGCTGACGCGGCATGCGCTTTCCACGTGGTGCAATGGGATTCAATATTAAAGTTGTCACATTGTAGGCGATCGGGCGGTTACGCGGCTTTCTCCACACCCGTCCAATCAAGGATCGGAATGAGGTTAAAGTCGTGGATCTAAGGGATTAAACGTGGGATCTTACGTATCGTAAAGCATGGTCGTCCATCCAAAATATGCAAATCGATGGCCCATGATCTATCCCTGTATTTCTCTATGAAGAATGGACACCATCCATCTTCTAGTGGATGATCCAAGCTCGATTTAGCTCGGATTGATCCCAAAACTTACCCACACCATCTAAGCACTAAGGCAAACACATCTAATGGCTAGATTTTCATAGGAATAAACTTTACTTCACAAAAGACAAAACCACATTGAACTTAAGCTCGATTTAATGGATGATCTCGCCGGAGGTGATCACCGATGCTCTATTCCCTTGGAGAAGCTTCGTCTAGTGGAGACGAACCTTTGTTGAAATTTGGAGGTCTTGAGATTGGGGGAATCCTCCTATGGGCCAACTCCTCCTTGACTTGAGCTCGATCTTGATCAAGAATGGTCTTCCTTGCCTTTGGAACTTAGGAAAGAGCTCATCTGTTCGATGAGCTCCCTGATGGAGCTTGCAAAGGGAATTGGGTTGATGTTGAGTGTAGGCTAAGTTGAATTTTCGAGCTCCCATTTTCAAGCTATGAAAATAGAGAAGATGGAGTTTGGAAAATGCTTGAGAGAGCTTAGGGAGGCTGGGAAATGACTTCTCTGGCTTCCTCTTACTCAATCAAATTTGAGAATGTGCAAATGAATTCAAATTATGGGAGTATATCTCCCTATAGAGCAATCAGACGGTCGTACCTTCACTTACCATTTTGATCCAATTGAGCTCATGCAATGGGCTCTTATGATGTTTAGGGCTTGTACATGGGTCGTTTTGGCCAGAGGGGGGTAGTGGGAGAGTTTCCATGTGCTTAATTGAGTGGAGAAAGGATTTCCATGTTCTCAACCTCAAGGAGGTTGTCAATTTTAGCCTTAGGCTAGGTTGGGCTGACCCAAACCCATTGGGTTCAGTGCACCACACTCCCTAGTGTTCACTTGATCCACTAAGAGGGTGTCAAGTGGTTATGGAGAGGATTTGACAAAATTCTAAGTGGATTTGGCCAAAATCTATCCTTTGACCTAGGGATAAAAAGGTCATTTTGCTTGGATTTCAATTTGAATATATTTGAAATGTTTGAAAATTGTGTTAGGCAAAGTTTCATTGAATTTAGAGTTGGTTTGATATGATCTAGCTCATGTTGACCCATTTAGGTCAAATTTGGTCAACTTTGGTCAAGTTGACGAATTGGTCAAATTGAATCAAACCAAGGGTGGGTCAAGTTTATATGATCATTTGAAATATTTGGTGGCTTTGTTTTGAATCAATTTGGTTTAGGTTTGAATTTGGTTCAATTGATTTCATTTAGGTCAAATGGGTCAAGTTGACCAATTTGACCCTTTTGACCTATTTGGGTTAGGTCATGGGTTGGTTCAAATTTGGTTGGTCATATGAAATGGATTGGTGTCTTTGTTTCCAATCAATTTGGTTCATATTTGAATTTGGCTCAATATGACCCTTTAGGTCAAGTTAAGGTCAAATCGGGTTAGGTTAGGTCTAGTTGGCCAATTGAGTCTTTGGTCAAGTTCAACAATAATTTTGGAATGAACTTGACCCATTGGTTTCAATCAATTTGGCTTAGATCAAAATTTGACACATTTTGACTTTTAGGTCAAGTTGGGTCAACTTGGGTCTAGTGGCCAATTGGGCTAGGTTAGGCTCAAATGATAACTTGGTCAATTTCAAATATTGATTTAGGATGGGTCTAAATTAATGGTTTCAATCAATTTGGCATATGGTGGATTTTGGCTAGTTTAAGTTTCATTTTAGTCAAATGTTGACTTGGTCAAAGGCTAGGTTTGACTTGGTTTGACCTAATTTGAGTGATTGATCATCTTATGATGATTGTTGCTCACAATGTGAGACTTAGATGGGCTTAGTTCTATCCAATTTAGGTAGGAATAGAATTTTGCTCAAAAGCGTACTTAAGGTCACTTTGAGTCAAGTGAGCCTAAGTGGGTCAATTGACTTGATCAAGGCTTGAATCAAGTTTGAATGAACTCACATATGGACTTATGATTGAAATATAAATCCCTTTGTAAGTGATTTGGAGTCAAATGGGTTTTGATTCATTTTATAATTTCAAGTTCAGTGGGTGAACATGAGTTTGACTTAGTTTGATTTTTTTTGAATTTAGTTTTGGTTTGATGATTGAAGTTTTATTTATATATGGTTTCATGATTAAAGGATTGAATTGATGAAGAAAAAATCAAGGGTTTGGCTTGATTTGAGTTTGATTTGTCTAAGTTCAAGAATTTGACTTAAAGTCTTAGGTTGAATTTCGATTGAATTTGGATTTGAGTTTTGAATTTGTTTTGGACATTTAAATTTATATTTCATTTATATTTATGAATATAAATGAAAATATAAATGGGTTATAAGAAAATATTTTGAATTTGATTTGATTTGGATTTGATTTGTGCTAAGTCAATAAGATGGAATCAAAGTGACTTCGGAAGGATTTTTGAATTTGGAATTCAATCATGGGTTTCAATTATTTGGAATTGATTCATGATTTTGAGAAAATCCATTGGAATTGATTTAAGGTTTGAGAAAATCAATTAAGTTGGAATTGATTTGAGATTTGATTTAGAATTGGTTTGAGCTTGATTCCTGTGGTAGCCACCACGGAGCTTCCCCATATCTTGTTGCCATACCACCTGCTTCGATAACGGTACACCAAATCAATTCCATTAATTCTCTCAGTTATTGATGCTTCAAAACATGATACTATCTCTCCTAGGGCCCTGAAACCTGCAAATATCCTCTCTACCACAAAGCTTTCTAAATGGGTACTAGCAAAGGGCAGGCTATCTGCATTGGAAGGGGGAGAATATTGAGGAGAGACGTATAGAGATTCAGTGAGGGCTACACTCCTTAGACTTGGAATGGGGCTGCTATCAAGCTCGACATGGGTTGTCTGCTAGATAGGGGCAATATTTCAAGGAGCTAGGTCTCCTCTTCTGATATGACCTCAAATGAAAGGCAGACCTGTGTTACACCAATAAAAAAATATAATAGTTTATAATATGAATAAATACATCCTAAGATAAATAATGTGAAATTATTTTGCGTCACCTGGTGTCCTTCCAAACCAGTGAAGGAATCATCTATAAACTTTATTTTTGGCCATCGTAACATATGTGGCTTTGCAGAAGGAAAGGGAGGCCTTATGATGTCTATGTGCTCTGTCGCCTAGATCTACAATGAATATTTATATAGCTTAACTTCAATGTATCAAATAATACAAACTTGAAGATGTAGAACGTACCATTAGAAGAGTGACAAAGCCACTCATGTACCCGGGTGCCTTCTATGTCAGAATCTTTGATGTAATACCATCAAATTGTGAAACCAGAAAGGCCCAAATGGCCTCTGCCCAATTGTACTCAGCAAATTTCTCTATATCGTCGGCATAAGCAATCAATTTCAATGCCACTCTATAGTTGTGACATATAAAAAAAAAGATTTTAAAGAAAAAATATATGTATACACAAATTGTCAATCAATGAGCTATCCAAATTCTCAAGTTTATTCTTAAAATCCTGTCTTTGAACTTGACAATGGCGATTTCTGTCATATGACCTTCTCCCCTCTGTTTGGCATCTCTACAATTAATGTAACTTCATTGGGGGTGAAAGGAATACATTTACCACAAAAAAAGAATGATTTCTTCTCTATATCCCAGCAAGACATGATTGAAGTGATGGCAGCTGAGTCTTGTTGAATTTCATGCAGCCTAATAAATTGAAGCAAATGAAGCCTCCTTAAAATGTCAATAACTTCATCAGTAAAGCATGCTGAAATATTATCGAACATCGCTCTAATGGTGGTAAGCCTACATCTGGAAGTTATCCTTTTCCTAGACATGTTAAACTTCAAAATGAAAAGTTAACTAATGAGAACATTATCAGCATAATGGAGGCACAGAGAGTACACAAGCAAAATAGCTACTAAAACCAACAAATTCTTCATGGAACATCTCCAAACATCTTCCAATGAGATATAATAAATATATGACAAGACTCACAGTTTTAAAAAATGAAAAAATATGGTGTACTCTCATGAGTACGAGATCTGAGATGCAAAATTATCTCATAAATCAACCAATCAGCCTCCAAACTTCTTGTAATGGCATCTACTAAACATATTATCTCCAAACAGGGTAAAAAAGCTGAAAAAAAATGAGAAAATGGGGTGTACTCTCCTGAGAGTAAAGAGAGTACAAATACAAAACTCACTCAAAAACTAACCAATCAACCTCCAAACTACTTTCGGAGGCATCTACTAAACATATTATATCTAAACAGGGTAAAAAACTTGAAAAAAATAAGAAAATGGAGTGTACTCATGAGAATCTGAGAGAAATCTGAATACAAAATAATCTTAAAACCAACCAATCGACCTCCAAATTGCTTATAAAAACTAGTAAACATATTAACTCCAAACAGCGTTAAATACTTAAAAAAATGAGAAAATTGGGTGTACTTTCATGAGAGTACACAAAATATATATGTAAAACAGCCTTAAAAACTAATCAATTAGCCTCCAAATAGCTTGTAATGCTATCTACTAAATATATTATATCCAAACAGGGAGAAATAGCTGAATAGAAATGAGAAAATAAGGTGTATTCTCATGAGAGTACAAAGAGTACAGATGCAAAATACTAAAGTAACCAATCACCTCAAACAGGTTAAATAGCAAAAAATAAGAAAATGGGGTGTACTCTCATGAGAGTATAGAGAGTACACATACAACAGCCCTAAAAATCAACCAATCAGCCTCCAAACAGCTTATAATGCCATATACTAAATATATTATATCCAACAAGCAGAAATAGCTAAAAAAATGAGAAAATGGGGTGTACTCTTATGAGAGTACAGAGAGTACACATATAAAATAGCTTCAAAAATCAATCAATCAACCTCCAAACTGCTTCTAAAGGCATCTAGTAAATATATTAACTCCAAACAAGGTTAAACAACTAAAAAAATTAAGAAAATGGGGTGTACTCTCATGAGAATACAGAGAGTATACATACAAAATATTCCTAAAAACTAAGCAATCAACCTCCAAACAGTTTGTAATGTCATCTAATAAATATATTATATCTAAACAGAAAGAAATAGCTAAAAAGAATGAGAAAATGGGGTATACTCTCATAAGAGTACAGAGAGTACACATGCAAAATAGCCTAAAAAACTAAACAATTAGCCTCTAAACCGCTTCTAAAGGCATCAAGTAAATATATTAACTCCAAATAGGGTTAAAAAGTTGAAAAAAAAAAGACAAAATGGGGTGTATTCTCATGAGAGTATAGATAGTACACATATAAAATAGCCCTAAAAACTAACCAATCAGCCTCCAAATAGCTTGTAATGCCATCTATTAAATATATTATATCCAAATAGGGAAAAATAGCTGAAAAAAAAATGAGAAAATGTGGTGTACTCTCATGAGAGTATAGAGAGTAGAGATATAAAATAGCCCTAAAAACCAACCAATTAACCTCCAAACTGCTTCTAAAGGCATCTAGCAAACTTATTAACTCCAAACAAGGTTAAATAGCTAAAAAAAAATAAGAAAATATGGTGTACTCTCATGAGAATACAGAGAGTACACATGCAAAATAATCCTAAAAATTAACCAATCATCCTCCAAACAACTTGTAATGCCATCTACTAAATATATTATATCCAAGCAAAGAGAAATAACTGAAAAATTGAGAAAATGGGGTATATTCTCATGAGAATACAGAGAGTACAGATTCAAAACAACCCTAAAAAACCAATCAATTAGCCTCTAAACTACTTCTAATGGTATCTAATAAGCATATTAACTCCAAACAGGGTTAAATAGCTGGAAAAATGAGAAAATGAGGTGTATTTTCATAAGAGTACAGATAGTACACACTCAAAATAGCCCTAAAAATTAATCAATCAGCCTCCAAAATTGCTTGTAATGATATCTACTAATCATATTAACTCCAAATAGGATTAAACAGCTAAAAAAATGAAATGGGGTGTACTCTCATGAGAGTATAGAGAGTACATATGAAAAATAGTCTCAAAAATCAACCAATCAGTCTACAAATTACTTCTAAAGGCATCTAGTAAATATATTAACTCTAAATATGATTTAATAGCTGTACTCTCAAGAGAGTACAAAAAATACACACGCAAAATAGCCCTCAAAACTAATCAATCAACTTTCAAACTGCTTGTAAAGCCATGTACTTAACATATTATATCCAAACAGGGTCAAAAATCTAAAAAAAATGATAAAATGGGTTGTACTCTCTTGAGAGTACATAGAGTACAGATACAAAACTGAAGCAAACAACCATCAAGAAACTTACAAACAAATTATAATGCCATCTACTAAACATATTATATCCAAATAGGCCCTAGAATTCATCAAATCCTTCATAAAATAATGCCATCTACTAAACATATTATATCCAAACAGGCCATAGAATTCATCAAATCCTTTATAAAACAGCACCAAACATCCTACAATGGGATATACTAAATATATGACAAGCCCCATAGTTAAAATTTTTGAAAATAATGGTGTGTACCATCATAAGAGTATGGAGAGTACACATGCAAAACATCTCAAAAAACTAGTAAAACTATCTCCTTTCCTTTAAAGAACTCAAATGTTTCAAATGTTGTCATATTCGACGGTGAGAACAACAGAGAAAACCCTAAATTCATTAAAGCTCAAGAATGCAGGAAGAAATACCTCATGTAGTCACCTATAATACCTCAATTTTTAATACCCAAGATTTAACAAATCTCTGAGGGAAGGTCAAATGCACACAGAGAAGCGAGCCGAGAAAAATTTACAAAAGAAATCCTACCTTGTTATGTGATGAAGAATCACGACACGTAATATTTTCTCCCCCTGCTGTTTTAACGGGATGAGCGTCTGCGGGCGGGTTAATGTAAATGGCGTCGTTAAAATCAAGTTCAAAATTAAGTAAAAAAATCATATTTTCATATTGGACACGTATTGCGTAGCGATTGGCATCCGGACGTAAAGCTACATCCGGACTCCGCACGTAATATTTTCTCGTCATAGTGAGGGATTTGCGTGGATCGGCGACTGAGACGGAATGAAGAGAATGCCGCCGGGTGTGCAGATAAAAACTAGAGAAAGAATGGAGAGTACTGCGGAACTCATATGTGGAGAGAAAAAAAACCTGCAATAAGTGAACATATATTACTAAATAAATATAATAAAATTCTTAAATGATCAATATGAATATTAATTTTAAATATAATCAAGTGAAGATTAATATATTTTAAATTATTATATAGTTGAACATGAACAACATATATATATTTCTTTTCTTTTTTTTCTTTTTTTTTTTTGCTGTCGTCATATATGAAAATGAGAGAAGAGCATCACTATAAAAAGCTATACTGAACCATCCAACAAATTCTTATATACAAAGAGAAGATAATTTTTATATTAGTCTGCAAAAAAATTTTATTGAAATATAAATAATAAGTCACAATTTTGACGTATTGTATCTCATATAATGTTTACAATTTTTAAGTTCAACTTTCCTTTTATTTGTTTTTTTATGATAGCATGCTGTTAAAGTATATTAAATGTAAGTTTATTTTATATTATTTTGCACACTTAAGTTGGGGACACCACAAAATAACAATTCTTTACTATACTATTCTGAAATGTTACCGACTTAAGATTTACTTATTTGATTTTAAAGATTTTTTATCACCTCCTTGAAATTTTTTATTCAATTTTCAGTAATTCATTAACATATTATTTTACACTAAATTAAACATAAATATTATTTAAATTCATTCATATTTCGTAATAATTGCAAGATGTATTGAGCTGTAGTGTCCAGATCGTTCTTCGGTTTGCTTAAGTTCATTTCTAATACTATTTTAGTTTTATAGTTTCTTTTCAAGTCATCCTAAGTTGTAGTGCCGAAGTCTAGCTTTTATTTGCTTTTAGTTTAAATTTAATAATCTCTTTGTTTTATACAGTTTATTTTATAAATTTATGTAACTTAATTTTATTTTCATTTATTTTTAGAGGGATTTGTATACATAACACATAATTCTTATGAAGTTAGATATCTAACGCTAACTTTAATTTTTATACATCACATGAGAATTATCATCATCACTTATAATTTTAAATTAAAATATATATTTTTAATATAAAAAAATATTAGATAAATAAATATTTTGTAAAGAAAACATATTATTACGATTTTTAGATAACATAATATTTTTTTAATTAGATATAAATTGAGAAAATATAAAACCAAAAGTAGTAAAATACATACCTATTTGATATAAAATATAAATTAGATAGAAATTATTCCTGAAAAAAAAATAATAAAAGAGAAAAAATTTAATAAGTATGATAAAAAATTAGAGGCTTTTACACTCACTATCACCCTATTCTTACATATTTACAAATTAACCACCCTTTAACATCAAAATTTTAAATTGACATTCAAATATTAAAATTCATAACAAAAGCATAACTCATATTTTTCGTTTTCGTAAATTCATAACGATTTGATCGCGGCATGCGCAAATATATGAGTCTCATAGTTCAAAAAAAATGATAAAAGTGATCAAATTATAAATGCATATATTTTAGGTAGTTGATTTATAAATATCCCAAAAAATTGAATTGCAAATCATATATTGCTTTGATAACACATAAAATTATAAAATCCTCACATTCATACTAACCTCTGATTATAAGTATCGGAAGAATTTCTCTTAATAAGAAGACAAATGAAAAGATGCATAATTAGACCAATAAGAAAGAAGACAACTAAAATAGCATAGGAGAAAAATATGGTAGTTTGACAAGTAAATAAGCCAGCTTAATAATCTCTTCCAAAATTCAAACGGATGTATTTGAAAAGCCAGGAAACGTCGTTATTTTTTCGGTCATAATTTCTCGCCCTTTTAATTATTTCATTTAAAGTAAAATGACGTGTATTCTTCCTCTCGTTATAAAATTTTCTTTGGTTTATGCGAGAAGAAAATAACATTAAATTTGAAAGAAATACTATTTATAAAATTATTATTTATGATTTTGAAATAATCAGTAAAAAGTAAATCATTATATTTGTATTTGATTTTATTTATTTTTAGTCAAGAAAAAATTTTATTTATAATTTATTTGTATTTTTTATATATATATATATTTTTTTTAATTGAATACATTAATTAGTGAATAAATTATAATTAATTTATATATAATGAAATCATCAAATCAATTTAAATATAAAAGAAAAAATAGTTTAGAGAATTTATTTTTTTAATAGAATATATATATATATATATTATATAATTCGTATTCACTTTATTTTATTTTTTAACATTGTTAAATGTATAAACGATTTAATATTTCATTTAAAGCTTTCTCAAAATGATCAATCTTCCTCTCTCTCTCTATTATTTTCTATATTATCAAAGAAAATAAGATTAAAAAAGGCTTTAAATATTAATATATTATATGATTATTAATATGAAATCAAAAGTCAAATCAATTAAAGTTAAATCTTTCCAAAATGAAGTCAAAAGATCATATAATTATTAATATGGAGTTACTTAAAAAATGAATTACAATTAATTGGAAATTATGATAAATTTTAAATTAATTAATGTAAACTTAATTATTTATAATTAAGTTCATTAATTTATTTTTAGAATTTATTGTTATATATTATATGATTAAGATTGAAATCATCAAATCAATTTAAATATAAAATGAAAAGCTAAGATTTACTATCCAAAAGAAACGCAAATTTTTTTAATAGTAGCGTATATATATATATATATATATATATATATATATATATATATATATATATATATATATATATATATATATATATATATATATATACAGTTATTTTAACATCAGTTAATATATATTTATAATTGTTATACATATAAAGTTGGTTTAACAATCGTAAATATCTCTATACATATAATAGTTATATATGATGGCTACAAAATTAATTCTTATTAATTTAATTAATTATTTTTTTTTATATTTATCAAAAATATAGAGATTTTTTATTTATTAATTTATTTTAGTTTTAAATTTTAGGAGTTCTTTTTTTATTTTAAAGTATGTATCTCTAAAGAAATCTTCTTAATTATATATAATCTAGTTAAACTAATTTTAAATTTAGCTTTTCTTTAAATGTGATTAAATTATTAGGTGTGTTGAAATAATTTTGTCGTCTATCCCTCCAAAAATTATTGTTGCTTATCTCAGCTTAAGTATTGCCAATCTCGTGCTTTAGTATTTTTTATGCTTGATTCTCATATTGCTTAAAATATGCTCAAGTTGGTCTGCTCTCCATCAGTTAATTTTATTTTGTATTCTCTTATAATAAATGGAATGAGAGAATAATAATGAGGGTCAACAACTATAGATAAACTTTTTTTATTAAACTATGATATATATATATATTACTCATTGGATTATATATACAAGAGTTACTTAAAATTTTATTAAAATTTTAAATTGTTTACCTTACTATAAATATGAGGTCCTCTCTCAACTTTAAGTAGATTTGAAAGAGAAAAGTTACTATTTATTGTCAAATAAATCTAGTAACTTAAAAAATTTGAACTATCTTTGAATAATCAATGAATTATGTTCAAATATTATTTTGTTTAAACCATGATAAAATATTATTTAAGTTTAACTTAAAACTTAATATAATACTACATGATAGTTTGAAGATCATTTGACCATTGTTCGAAGTTAGCTCAATCATGTTTGATGATATTTCAATCGTGGTTTGAAAATAGTGTTCATGTCTTCATTATAATTGAAGATAATTTGATCATGATTTAAAATGATATGAAGATGATTTGATGATGATTCTAATAAGTTTGTGATAGGTATATGATGCCTAACGATATTCTAGACTTAGGGTTTAGACTTTAGAATGTGAATAATAAATTCAAAGCTAAATACCTAAATGTATAGGATCAACCACCATGAATAGATGATAAATGGAGCTTTCCTGAAACTTTGTCATAACACAAATATACTTATTCTTTGATTACTAAAAATGAGATGTCAAGAAGAAGAGGGATCGAAGAACTACTATGATTGAAAGCTTGAGTAATTGTTTAATGAGAACTTCAATACATATTTGTAATAAGTAAGTATTTTTCACATAAATAAACATTTGAGCATATTTCTTTAAGATAATAACTAATTAACATATTTCTTCAATTATGACTATTTTGAGGCATATAAAGTCACATTTCTTTAAAAAAAGTTTGTGTAATTATGTCCACACACAAATTTGACCTAATAAATCCAAGCCACTAATTTTTTTTTTTAAAATGAATATAACTATATATATTTTAATTTATTCATGTATTATATATTATTTAAGATAAATTTAATAATTTCAAGATTCATGATAATAAAAAATTAAATCATTATTTGCTAATTATTAGGCTTAATCATTATTCATGATTAATATTAATAAAAAAATTATGTTAAGCGCTCGTGTTTCATTCTTGGATTGGAGAACTTTAAATTAATGATATATGTTATTCAAAATTTAAAATTACTCATTTGATTAATTTATCTTCAACATAATTTTTATAAAAAACAAAAATTAAATTATTTTTGAAGGCAAAATATTATATTTCAAGAATATTTATACCATAAAACTATGGATTTAAATATAAAAAAGCAAAAAAAACATTTACAGCCATTTCGAAAACAAAACAATGAAGTTTGAAAATATTAATTTATATGAAAAGTGAAGGCCAGTGGCTACATAATGAAACTGAGAGCATATTTAATTTTACTCACAAACATATGACTATTAACACATATGATGCACCTCACACAAACTCTTTTCATTATTCTTTCAATATTTGTAACAAAATTATATAAAATTGCACAGAACTCCATAAAATTATTTGGCTTTGTGTATGTGTAATATTATACATCCAAATGTTTTGAAAGGAATTGCAATTTAATGAGCAGAGAAAATTAATAATTTAAATCACACATTTTATAATTTATCGCTGGTTATTCTAACAAGAAAATAGCCATCTAATAATTTTTAAAAAAATCACTTACAACCTATCATGTAATTTTTTAATGCTATGACTTAAGGACTATAGCATTACTCGTGTTTTATATAGCTCTGCATGCAAGAAAAATATGTAATGATATTTTGTCCGTCACTTGGCATAAGCGCAATAACTCTATGAACAATATTTTTTTTCCCATCAAATTGACGACAAAAAGTATGATAATAGATTAAGATTTTTTATTTATATTAGTATTACACAAAATTCCTCACATACGAAGAAGATTTTGCAAGAAACAAAAGAATTTTATATTAAAATTATTAAAAAAATAATGAAAGAAATAATCTATCATAAGATTATAGAAATTCATATTATCCATCTTATAAAATATGAATGCAAAAGAAAAAATTATGAAATGTTGGATTGCATGCTTGGCCTTTATCAGCGTGGTTGAAAATATTAGAGAAGTGATTATTGATGATGAATGTGAATATCGATTGATGACTATCAAAGGTGGAGTAATGATGATCATTGATTGATGAAGAGTCAATATCTATGCCGGTTTTGAAGATGACAACAAATAAGATATAATAATCGGTATAATGAACGATAATGTGGATAGCAATTTTAGGTGATAATTATCAATATCAAATGATTGAGCATGCTTTAAAAATTTTCAAATCTCCGAGGTTTCTCTGATTTTAGGTCTCTTATATATAGCATAAAGATCTATTTAAAATGTTTTTAAAAAATATTATGATTATTTTACCCAAACTTCACAAATATTCCATTGGATGGTCAATTTTAACACTTTGATATGTGGCTCAAATTCACCCACTCGATGAAGAGAATAAATTAAATATAGGTGAAATTTTCAGAAAGCGCATGGAATAGTAGATAAGACACTAACCAGAGATTTCACCCTCATTTTGTGAGGACTTTAGATTTGGTTTCAAGTTTTCTATAGGCGCAAGCACCTATAATTAATTACCTCTCTTAATAGTGAGAGAGCACTTTCAATTAAGGCTAGTCAATGAATCGTTAAATAACGAGTATATAATAGCAGTGAGTGAAATTTAAAAATTATGAAATTTATCATTTTAATTTAAAACTTTTGGTTAGGGGATGATGCTAAATCAGATCTCTTTTTCATCATCCGCTATGGTTCCTAATCTACTTAGTTAGAGGAGGTAGTCGACCCAACCTGATAGAAGGATCCTTGTCAGCAGCCATGGGTTGCGTCGTCCAAGCAATCCTTATAGACTTGAGGTGATATTTGTTAAAGGAGACAAGTTTAAGTCCACTTTAGCTAACATGGGCTTTTGCCAATCAAATTATATTATATACTCAAACTCAAAGAGAAAAAGCCATTGGGGAACATATGCTGGTGCGACCTTAATTTAGTCATTGAACCACTTCGAGGGCTCTCGTAATGCCATTTATGTGGTGCTATTTTACGGTAAAACCACGCGGACAGAAAACATGGGCCACATCCTTACAAGCTAAAGATTATTTGAGTGTGAAAATAATTATGTATTTGATTTTATATTGGCTCTTTTTTGAGAGAAACTCTTCATAATTTATCACCCCAGACAAACAGTTGTGAATGGGTGGATGGATTTTACTATAAATTTAAATAATTAATTTTATTTAATTTATATATTTTTATTTGAATATTTGATTATTTTATAACTGATTTTAATTTGAATATATAATTATTTGACATTAGAATTTAAATAGATTTTTTTATTATGAAAATCCTCCTTGAAATATTGCTAACACACCACCATCGGGGTATATAAGTTTGCTTAATCATTTAGTTTATTATTACAGATCCTGTCGACTTTATTAATTTAATAATAGAGGATTAGATCTGGATTTAAACTTCAAGAATTTTGAATAATAATAACCCATTCGATTGATATTCTTAATCAGCTTAGCCATCATTGGGGAATTAATCATTTACTTTGTTGTTCTAGATCCTATCGACTCTATTAATTTAATAATAGAGGATCAGTTCTAGATTTATACTTTGAGAAATTTGAATTTTAGATTATCAAATATAAATATCTTGGATATTTTGGTAAAATGACCCCTCCGGTTGATATATTCAATCAACTCAGCCATCATTGAAGAGTTAGAAAATAGTTATTATATTATCATATGATAAAATTAGCTTCTCAGAGATTTTTCTCAAGTTGAGAAAGTTATAACAACATCATTATGTTTTGTTAACCCGGATCCAGTCCGCAGACCCAACCAGGAATCAACCCGCGTAGCATCCTCAGACGCTAAGTTTAAACATTCAGCATAGTGTCGAGACCCATGCAAGTGTTTCAAATGATTGACTTTGAATATATATATATATTGTTTATTCATTGCATAAGATATTTGAACATGTTTTGAGGTTTTTAAATTGGATTTAAGATATCCCTCAAAATACACGTGAGTATCTCATTTTAAGAAAGCGTATATGAATTTCAAGGTGTTATGTATAAGCACTTTTGTTTTATATTGAATGCGCCACTTCACCATTCATGTATTTTACATGCATCCCGATGCAATGAGTTCAAATATGGGATCACCTCATAATACATGTGCATCTTCAATTCATTTATTTGAAAGTTTGTACAAGCTTTGAAGCACTTGAATGAGAATAGGTTTATTCTATATATGTGTTGTGGATTTCTTTCCATTCAAGCATTTGCATGTATTTTGGAACATCTGAACTAGAGGGGCGACTGCTATAAGGTATGTGCAAAGGCATACTTCATGCAGTTGTATTCATACAAGTTTACATGTATGAAAGTCACCCAAAAAGAAAACTTCAAGCCTTTAGGATTTTATCATTTAAAGAGTCTTCACATTTTCTATAACTTGTCATTCAATCTTCATTTCATTTCTCATCAACTATATTAAAGGAAATGAATCTCATTTAAATTGCCTCATGATACTCTTTAAATTTTCATGAGATGTTTACATACAATCTCTAAATCGCTATCCTCACTATCAACTTTTTTGCTTAAGAGTAAGCATCTATTGATTGCATTAGTAGATTCAGATTAAAGATTTTTTATTCAAAATTTTCAATATTCATAAGAATTCGTTATTCGTTCTACCTTTATACAGTCAATTTAAAATAAGCGTTTCACATTATGCTATGTGATAAGAAAATCAATAATGGACAAGCCTTCTTGAATTGAATCAAACTCAATTTAGATCTTGTTACTATTTCAGAGACATGCATTGGTGCTCTTGCTTAATATGGATTTTAATGTTTCCAATGTTTGATAGTTAATAGAAATTCCTCAATTTTTTTTAACTTTAACTTTTAACAGAATCTCTTACCTCATAGCTTCATATTAAATTATCTTCATTTTATGATTTGTAATTGAATGTGGATGAGCCATACAAGGATTGGTTTCATTCCATGAAAAGAGGAAAAGTCTTTCTCCTTCAAATTCATTTTCTCCTTCCCTTGAATTCTCTCATACGACTTCTTGCAAGTTCAAACAAGTTCAAAGCCTTTAGGAAAAATTTTACTTGCATGAATTCAATTCTCTTTATATTTTCAATGAATAGTATAATATTATTGAATGTGCATTGAGAAAGCCCTCACTTCTATTTATCGGCATATTTTTATAATCACTCTAAATTTGATTCAAATCTAGTTTTGACTTTTCAACTCATTTGATAGGATAGATAATATAATTCAAATGATTGAATTTTATTTATGTTTATTCAAATTATATGCTCATATTCTTACTAATAATTAAGTCATCCACTCTCTATTGTTTATTTTGGTGTTCAAACTTCATGCATCTTCAATTTATTTGACATAGAATGCATGTCATTTAAGTCACTCATTAGTATTCAATTTTTTATAAATTTATGTGTGTATTTGATCGCATTTTATCGTGCAATTGAGCATTGAAATAAACAATTTAAGTCATTCAATCAATTTGTTCATTTAATTTTTGACTCGATCATCCCCGCTAGTCATTGGGAGTGGGCTTGCTCACCACGCTACAAAGAGCGCGTATGAGTGGTATAAACCACGGCTTACAAAGAGCATGTATAGGTTACATGCACAAAAGAAATCATGTAATTTTTCCGTCGCATCGTGAGTGTCACCTACGAGTTTCCTCCATTGTGTTACAAAGAGCATGTACGGGTTCCTCTCGTCGTGCCAAACACGCCGCATACAGGATTTGAATAGAGCATTGAATTTTGGAGGAAATATTGAACATGAATAAAAAAGGCTTAATTTTCATCAATAGGATTTAAATTAAGTTCAATCTGAACTCTATCAAGTGGTGAAGATGAACTCATTGAATTCCATAAATCATACCTCTCGTAAATCCTATTTTATTCTACCGACAAGGTGATTGTTTGGTAGCGGGATAGAAGTTAGATTTATTCTAATATAAGCAAGAATTAGTATAATAGAATCTTTAAATCTTGTAGGATTTATTACCCATTGCACTATCTTATTCTAAATATCAATGAGTTAATAGAAAGGATTGAGTAGGATTTAGCTACACTATGCCAAACAACAAGAACTATAGTTTTAAATCCTACATAACTTTTCCTTATCTCCTACACGTTTTACCCAAAGTTCTAGATTGGATGAATTCAGGTAATGGGCTGCTCAACTTGAAACCCTCTTGGCCCACTATCTTCTTGGGCTCTGTACAGCAAATGGAAAAGGGGTGGAAGAGAAGCTTGGCTGGGTTGAACGGTCACCGAATTTGTGCGAGATTCAGAATAGATTTAACTTAAATTTATCCAATGATAATCTCTAAAGCAGGGTTCGCTTGGCAAAATCTATCAAATTTTTTCATCACAAATTTTTTAAAATATAATTTTTTAAATGGCACTTATAGTATTTTTTTTAAACCACATCACAAGCTAAATGCACCATTAGACTTCAATTTTTGTCTTGTTTTTATTATAGATGAGTACTTGGCTCTTACTCTTTCTTTCTTTTATTTTATTTTTTTAATTGATGGCTCTATCTTCCCTACACTTTCTTCTTGATGCCTCCAATAAGAAAGATATTTTTTAGTAAAGAGAGAAGGGACACTTTATTGGAGAGGCCAAAGATACAAGAGAATATGATAAATGATATTAGGAGTTCTTCAAGAAATTTTACTTATTGCATTCCAATAGGATAATGCATGTTAATACTTGTATTAAAAATATATATATTATGAAATTTTAAGCTATTAATCAAATTATTCTTAAATTATACATCTCTTGAGCATATTCCTCCTCAAGATAAGGATTCTATTCTAGAAAAAGTTGGTTGGCTCATGCAATACAATTGAGTGAATATCACATATTTAATTCCTCCTCATATTCAATAATTTAAAGTTATAAACTTTGTTCTTATCCTCCCTCCCCCATTTAGAATTTTAATTTATTCCTTAAAATAATGGTTAAGTCATCCCCTCAAAGAAGAGGGGCAAATATGTAATCAAACTAACTATATTAGACCACCTTTGTCTATGTCATCATCAAAGTCAACATCAAAGGAAATATAAGAGCTAAAACGATAATCATTAATATTTGTAATAGTATGCCTTTTGTGCAAAATGTCTTTTGTGTTGTATGTGGATTAAGAAGATTTGGCATGTTTTGAGTATGTTAGCCTATGGAGCAATGCATATATGATTTATAGCTACACTTTCTTCTACTCGCTAAAATATTTGAACAAGTAGGTTTAGGTTTATTTAGTTTATTTTTTATTTATTTTAATTTAATTTATTTTTAATTTAATTTTTTATATTCTATTTAGTTTTGTTTATTTATTTTAGTTTAGGTTTTCTATTTTAGTTTATTTTTTAGGTTTAGGTTTAGGTTTGGGTTTATTTTTTACTTTTCTTTTATTTTCATTTTATTTTATAGGTTTAGGTTTATTTTTTAGTTTAATTTTATTTTTATTTTATTTTTAGGTTTAGGTTTAGGTTTTTATTTTATTTTTTAGGTTTAGGTTTTAGGTTTTTATTTTAGGTTTATTTTTTGGTTTTATTTATTTGTTTAGGTTTAGGTTTATTTTTAGTTTATTTTATTTCATTTAGTTTAGGTTTTGGTTTAAGTTTAGTTTATTTTATGTTTAGGCTTAGGTTTTATTTATTTTAGTTTAGGCATAGGCTTATTTTATTTTTATTTTAAGTTTAGTTTTTTTTTAGTTTAGGGTTAGGTTTTAATTTTTATTTATTTTTTAGGTTAAGATTTTTATTTAGTTTTTACTTAATTTTATTTTAGCTTCATTTTAGTTTTCTTTTACGTGTAGTATTTATTTTATTTAAGTTTTTTTCTATTTTTAGGTTTATTTTAATTTTTAGTTTAGTTTAGGTTTTTATTTATTTTATTTTAGTTTAGTTTATATATTATATATTTTTTTAGGTTAGGTTTATGTTAGTTTAGGTTTATTTTATTTTATTTTATTTTATAGGTTTAGGTTTTATTTATTTTATTTAGGTTTTATTTAGAGGTTTAGTTTAGGTAGGTTTAGTAGGGTTTAGGAGAAGGCCTGGGGCCCAGGTTTGGGAGGTTTGGGCCTGGTAGGTTTTGGTGGGTTGGGTTTGGGATGGAGGGTTTAGGTGGGTGGATGGTAAGGTTTAGGTTTAGGGCAGGGTTTTTTAATTTATACATTTTTAAATTAAGTGGTTAGGTTTATTTAGTTTAATTTATTTTTTTTATTTAGGTTTATTTTATTTATTTATTTAGTTTATTATTTTAGTTAGTTTTTATTTATTTAGGTTTAGGTTTAGAGGTTTAATTTTTAGTTTAGTTTATTTTTTATTTGATTTTAGGTTTTATTTTATTTTAGGTTTAGGTTTAGGTTTTATTTAATTTTTTAGGTTTAGTTTTAATGTTTTATTTTAGGTTTATTTAGGTTTTATTTTAGTGTAAGTTTAGGTTTATTTTTAGTTTATTTTATTTTATTTAGTTTAGGTTTAGGTTTTATTTATTTTAGTTTAGGTTTAGGTCTATTTTATTTTATTTTAGGTTTAGTTTTTTTTTTAGTTTAGAGTTTAAGTTTTATTTTTTATTTATTTTTATGTTTATTTTTAGGTTTAGGTTTTTATTCAATTTTTATTTAATTTTGTTTTAGGTTTATTTTATTTTTATTTTAGGTTTACCTTTTATTTTATTTAGGTTTTTTATTTTTTAATTTAGTTTAGGTTTTTATTTATTTTATTTTATTTTATTTTAGGTTTAGGATTTTACGGTTTAGGGCTTAGGGTTTACAACTTGGACTTTAGGGTTGAGTGTTTAGGATTTTTAGGATTTAGAGTATAGGTTTTAGGTTTAGAGGTTTAGGATTTTTGGCTTTTTCTTAATAGAGAACAAATTCAGATTCAACATTTCTTCTTTTTGATTTCATCAACCAAGTAACACAGCAAGTTTTTTAAGACATAAGCCACAACATTGATAAAAAATGGGCACGCATAGAGCAAATAAAAAACCTTAGATAACTAAAGCCATCTCTACTATAAGGACATGGTTCGATAAACAGCAGATCGGATCGATTGTTCTTTAGTTTCTTCGCCCAAATAACCACTGCCTCTCAGTAGTATGATCCACCATCATATCCCCATCTCTCCCATTGCCTGCGCTGAATCTATCGCCTGCCTCCATAACCATAATTTCACCACCTCCATATCCACCAAAGACCTCTAGATTCCCACAACATCTGATATGGCCACCTTAAGCTTTTTTATTCTTAGGGTTATTTTAGTTTTTAGTTTAGTTTATGTTTATATTTATTTATTTATTTTTAGTTTATTTGTATTCGATTTAGGTTTAGGTTTTAGTTTACATTTTTATTTATTTTATATGATTATTTTATTATGGTTTAGGTGTTTTTATTTAGTTTATGATTATGTTTTTAGGTTTTAGGTTTTGGTTTGGTTTAGTTTTGTGGGTTTTGGGTTTATGGTTTGGGTTTTGGTTTAGGGTTAGGTTTGGGTTTATTTAGTGTTTCATTTTAGGGTTCAAGGTTTTGTAGGATTTAGGGTTAGGGTTTAGGGTTATCTTAATTCAGTTGGTTAAAGTGGTAAGGCTCTTGGTTTTAGGGTAGGTACAATTTATAATTTGGGTAGGGTAGTCATAGTAGGATTTAAGGTTTATGGTAGTGGGTTAGGGTTTTTGGTTCTGGGATTTAGGAGAAGTTATTGGTTAGGGTGGATTTAGTGGTGGATCTGTTTTAAGTTTGAGTGGGATGGTAGGGTAGAGGTAGTGATCAGTGAAGTGTTTGATTTAAGAATTAGGGTGTTTTAAGGTTTAGATTTTTTTTTTTAGATTATGAAAGAAAGTTAAGATTTATTTAGTTTATTTTTTTATTATTTTAGTTTATTTTTATTTTTTATTTTTATTTAGGTTTTTTTTAGGGTTTAGGGTTTAGGATTTAAGGTTTTAGGGTTTATGCTTTTAGGGTTTAGCATTTAGGGTTAGGATTTAGGGTTTAGGGTTTAATGTTTAAGCTTTAGGGTTTAGGTTTTTTAGAGAAAATAAAAACATTAATTATTCATAAATAATCTATTAAAATACAAATATTTAATTTATTTATTAAACAAATTAATAAATAATTATTTTAAATTTAATTTTATATGAGTTATATATAAATAAAATATTTTTGAATTATATTTTTCTTATTAATGACTTATAATAAATAATTAAAAATATGTCTTTAAATTATATATTTTAAATTTAATAAATAATTAATAGGAAGATATTAGATATATGGTTGAAACTAAAAGTTAATATTTAATTGATAGACTTCACATGATGATCTCTATACATTTCCCTCCTATGATATAAATAAAATCTAAAAGAAGTTCTAATTAAACTCTCTCTCTCTCTCTCTCTCTCTCTCTCTATAAGCTTCATGAACATTATTATCAATTTTATCTTACTAAATTATTAAACCTAACTAATATTATGTGTAACTATAATTTGGTCATGTGAATATCAATTAGTTTGATTGATGAAAATCTTAAAAAATTATTAGGATGTGTTTGAGACAGCTTTTTAGTTGCTACATTTTTTCAAAAAATAGTCAGAAAATAAAATAACTTCATTTAACTATCAACTTTTTTTGGCTATTTTTTAAAAAAATTTATAATAAAAAAATTATTTTGAGAACCAGAACTGTTAGAGTGGTAGCTATCATAAAATTATTTTTAAAATTTTTCAAAAAAAATATTTATAATACACACAAGCTTTTTCAAAAACTATTTTCTCCACTACAGCTTTACAATTAACTTTTTAAAAAACTACAGCTATTCTAAATAGACCCTCAGATTTAAATTTTTCATGCACATAATAAAATTCCACACATTAGAGAAAACAAAAATCTATTATACGTTCAAGATTGTATAACATGACATTGCCAAATAAATTATTTATTTAATAGACAATTTTTCATCATATCACACAAACTAAAACGCTTATATCATGTCACACAAAATCTTCAAGATTAGTGTAAAATACTACTAATTTAATATATTTATGTTGGCATACCATTAATTTTTTAATATAATTGTGTATTATAAAATGATTTATACAAAATCATGATCATAGGAAAAATATAAGAGACAAATATTATTGATTGGGCTTGCAATCAATTTTGTGAGCTTAGATCTCAGTGATCATAGTTTGCAAGGCCTCATTCACTTGATTAAAGCTGAACAGTCTATGATTTTTGTAGACCTCACTATGAAATTCTATTTTTATTTCTTTGTGGGTGTCCATGGAGCTAGCTCTGGTATCATTTATGTGAATTTAATTTTCAGAGGTGAATTGTGCCAATTGAGGAGAACACAAATAAACAAATATGAAAAATAAATAAAATTAATAAAAGGAGTTTTCATTCATAATAATCTCTTACATCTAAAATTACCTATTAGATTCCATAACTTAAGGTCTATATAGACTGACTCTCTATCTTTTGCTTAATATTGAGGCCATCTGACAGTATGATGGTGCTCCTTCAGCACTAGGCTCTTTTGTTATTGTTCATAGCTCTTTTTGCTGAAATTTACTAAGTTTTGAGCACTCTGATGCTAATTTTCTAATGTCAAGGCACTGTTGTTACTGTTTGTGCACTTGGCTCTTCTCTTATTTAAGTATTACCTGTTGTGTGATAGAAAAGTACCGCTTAAACTTAAGGGAAAATTTTATAAGATGATAGTAAGACTTGCAATGATTTATGGTGCATAATGTTAGCCATTAAAAGAGAGAAAAAAGCAGAAAAAGATGCAAAGTGTTTAGATTTATAGTTTGTTTCAATGGACCTTAATAACAGCAAAATTTGGTTAAAAAAAGGTAGAAAATGAAAGCAAGAGAGATTAAAGACAATATGTTCTTTCTAAATCTTCCAATTTCTAGTAAAAGAATAGCAAAAGAAAGAGGAGACAAGTTAACTTTGATTCATTTTTTAGTTTTCATTGATAAAATGACAATAAAATCAATAGATATATGGAAAGTAAAAACAAGAAGGACAGTTTGAGGCATACAAGCTGGTCCAAAGACATTCAATTTCCATAGGGGAAAGGAGCAGGTGAAAAAGTCAAGAAAGCAAAGTTCTATGGTTTAGAATGGTTTTAAAATAACACAAGTCAAATGGAGCATGATGGAGAAAAATGAATTCTAATTTTAATATCGTGTTAACAGCTACTAATTAAAACAAGATTTAAAATGTATTACTAGAAAAAAATAGCAAATAAAATGAATAGTTTGAAAATGTGTTGAAATGTAGTAAGAAAAAAAAAAAAACTCTTACAGGGGATCTTGAAGTTTGAATTGTTGAATAAATTAAAAATATTAAAATAAATCAAAAACATAGATTTCATTTTATAAAAAACACCTAAGGAATAAACTATGTTACAAATTAGAAAACCAAAGCTTTGAACTATAATGAATTTTCTCCAGACCCTTTTGTTCCTCATTGTACTTATGATCAACTCAAAACCTCATTATTCATTAGATTAATGATTCAATTTGCTATTTTAAAAGTAATATATAATATGTTTTAAACTTGTTTTTTTTTTCTTTGAAACTCTATCAAACCATATCCATACCTCCATGAGTGATTTAAATTATGCATATACTTTTAATAAAATGAATAAAGTGCATCTTACAGCCCAGATAAAAAAAGAAAGAAGCATCATGAGATCAATCTAATATAAAAGTAGATTAAAAATTAGGGGTATATATAACAAATAAAGAAATGGTTGTATATCATGAAAAATTGAATCAATAAATGCGAGTGCGATGCCAACCTTAATGTTATTCAAGGAGTCCACGATGATAATATTGTCTTTTGACAAGGATCTATCAACTTCTGATCTAAGAACTCCCCTTAAATTCTTCTCTGCTATCATATCTTCAAAAAAACACATGTAAAAATATACATTAAAAGAACAAATAATAAGGAAATGAAAATGCAATTTAGACAGGTACACTAGATTTCATGTGAGCCTAAAAATGAATACAAGACAATAAAAGAGTCTGAATCTGAACCCAATAGGAAGAAGGCTATAACAACCACCAAAATCATGATATTACGAAAAATAAGTTTTCCTATATCTTGACACAATTAGAGTTTGCATTCTAATGCTTACAATTATCTCAATGCTTATTTTATTAGTTTATGATTAATCTCAATTTGTCGTATGTTAATTATCATGGGCAATATTGTCATTTGTTAGTTTAAAAAAAATTAAGGATTTAGTCTACTGACATAGGATCTTCTATAATAGATAGTAATCCAAGAAACATGCAATTATACATTATGATTATGTGAATGAAAATGATGTGTAGCATGCTTCTCCCTCTAATTCTACACCCCATTCTTCTTCTTCCCCATTAATACTTCCTCCACATTTTCAAGGCTTCCATAAATCTTATACTACATCTCTCTACGTCACTTGCTATTAGAACCCAACTTCATCCTAGCGATCGTCATTGATAATTAAGTTGAAATTTAAACTTGTGTGAGTACCATTCTCAATAGCCATGATTATTGTTTCTGCATAACTATCAGTTTCTGCCACAAGATGTGTCCGTCGGCATAGCTCGTCCAGCTCAATCTTCTTTTTGAAAACCAATTCCTTCATCCTACTCGCTTTGAGTCTTGTGACTTCGGCTTCCACGAAAGGATATATAATAAAATTGAAGTCTCATGATGATATTTATTTTGAAAGTGATTTTAAATGCAGCTATATTACATGTTAGATTCTGAAACTGCTGGGAGTATCCATCAGATACCACATCTCCAGCATTGCGGTTGCAAGATCTTGAAGCTGACATAGCTATGATTTTAAGCAAGTAATTGAAAAAAAAAAAAAAAAACCTTAAAAAGTTATGAAGGGCCAATTACCATGTTCATTCTTTGTAACTTCACTTCCCGCAGTCTTTGAATAGTACGAGTAAGCCTCTCAATTGTTTCACTGCTGACATTTTTTTATTCATCAGGTCCATCTAGACTAGGATGGATTCACTCGCTGTCTGCTTGAAATCTATATCCAGCACTGAACATAATGAGTTCAGAGTATTCAAATGGTCGAGCACTTGGATTAAGCGTCTAATTATGCCGAACGTTGTTTAATTAATCCCACACCGCTGATGAACAGTTCATATTATAATATATAATTCTTTTTTCAGCCAACAAAGTCGCCGAGCTCAGTCACTTGAGTTTGTAATCCAAGTGGAGGCATTAGGGTGTTTTGAATGTTTGATCCGTTTCACGGGCTGGGTTGAATCTAGTTCATTGTACTGGCCCGCCCGATCCAAGATGGGCAGTGATGCTTCTAGTCTCAGCGAAAGCAGGGACTGTAAGTATCTTAAATTTGAGGGGAACGCGTGAGGCTGGCTTAATAGAGCAGCGATTACCTCTAGCTCTCGTCGGTGGATGGATAACGGGACGGTGGGCCAAACAACCCGATTAAGCTTCCTGAGCCGGTTAACAATCAAACGAAGCATTCTTTTTATAATTTTAAACGTAGTTTATGATAATATATTTTCCAACGTTTTTTTTTTGTATGGCAAATTCTCATCACCACATATATATATATATATATATATATATATGATTAAATGACAAATAAAATTTATTAATATTTAACTCGTTAAAAAATAAGTTTATTAAAATTAATTATTAAACCGAACAAAGTCGTTTAATCATTATTATTTTTTATGACGTCCTAGTTGAGAATAAAGGCTTTTATATTATTACAATTACTTCTAATTAAAATTTGAAACAAGGCAACAAGTAAACTGAAAATGATGAAATAATACTAAACGAAGCACTCTTTTTATATATTTTAAATGTAATTTATGATAATATATTTTCCAACGTTTTTTTTTTGAATATATATTTTTTATATTATGGCAAATTCTCATCACCACACCATATATATATATATATATATATATATATATATATATATATATATATATATATATATATATATATATATATATATATGATTAAATGACAAATAAAATTTATTAATATTTAACTCGTTAAAAAATAAGTTTATTAAAATTAATTATTAAACCGAACAAAGTCGTTTAATCATTATTATTTTTTATGACGTCCTAGTTGAGAATAAAGGCTTTGATATTATTACAATTACTTCTAATTAAAATTTGAAACAAGGCAACAAGTAAACTGAAAATGATGAAATAATACTAAAGATTTAAATATGAGAAATAATAAGCTTATATATCATCATGTAAGAGTTTTATATATATTGTATGTAACTTTGTCTAAATTATTTTAAAAATAATATAAAAAATTTCAACAATGCTTTCTCCTCTGCAAGCCTGCAATTACATTCTTTTGTATTTTTTTTTTAAAATCTGGTCTCAAATTTCTTAAATAAAAAATATATAAAGTGTATGTTTTGGGTTTTAAATCTGCACATTATTAAAAATTTTGAAGAATAGAACATGCAAAGCGAAAATAATGAAATAATTTATGAATTTACAATACTTTAATATTTAAATACAACAACAAGCTTTTATGTTATTATATGGGGATTGGCTACATGAATCTTTCTTCTGCATTATCTCTTATTATGTGTCAAATTCTCATTTAATTCAAGCATACTAAGGTTATTTTTTATACATTTTAACTAAGTCTTCTTAGGTCTACCTCTACCTTTCTTAACATAAGACAAATCTAATATATCTAAACTCTTAAATGGGTTATCGGATGGCCAATGTTTTATGTGACCAAACCATCTAAGGCGACTCTCTCTAATCTTATCTGTCACGGGTGCTACTCCAGCTTTTTCCCGAGCATACTCATTTTGCATTTTATCTCTAAGAGTAAAGCCACTCATCCACCTCAGCATCCTCATCTCTATATCATTTACAAATTAGGATAATAGAAGTTAATATAAATATTTGTCAAATGTGTAAATATTTAAATATTTAGTGAAATTTATATAAATCACTAAAAATAATATATTCACACACATTATATATAATGTGTGTGAATATATTGTTTTTAGCTTATTTGTACAAATTTCACAAAATTTTTGGAGAGAGAGAGAGAGAGAGAGGGAATTAGGAGGAAGAAGGTGGCTATGAGAAAAGAACAGAAAATAAAATAAAACTTTTGTAATTTTATGTAAACCGAAAAGAGAGAGAGAAGAAGAGAAAATGTCGAGGAAGGAGATGGCTGTGAGAAAAGAACAGAAAATAAAACAAAACTTTTGTAGTTTTATGTAAACCGAAAAGAGAGAGAGAAGGAGAGAAAATGCCGAGGAAGGAGGTGGCTGTGAGAAAAGAACAGAAAATAATTTTAGTTTTTTTTTTTTTTTTTTAAAACCGTAGAGGGAAAGAGAGAGAGAGAGAGAGTGGATCTGTAAGTTGAGTAGCGAGTTGCTCGGCTAGAAAAATGGCCGGAAAGATCAGGGAGACGTGGGTTGCAGATAGGTAATTTTTTTAAATTGAGTATGGTTAAAATGTGAATTAGCTAATTAAGTATTAATAAAGAAAAAATTTAAGAATAGGTATAGTCGCCCAATTAGTGGGCGATACCACGCCGCCTCTCAACGTGGCGTGCAATGAAGAGTGGCCGCGCCCACTAATTGGCCAGCTTCTCAGATATCGAAGCCGCCGCTTAGTGGGCAACGCTTCAGATCGAGCCGCCTACCACTGGCGTGCCACATATCATTAGGGCCGATCGGTCCCGATCGGCCCTACCTCCTCGGTTTTGCTCGATTCCTCCCCCCGAAACTCCGCTCTCCGCTCGTAGGAACTCCGACCAAAGTCCGACGTCCCACCGAGCACCGTCCTCCGCCCTCTCGGAACTTCCCGGCCGCCGCCGGCATAGATCTGACCGCTTGCATTGCGCTTTTTTTGTCCGTAATACCTAATTTCTTAGGTATTTTTCTTGCTATCACTGATCTTCGCACTAAGTATAATGATGTAATAAACTTTGAATAAAATCAAATGAAGATGAGAGAACATGTTAAAGATCTCAACACATAGCATAAGCTTATGTGATTTGATGAGATTCACTTATGTTCACATTTGCTCAAAGATCAAATATTTCAACAAGATTGCAAGAGGGGTACATCAATGATATCTTTGCATATAAGTTGAAGATAAAGATAAAAATAACATTTCTCTATTGAATGATTAAGAAAGGACATAAGCAATTGCCACAAAAATGTAGGCTGAATGTAGAGTAGAAGATATTAATGTTAATGGGATTACTCTTTTGTTTTTCTTTGGCATGTATGTCAAGGCATGCCCACCCATCCCAATGTCGAATGAGCATATGCGGATTATGATACATCATGCGTAATGGGTGTCCCTAACAAATCATCGCAGCAATCAGGCCAAGTGTCCCATCTCTTCTCCTCGCCAATCACAATCGGACCTATGATAGGTGGCCCATCAATCCGTAGTCCCGGAATCATCGCCATGTCTTGAGCGTCACAGTCATCTCACCTACAGCGAGGTGGAAGGTATTGGTCTGCGGAGACCATCTCTCAACCAAAGCGGTAAGCAACTGATGATCCAGCCGGATGAAGCGTAGCTGACTCACACAGTGCAGGCCCACCTGATCTAGCGCCTCGATGAATCTCGTGCATGTAATGGGCCACTCCTTCAGCATAAGCAAGTGTGATGCGGCCTCAAGTACGGTGCTCTGAAAAAAAAAATCTAAGTACCTGTCCGAAATAAAAGGTAAGCACGCGTAACACATTCTGCAAAAAAAAAAATTCACTTACAAGATCGGGTGGCGGCGATGCGCACGAGGAGGCAAATACTAGGATGAACCTGGTGCCCGCCTCAATGGCTTCCTCAGCCTACGCCGTCGATGTCTATGGCGGGTGCTCCTCCGCCATCGTGCCGTCGAGTAGAAGATTACAATCAACGCTATACTGTAAATTATGAGAAATAACGGAGCAACAGCTAAATAAAAGTGGGAAAAAAATCTTAAGACAAACCTTACATTCTTATCACATATAATGAGTGGAAAATCCACATAGACAAATGCTTTTTTTGAAGAATAACTTGGCTACATGAGAAGCATCAACAATCTTAAGACAAAATAAATAAAAAGTGCCCATATTTCTCTCATGCTGAAGTTTGATTTCAAGGAAATTTTAAATCCACAAAAATATTAAATAAGAGTTGGATGAATTTAATCTTGGCTGTTAAGATCAAAACTCAAGATTATATGCACACCAAATCCATACCTTCCATAATACTTAATTCACATTTTTAACCGTACTCAATTTAAAAAAATTGCCTTCTAGATATGAGTTGGACGGGACGACGAACTAAAGGCAAAATCTTGTCGCCGCTCACTGCGGCAGGGTGAATGGCAGTGTGGAACCAAGTTTTGGACTACTAATATGAGTGGAGGAGGGATAGGATAGCAAGTAGGTTGCTGCAAAATGGGATGAGAGAACGGAGAGCAATGCGTTCGGTGAAGTTGGCTTACATGAATTTACTCGGAGGAGAGGGAAGGCTTGAGGTTAGAGGGCAGGATGTGCCAATGAGAACGAGAGAAAGGGTCGCTGCGTTTCTCCTCGCGGTTGAAGTTCCATCCTGGAATGGAAGAAAAAGGGCAAAATTTTTAAACTAAGCATGATTAAAATCTTAATTAGCGGAATAAGCATGTTTTTAAAAAAATTTAGAAATAGACAGTCCGCTTTAACGAAGCCGGTCAGCCGCCGTTAAACGCAACTGAAATCAATTTTTATTTAAAAAAAGCCCCGAACCAAGAGATCGGGATCTCGATCTCTCGCATTTCTTTGTTCTCCTAGGGTAATCTCCGTCGCATCCGACGACGCTCACGCCGAACCGCCCGGCCATTACAACCGCCGCCCGATCCCGCCGCGCTGATCCGCCGCCCGATCCAACCGCTGGATCCGTGAATTTTGGCCGGAAAAGGTATTTTCTGTTTTTTTTCTTTTTCAAAATAAACGAGTGATATACATTTGTGATATGTATTTTAGTATTTTTAGGTATATATATTGTGGATCTAACTTATTTTGTGTATCTCGTTAAATTCTATTTGTTTTGATTCAGCTTTTAGTTATCACCTTTTGATTGTAGAGGATCTTTTCCTTGTCTCGTAATAACCATAATAGATTTTTAGTTTTTGTAATCTTGCATAGATTTTAGATGAATATGTTGACATAATTAGTAAATGTTATTGAAAATTTATTAAATGTTTTCGAAGAATCAGTCTCCGACGCTGTTAAATCCAGTAAACTTAATGCTGTCTCTTATTGCTTAGAAATAATTTATTTGGAGTTAAATGTACGACATGATCACTTGTGAATTGGTAATTCAGGGAATAAAGTGAATAGTTATATATTTTATCTCAATTAGTTGGTTGAGATTTAACTTCGTTTGCAGAGAATTTGGGTTTAAATCTTAGAGAATGTATAGATATGTGAGTTTGATATTAAAATAACTCAAATAATAAAAAAATAATAATAATAATAATAATAAAATGAATAGTCGTAAATTTTGGAGTTGCATGGAAGCTATGAAGTTGTTTATCCTATGTTTTATCAGCTTCTATATTCGAAAGATAATGGTCTTTTTCCTGCGGAATTTTCTGGGTCTCATTATCCCTTGTCATCGCGTGGTAGGTATCCTGCTTTTTTGAAAACAATTACAGAAAAAAACCAATTTTGATTCTGACTTGTCAAGAAGCTATGTAGTGGAAGAGGGAAGCTTCTTAATAATTTTTTGTGAAAAGATAACACCAACAGAGAGAGTGAGAAAAAGAAACATCCGCATTTGTCAAAAATTCTATTGATAGTATTTTTCTTTCAAATATCATTTGGGCTCGATGCCATCTAAATTATTTGCAAGGCAGATCATAAATTATTTGTCATTTGTATTTTACAAGATAACCATTAATTTAGCTAACTAAAACAGGTCTGCTATTCAACATTTCCACTTCAGGTACAAATATTTGATTCAAAAATGAGTTCAATAATATGTCTGTCAGATATTAACTTAGCTGGTGATGATTTCTTCCTACGATATGGCGGGAAAAATCGCCCTATATTAATCGCCGCTAATTTTAATAGTGTTCAAGATCGAATCATGCGGTCACCAAACGCGATTCGACCGTCAGATTAATCTCATATGTAGGTTTCCTGTTGGTGCAAATTTCATTGCTACACCACTAGATGATGACGAAGTCTGCGAGTCGGTCATCAATGCAGCAACTACGCAACCTATTATTGTATATGTTAAAATTGAAATGAAACAAACTGTCGATATTGAAGTGCATGATCATGCTGCAGATGAATTTCAGGCAATTGAAACTTCTCAACACCACTTACCGCCACAAGGACGACATCATAGGTAATTTGTTTGAACTGCTTGTTTATCTTCAAACTTTCATATTAACCTAAAACACTACATTCATATGTGCAGCATTGAAGATGTATACAGACCTCCTATCCGCTACTCATATTGCTTCAACGTAAACATGGATGAGTACCATTATGAGGTGGCTCCTCCAAATCGGGATGAGGATAATGAAACAATGTCCAGTGAACAGGATTAATGAAATGGGGTGAGATAGGTGAAGAAAATTATTCAAATGCTGCAACCAGTCAGATATTAAGATATTACTCAGACAAAATAGCGACCTTTGAGGAACACATGTTTAGTAACAAGCTTGTCAATCAACTCAACAATGGGATGAAGAACTAAACTTTGATGGTCTCCCATCAAATTCTGTTTTCTTAGAAGATATATTTATTCCAGCAGACCTACTTGAGGGAATGTGTTTCTATGCAAGAGACACCTAAAATTTACAGTGCAGGGTTGGTCAATCACAAATAACGTGGAATATGTCACATGTGATTCTAATAAGTCGAGGTTCTCGATACGTTGCATTCATAGCAATAATCCTAGCCATGTTTGGGCGTCTGATGCTCTGCAAGCAAGAGCTTGGTGGTGCTTGGGTAATTCACATTCAATGCCGAGCACCACATAAATGCACCTCCCAATTTATTATTACATCCACTGTATCGGATGTCGGTTGGACTTGAAACCAGGAAAATCATTGGTCGAATGGATTCAAAGTTTGATATTAGAGTTTCATATATGAAAGCATGGATGCACGCAGAAGGCCATACAAAGTATATTTGGCGGGGAAGAGTCGATCGCGTTCTTTGGATCGCTTTATGGTTGTTTTATGTTCCATTATCTCAGTGTATCAATTGTGCAAGCATTCAGGGTCGATTTGAACGTATTTTTTGGGCTTTTGGTCCATCCATAGTTGGTTGGCGCTCAGAGCCAAAGTCTTGAAGATTTTCTACGGGAACAATAGTTCGCATAACACCGCCATTAGATGTTTTAGCATACTCGTAGTTGTAGATTATATGTTACCTTGATGTATATTATTCTAAAGATCGCTTTTATATTTTTTAAGTTTCTAGTCACATTTCTTTATTTAATAAATTTATGGGATCAATAGTATCTTATAGGTGATCATAACCAACATATTATTTTAAAAATATTTGTAATTTTTTTTACATTTTTATATTTTTTAAAAAATAGTCTAAATATTTAAATATCATTAAGAGAATGAACAAGCACATCAAAATATCCAATATGCAAACTACTAAGTATTCAAAATTCAATAATTCACTCTATAAAAAAATGCAAAAGAAAATATAAAATTAAAAAATAAGCATCCATCACATTTATTTTTCTATTGTTTAATATGATCAAAGTCTACTAATCAAACAAGATAATTCATAGGTCGACATCAAAAAGAAAAAAAAAACTCCTTATATAAAAAATTAATATAGTCATTATCTTCATATACAATATACATAATACAAAATTATGTAAAATTTCGGCGAGAGAATCATAAAGTATCCTTTAAGTTGAGTTTTTTTTTGTTTTACAAATAGAGCTTATATATATGGTTCCTTTTGTGCATGCCATATATAATCACAAATTTAAATTATAAATGCAACTAAACTCAGATACATCAAAATTTCTTATGTAAGACGTCATAATCTCAATTCCGGGTCAACATGAAAGTCGTGGCCAATTTCGTGCCGATTCAAACGATACCAAGTTCGCTGAATTCCGATAACAAACGACTGCGATACGATCAAAATACTGTAGCTTGTCAATTTTTTTTTTATTTAATAAATTCAGCCAGCGACTGTGATTATTTCTAAATTTTTTTAAAAATATGTTTATTTCGTTAATTAAAATTTTAATAATGCTAAATTTAAAAATTTTGCAAAGACGGAGAGGATGCGAGCGCGGCCGTGTTGAGATTTGTCTTTTTTTTTTATCCCTGAGACCGCTGGGCTATATTCATGGATAAAGATTTTATTATTATTATTATTATTGTTATTATTTAAAATTTGATGGAGATGGACGAGATGAAACCGACGATAACAGTGTACGAAAATTCAATTCGGCTTTGACGTGTCGAGAAAAGGGAGCTTAATTTTATTTTATTTTATTTTTTTATTTTTTTAAATAAAATAAAATAAATAGTAAGTAAATAAAATTTTGTATAAGACATTATATCTGATTAGCTAAGAGTTTGATTCTTAGCATAAAAAGATAAAAGCCCATTTAGTATCACATATGTTTATTATATTTATCGTATTCTTATTTTTTAATATAAACATAATTTAATTTAAAATTGCTAAAAATAAGCTTGACTGCTGTATTCCTTTCATCTTTATTATAATGAATAAAATTCTAAGACAACTTAGTTAAATTTTATTATTATTATTTTTTATAATCTTTATAGTAGCTAATTACTTTATAAACTTGGCTGGTGTATTCATTTCATCTTTATTATAATGAATAAAATAATAAGACAACTTAGTTTAATTTTATTATTGTTTTTTTAATAATCTTTATAGTAGCCAATTATATATATATATATATATATATATATATATATATATATATATATATATATATATATATATATATATATATATATATATATATAAGTTCCACATTATTCAATCAACTTAAGTAATTTGTATATATATCATCATTATAATATTATAAAGATTCTATAGATATTTCTTTTTTTGGGTATATCTTGGATTTTATGTCACCACCTTGCATGCGTATATGATTATGCATTTGACTTTTATACATCGATTTATGCAATGCAAACCTCCATTTTAGATATTTTTAATTTCTTAAATATGACTGACCAATCTGTTTCGCAAACGGATATTATTAAGGCGACGTCGATGGTCATCGAAGTGAACTTGGCTCAATCTTTGCAATGTTGACTTGTGACTTTTCTTGATTTTTTTCATTCACTTAATTCATGCAATAATTGAATGAATATGACCCCGTATGTACTCATTACCTTAATCGATTTTGTGTTACCATATCTGGATATGAATGTATAGGTCAACATATTTCATTTATATTTGAGAAAATAATTGAATATATAATTGACTTATGAGAAAATCACTTGAGTTTGAAGTGATTTGAAGGCAAATTTGGTTAAGCTCATGAAGGTAGGTCCAAAGGGCTTAGAAAGGAGTTTGATTTAGATTGGTTTAATTTATATCTTTGAAATGTGGGTTTCATTTATATTTGTGAATATGATTGGATATATAATTGATTTATGAGAAAATTAATTGATTTTGGGTTGATTTGGGTTAAGATTTGGCTAAGCTCATGGAGGTTGGTCCATATGACTTATGAAGGGTCTTAGCTTGACTCAATTTAGTTTGATTTAGTTTTGATCATTTGAATATGGATTTCATTTATATTTAGGAAGATAATTGATGGAATAATTGATTTGTAAGAAAAATTAATTGAGTTTGACTTGATTTGAATGTGATTTTGGTTAAGCTTTACGAAGGTGCATAACATGGCTTAAGAGGGATTTGGAGCTTGGATTTGATCTTGGGTTTCAATCATTTAGAGTTGAATTTTGATTTGAATTTGATAAGTGATTGAGGGATTGAATTGATCTTGGAGAAATCAATTGAATTTGAATTGAATTGGATTTGGCTAGGGCTAAGTCTATGGAATTCAATCATAAGGCTTTGAAAGAATTTTGAGCTTGGATTTGAGGTTGAAATTGAATGTAGATTTTGGAGATTTGATTTTGAATTTGAATTTATGATTTGGTTTGAGAATGAGAACATGGATTGGGTTTAGGCTATATGATAGATAAGACTTTCTAAGTCCCTAAGGCATAACCTACTTTTATGACTAATCCTTCTAAGTCTTTAGGCTTACGTTAAGTGTTCACCTAATCATTATAAGTGTCTTAAGACTAAGGAGCTCGTAATGTCTATGAGAGTACTAGACCTATAATGAGGAGGTTGAGAACTCACTTCAAATGTGAGGCAACATCAACCAACACTTCACCTAAAAAAGAAAACTTCAAGCCTCTTTAGGATTTTATCATTTAAAGAGTCTTCACATTTTCTATAACTTGTCATTCAATCTTCATTTCATTTCTCATCAATTATATTAAAGGAAATGAATCTCATCAGAAATTGCCTCATGATACTCTTTAAATTTTCATGAGATGTTTACATACAATCTCTAAATCGCTATCCTCACTATCAACTTTTTTGCTTAAGAGTAAGCATCTATTGATTGCATTAGTAGATTCAGATTAAAGATTTTTTATTCAAAATTTTCAATATTCATAAGAATTCGTTATTCCTTCTACCTTTATGCAGTCAATTTAAAATAAGTGTTTCACATTATGCTATGTGATAAGAAAATCAATAATGGACAAGCCTTCTTGAATTGAATCAAACTCAATTTAGATCTTGTTACCATTTCAGAGACATGCATTGATGCTCTTGCTTAATATGGATTTTAATGTTTCCAATGTTTGATAGTTAATAGTAATTCCTCAATTTTTTTTAACTTTAACTTTAACAGAATCTCTTACCTCATAGCTTCATATTAAATTATCTCCATTTTATGATTTGTAATTGAATGTGGATGAGCCATACAAGGATTGGTTTCATTCCATGAAAAGAGGAAAAGTCTTTCTCCTTCAAATTCATTTTCTCCTTCCCTTGAATTCTCTCATACGACTTCTTGCATGTTCAGGAAAGTTCAAAGCTTTAGGAAAAATTTTACTTGCATGAATTCAATTCTCTTTATATTTTCAATGAATAGTATAATATTATTGAATGTGCATTGAGAAAGCCCTCACTTCTATTTATCGACATATTTTTATAATCACTCTAAATTTGATTCAAATCTATCTTTGACTTTTCAACTCATTTGATAGGATAGATAATATAATTCAAATGATTGCTAAGAATTTTTATTTATGTTTATTCTCAAATTATATGCTCATATTCTTACTAATAATTAAGTCATCCACTCTCTATTGTTTATTTTGGTGTTCAAACTTCATGCATCTTCAATTTATTTGACATAGAATGCATGTCATTTAAGTCACTCATTAGTATTCAATTTTTATAAATTTATGTGTATTTGATCGCATTTTATCGCGTAATTGAGCATTGAAATAAACAATTTAAGTCATTCAATCAATTTGTTTAATTTTGACGACCCGCATCATCCCCGCTTAGGGTCGACGGAGTCTGGTTTGCTCACCACGCCAAAGAGCGTGTGATGGTATAAACCACGCTACAAAGAGCATGTTATACGTAAAAAAAAAAATCATGTAATTTTTCCGTCGCGCGGAGGCCGCTTTAGCCTCCACCGTGTTACAAAGAGCATCGGTTCCTCTCGTCGTGCCAAACACGCCGCATACAAGATTTGAATAGAGCATTGAATTTTGGAGGAAATATTGAACATGAATAAAAAAAGGGCGACTAATTTCATCAATAGGATTTAAATTAAGTTCAATCTGAACTCTATCAAGTGGTGAAGATGAACTCATTGAATTCCATAAATCATACCTCTCGTAAATCCTATTTTATTCTACCGATAAGGTGGTTGTTTGGTAGCGGGATAGAAGTTAGATTTATTCTAATATAAGCAAGAATTAGTATAATAGAATCTTTAAATCTTGTAGGATTTAATACCCATTGCACTATCTTATTCTAAATATCAATGAATTAATAGAAAGGATTGAGTAGGATTTAGCTACACAATGCCAAACAACAAGAACTATAGTTTTAAATCCTACATAACTTTTCCTAATCTCCTCACGTTTTACCCAAAGTTCTAGACTGGATGAATTCAGATAATGGGCTGCTCAACTTGAAACCCTCTTGGCCCACTATCTTCTTGGGCTCTGTACAGCAAATGGAAAAGGGAGGTGAAAGAGAAGCTTGGCTGGGTTGAACGGTCACCGAATTTGTGCGAGATTCAGAATAGATTTAACTTAAATCTATCCAATGATAATCTCTAAAGCGGGGTTCGCTTGGCAAAATCTAGGAATACAGTTGGTAGGCAGATTCACGGGATTTAGGGGAACCAAGGCAACTGCAAAGTGGAAGGGAAGCAGGAGATTGATGGACGGGATTTTGCTAGCTGCCTATGTCAGCCGGAGATAGGATGTCATGGGATTTGGAGCTGGCACAGTGAGGACGGGATTTCCTGGCTTCGATCAGGATGAAAACTATAGAGGTATTTGGCTGAGAGAGGTCGGACGGCTCAGGGAAACGGGAAGGAAATACCGAGCAGGTCGTTTCGTCGAGTTCAGGTGTTGTTCTGATGGAACTGAGCGGCTGGCTTAAGTTGTGGAGAACATTGCTAGTGAGAGTGGAGATGATGGACATCACTCCATGGCTTGGAAAGCAAAGCGATCCCATTGAAGGAAATGAGAAGATGAAACACGAACAAGGTTATGGGTCTGATCCGGCTTCGAAGAAGAATGGAAGAAGCCTGTAAATGCTTTTTTAAGCTCTGCCATAGCGATCCCGTCACCAGATTAGTGACGACCTCCTACAAGGAGACGAGGGGAGGCGGGCAGCACAAAAACAGTGCAACTCTTTGGCTGAGAGAGGGTCGGTGCTGCAAGGAGGGAGCCGATGGGATCTCGTTCCGATTGGGAGAAAGAGGGAGGTTCGGGTTTTTTCTTCGTTCGGCTTGCAACGACGGAGAAAATATTACGTCCAGAGTCCCCGTATGTAACTTTATGTGCGGACTAATTCATAGTCGACGTATATCTAATATTTTTTTCCCCATTTTAGCACTTAACGGATAAGAATCTGACGTAAAAAAGATAAGATATTCACGAGCTTACGCTCCGTCTACCGCCTTGTTCAAACAAGAAAAAACGATGAATTTAGTTTTAAATATATGATGAAGTGTATTTTCTCGAACCGAGAAGAAATAGAAAATCTCATTTCCTTTACAAAGAACCAATGAAACGAGAAAATAACGATCATTTAATTGGATGATATTAAAAAAATTCATCATTAATATTTCTGCATAATTTTTCTACGGTTTGTTAGTGATATTCTGTATGTCAAAAGAGAATATGTTCATTACATTCCAAAGAATTTGGATGTTGAATTTTTTATTTAGTGTTATTAGATATGTATTCTGCATCTCTCTCGAGTCACATTTAACTTTTCGTTTATTTTGATTTCTTGAGATTATGTTTAGTGATTCAATGGAAGCAATGATGATGATTTCAGTGTATTTTTTCATCTATACTCTATATCTCTCTCTAAGGAGCATTTAGGACTTTTTTTTTTCCGCTTTATTTCTTTACTTTAGATTACGTTCATTACATTAACAATTTAATTTTTTTTAGATGATGGTTTTAGATTCAGACTCTCTTACCTCGAGAGTACGAGCATTTAGTGACTTTTTTATTTATTTACCGCTTTAGATTCATTACATTCCAATGATTAGGATGGTCTTTGGGAGTTTTTGATATCTCTCTCATACCTCTCTGAGATCATTTAGGACTTTTTTTCCGGTTTATTTTGCTATTTATTGAGATTATGTTTAGCATTCTAATGAAGCAATTTGAAAGCTATTATGATAGTCTTATTTTGATTCTCTATCTCTCTTGAGATTATTTAGGACTTCTTTTCAAGTTAATTGCTTCTTTAGATTATGTTTGGGCATTCCAATGGAAGTAATTTGGAGTTAGATGGGGGAGTTTTTGATCTCACAGACCTCTCTTGAGCAGATGATTATACCTTTTTTAGTTTATTTTACCTACGAGAAGAGCATTTATGGCCTTTTTTCCCAGTTCTTGAGATTATGTTCATTACATTCCAATGGATTTATTTGATGCTTGGATGATTTTGAATGATTTTTTGATCAGACTCCTGCATCTCCTGGAGACTGAGCATTTATGACTTCTTTTCTAGTTTATTTTGCCTATTTCTTGAGACTATGTTCATTACATTCAAATTTGGAGGTTTGGATGGGTAGGTTTTGGCATCAGATTTCCTCACACCTCTCTGAGAGATCATTTGCTACTTTTATTTATCTCTTCTTCTTGAGATTATATTTAGGGCATTTCAATGGAAGCAATGAGGTTGTTTGGATGGTTTCTTGGGTATTTTGACTCATCTCTTCCTCTGAGGGTACAAATCATTTACTTTTTCCAGTTTATTTTGTCCGGTTCTTGAGATTATGTTCATTACATTCCAATGGAATTTGGAGGTCGTTTGGATGGTTTTGGGTTTTTTGCATCTATACTTTGTACCTCTCTTGAGAGTACATTATTTATGACCTTTTTTCAGCTTTGGCCTAGAGTTTATGTTTAGATGAAACAATTTGTTTTGGTTTTGGGAGGTATTTTACATCCAGATTTCCTGCACCTCTCTTGAGGGTACATCATTTATGACCTTTTTTTTATTTACTTCTTTGAGTAAATATGTTCATTACATTACATCATAAGCGCTTGAGGGTGACCGGTTATTTTTAAGTTTTTCTCAGATCTGCATTATCTCACTCTTGAGGGTACAGAACATTTAGGACCTTTTTTTCTGTTTATTTTACCTATTTATTGAGATTATGTTTAAGGCATTTCAATGGAAGTAATTTGAAAGCTGCTTGGATAGAGGGTTTTGGCATCTCAGACTCTCTGCATCTCTCAGAGTACATATCTTTTATGATCTTTTTTCCAGTTTATTTTGTCTATTTCTTGAGATTATGTTCATTACATTTCAATAGAAGTAATTTGATGACTATTTGGATGATTTTTGGGTGGTATTTTGCATCAGATTCACATCACATATTTTGGAGTCATTTGGCCGATGAATGCGTCAATGAGCAAGATGTCTAATGACCCAAATTTGGGGAAACTCCTCGGCACCACTATTCGTAATGAAATGGAGGTGTGTATCAGATCTGACTATGACATCAAATTAAATTTCGTTCTAAGGACCATACTAGTTATCAAACTCAAGAAATTGAAATCAAAAGATTTTCTATGTGCAAAAGTTGGTCTAAGAAGTCCGCCAGCCTAAATGGCTTAACAAAATTCCGTAAAGTTGATACAAGAACTGTCCGCCATGATTAGATTCTCTGATTTGAGGAGAATTGACGATTAAAAACATATAGAAATTCATAATCATTCTTGGCGAGCACCGACCTACATCTTCTCGTCACATATACATTAGCGGAGAAGGCGTCCGTGTTGAAGATAATGAGGTCGGAATTAGAACCGATGCAACCTATCTAACCGAGAAAGTTGGTGGCATAGAGAATATTGAGTTCACAAAAAAATATGCTTTCAATTTTATTCATAAAGAAAAAAAATCGAGGATTGCGAATGGTGACAGTAATGCCTTAATACAATTGTTTAAGGAAAGGCAAAATGGATGTTTGCATGGGATGTACAAGTTGATGATGGATTGCTTAGTAAGCTTTTTTTTGGAGCAATGGCATGTCTAGGATAGAATATGATTATTTTGGAGATGTGATAGTTTTGATACAAGCTATCGACTCAATAAAATAATCTTATTTGTGCCCTCTTGTTGGAGTGAATCATCACTAGCAAAATGTATTATTTGAGTAGCCTTTTATCGAAGAGACAATTGAGTCATTCTCATGGCTATTCCAAATATTTCTTCTATGATAGAGTGAGACATCCTATAATAATATTCACTGATCAAGATCGGGCTATGGCGAGAGCTATCAAAATTGTATTATCGCATGCTCTTCATAGGTTGTGCCAATGACATATTTCAAAAAAAGTTTCTTCCAAGGTTCATTGCTTTAATAATAATAAGAGAGTACAAGGGCTATTTTATACATGCATGAGTAAGTGTGACTCAAAGGAAGAGTTTGAAAAAGCTTGGTCTGTCATGCTAGAAGAAGGCAATTTACATGATCATGCTTGTCATTCGAGCTTTATAAGATTAGATCCAAGTGGTCCACGCATTCAAGAAAGGACTCATTCGCATCATCGCAACATAGTGAGTCCACGAACAATGTATGTCACGAATATCTAAACCAACAAGTTCCCTCACGATTATTGTTTCTTGGGAAAAGGTTATGGAGACATGACACGGAATGAACATGACGAAGACTTCAAGTGTAGTCATCAATTATTCTGTTGTTAAGTCATTCTAAAACAAGCTGCTATGTTTTATACAAGAAAGGTTTATACTATGTTTGAGGAGAAATTTTTGCATGGAGTTGGAGGCCTATCAGTAACAAAGTCATATGACAACACCATGGAGTATTTGGTGAGAAACTTAGAGAATAAAAATACATCTAAAATACTGTGCATTTCGATGGGACTACCCTAGATGTAACTTGTACTTACAAAAAATTTGAAATGATGGGATTACTTTGTGCCCACTGTATCAGAGTTCTTAGTTAGGAAGATATTGTGTGCATTCCGGACAAGCATCTTCTCATGCGATGGTCTACTAGAGCAAAGAGGGATATTTACATTGATAGTGCATACAAAAAATTAAGAGATGTGGAAAGCACAGATGGAAATGCTACTGGTATTATTTTTCGGAACCACATAAGTCGACATGCATATCAAATAAGCGTCAGGGCACAGGGCAATAAGAGAGCTGAGGATTATATGCTTGGATCCTTAAAAAAATTATATGATGATGTCGACTCTATAATAAGTGGAAATTCTCCTCCACCGACGTGAAGAAGAAGTCAACCAGACAAGGAAAAGACATCTTAAAGGATCCGCTAAGCAACATCCAAAGAGTGTTTCCAACTCAAGACTTAAGGGATATTGGGAGAGATCCAAGAAAGCCAAGAGTATTTTCTATGCATTAGTTTTAGTATTTTAAATATTGCTAATCTTCAAACCATTCTACTTTTGTTATTACGTAAAACCAAAGTACAAGATGATAGTGTAAAATGTGTTTCACAAGTTACATCACCTTTCTATGGCGAGTGTTTTTCGTGAGGTACGCAATATCACACATCGATGCTGTAAGAAATCATCAACTAATATGATGTTCTACATGCAGGAATTTAACTCAAGCTCCACAATCAATCAGTCGGCTGAAGGGTACACTAAGCTGATGATGGATATTATTTCACAAAAATATTTTAATGCATGACATCATCTAGTTTTGTGTTCTTCGACTGTACAATCTTTTCTGTAATGCTTTAGAGTCCCTAAGATGACTCTCTTTAACTTAACAGGCACACCAAGATGTTTAGATTGTATTTAGGGACTTTCTCACTATCGCTTTAGCTCTTTAAGCTTATTGAGTTAATCCTGGACCTTGTAATCATTCGATTGTAGCAATAAATATGTGTAGTACATTACCAATGGAAGCAGTTTAGAGGGTGACTGGTTATTTTTTATAGGTTTCCTACATCTATACTCTCTATACCTCTCTTGAAGGTACATAACATTTAGGGCCTTTTTTCTAGTTTAATTTGCCTGTTTATTGAGATTAAGTTTAGGACATTCCAATGGAAGCAATTTGAAAGCTGCTTGGATAGTTTCTGGGGGGATATTTTGTATCTGTACTCTCTGTACCTCTCCTGAGGGTATAGATCATTTATGATCTTTTTTCTAGTTTATTTTGCCTGATTCTTGAGATTATATTTGGGGCATTCCAATGGAAGTAATTTGAAGGCTATTTGGATGGTTTCGGATGGGTGTTTTGCATCTGTACCTCTCCTGAGGGTACAAATCATTTATGGCCTTTTTCTATTTTATTTTGCCTGATTCTTGAGATAATGTTCATTACATTCCAGTTTATGCAATTTGAAAGCTATTTGGATGGTTTTTGGGGGTATTTACATCAGACTCTCACTTCCCGAGGGTACAAATCATATATGGCCTTTTTTCCAGTTTATTTTGCCTGATTCTAGAGATAATGTTCATTACATTCTAATGGAAGCAATTTGAAAGCTGCTTGGATGGTTTCTGGGGGGTATTTTACAACTGTACTCTCCGTACCTCTCCTGAGGGTATAAATTATTTATGGCTTTTTTTTTTCCAGTTTATTTTGCCTGATTCTTGAGATTATATTAGGGCATTCCAATGGAAGCAATTTGAAGACTGTTTAGATGGTTTCGGATGGGTGTTTTGCATCTGTATCTCTCCTGAGGGTACAAATCATTTATGGCCTTTTTCTAGTTTATTTTGCCTGATTCTTAAGATAATGTTCATTGCATTCCAGTTTATGCAATTTGAAAGCTGTTTGGATGGTTTCTGGGGAGTATTTTGCATCTGTACTCTCTGTACCTCTCCTGAGGGTATAGATCATATATGATCTTTTTTTCAGTTTATTTTACCTGATTCTAGAGATAATGTTCATTACATTCTAATGAAAGCAATTTGAAAGCTGCTTAGATGGTTTCGGGGTATTTGCACTCTGTACCTGAGTACAGATCATTTTTTTTTCCAGTTCATTTTACCTAATTCTTGAGATTATATTTAGGGCATTCCAATGGAAGCAATTTGAAGCTATTTGGATAGTTTCTAGGGTATTTTCTCTATCTATACTCTCTGATCTCTGAGGGTACAACATTTTCCTTTTTCGTTTATTTTGTCTGCTTATTGAGATTATGTTTGGGATCAATTTGAAATCTGTTTGGATGGTTTCTGTGGGGTTTTTGGCATCTGTACTCTCTATATCTCTCTTGAGAGTATAGATCATTTATGACCTTTTTTCACAGTTTCTTTGGCCTGGTTCCAGAGTTTATGTTTAGGGTATTCCAATGAAAGAAATTTGAAAGCTGCTTGGATGGTCTTTAGGGGTTTTTTTGGCATCTGTACTCTCTTTACCTCGAGATGATCTTTATGGCCTTTTTTTTTAGTTTATTTTGCCTACATCTTGAGATTATGTTCATTACATTCCAATGTAAGCAATTTGGAGGCTATTTGGATGGTTTGGGGGTTTTTGACATCTGTACTCTCTGTACCTCTCTTGAGGGTACAGATCTTTTATGACCTTTTTTTCAGTTTATTTTGCCTGTTTCTTGAGATTATGTTCATTACATTCCAATGAAAGTAATTTGATGGCTGTTTGGATGATTTCTGGGTGATTTTTTTGCTTCTGTACACCCTATACCTCTCTTGAGGGTATAGAGCATTTATGGACTTCTTTCCCAGTTTATGGTTCTTCAGATTACATTCATTACATTCCAATGTCATTTATGGAAAAACTTAATTTATAATTTTAAACTTAACATTAAATAATTAATTTTACTTTCTATTGTTAGCACAAGCCAACATATATTTATGATCATCGAAATTATGATTATATATTTAAGCTCATGGAGTTAATAATTTCTAATGTCAACTATCAATTATTTGACATCCGATCATTCTGACATTCAAAAGTCTAGATTCATATCTATTACATTATATTAATATATTCTTCATTTTGGGAAAATTAATCTTTTGAGATCAATGAGTTATTAATGAATCATTTGAACTAAATCCTATAGTTCTCAGATTATATTTTTCAGTCCCAAACAAAAATAAGATAGTTTAACTCTAAATATATTCATCTTCTTGGGCCATGGTGGTCACCAGCTTCATGGAGTTTGTGGATTCCGCTTTGTGCATTTGCAGATAAACATCCCGCAATAACATCGCTTTTGACCGGCACCACTCACCATTTCGATTGGCCATTTTTGGGATCACTCATAAAAGATCCGATCTTCAACAAGTAATTTGATCAAATGAACATAATCTCAATAAGTTGGCCTAAAAAAAATAGTTAAGAGGAACCAAATTTGAAAACTGTTCTTACAATCTCATGAAGAATGCTCTTATGGGTTGGTCATAAAAATACCGTGCCCCTAACTTAATATGCCCAACCAGAGTGTCCTGATGATTATCTATAACGAAGATTAACGACATCTTTGGGATATCTTTGGATGAACATTTTGCTTTCGCCTTTTAGGCCGCACGGCATAACTCTGCAAGAAAAGAAGAGAACGATTATAGATTTTAGTTTTTATCTAAACAAACAAGAATTGAATCGTAATACCCAACATTCGTGTGGGGTAATATACCAAATGCAAGCATGAAATGTACAAATAAGGGACATCTCGGGCGAATACTGCCGAAGAAGGTGAAGGCATCGACATGTGCATCCGATGAATCGACGTCACAACTCATCGATCTACTCTAATAAGGATATTCCCAACCACGAATACAGGATCACTCCTACAAGTGAGGAATGTTTGAAAGCGAGCTTAATTAAATGAAGTATTTTATATGAAGATAGTTGAGAAGAATGTATTCCTTGTCCTTGAATTGAAACGACGCGTCAATAAGTCGGAGCATCCAGCAAGACATCTCGGATGAGAAGTCTACAAATTGATATGCCTCTAGCCGCAAAAAATTACCAATAAATGAAAGTAACTGAAGAGCTAGATTCACTATGAATTAAAGATCGATCTAGATGATTCATATCTGACGATGCTCCTCCACCACAATGATAAGGTGGGTCATCAACCTTTATTGGCTCATCTTCTATAAAAAAATTTAGTGAAATATATTTCTTTTATCTCAAATTTAAAAGAAAATTAATACCTCTACCGTCGCTTCATCTTGAATGGAGGCAACCACATCACTTATTCTTCGTGACTTCCTATAAGTGTGTAGGAACAAACCGCTTTCCTCTTCCTCATCCAGAGCCTTCACACCACGTTCAATGCCGCTGACACAGTTTCAAGATCGCATGAAGTATGGCCTCCACAAGAATTTCATCTACAGTGAACTCCACATGGGCTTCCCCGTTGAAAGTATCCAACTCTAGAGTGGAAGCTCCTATGGTAGCCTCTACAAGAGCTTCCTCTATGGTAGCGTCATCAGGGGCTTTCTAAGTGGTAGCCTCCTCAGGGATACCCTCCACAGGGGAAGCTCCTGCAGAAACCTTCTCAAGAGTTTCAGGACCCCCACAGAACCTCCCCACACCGGGGTGGGACCTCACCGGCAAGAACTTCCTCGAGCAAGATCAACTCAAATCAAGCCCATCCATCCTCTCCATTGTTTGACGACATCAGTATCTTTCAAGTCCTCAAACTGCAAGTATCCTCTCCACAGAAAAGTTATGGGGTAGAGGCAGGCGTGCTAGATACACCTGGATGGGGAGAATATCGAGGAGAGACATATGTAGTCTGGGGGAACTCGGACTTAAAATGACCGCCATCTGCTCGACATCAGATTGTATGTGGATGGGATAAAAGGAGCCGTCTCCTCTTCTAATATGTCCTCGAATGAAAGGCAGACCTGTGTTAAACCGATAAGAAAATGTGAAGACATATAACATAAATAAAGACATTCTTATATGAACTAAGTGATATTATTATATGTCACCTAGTGTCCTCCCAAACCAGTGAAAGCATTATTTGAAAATTTTATTTTTGCTCATCGCAAAGATATGTGGCTTCAGATGAATGACGCTTATGATGCTTATTCAAATCCATATCTCTACAATAAATATTTAAAATAGTTAACTTCAATGCATTAAATTACACATTTCTAGAGATATAGAATATACCATCAGAAGATTGACAAAGCCACTCATGTAACCGGCTGCCCTCTGGGTCTAAATCTTTGATGTAATAACATCAAATTGGGAAACTAGAAAGTCCCAAATGATCTCTCCAAATTTTATTCAAAGAATCTATCTATGTCATCTACAAAAAATCAATTTGATGCCACCCTATAACAAAAATAGATTTAACAAGAAAATATGAACCGCAGAAACTGCTATGCAACGAGCCATCCGAATGCTCAAGTTGATTATCAGAAGTCATGAACTAAAATCAAGCGACAATGAGATTTTTCCATAAGACCTTCTCCTCTTGGCATCCCTATCACTACAACTTCATCGGAGTGAAAGGAATGCCCACCCAACAAGAAAGTTGTTTTTCTATGTCCCAAAGAAAAATGCGATGTAATGGCAACTAAGTCTTGCTTAATTCCATGGATTCTAATGATGATGAAGCCTCTTTAAAATGTCGTGGCTTCCGATTGTTGTAATATTATCGACATTCTTATAGTGGTAAACTACATCTCAAAGTTGTTCTTTTCCCAGACATGGTAAACTTTAAAAAGAAAAGTCAGTAGGTAATAAGTACAGATGCAAATCACCCATCAAAACCAAGCAAACAGCTTCAAAATTATTCCTAATAGACTTTACAGATGCAAAAAAAAAACTCCCAGAAATCATCCAAACAGCCTCCAAATTGCTTCCATTAGAATGTAAATATAATCTTAATAATAAAAGAAATTGAAAAAAAGTAAAAGACCACTCTCAAGAGAGGTCAGAGAGTACGATGCAAAAAATACCCAAAATCATCCAAGAAATCAAATTGCTTCCATTGGAATGCCCTAAATATAATCTCAATAAAAGCAAAATAAACTAAAAAAAAGAAGTCCTAAATGATCTCAGTATTAAGAGAGAGAAAAGAGATGCAAAAAAACTCTCAAGACGCAAAAATACCCTAAAAACTATCCAAATAGCCTCCAAATTATTTCCATTGGAATGCCCTAAATATAATCTCAAGAAGAATGCAAGATAAACTGAAAAAGTATGCCCTAAATGATCTATACCCTCGAGAGAGGTACAAAGAGTATAGATGTAAAATACCCCCAGAAACTATCTAAACAGCCTTCAAATTGCTTCCATTAGAATTCCCTAAATATAATCTTAAGAAAAAGGCAAGATAAACTGAAAAAAGTAGGCCCTAAATGATATGTACCCTCGAGAGAGGTACAGAGAGTACAAATGCAAAATACCTCCTCAGAAACCATCCAAATAGCGTTCAATTTGCTTCCATTAGAATGCCCTAAATATAATCTCAATAAATAGGCAAAATAAATTGGAAAAAGGTCAAAAGATCTGCACTCAAGAGAGGTATGAGAGTACAGATGCAAAATACCCTAAATCATCCAATTTTCAAATTACTTCCATTGGAATGCCCTAAATATAATCTCAATAAAGGCAAAATAAACCTAGGTTCTAAATGTTCTCACTCAAGAAAGTTATAGAGAGTACAGATAAAACATCCTATCCAAACAGCCCAAATTACTTCCATGAATGCCCTAAATATAATCTCAAGAAGAATGTAAGATAAACCGAGAAAAGTATGTCTAAATGATCTGCATGAGAGGTAGAGAGCTGATGCAAAATACCCCCCAAAAATCATCCAAACTTTCAAATTGCTTCAATTGGAATGCCTTAAATATAATCTCAAGAAGGCAAGATAAGGAAAAGTAGTTAAATGATCTGACTCAGAGAGTACAGAGAGTGTGATGCAAAATACCTCTAAACCATCCAAACAACCTCCAAATTACTTCCATTGGAATATAATGAACATAAACTCGTGAACCGTGCCAAAGAAACTATGAAAAGGTCATAAATGATCTCAGACAAGAGAGGTACAGAGAGTGATAAAAAAACTCTCCGTGAAACCATCCAAACTTTCCAAATGTTTCTATTAGAATGTAATGAAGATCTCAAGAACCGGGTAAAGAAAAAAAAGCCTTAAATGCTATGTACCCTCGAGAGGTAGAAGTACTGATACAAAATAACCTATTAAAATAACCAATCTTTCACCTGACGGTGAAGAACAGAGTAAATCTAAATTCATTCAAGTTCAGAATGCATGTAAATATCTCATGTACCACCTAATACCTCAATTTTGATTTTCTATATCATGGTGAAGGCCTGACGCACCGATCAAGAGCGGAGCTCCGAGAAAAATCCTTCATCAAAGAAAGCCCTAAAGTGCGGACGAGTGAATGTCGAACGACAGATTCATCTCGCTTCTGCCGCTTGAATGATCGGTAGGGGAAGCATAATGTGTCGTGAATATGCCATCCCTTTGGTCGCTCATCCGATCGCCAGCGATAAAATGGGGAAAAAAATCGGACCGCGACATGGATTGGAGTCCTACGTAAAGCTACGTGCGGACTTGACGTATTTTCTCACGGCAGGATAAGTGGTAAGGGTGGTATAAGAAAGATGATGCATCTTATCTTATTATTAGTCGAATGAGAGTTGAAATCATGAGAATGAGCGATTGCGAGTCCCGAGGCGTTGAATGGATGTGATAAAGAGATAATTATGTGAATTTATCTCAAAATACGCTAATTCTGATAAAATTTTAAGTGTGATAACCTAAGTTAAATTGGATGTCTATTCTAAGTAATTTTGATGTTCTAGATGCAATGGTACTGTCTATTTTGCGATCAGAGATCATTTTGTTCAATTCGATGATGAATTAGATCACTTTCAGTTCAAAAATGCACAACGCCACTTCCAGGCCACTCAATACTTGCACAGACTCGTCCGAATTGAGCACAGATAGTCTCGTTTAGTAGATTTCATTATTTCAATGCTAATGGAATGATCAATTTTGTGAATGGCGGTCATTTCGGCATCATCGCAGTCTCCTGACTCTGATATGCACGTTGGCATTTCAATGGGCCGATCTCTTGATTAGTCAACCGTTGGATTGTGTAATATTTATATTTCAATTAATTTCAACATTTTGAATGTGATGGTGAAGTTCATTCTTTGATTGGAGGTCGTTTCGACTAGTTTCAATGATGTTGAGTGTAATTTATCTCCATTTTGCGCATTGTTGCATCTAAAGTCGATCAGCTCGACTCAACTCATGGCGTATGAATGGAGGTCAATAAATGCCCCCAACAAATGCAACTCACACATGATTGAATAGCTATCATCATCGGACTGACGAGCATGGGTTTTTTTACCGTGGCCTTTCCTTCTGGTTTGTTGAGTGAGGAGAGCATCAACAATTCCACCATTTGTGGGCTTGTTGAGTCTGACCTTTAAAACCTACTCAAGTATTTGACTTAAGCTATGATGGCTTTGTGGTATTTTCATCAGTCTAACGAACGGAGGCTCTTTCACTACGGCCTTGTCTTGTGGCTTGTTGAGTGAGGAGAGTGTCAATAACTCAACCACTTGTGGGCTTGTTGAGTTTGACCTTTAGAATCCATCTGTGTCCTAGACACGAGATGTAGAGGTTGATGTTTTTCCAACTTAGTTGATTGAAGCTTCAAATCGAGTTCTTCGACTTGATTTTCAAAATGTGTGAATCTTAGAGACAAACATTTGATATTTCAGCTATCTTTTCATGCTTGCGGTTGATTTTTTTTGTTCTTGCGAGCCTACACTTTGATCACTTAATAGTTTTAGATATATTCGAGGATCTCCAAAAAGTTGATGTCAACCTGAATATATATACAAGAAGACTTCCTGTTTCATAGGAGAGGGTTAAACAACCTTGATAATAAAAAAGCCCTTATCTAATAGGGGGATTGTAGATTAGTTCAGAAATATATTACAAGGTTTGATTTTTTATTGTGAAATAGACATAATATGTTTTTCAATCATAATATGTATCTATCTACGGATCACAGCTTAAAGCATGATATCGACTTAGATAAATATATAAAAATGTCCCCTAACATAAGAGATTTTCTAGTAACTATTGAGAGAATTTGGAATGTCTTTTGTCCTATATTTTGTACTTTCAGACTTGTTGAAGACTTCCCCTTGAGAGTTTAAAATTTATGTTTATCTCTTGTCCTGGCTTTGTACCTTGGTGGACTTAATGGAGTTGATGGTTTGTTGTTGAGATGAGAACATCTTCGATCATATGTATTATGCCGAACTTGTTGAAGATTCAATTCCAAAATTTGAAATTTATATTTTTCTCTTATCTTGGCTTCGTACCTTAATGGACTTGAAGGAGTTGATAACTTGTTGGTGAGATGAGAACATCTTCGGTCATATGCTTTTATGCTTTGATGAACTTGTTGAAGATTCAATCTCGGGGATTTATATCTTATATTTCCTTCTATCTTGACCTCGTGCTTTGATGGATTTGACAAGGAAAAATCCTGAATTGTCTTGAAGACTTGTTAGGTGATATGAAATTGTCTTCCTAGCTTTCTACTTTTCTTATAGAAGAATATATGCGATGCGTAGCTCGTGAGCTTATGTTGGGTCAATGGTGAAGAGTCATCAATCTTATGTTTTGCACGTAAGGGACATACTGATGACATAACTCCCTTAGTTCAGCATCTGGCTTTGTACGAACATTGGGATGACTTGTTTGGTCCTTTGCTTTCTGCTTGGTTGGACTTACTAAAGAAGAGTTTTCTTCAGTCTTTATTTTCTACTTTAACAAACTTATTGAAGGAGTTGACATTTCTTATTTAATATTGATACCAAACTCGGCTTCATGCTATCTCGAGTGAGAATCTTTTTGTTGGATTTTAAAAAATGACCTTACAACCATTATGGATTATCTTCTAGTCTGGGCCACTTGAACTTATCAAGTTGGAGGGATTTGGAGATTTAGATTCTCTTATCTTTGAACTAACGAAGTAGGAGGATCTCTTACTGTAGCCTTTGTTGCATGTTGAGTAAGCAAACTTATCAACGACTTGGTCATATTTGGGCATATTGAGTTCGACCTTATGCACCCACTTGAGTCATGGACTTGAGAAATTGATGGAAGATTTTATCATTGGGCTAATGAGATAGGAATCTCTTACTGTGACCTTTATGGCGTGTTGAGTAAGCAGACCTAGCAGCGACTAGGCTATATTTGGGCTTGTTGAGTCCGACCTTATACACCAACTCAAGCCCTATATTTGATTTATGGATGGAAGATGTATCCTCAACTTGATTTATTGCAATTTGCAGATTTAAAAATTTCTCTTTTAGTTAGCAAGACTTTGAAATTTATGAATTGAATACGTAATTTGAATAAGTATATGAGAATCTCAACCTTAGGCATAATGTCAACTTAAATACCAAAGGAGACCCCTTGTCTTATAGGGAAAACCTAACATTTTATTATAAAATTTTAAAAATACCCCCTATCTAATAGGGGGATTTTTATTATTTTTATAAATATATTCTTATATCACAAGAGAATTTTCATGAAAAACTTATGAAAGCTTTAAATACGATATTCATTTGATTATACTTTTATGTATAATACTTCTTTAGATATCAACTATTGATTGGTGGTATTGGTCTTTCACCTTTGAAATCAACGAGTTGGTAAGCGACGGGATCACTTGAATGACTCTCCAAGGTATCGACAGTCAAAAATTTCATCATATAAGACATTTTTCTTAGGTATCCATTCTTGGAGGGCTTTATTTATGGCAGATCTCTAGGAGTACAGTCCAGATGTCACGCCATAGTCATTCTTTAAGGTAGTTTCACTTCGAGGCTTTGACCTCCAAATTTGCTTATCTTTTTGTCAGGACTTTTTTCGATGAATTCTTAGATCTATGGTCCAAGTGTCATGCCTCGATGCTCACCATGTGGGACTTGAATTAGTTGACTTCTTTCCAGGGTTGTAGGAGGAGGTCTCCTTGGATGAGCAACTCTTGTCTCCCTGATGACAAGACTTTGATATTTTCTTTTCATCAGTCCTTTTTTTTTAGAAACTTTGAGGACCTGATGTACTCTTGCATATATAATTTTGAGTTTTCTTACTAGAGAAGTTGGAACCTAATGTTGTTGAGTCTAGAATGACTGTTTGATTTGACCAGTAGAGTTATTCTGCTCTACCCATCTTAGGCTGTCAGACCTATTATGAGTTGGAGTATGTTCTAACTATAATGATGTTGTGCAATTGGTGATTCAATAGTTATTGAGTTCACAACTAAGCATTCCTTCTCCTCGCTTTTGTGATGATTCTCCTTCAAAATATTAAGTCAACATCATTGAATTCGTTTTGTTGATAATGTTGAGTGAGAAGTTTGTCTATATGTCTCATCATATGGATGACTTCTTCATAGAATCATTGATTCCCAATTAAGGAATTATGGTGAAAATTGGCTTTTCTCAAAGAGGTAAACATGATTGGTGATGAGATCTTCCTGAGGATTCTCCAAGGTGTCAACCGTCATGAGCTTTATCACCAAAGTTCATCCTTTTACATATCCACTTTTTATGAAATTTATCATAGGTAGATCTATGGGTATGCACACCAAATATTTCACATGTTCCTTTCTCAAGGATAATAATTTTTTTTATGAGGCTTCGACCTTTAGATATGCTTATCCCTTCTTTGGGACCTTTGACGATTCGGATAAGTGGTCCAAGTGTCATGCTTTAATGTTCACCGTACGAGACATGCATACTTAGTTTTGGTGGTAATTCACTCTATAAAAGATTACAGCTTTCTTGATTGAGTTTTAGTGATTTTGAACTAACATTGGCCTTTGGAATTTTGAGAACTTTTTGTGCTTTACAAGAGCCTTGCATAGTTGCATAACTAATGGTTCAGGTCATAGTTATCAAGCTCATAGCTCAGTGTTTCTCCTCCTCATCTCTTTCACGACAATAACTCTTCATGAACATCAAGTTAACATGACTAAATTCATCTTATTGGTAATCCTGAGTAGAAAGTTCATTTATATGCTTGATTGCTTCACCACAAAATATTTGATCAAAATCTTTACTGAAACTCCAATTCAGTATGCAAAGTGAACATCTCCCAAATCAGGGGGACTTCGGTCAAAATTGGCTTTTGTTTTTAGGAGGTAAAATTGATTAGTGACGTCATATCCTAGAGGACTCGCCAAGATGTCAACTATCATGAGCTTCATTAAAGGGATTATATTTTTTATATCCACTTTTGATGAAATATATCATCAGCAAATCTCTAGAAGTATACACCAGAAGTCATGCCTTTTCTTTCCTCTAGAATAATTTGTTCATAAGATTTCGGCCTTCAAATCTGTTTATCCTTCCACCCGACCTTCTACAACTAATTCTTGGAAGTAGTCTAAGTGTCACGCTGTTTATCACCTGGAGATGCTTAGCTTGGTGACAAGTCACAATGAGAGATGATAGTTCTCTAGATTGAGCTTTAATATTATGAGTCATCATTGGTCTTTGATTTGATTTTTTTATATCCTTTGCTACTTTAAGAGCTTTCTTATAGCAAATAGAATTTTGAGTTCTCTCATTTGTGATGCTGGAGCATGACAATGCTAAGCCCAAAAATATTACTTCACTTTGCTAATAGAGCTATTCCTTTTACCCATATCAAATTTTTTTAAAAAATTTATTATGGGAAGGAGTACCTTTCTACAATATTGATTATTCTTTTAATGGTTGCTCAGAGAAAATAAGTTGGGCCTTCAACTCAGCACTTCTTTTTCTTCTTATTCGCTTTCTAGTTAATTTTCTCCATGATGAGGAAGCTTCATCATCCCATCTCGTTGGACTGAAAGATTTAACTAGAAAAGTGTTCACATATTAAGGCATCAGGGATACCACTTGTCTAGAGATAATTCTTTTCATTGTTCAAGCTTTAGAAAAGCATAATCTTTCAAATACGTCCTCCTTAGACTCCTTGGTAGAAGTTTTACAAACTAACACGAGTTTTAGAATGACCTCTTAGTTACAACACAAGAAGTATTTGTAGTTTGATGATTGAAAAATCTATGCTATCAAATCGTGGTAGCACTCTTCAGATTGTATAATTGTATTGGCCAAACGAATGTTTGCACCATACCCAAGCTAGATAATAGGATGAGTGATTTGCGAATCAACTTGTTATAAATGAAAGATAAGATTAATAGTCAACAATCAACATTTTACCTAATAATTATAAAATGCAAAAGCATTAAAGAATAAAATAATAGTATGATAAAAGTAGGCTCTATATAATTATTCATCAAACTAAAGACCTTTTTCATTCATAAATTGAGTTTGTTTCTCATTTTGACATTTATTTATTTTTCTGTTTAAGTTTCAAAATATTTTATTATTACTATAACTTATATACGACTAGTCAAATATAGAAAAAGAAACTAATTTCTAGCAGAGTCGTCAAAAATCTGTGGGCTCCAAAAATTCGCCACCAACCTCTCGATGAAGAGAGTAAATTAAATATCGGTGAAATTTTCAGAAGACATGTAGAATAGTAGATAAGACACTACAAAGAGATTTCACTCTCATTTTGTGAGGACTTTAAATCTGATTCTAGGTTTCCCATAGGCTCAGACACATATAGTTAATTACCTCTCTCAATATTGAGAGAATACTTTTGATTAAGGTTAGTCGATGAACCATTAAACAATGAGTATATAATAGTAGTGAGCGAAGTTTGAAAATTATGAAATTTATCATTTTAATTTAAAACTTTTGGTTGGAGGAATGATGACGAGCCCGATCTAGATTCTATGGTTCCGTCATCCCGGACTGTCATGGTCTCTAGTCTACTTAGTCATAGGAGGTATTCGACCCAACCGTAAGGATCCTTATCGCCAGATGACGCATCGTCCAAGCAATCCTTATAGACCTGGGATAGTATTTATCTAAGAAGACAAGCTTAAGTCTACCTTAGCTAACATAGGGCTTTCTGTCTAATCAGAATATATTATATAGTTCACAGCTCAAAGAGCAAAGTCATTGGGAAACATACAGATTGCGACCGTGATTGTAATTTAGTGGTGTCATATTGCGGTGAACCACGCGGTCAGAGGGCACTGGTCGTAACCGTCATTTATGTGGTGTCATTTTGCGACAAAATCACGTGGATAGAGGACACGAGCCATGTCCCTATGGGCTTAAGATTATTTGAGTCTGAAAATAATTATGCATTTGATTTGATATTGGCTCTTTTGTGAGCAAAAGCTTTTTTAATTCGTCACCCCAGACATACAGTTGTGGATGGGTGGATAGATTTTACATTAAATTTAAATAATTAATTTAATTAAATTAAATTATTTATTTTATTTGAATATTTGATCCTTTTATAATTTATTTTAATTTGAATATATTATGATTTGACATTAGAATTTGAATATATATATTTTATTATGAAAATCCCTCTGGTTGAAATATTGACCAACACGCCATCATCGGGGTATATAAGTTTGCTTAATCATTTAGTTTATTTAGATCTTCGACTTTATTAATTTAATAATAGAGAATCAAATCTGGATTTAAACTTCGAGAATTTTGAATAATAATAACCCCTTCAGTTGATATTCTCAATCAACTCAGCCATCATTTAGGTATTGATCATTTACTATGTTATTCCAGATCCTGTTGACTCTATTAATTTAATAATGGAGAATCAGATCTAGATTTATACTTTGAAAATTTAAATTTTAGATTATCAAATATAATCATCTTGGATATTTTGATAAAATGACTCCTCCTGTTGATATGTTCAATCAACTCAGCTATCATTGGAGAGTTAGGAGATAGTTATTATACTATCATATGACAAAATTAACTTCTCGATATTTTCTCAAGTTGAGAAAGTTATAACAATCTCATTAGAATTTGTTAACTTCAGTGGTTTGCAACCAACAAAATCAATCATCATGACACTAAGTTTAAGCATTCAACATAGTATCGCGGCCCATGCAGGTGTTTCAAATGATTGACTTTGAATAGTTATACATATTTATTTATTCATTACGTAAGATATTTGCACATGTTATGAGGTTTTTAAATTGGATTTAAGATATCTCTCGAAATACTTGTGAGTATCTCATTTTAACAAGCATATATGAATTTCAAGTGCTACGTATAAGCACTTTTGTTTTATAATGAACGTTCTACTTTACCATTCATATAATTTACACACATTCCAATACAATGAGTTCAAATATGGGTCACCTCATAATACATGTGCATCTTCAATTCAATCATTTGAAAGTTTGTACAAGCTTTGAAGCACTTGAATGAAATAGGTTTATTCCAGATATGTATAATGGATTTATTTCTATTCAAGTATTTGCATGTATTTTGGAAATGAACCAGAGGAGCGACTTATAAGGTATGTGTAAAGGCATACTTCATGCAACTATATTCATACAAGTTTATATGTATAAACTCACCCAAAATAAAACTTCAAGCTCTATGATTTTATCATTTAAAGAGTCTTCACATTTTCTACAACTTGACATTCAATCTTCATTTCATTTCTCATCAATTATATTAAAGGAAATAAATCTCATCAGAAATTGCCTCATGATACTCTTTAAATTTTCATGAGATGTTTACATACATCGATCTCTAAATTGCTATCCTCACTATCAACTTTTTGCTTAAGAATAAGCATATATTGATTGCATTAGTATATTTGGATTAAAGATCTTTTATTCCAAATTTTTAATATTCATAAGAATTTTCTATTCGTTTTGCCTTTATGCAGTCAATTTAGAATAAGTGTTTCACATTATGCTCTCTGATAATAAGATCAATAGTGGGCTCCATCTCAACAACTGCCCATATTCAAGGACAAGTCTTCTTGAATTGAATCAAACTCAATTTAGATTTTGTTCCCATTTCATAGACATGCATTGATGCTCTTGCTTAATATCGATTTCAATGTTTCCAAAGTTTTCTAGTTAATAGAAAATCCTCATTTTTTTAACTTTAACCTTTAACATAATCTCTTACATCATAGCTTCATATTAATAAATTATCTTCATTTTATGATTTGTAATTGAATGTGGCCAAGCCATATGAGGATTAGTTTCATTCCATGAATAGAGGAAAAGTTTTTCTCCTTCAAATTCATTTTTTCCTTCCTTTGAATTCCCTCATACAACTTCTTGCAAGTTCAAACAAGTTCAAAGCTTTTAGGGAAAATTTTACTTGCATGAATTCAATTCTCTTTATCTTTTCAATGAATAGTATAATATTATTAAGGGTGCATTGAAAAAGCCCTCACTTTTATTTGGGACCAATTCTATAAGGAAAGAAAAATTCTATAAGGAAAGAAAAATTGATGAAAGTAGAAAAATTGATGAAAGTAGAAAAAACTAGAGGTAATGAAGTTTAACTTAAGTAAGAAAACACACCTTTTACTAGATTTTCCTTAGAGGCTACCATCAATTTCAGCAAGGACTCATATTAACATCAATAATCTTCAAACAAGATTAAAGGGAAGCTTTAACCATCATCCCATAAAAACCAAAATTTTAGGTGTTATGACAGTTGAGTTCATGATATATTGACCCATCTTAATTATCTTCGATCTGATATATTAACACATCTTAATTATCTTCTATTTATAAAATTTTAAATGGTGAGTATAAAATTCTAAATAGATTCTATCATAAAATCGTAATTGGATGCCACCATAAAGTCTTAAATGACATCATTATGAATTTCTACAATTATAGGTACAAAATTTTTCAAAGATGGCTGATAATTAATATTGAAAAATAAAAGCATCTCACAATCATAAAAAATAAGAAAAAAAGAGAAAAGAATAAGAGAAGGGAAGGGAAGAAGTTCTCGAGGTAAAAAAGACATGGAGAAACATCATTATCAAAGCCTTTCTCCATATTCACTCTCATATTCACAACAAGTGATGTTGTCATATTTCATCCATTAAGTTAAACAATATGTCTCTATTTGGTATGATACAATCAATCATATCGAGGTGTATCATATCGTGTCAAAGTTGTAATAGTTGATAGATTATCCCAAATTTATTTGGAGAAATTTTTTAAAATATTTACAAATATAGAGTCATTTTATATCATTAAATATATAATAATTTAAAACATAAATATACTTTCATTCATATCACTAAGTTTTATAGCCAAAGAGATATACCAAACAATCATGATATAATTTCTCTCAATAATATATATATATATATATATATATATATATATATATATATATATATATATATATATATATATAAACTAATAATTCCTACTCAACATGAGTCTTATCCTTCCTAGAAATAATACATATATACAAATAAAAATGAGAATAATAGCTCAGTATGTTACTTGAAATTAACTGAAGTTTTCAATGCACAAAATAGAAAAAAAGAAAATATATATTTGAGTATAACATTACATGAATAGTAAAGATATTTTCAACAAGACTGATATGATTCTTAACATATCACATATAGTGTATGGATGTAAGAAAAAAAAAACTAATGCACTTAATGAATAGCTTAATACTCATCATATGAGGTTATTTATACTTATTTATTTATATAAGTGAACAAAATTTTAAAAAATCATCATAGATATAAATATGATAAAATATTGATCATGTTGCTTATTTACATATCCGCTTATTGTTTAGTAACATAGTTAGAACTCTTCATTCTTTTGATTAAAAACAAGTTCATTTAATGATGTTAAATTGCTTACTATATTCTTCTGTCAATTTTTCTCTAATTTATGCGTTGCAAGAATTATATATATTTGGGAATATATATATATATATATATATATATATATATATATATATATATATATATATATATATATATATATATATATAAGACATATAAGTATGATGAAAGATCAAATAATTATCTAGATGTAAATTAAATCTTTTCTTATTAATATTTCAATTTTTTAAAAAACATTATTAATATCTAATGAATTGTGCTATTTCATTAAAATATACAAATCCAAATATATCTTGTATTAAATCATGAGCATTGAAAATATAATTAATTAAACTTTCCTAAAACTTGATTATGATTTAAATTAGATAATAAATTAATAAAAAGTCCAAAAAAATATATAAAAAATTAAATCACAGCTCAAACTCAATAAACAAATAATTGAACAAGCTTAAAGATGATAGTAGTACTTCACTTGGTTTATTTACAATCCTACTTATGCTTGGTTAACTGTTAAAATACTTCATTTTCCCTCATAAATTTTTCTTGAATTTGAACATAATCAGATCTCTCACCACATAATTTTGTATGCTTGCCAAACCAATGATTCTTTAGGTTTGTTTAATTATGTGCTCAACATATATATATATATTTTTATTTGCATGACAATATTTTATACATTTAGCTGATCATCAAAACTTATATGGATTTAATAATAACCCATACTTAACAAATTGTAAAGAATCAGTTAATCAAATCCTCTCCTTTTTCCTCTCGTTGAATAGACGACGCTAAGCATTGTAGCTTAAACCTTCACCACCTTCAGTTAAGACAACAATGGAGTTCTCCATCAGGATGCTTCCCGCTCTTCTTCTTCTCATGGGTTATTGCGTATTCTCCCTGTCTATAGTATTGTTCAGTTTTCTTCATGAATATGTAAAACTCTTTTAGCAACTATAAATAGCTTGTATTTGTGTACGTTGCTTTACTGATCTAAGTAATATAAATAAAATATAACTTTTGATAAATAAAAAAATTCATCAAACTTACGTAAGACACACAACGTATATGACTAATTGCCATAATCTTATATAAAATTATTTTTGGTTCAAGCAGATGTTGTAGTGACAGGGAGACCAATGATGGAGCATGAAGCAATGAAGAGGCTAAGTGAAAATATTTGTGAAAATGAGAACTGCACGGTGCAAGCAAGACCATTTTAGGTAGGCAATTGTCCAACACCAACTCTTTGCTATTGCTATGAATAATAAATCTCAAATGTGCTTTATGCCATTCCAAGATGGATTCATAAAAAAATCTTCCCATAGTGCTTGGTTTGTCACTTTCTCACGTAATGATCCAACCAAATAAGATATGCGACAATTGTGGCTTTAGTTTCTTCTGGTTGTGTTCAACTTGAGGTGTTTGATTTATAACTTATGTTTCACGGATGAAAATAAATGAAGTGATTTTCGTTTGGAAAAATAATTTTATGTCCAAACTATGCTTGCATGCAAATTAATTTCACATTATTTAAGAATTCTTTTAAGTTATGCTAAACAATTGAAAGGGAGACATATCAAGAAAAAAAAAACTCTTTTTTCACAAGAAGGGATGCAGTTGAAATCCTTATTTAGGTCAACTAATTACCTTCCTTCTTTCATTTCAACAGATCATCTCTTCAAAGCCTTGAGCCTTCAGACTGCTCTACCTGCCAACTGTGAACAATGTTAACAACTAAATGATCAGCAGAATGAACCCAGAAATGAATAAAACACATACATGCACACTAAATTATTACTTTTCCTCTCTTTCTCTTCGAGCAAACAGAAAACAAACCCTAGATGATTGAGAAAGAGGATATTTTTGAGAGCTATAACAACCAACTACTAACGACCCCTACAAAAATCACTGAAAAAGTGTCATTCAAAAGATCAAAAAGTCATCTAAGTAAAAGAAACCAGTTAAAAAATTGTAAATATAGTAAAATTTTCAAACAGCAACTATGCTAAACTCATAAAAGTTTTGGAAATCATTTGACCTCATATACCATTGCAAGTGTTCCTCTTTGATAAACAGAAAACAAAAGTAAAGAGACAAACGAGGAAAAGCTTTAAATAAAAATTGATTTCATAATCATTACATAATAATTGTGTATTGACTACGTACCATATGACATTATGATATTGAAGTGTTCGTGTAAAAGCTATATCTGGACTATACACATAATAAATTTTCACAACTAAAGCCATGAACCAATGGATGGATCGAAACATTCCCGGATCCTCAAATATAGATCAATACCTAGGTTGTGGCATCAATCAATAAAAAATATTCGAAAAAATGATTCGATTTACTCAAATTAGATAAATACATCAATTTTTTATTCTTTAAATAAATAATTTTAAATTTTTATTTTAAATTTTTATATTCTTCTTTTGGTCTACTAAATAATAATTTAAAGTCCATCTTTAAATTCTATATTAGAACTTTATTTAAACATAATTCAGATAATGTTTTGAGCATATTTGAAATTATGTTCAAGCAAAGTTCTTTCCATGTTCGAACATAATTCTGACCTTATTTGAATCCTAATTAAATATGATTTATATGGGTGTGAATAAAATTTGAAGTGGCTTGGACAACGCTAGAATCCTATTTGAACAAAATTTGAATATAATTTATGATAAATACAAAAGTGCATTTCAATGACATTAACATAAAAAGTTAAAAAGTTAATACAACAAAGTAAGTTCAATTACATAGCATGTCAGATCATAAAGTAGAAAAGACAATTTAATCCAAGATTTATAATGACTAATCACACAATAGAATTCAATTTGAAAAATTTAACACAACAACCACAACATAATAGAGAGCACATCAAGTGTTATAGTACAACATTCATAATATAATGAATATGAATTGAAAATTTTATATTGAATTATGAAAATAAATAATGTTGACAAGCATTCATAGCATAAAAAATGTTGTTTACAATAGAGAAAATCTATGTAGACTAACTAATGAAAGAATTTGAAATGACCTATAAATATATATTATTGTGTTGACCTTCATGCATATTGCATCAGTCGAGTCGAGCTCACAAGACAAATTCGATGGACTTCGGATGCAACAATGCGCAAATCAAAGCTGAAATACACTCGACGTCATCGAAACTAGTCGAAATGGCATCTGATCGATGAACGGACATCGCCATCGGGTTCAGAACATTAAAATTGATCAGAATGTAAATATTGCACAATTCGACGATAGTCCGATCAACAAGAAAATACATCAATCGCCTTATATCGAGTGCTACGATAAAACGACCTCCATTCGCGAAATTGATCACGTTGTTAGTGTTGAAATGCCAAAACATATCAAATTAGACTGTCCGCGCTCAATTCGAACTAGTCTGCGCAAGTATCGAGCGATCAGAAGTGACGATGTGCACTTTTGAATTAAAAGTGATCCAATTCGTCGCTGAATTAATCCAAACAACCTCCGATCGTGAAACATACTTCATTGTTGAGTCTGAAATGTCAAAATTACTTGGAATAGATATCCAATTTAACTAAAATTGCCACACTTAAAATTTAATCAAAATTAGCACAAATTTTGAGGTAGAATCTACCTAATCACTATCTAATTGCGCCTAATGAGCATCTTGAAACTTGTGGCTGCCCTCATCACAATTAGCCACCCATGATAGTCAATTGGAAGGCCACATATAGCCCATGTGAGCATGAACCCCTTATTTCTCCATCTCTCATTCGTCCCCATGGTCAAACAAAACAAAAAGGTAAATTTTTTAAAATAAGTATGGTTTAAAATATAATTAGTAATTTAAGTATCTTAAAAAAATTTAGATATAGATATAGTGGCCCATTTAAGGCTTGCCACGTGAGCTCACGTGGGGGCAGCATCGACATGTAATTGGAGCTAATTGCCTTAAATGGGCAATTCAGGTTATGAAAAGGGGTTGATCGACCTTATTTTTGCGAGCCATTCCGCACGGGATTTTGTCCATCCGAGCTACCAAGTGGTGTTCCCTCCGTCCGATCACGTGAGGCATTCCCACCCTCCGCCGACACTCCAACCGGCCTTCCCGCCCCTCCGTCGGCTGGCCAATGTCGACAACCAAGCTCCTTGGCCGCGCAATCCATTAAGCCTATTTGGGTGACGGTCATCCCCGCTGTGGCCTTCATCTTCGTCTGACAGCCCGAGGAACCCAACATTGGCTTTTGATGATGCTTCCGGCAGCTCCGTTTCTTTTAGGAAAGTTTTCAGAGATGCTTTCGGTGGCTCCGTCACTTTTGGGGAGTATCCGACAATTATTTCTGTGGTTCGCAATTCACATTGACTCCGATCTTCGTAAACGTACAATAAATCTCTAATTTTTTAATTTGTAATTGATTAGGTCGTATTGTTAGAATTTGGTTTATGGTTTTAGTTTAGGGATTGGCCTTGTGTTTTAGAGATTTGTGTTGTAATTTTGTGTGATCACATCATTAAAAACTGTGATCATTTAAGATATGTCAGATCTATTGTTCAAAATGATTGTGAAATAATTTGGGATGATATTTGTAGGATTCAAGTTGGATGGTTGAAATAAAGAAATGCATTAGGGCTATTGAGTTGAAAAAAATTCCACAACAATAGCATTTAGCCTATTGCTTTGGTGGATGATTGGCTTAAGTCTTACAGATAAAATACAAAATGAATATATTCATAAAAATATTTGTTTGTGCAAGCTATTTTTAAATTTATGTAATCTTAATATGGTTAATTATATTTTAGATATTTAATTTTCCTAAACTCATCTTGTCAAGAATGAGTAGAGAGTTGGTTTCATTGATCTTATTCTACGGTGGTGAACTAAGTGTCGATGACCAGTTCATTCCAAGTTATATGGGTGGTTGAAATCAACCAATTAAGGTTCTGAGATACAACACCTTATTGGATTTGAAACAAAGAATTATGAGATCACTGCACATTGATTCGAGTGCCTACGCTAGTTTAACATGTCGTTATCCGGTGGGTAAACTGTTATTTCTGATGATAAAATTTGTGACGTTGTAATGGACGAAGCTTCTCATCAGACATTAGTACTGTATCTGGGAGTCGAAGATACTAATGTTGCATCCATATCAACTGATCAGTGTTGAGGCGGTCGATATACCATCGAGATACACAATATTTCATCACACTCCTTTAATGACACAAAGTAGCTTTGACAAAATGATTCTTAGGTAATACCTTGCTTATCTTTCCCAACTTACATTGTTAATTTTTCATGGTGATGTGTGTCGTGTTACTGATGTATGTTGTGAAATTATAAATCTAGCGATAATGTTATTTATTAATCAGAGGAATCATATGTGTCTCAGAGTGTTGCTGGTGATGATGTGTACGAGACTATGAGCAGTGGCTCAAGTAGTGACTCTGAGCAGGGTATCAGTGATGATGATTGTGCACCTAGGGTAGAAGCTATGATTGGTAATGTAGCTAGTCAAGATCTATTAAAGAACCATTCATTCCGGAATATTGAGAGTGAATGTGAAATGTTTACTAATAATGAGTACATCCCAATGTGTCAAACCACCAGAGAATGGGACAACGATATTTACTACGGTGGTCCATCTGATGAAAATGTCCTAACATATGATATTGAAATCCCAGGTGATCTTGTTGTAAGAATGTGTTTCATAAGTAAAAGGAGCCTTTAGTTTGCTGTTATTGGATGGTGTATAGTTAATAATGTTCAATTCCAAACAAACCTCAAATCAAGAACTATTGATATCGATAGTTCCGAGCATGTAATTGACATCTGCATTGTAGTAGCATCAGGAGTCTAGGGGGTACATGGAGAATCTCCAGAGTTGGGGATGACCACAAATGTATCAATGCGATGATCGATAGTGGTCATCAGTAGTACAGTTCCAAATTCATATCTTACTTCATTATACTTGTAATCAGGCATCAAATTGATCCAGGAGATTGTAGGTAGAATGGAATCAAAGTTTAATGTAAAAGTATCTTACATCAAGGCTTGAGATGCTAGGCGTAAGGCAATAAAAGTAATTTTTGGTAGTTGGGAAGAGTCTTATAGGACTCTCAGCCTCTTCATGGAAGCAGTTTCTTCTACTTTTATTACATTATACAAAATACAGTCTAGCAGTACACGATGATTCAAGAGACTTTTCTGAGAATTTGGTCCATTTATTTTGGGGTGCGGTTCTCTGTTGTATATTTTTTGTTGGGCAAGTACCGTGATACATTACTTATTACAGTTAAAATAGATGGAACAATGGTTTATTTCCTCTTACCTTTGTTGTCAATGTTTTGATTGCGATAGCAAAGTCCGTTCATCAATCAGAGGTCATTTGAGCATCGTCACAGCCTTTTAACTCCGATATGTGCATCAGCACATTGATAGCTCGATCTCTTGATTGGTTGCTCATTAGATTATGCAATATTTATATTCTAACCAATTTCAATGTTTTGAACATGATGATGAAGTCTGTTCATCGATCGAAAGTCATTTCGACCATTTTCGGTGACGTCTAGTACATTTTAAGCCCTGATTTGTGCACTATTGCATCCGAAGTCAGTCGAATTTGACTTGTGAGCTTGACTCGACTTATGACACATATATGGAGGTCAACAAATGCCCCCGATAAATGTGATTTATGTATAGAGTGGATTATATTTTTTGAAAACTGGCTGAGCTTTTGAGTTGACCAAAGACCTTGAATCATTGTAACTTCGATTTCAATAGTCTATGGAGTTTTGATGAAATTCATCATCAATGTGATGCCTTATGTTTAGATGAGCTACATAGCGGGATTGCTCGATTTTTCCTGATTGACTTGTCGGATTAAAAGCTTCTTCTACCATCTACTCTCTGCTTCAATGGGTCGTTGAAGATCTCTTTCTTCTATGTTATTGTAGATTTAAGTTTCCTCCGACCCTTACCTTCGTGCTTGGTCGAGTTTGATGGAGGAATTAGTTTGCTTGTTCTGAGATTTGGGATTCCTTCTATCCTAACTTTAAGCTTGATGGACTTGATGAAGGATTGACCTGGTTTGTACACATTGACTTATTAGGAAGTGTATGTACGCCCTAAATCCTATGCTTACTACTTTGACGGATTCGTTGAAGGGTACATACAAATGACCTTCCTTATATTTGGTCTATAATGAGTTATCGGCCTAGCAATGTGCTCTTTAACAGATAACTACAAAATTTCTTTAGTTCGAATCGACTTTGGATGAACTATGATTACTTGGTCTTGTGCTTTCTACTTTGATGAACTTGTTGAGTGGCTGCTTTTTGTGCTTGATTAGATCATTTGAGAATAGATGAAAATATCATCCTACAAGCAATATATAGATTGATTTGAGGCAGCCCTATATTGGGAGTTATTTTATCATATTGTCTTGGTCTATCGATCGAGTAGAAAGATCTCCTGGATTCTAGCGGCTTGCAGTCACTAAGCTGGATCTGGTTTGAGATTGAACAACTGTCATTATTGGATTGACGAGCAGGAGCTATTTCATTATGGCCTTTCCTTATTGCTTATTGAGTGAGGAGAGCATCAATAACTTGGACACATTTGGGCTTATTGAGTTCAACCTTTAGAAGCTTCTCGAGTCTTTGACTTAAGCTGTGATGGGTTGGTGATGGTCATTGGACTAACGAACGTGGGCTCTTTTACTATGACCCTTTCTTGCAGGTTGTTGAGTGAGGAGAGCGTCAGCAACTCAATAATTTGTGGGCTTGTTGAGTTCGACCTATAGAACCTATCCATGTCCTAGACTTCAAGATGTACAGGTTGATGTTTTTTCAACTCAGTTGATTGAAGCTTCCAAAATTGGGAGTTTTTATGACTTGATCTTCAGAATTTGACAAATATGGGAGATAAACTTTTGATATTTAAGGTTGTCTTTTCATGTGTAGAAATATATTCTTTTTGTTCCTGCAAGAACCTACAACTTAATGATAATAATTATGGATATATTCGAGATTTGATTTAAAGCTTGGTAAAACAATCGAGAATATATTTGAGGATCTCGTCTTATAGCTTGATTTCAACTCAGCTAAATATATAAAATGTCCCCTATCTTGTAGGAGAAATTTTAAAGCACTTTAAGAAAGCTCTAAAATAATTTAAGAAAATATATCAATGTATGAGCTGATACATTTGATCTTAAGAGAGTTTTAATATGTAATATTGATTTTGTTTATGTATAGGGATCTAAAGTGCCCCTTATATAGCACGGAATTTTCACGTAAAAATTTTCTTCATCTTGAGTATATACTTATTTAGGATTTTGGTCAAGCAGATGTCAACCTAAATAAATATACATGGGGATTTCTATTATACCTTAAGAATGTATTTATCATATATAATACTTTTTTAGATATCGACTATTAATTGACGACATTAGTCTTTCACCCTTTAGGTCAATGAGTTAGTAAGCCCCTCCTTGATACACTTTTCAATGACAAAAGGGCTCTCCCATTTAGACTCAAATTTGCCACCAATTCTTCGATTAGGAACAATTGGTCTTCTTAGTACCAAGATCAATTCCCTTTTTTGGAATGTTCAATGCCTCACCATAAGGTCAAAAGCCCTGGACATCTTTCTCGATAAACCTCCAGATTTTTAGTGTGCTTGCAATCTAACTTCATCAAGCGTTGAGTTCCTCTATTTTCAAATGAGCATTTTGATCTTCAGTTGGGTTGTGTTGGATCGCTATTTGAAGTGATGACAACTCAACTTTGAGTAGAAGAACCACTTCAGTTTTGAATACTAATGAATAGGGAGTAGCTTTAGTCGGCGTCTTGTACGTAGTTCGATGCCCATAATGCCTCTATCAGTTTGGTATGTCATTCTCTTTTATTTTTAGTGAGGATCTTCCTCAGTATTTTGACCAATGTCTTGTTAAAAGCTTCTGCCAAACCATCTGCCCTTGGATTATATATATATTGATGAATATTGCCAATCAATTTTTTGTCGATCAACGAATCTATAAATCTTTATATCGCCATTATTAGAGATTATTCGGTGCGACACTCCAAACCTATAGACCACATTATTGGTAAAGAAGTTAAACACTCGATCAGCAGTAACTTCTTTAAATGGGGTAGCTTCAGCCAACTTAGAAAAATAATCAGTCACTGCTAGGATGAAACGGTGTCCAGTTGTAATGATGACAAATCAATTTTCCCAATTACATATATGCCCCAACATTTGAACGGCGAGGATGTTATTGTTGGGTGTAGTGGATTTGGAGGTTGATGGATTATATTCTCATATACTTGACATTCATGACACCTCTTAGCATGATTGATACAGTCTCTCACCATAGATGATCAATAATAGCCCAACTTTTTGATCTTTACTGTCATCTTGGGACCTGACTGATGTGCACCAGAAAGTCCTTCATGAACTTCAACCATCACTTTGATACCTTCATCTGTATTTAGGAATCATAGCCACATTTGTTCAAAGGATCTACGATATAAAGTGTTGTTGATGAAAGCATAGTGCAATATTCTCTTAAAGTAGCCGATGAAGGGTTGCCTCCAATCATGTGGCTCTTCTACAATAAAGGCTTCACACTACTTCTCTGAGACAATGTCATGCTTAGTTGTTCGTGTTATAACTCCTTGTTGGTTTTGGGGAGAATGAGGAGCAACTTAAGTCACATCCTGCTGTGTCGAATTTAGTAACCTCTCTACTTACAGAGATTGATACTTTGTTGGCTCTAGAACTTGCTGAGTAAATATGCCGATCATGACATAATCACCATTCATACTTTCCATTTTCTTAGCTAATTTTGCTAAGTAATCTGCTTTGCTATTCTCGGATCGAGAGACTCAAGTTAATGTGATATTTGGTATTTGTTTCATAAACTCGAGAACTCGCTTGTGATAGAAAGCTAACTCAAGCTTGTTGATTTTATAGATGTTAAGTACTTGATTTATAACAAGCTGAGAATCGCCAAAAATGTGCAAGTTTTGAATGCATATGAAAATAACTTCTTCAAGACCTGCTACCAATGCTTCTTACTTAGCTTCATTATTAGTTCTTAGCTCGGTCAACCCATATGATCGTCTCATTATTCCTGCTCTTAGTGTTATGAAGACGATGCTGATTCTTGCTCTTGCCCTTGGGAGATTTGGAGGTTGGATTTGTTTGATCGATGAGGCTCTATCAAAGTACATTTCTCAAATTTATGATTTTTCTATTTTATGAATGAGCATAATTTGCTCATTAGCAAATCATCGTTAAGAGAAGATTCTGCAGTGTTGGGATGTGCAGCAAGAAAATCTATTAAGACTTGTCCCTTCACTGCTTTCTATGGAATGTATGTAATATCAAATTATAAAAGTAATACTGCTCATCTTGCCAAGCAAACTGTCTATGCTGGTCTTATCATCTAGTACTTCAGTAGATTGATCCTTGAGATGAGGGTAATCTTATGAGTTAACATATAATGACAGAGCTTTTGGACTACAAAGATCAATGCCAAATAGTATTTCTCTATCAGAGAGTATCCCATTTCTGCTCTTATTAATCTTCGACTGATATAATAAAGATCATTTTCTTTGCTTTCTTCATTGTGTTGTGCCAATAATGCTCCAAGGGACTCTTCTAATGTACGTATAGAATGAGGGCTTCCCATGGGTAGGTGCAAGGATTGACATATTTAACATATAGCTTTTAATGCTATTGATGGCTTCTTGCGCCCTTGTCCCATTTTAATAGAGCATCCTTCTTCATTAGCTTTGCAAATAGTTGATAACATCCTGATAGGTTTGATATAAATCAACTGATGAATGCAAGCTGTCCTTGTAAAGAATATAGCTGATGCAAACTCTTCGGAGGAGGCATGTCCACAATTGCTTTGATTTTAGTATGATCAATTTCAATTCATCTATGGCGTACAATATACCCAATGAATTTTTTGGAGGATACCCTGAATGCACATTTTAGAGGATTCATCTTGAGATCATATTTTCTAATTCTCTCTAATACAATTCTCAAGTCTTCAAAGTGATTTTCATGATTTAAGCTCTTCACCGCCAAATCTTCAACATAATATTCCACCTTCTAGTGAATCAACTCATCAAAAATATATGTCATGGCTCTTTAGTATGTAGCTCCAATAATTTTCAAACCAAAAGACATAACTGTGTAGTAGTATATACTAATTGGCATTCTAAATGATGTGTATTTCTCATCTTCAGGAGCCATCTTGATTTGATTGTATTCTGATGATTCGTCTATGAATGAGAACATATCATAGTTGGAAGTATTGTCCACTAGTAGTTCTGATATTAGAAGCAAAAAGTCATCTTTTGGGCACACCTTATTTAGTTCCAGGAAGTCAATACATACACGAATTTGGTCATTCTTCGTCCTAACTCAGACAATGTTAGCTATCCAATCTGCATACTTCTCCTTCCAGATGAACCCTGCTTCGATCAGCTTCTTAGTTTTTTGCAATTATCTATTCTTCAATCTCCAATCTTATTTGCCTAGGAGCTTTCTTAACAGGCGTCGCATCTAGTTTAATGACAAGTTTATGAACTGTTACATCGGGGGATAAGCCTGATATTTTAGAATATGTCTAGGCAAAGTAATCCTTGAATTCACAAAGTAGCATTTTTAGCTCTTCAACTTTCTCATCAAGTAGAAGGGCACTGACAAAAGTTGGATGTGGATCATCCTCAACTCTTAGGTTGATTTCTTTAAGTTCATTCATAGTAGTTTTGTCCACCATCATCGAGTTCTTCAAGTGCAAGCTTGGCTTCTACTTCATCATCATTTGTAAGAAGAATTTCATGGAGATCATCTTCTTCATCAATATTAGTTTCGATCTCAGCTTCTATTATATTATAACAAATTTTATTTTGATGAGAATTGTGGATAAACCCAAGACCTTTAGTGATAAACTTATCACTTCTTCATAATGCTTGAGGACTTCTTTGGCTCCACATCCTATTAAAGATTTGAGTTCTATGTTTAGTAGTTCCAATATGAACATCCAAACTTATGCATCATTCTTTGCAATTTCTATGGATAGTATATTGGTATTCTTGTTAGCACTATCTCATCAGAATTTTCATGTTGAGTAGGCCTAGTAGGCCGATCAAAATTGTGAGACTGAGACTCTTCAAATTTATAAAATAAAGTTCATATTCTGCCACTCTCACTCAATAGCGGCACATAGAATGTTATCATTTATTCAATGTTATGGACCTCTAGTGGAATGATTTCTTTGAAGTACTATTGAGGGATGAGTATAATTTTGAGGGAGTCATCTTACTTTACGAAGTGAGCTATACTTCTTGATGCGACCTTCTGAACCCTATTTCCATAAGTAGATTTAAAGTCATAGTCTGAATCAGAATCACTTATTTCATACTTTGTTTTTCTTGAAAGCTTATAAGTTCACTTAGGTTTGACAGGAATATTTTCTTCTTCTTGTGTGTCACTTTCAAGCGAGGAACTGATCTTCTTAATTTAGGTGTAGAATCAAATGCTTTAGGGAGAGTCATCATTTCCTTATTTCTTTCATTTTTGCTTCTGCTCTTCATATTACGAAGTTGCTTTTTAGTTCCTAAAGTAGACGCTACCGCTTCAATAGGCTCTATTGGCTTAAGCTCTTTAGGGATAAAATATTTTGCATCTTTATAGATCTTTGCTTCTTAGACGGAGAATGGTTATAGGTTATCAGGAATTCTAAACTCTTCCCCCTCTTTTAGATACTTCATACACTGATGCATAGTTGATGGGACTATGCCATACTCATGCAGCCATGATCGACCCAAGAGAGATATAAATGATGTATCAACATCGATTACATGAAACTTGGCTTGATATAAATCAAACTTGAGTAGGAGAATAAAAGAATGGGGTTTTCATCCTTTTCATTAAAACTATGAACCATCAACTTATCCCTCCCAAGATATTGGATATCAAGTGATAATCCTCTTAATACTTTTAGACTTATAAGATTGATTGAAGAACCTAGATCAATCAGTATTTGATTGATTAAGATGTCATCACTATCTACGATAATATATAGAGGATGGTTGTGATCGGCTATTCCCAATATAAGATCTTCTTCAAAAAAATGTGATTATTGGGAGATCTTGAGTTTGCAATGATTCAGTCATACATTTTTCAGCAAAGTAAGCTTCTTAACTTTCTGAATCTTTGAGAGCCTATATCAAAGTTTCTCACATGTCTTTTGACATCAAGAGAGCCTCGTACATACTCAGTTGTGCAGGGATCTTTCTGAGATGTGATAAAATATTATAATCTATCTTTTGCTTGATTTAGAATTTATTCTAGGAATTTTGGCATTGATGTCTTCATTGCTTTCAATTTGTTTACCTTTATCTTTATTAGAATTCCCCTTGTTTGATGATGGTGGTAAGACTTTACCACTTCTCAATTGAACTTGAATCTCTTTATCTTGCTTAGATTCCTCTGAAGAAGTAGTTTCTTCAAGTTCACTTCTTATTCTAGAGGATTGACTGAAAAGGTTAGACTCATTTTTCAACTTCAAATATTTCATAAGTGATGATATCAATGAGTCTGACTCTTCACCGTCGAGAAAACATAAATCAATATAAATCTTCATATGAACTATTATCTTTTTGTTGAGTCATTAAACAAAATTCAGATGTTAACTCCTCAGACTTTTCTTGCTTTCCTGATAAGAATTTTGAGGGGTTCATCGAGTTTGTCTGATTACCCTTGTCAATTTAGAGTAATCACGTCGAGAATATCGATATCACATAAATGATTGATATCTCTACTAGACAAGAATAACCATTATCTTCTTCATCTGATTCAACAATATGAAGTTTAGGCATAAAGTCTGCAAGCCTAAAGGGTTGTATTATCGACTAGTGATTCTTCTCTAAATTGTTAATAATCTTTTGAGTTATAGTCTTCTTCTTACTCTTCTTTTTCTTAGCTAGCTTCTTTAATTTATGAGGCCTACATTTAGTAGACTACTCCTCATGCTGTGATGAAGTAGCTTTATCAAAATACCGCTGAGAAGCTCAAATACTTGGTTTAGGCACCTCTTTTAAGTCCAATATAGGTTCAAGTGGTGATTTCCACTTAACATAGGGACGTCTTTTAGCTACATCAGCCTTTTCACGGTCTTCTTAGAGACTACAGTTTCCCATTCTTCAATCTGAATTGATTTTTCTTTCTTTTTATCTTTAATGGATGATACGAAAGAGGACATAATCATCCTTGTAGACACTCTTTTCGGGTTGACTAGAACACTGTTAGATAATGTAAATTCACCTCACCAATACTTCTTTTCTAGCCAATCTTTGAGACATAATCATCCGCTGGGGACGTGACTATTGACTTGATCGCCTTCTTCGTGCCTTTTAATTTCTCGGTAATTATAGAGCTTTGATTGCTTGTCAAATAATTTAGCCACCATCCCTTCTAAAGGAATATTCTTTATTCATATTTTTCTTAAGAGATGGTCTCATCATCTCTTATTACTTATTTTGGACGCTCTCCACCACTTGAAAATAGTTCGAGGTTTATCATTGCCTCCCAATACTAATTTTGGTTGTGGATTATAATGGACAAGCTTCTTTCCCTTATCATCATTATATATTGGTTATTTTTCTTTATCCACATTATATATTACCTATTTTTCACTATTTGAGTTATACAAGTATGAGTTTCGCTTTCTTCTTGAGATGGTTTGTTTCTCTTTGATTTATCTCTATAGATTTACTTAAGGTGATTTAGCTTTTAATTTTGTCCACCCTATCAAGTAAGACTTGGAATGTTGTAATTGACATCATACATAAAAATGGTGTCATTTTATCATCCATATTTTCCATTAGCAATTGGATCGCATATTCTTCTTCCAATTGTTGCTCACATTTCATATTAAGTTATGTCAAGACTTATGAATTTTGCCACTGACTCATATTTTCTTTTTTTCATCAAGGAAAGGTCAGTGATTATTATTTTCTCAATTGCACTGATGAACCTCTTCATGAATATTGTCTTTAACTCCGTAAAAGTTTTAACCGAATCATTCAACAATTCTGCATTCCTTGGGAAAAGGGGCCCTTTGAAGGCTTGAATTCCTAATCCACAATTGAATATATTTGTTTGTTTAGTTTGTTTTATCGTGGACCCTATTAGTTTGTGAGGGATCAAACTGAGAAGGAGTTTATATAAACCTATCTTAGAGTTACTAAGGGAGCATCTGTGCATCTATGGAACAAATTCTCCAACCACAGGGGTGGCCATTAGGAAAGGGGGACTGTCAAATCCAAGAGTAACCCAGGTAGTGTCTAAATGGGGTCACAAAGGATGTGATCCAAATAGAATGCCCATAATGAGAGGGACTTTAAAGGCTTAATCCAAAACCCTGTAGAAGATGACATGGCTAGTCATATATCAAATAGGTATTCGATGGTCAACTCAAGGAGAAAGTACATGAACTCACATCTTCCAAGAGTGGTGTATCCACCGGGAGAGTTGCTATCAGCATAGCAAACATCAACCAACCTAAGGTGCCCATCGGTTTGCAACAATCAGCCTAGGAAAAAATCTCAAAGACTCACATCCTCTTATAACATAACTGATTACTTGGATAGTCTATCTTCAGCTTGACAGCTGCCATCTGACCAAGGGAGACTACTGAGTGAATGTCACTGGGGGACTTATATCGACTCAAATGTAGTCAAGAGGAAAGGAGCCTCTGGGGGTCTTATCCTAAACCTTACATATACTCAACCTAGTTGATGATGATGGCAAGAAGAAAGCTCGAGGACTCACATCTTCTTAAACAAAGTCAACATAAGGTAGCTTACTGGATGCGGTTAAAGCCTACTAAACTAATAAGGCGCTCATTGGTTTATAATGGTCAAGTCAGGAAGAAAGCATGGAGACTCACATCTTCCAAACAAGTGGCCACTAGAGTGATAGGCTAGCGAAGTAGCATGTAGACTTGACCTAGAGCAGCTAATGAGTGAGTGTCATAGGGGGCTTTCTCCCACATTAAAATAGCTTGAGATAAAAGATTTGCATTTGTTTTTATTCTTGTGTTAAATGGAATAGGATGCCTCTTGGGTTATCTCATACTTATTCTAAACACGCTTGGGGATTTTAATGAAATGGTGCCATGGATGGCAAAAGGAAATTTCCACTAAAAAAGGATGTCGCTTCTCTCGACACCTAACTTAGTTGTGTTAATCAAAATAGATGCCTCTTGGTTCTCTTACACCTAATTTAATGGTGTCGAGAAATTGTGTCTGTTTTGAAAGAGGGATGGATGCCATGGGGAGTCTTACACCTACCCTAAACACGCCATGGCGATTCAAGACAAGCAAACAATACTTCAAGAGAAGATTTTGATGAAATGGAATCAAAATTTTGTTGATTGAAAGATTTGTTTTCAAACATGATTTTTATGAGTAATATTTCTTCAAATAGAGTCCATTAATTGGAATCATCGGGTATTCCCCTTAACAATCAATAAGTTTGTAAGATCCTCTTTGGTAAGCCTTCTCTATGACAAAGGGGCCTTCCCAAGTGGTTTCAAACTTGCCTCCCATCTTTCAACGGGCAATAATTAGTCTCCTTAGGACTAACATAAGTTCTACTAGGAAAGACCTAGAGCAGACCAGCTTGTTGTGAACTTGAATCATTTTGGCCTTGTACAACTTGAGGTTCTAGCAAGCCCATAGGTGACTCTCCTCCAAACCTTTGAGCTCTTCTAACTACAACTTTGCATTCTGCTCTGTAGTGATCTTACTGCCCAATGCTATCCTTGGTGATGGGAGTTGAACTTCTAAAGGTAGAATAGCTTTGGACCCATACACTAAGAAAAATGGGGTAGGATTTACTTTAAAATGAGTTCATTAAGTTCCCTATAGGGGCAAGACCCCATAGTTAATTACAACCTAAGAAAGGGGATTCCTTAGGAATACTCTCGAATAAGGTAAATGATCGTTGTCTCCAAAAATTTTAATAGTTAGGACTATCAATTGATTAGTTTATTTTGGAAGATCAAATGAGATTGATCAAAGAGAGAGAGTTATTATCAAAGCCAAAGGAAGATAAGTAAGAGATGGTCATGATGATAGGAAACTAAGTGAGCATCTCAAACTATCATATGGTTGGGCTTTATGTTTTTGAAATTGAATTATTTATTTGAGTTGAATTTTTATTAGACGATTAGGGCTTATAATTCCACAATACAAGGTTATGAAAATGCTTAAGAGATGAGGATTTATGCTTATGGTCCATAGAAGGGAGAAGTAACCTTAGAACCTGAATCTAGGGAGCTTTAACGAGGGACAAAAGCATGACCTAAATCTAATATGAAAATGGGTATTTGGTTTGCCTCCATAAGAGAGGACAAACCACCCAACTGCTTGGACTTACAACCACCTCGGGGTAGCCGCCAACTAACTCCTCCTACGATTTTAAATTCATATAGGTAATTCATGTGCTTTATACAAGATAGCTAGGCTGTTATTTATTTAGAAAGAGACTAAGTCCTTAAACTCACTCCCTAAGAGACTAGATCATGTGAGGGCATGAAAAATGACATAGATCTAATGCAAAACATATTACATATTTTTTTCATTTTTGGATAATTATTTGACTCAGGCTTATAGGATTCATATGCCTAATGCATGAGAAGTAAGATTATGGGCCAAAATCAGCAAGAAGGGGGAGGTGTGTTTCCACCATGGCTCTCAAAGGTCAAGCCAAGTTTCTCTAGCAAAGGTGGAAGCCCACCAATCAATAGTGTAACAATATGTTTTTATGCATGATGCTATAAAAGAAATACTCATCTAGCTAAGGGGTTGTTAATTCTTTTATCTTAATTTTAACTTAGGCTTTAAATAAGGTTATGAGTTATTTATTGTTAATTTTGAGTTGATTAATTTGGTAGAAGATTTATTTTTTTCTAAGAGCCTAATCATCATCTAGGCCATACATCAAGCAAGGAAGAAACTAAGAAATATGTCATCTTAATGAGCAAGCTAAATAAAATATCAAATATTTTATAAAGCTAATGCAAAAGAATAAGAGGCCATTTGTGGTTGAGCACCACTGCACAAACCCAAAAAATAATTTGGGTAGCCTTTATACAACCTGAATTACAAATGAATTAAATTACAATCAAGTAAGGAAATTCATGTTATGGGGTCATCATTTCTTCTTCTTTCTTTTTTCTTCTTTCTTCTTTTGGTTCCTTCTTTTAGTTCCTTCTTTGGAGGTTGGAAGTTTCTCCAAAGGCTTCACATGGTACATAAGATGTAATCTTATGACCAATGCTCATCCTAATCCCACAAAATAATCATTCCAAAATCCTAATTGCAAAACTACATGAAAATTAAAAGTAAGTCTAACTAACACCTGCAAAATAAAAATTAGCTAAACAAACCATATAAATCCCAAGCATGTATATTGGACTTAGCACCCCACACATGGGTAACCAAGTTCACCTGACCTATTGGATTATGCTTAAGGGTATAAACACCTACACAATAAAAGCATATCTTTTACAGCCCTTAAACAAAACTGATAAAATAATGATTAGACTAAATCGTCCAACCATTCATTCTACATTCACCCTAACATCCATACTAAAATAATACATCACAAAATAAAAGCAAACATCAAGCCATGCACCACCCTAACCTAAAGCTAGAAGTGGTGACTTAACCTAATGTATGTGTTTTAAAAGGTTTGTGTAGTATGCTTAGCTATGGCTTTAAGGCTTAGATTTTCTAAGTGTGAAGATGCTCAACTTAGATGGGTGTGATTTCATTTAAGTTGTTTAGTTAATTTGGGTTGATTTTATTTTTGTATTTTAGTTTTGTTCAAGTGAATCCTACAATTAATTACTAAGTTTAAAGATAGGGAAAAGAGAAGAGAACTTCGCTTTCCTTTAAGTAATTTCTAAAGTGGATTCATATTTAGTTTTGTTTAGTGAATATTTTATTATGTATTTTAATTAATCCTAAGTTTAGATTTTCCCTACACCAACCTATTCAAAAGAAAGACATTTACGATTAAATAAAGTGAATTAATATCACAAATATACACGTCATTTCTTTCCCTACATGCATATGAATGCATCCTAAGCATATCTATACATACAAATGAAAATGTTTAGCATAATTTAAGATGAATGCTAAGAAATATTTCTTTAAAAAATTGGAATGATTTATGATGCATGATTTTCATTAAGTAGAAAAGAGATTTCTTTTATCCATTATTCACATGCACATGTATGTATAAAAGGCATAAGTGAGTACGGTGCCATTGTTAGCACCAGGGGTACAAGATACAAGACCTACTTAGGGCTACTTAAAGCCTCGCAACCCTAGGGTTATCCTGACTAATAAAGCACTTTCCTTAAATATAAGCATATGTACAAAAGAAATGAATGGAAAAAGAAAGATGCAAAAAGTTTGTATTTGTTTGTTTGTTTCATTTATGCAATTTATATGTACAAGTATAGATGCCCTTATTAGGTAATAACATAGGAATGGATAGGAATGGGGTTAGGAAAGTGTTGTGTTCCTTTCAAATGAACTATACAGTTTGTCAAATCTTATTTAAAATTATGCTAAAAGTGAGGAAAACTACACTATGCACATCTTTATATTTATAACCACATGCAAGCTCATGAATAATTATAAGTAGCACACTTTCAGTTTTAGGTATTTTATTTATATATTTTGAAAATATTTTTGGATTTAGTAGTGATAATAGCCATTCATATTTTTACTTTAGCCAAAACATGCAATTTGGAAAAAAAAAAAGAAAACATTTCACTTTCAATTTGATTTTGAAAGCATGAAGGCACGAAAGTCATATGAAATACACCTTTAGCATGCTAGGAAAGAACTAAAGTGATGAAAGCATGTAAACACATTCACCTTAATTAATTCCTAAAGACAATCTTATGAAATAAGAAAGCTTAAAGCAAATCAAGCTATTTTTAAAGAGGATTTGATCTTGTTTTGAGTTTCATTTAATTTGAGAAAAGTGAGGTGAGTTTGTTGTTCCTAACACATTCCCACATATTTTCATTATTTTTGTTTAATTTTTTAGGTGATTTGATCAATTTTATGCTTTGGTTAGGTTAAGGTATCAATTAAGTGTATTAATTATCCCTTACCTATACCACCTTAGCATACTTAATCAAATAATTATGAGCCAATGAGATGACATAAAACCACACAAAGAATTTAAATCAATAATGCACCTAAGAAATAAAGGTACCTAATGCAATTGGCTCATGATTGGATTAATTAAGCTGTATTTTAAGTAATTTCATAACACCTCTCACACATGTTAGTTGAGTTTTAATTTTCTTAATTGTACTTAAGCTTTTGAACACCTAAGAATCTACTCAAGATAGATTAATTGAGTTCTGAAAGATTTTAGAATTTTATGAAATTAATTAAGGGGCTAATTAATGAATTAACCCTTAATTAAGATTGGATTAAGGAGATAAGGGGGTTTAAGGAATATCTTACAAAAAGTATCCCAAAATTATTTCCTAAACCTTAAATTCAATTAATCAAAACCTATTTGACTCAATCAGAGGGTTAGACACACTAATTATACCCTTGATTAAGCTTAATTACATTAAGGGAGTGATTAAGGAATGAACTAGCCTTTCCACTATTTAAGCCACCAATAAATCCCAAGAAAATTAGAGGAGGCAAGAGTCATCCCACTAATTATGCACAAGAAGTTTGGGAATAATCAGTGGAGTAATTAGAGGGTAATTAATAAAATAAAATTCCTAATAAACCCAAATCCGAAGAAAAGCACTATTTAAAATCCATTAAAATTATTTTAGAATATTCTATGCTTAATTATCTATCTAATTCAATTTATTTCATATTTTTTTATTTTTCTAGGCTTAGATATGAATTTAGGAATTTTTCATTGTTAATTAATAATTAAATAGCCTAATTAAAATGTTTAATCCCGTCGATGCCATGGCTGTGACGGCATGCGCTTTCCATGTGCAATGCGATGGAATTCAAGTTGTCACATTGTAGCGCATCGGTGCTTCGCTTTCTCCACACCCGTCCAATCAAGGATCAGATAGCTGAGGTTAAAGTCGTGGATCTAAGGGATTAAACATGGGATCTTACGTCTCGTAAAGCATGGTCGTCCATCCAAAATATGCAAATCGATGGCCCATGATCTATCCCTGTGTTTCTCTATGAAGAATGGACACCATCCATCTTCTAGTGGATGATCCAAGCTCGATTGCTTCATTGATCCCAAAACTTACCCACACCATCTAAGCACTAAGGCAAACACATCTAATGGCTAGATTTTTCATAGGAATAAACTTTACTTCACAAAAGACAAAATCACATTGAACTTAAGCTTGATTTAATAGATGATCTCGCCGGAGGTGATTGCCGATGCTCTATTCCCTTGGAGAAGCTTTGTCTAGTGGAGACGAACCTTTGTTGAAATTTGGAGGTCTTGAGATTGGGGGAATCCTCCTATGGGCCAACTCCTCCTTGACTTGAGCTCGATCTTGATCAAGAATGGTCTTCCCTTGCCTTTGGAACTTAGGAAAGAGCTCATTCAAGTTCGATCGAGCTCCCTGATGGAGCTTGCAAAGGGAATTGGGTTGATGTTGAGTGTAGGCTAAGTTGAATTTTCAGTGGAGCTCCCCTATTTTCAAGCTATGAAAATAGAGAAGATGGAGTTTGGAAAATGCTTGAGAGAGCTTAGGGAGGCTGGGAAATGACTTCTCTGGCTTCCTCTTACTCAATCAAATTTGAGAATGTGCAAATGAATTCAAATTATGGGAGTATATCTCCCTATAGAGCAATCAGACGGTCGTACCTTCACTTTTGATCCAATTGAGCTCATGCAATGGGCTCTTATGGGGCTTGTACATGGGTCGCTTTGGCGGAGGGGTAGTGGGAGGTTTCCATGTGCTTAATTGAGTGGAGAAAGGATTTCCATGTTCTCAACCTCAAGGAGGTTGTCAATTTTTAGCCTGGGGCTGACCCAAACCCATTGGGTTGATTACACACTCTAGTGTTCACTTGATCCACTAAGAGGGTGTCAAGTGGTTATGGAGAGGATTTGACAAAATTCTAAGTGGATTTGGCCAAAATCTATCCTTTGACTAGGGATAAAAGGTCATTTTGCTTGGATTTCAATTTGAATATATTTGAAATGTTTGAAAATTGTGTTAGGCAAAGTTTCATTGAATTTAGAGTTGGTTTGATATGATCTAGCTCATGTTGACCCATTTAGGTCAAATTTGGTCAACTTTGGTCAAGTTGACGAATTGGTCAAATTGAATCAAACCAAGGGTGGGTTAAGTTTATATGATCATTTGAAATATTTGGTGGCTTTGTTTTGAATCAATTTGGTTTAGGTTTGAATTTGGTTCAATTGATTTCATTTAGGTCAAATGGGTCAAGTTGACCAATTTGACCCATTTGACCTATTTGGGTTAGGTCATGGGTTGGTTCAAATTTGGTTGGTCATATGAAATGGATTGGTGTCTTTGTTTCCAATCAATTTGGTTCATATTTGAATTTGGCTCAATATGACCCTTTAGGTCAAGTTGGGTTCAAGGTCAATCGGGGTTAGGTTAGGTCTAGTTGGCCAATTGAGTCTTTGATCAAGTTCAACAATCATTTTGGAATGAACTTGACCCATTGGTTTCAATCAATTTGGCTTAGATCAAAATTTGACACATTTTGACTTTTTAGGTCAAGTTGGGTCAACTTGGGTCTAGTGGCCAATTGGGCTAGGTTAGGCTCAAATGATAACTTGGTCAATTTCAAATATTGATTTAGGATGGGTCTAAATTAATGGTTTCAATCAATTTGGCATATGGTGGATTTTGGCTAGTTTAAGTTTCATTTTAGTCAAATGTTGACTGGTCAAAGGCTAGGTTTGACTTGGTTTGACCTAATTTGAGTGATTGATCATCTTATGATGATTGTTGCTCACAATGTGAGACTTAGATGGGCTTAGTTCTATCCAATTTAGGTAGGAATAGAATTTTGCTCAAAAGCGTGCCAAGGTCACTTTGAGTCAAGTGAGCCTAAGTGGGTCAATTGACTTGATCAAGGCTTGAATCAAGTTTAAATGAACTCACATATGGACTTATGATTGAAATATAAATCCCTTTGTAAGTGATTTGGAGTCAAATGGGTTTTGATTCATTTTATAATTTCAAGTTCAGTGGGTGAACATGAGTTTGACTTAGGTTTGATTTTTGAATTTAGTTTTGGTTTGATGATTGAAGTTTTTATTTATATATGGTTTCATGATTAAAGGATTGATTGAATCATGAAGAAAAATCAAGGGTTTGGCTTGATTTGAGTTTGATTTGTCTAAGTTCAAGAATTTGACTTAAAATCTTAGGTTGAATTTGGATTTGAGTTTGAATTTGTTTTGGACATTTAAATTTATATTTCATTTATATTTATGAATATAAATGAGAATATAAATGGGTTATAAGAAAATATTTTGAATTTGATTTGATTTGGATTTGATTTGTGCTAAGTCAATAAGATGGAATCAAAGTGACTTCGGAAGGATTTTTGAATTTGGAATTCAATCATGGGTTTCAATTATTTGGAATTGATTCATGATTTTGAGAAAATCCATTGGAATTGATTTAAGGTTTGAGAAAATCAATTAAGTTGGAATTGATTTGAGATTTGATTTAGAATTGGTTTGAGCTTCCTCCTGGTAGCCTAGAGCCTCTGTGGTAGCCTCCAGGTCTTGCCATGAGATAGCCTCCTCGAGATTCCCCATGGTAGCCATGAGCTTCCATCTAGTACCCATCAACCACAGCCTCAATGCACTAACCGCAAATCAATTCCATTAATTCTCTCGCTATTGATGCTTCAAAACATGATACTATCTCCTACCTCAAACCGCAAATATCCTCTCTACCACAAAGCTTTCTAAATGGGTACTAGCAAAGGGCAGGCTATCTGCATTGGAAGGGGGAGAATATTGAGGAGAGACGTATGGAGATTCAGTGAGGGCTACACTCCTTAGACTTGGAATGGGGCTGCTATCAAGCTCATGGGTTGTCCGCTGGGATAGGGCAATATTTCAAGGAGCTGTCTCCTCTCTCCGATATGACCTCAAATGAAAGGCGCACTGTTACACCAATAAAAATATAATAATTTATAATATGAATAAATACATCCTAAGATAAATAATGTGAAATTATTTTGTCACGGTGTCCTTCCAAACCAAGAAGGAATCATCTATAAACTTTATTTTTGGCCATCGTAACATATGTGGCTTGTAAGGAAAGGAGGCCTTATGATGTCTATGTGCTCTGCATCTACAATGAATATTTATATAGCTTAACTTCAATGTATCAAATAATACAAACTTGAAGATGTAGAACGTACCATTAGAAGAGTGACAAAGCCACTCATGTACCCGGTGCCTTCTATGTCGAATCTTTGATGTAATACCATCAAATTGTGAAACCAAAAAAATGGCCTCTACCCAATTGTACTCAGCAAATTTCTCTATATCGTCGGCATAAGCAATCAATTTCGATGCCACTCTATAGTTGTGACATATAAAAAAAAGATTTTAAAGAAAAATATATGTATAACTGCACAAATTGTGCCGCAATCAATGAGCTATCCAAATTCTCAAGTTTATTCTTAAAATCCACGCAACAACTGACAATACCATATGACCTTTTCCCCTCTGTTTGGCATCTCTACAATTAATGTAACTTCATTGGGGGTGAAAGGAATACATTTACCACAAAAAAAGAATGATTTCTTCTCTATATCCCAAAGAAGACATGATTGAAGTGATGGTGAAGTCTAATTTCATGCCCTAATAAATTGAAGCAAATGAAGCCTCCTTAAAATGTCAATAACTTCATCAAAGCATCAAATATTATCGAACATCGCTTCTAATGGTGGTAAGCCTACATCCGAAGTTATCCTTTTCTAGACATGTTAAACTTCAAAATGAAAAGTCAACTAATGAGAACATTATCGATAATGGAGGCACGAGAGTACACAAGCAAAATAAAATACTAAAACCAACAAATTCTTCATGGAACATCTCCAAACATCTTCCAATGAGATATAATAAATATATGACAAGACTCACAGTTTTAAAAAATGAAAAAATATGGTGTACTCTCATGAGAGTACAGAGAGTACAGATGCAAAATTACCTCACAAACTAACCAATCAGCCTCCAAACTTCTTGTAATGGCATCTACTAAACATATTATCTCCAAACGGGGTAAAAAGGCTAAAAAAATATGAGAAAATGGGGTGTACTCTCCTGAGAGTAAAGAGTACAGCACAAACTCACTCAAAAACTAACCAATCAGCCTCCAAACTACTTTCGGAGGCATCTACTAAACATATTATATCTAAATAGGGTAAAAAACTTGAAAAAAATAAGAAAATGGAGTGTACTCTCATGAGAGTACAGAAAGTACAGATACAAAATAATCTTAAAAACCAACCAATCAGCCTCCAAATTGCTTATAAAGACATCTAGTAAACATATTAACTCCAAACAGGATTAAATACTTAAAAAATGAGAAAATTGGGTGTACTTTCATGAGAGTACACAAAATATATATGTAAAACAGCCTTAAAAACTAATCAATTAGCCTCCAAATAGCTTGTAATGCCATCTACTAAACATATTATATCCAAACAGGGAGAAATAGCTGAATAGAAATGAGAAAATAAGGTGTATTCTCATGAGAGTACAAAGAGTACAGATACAAAATAGCCCTAAAAAATAACCAATCAGCCTCCAAACAGGGTTAAATAGCTAAAAAAATAAGAAAATGGGGTGTACTCTCATGAGAGTATAGAGAGTACACATACAAAAGCCCTAAAAATCAACCAATCAGCCTCCAAACAGCTTATAATGCCATATACTAAATATATTATATCCAACAAGCAAAAATAGCTAAAAAAATGAGAAAATGGGGTGTACTCTTATGAGAGTACAGAGAGTACACATATAAAACAGCTTCAAAAATCAATCAATCAGCCTCCAAACTGCTTCTAAAGGCATCTAGTAAATATATTAACTCCAAACAAGGTTAAACAACTGAAAAAAAATAAGAAAATGGGGTGTACTCTCATGAGAATACAGAGAGTATACATACAAAACATTCCTAAAAACTAAGCAATCAACCTCCAAACAGTTTGTAATGTCATCTAATAAATATATTATATCTAAACAGAAAGAAATAGCTAAAAAGAATGAGAAAATGGGGTATACTCATGAGAGTAGAGAGTACATGCAAAAATAGCCTAAAAAACTAAACAATTAGCCTCCAAACCGCTTCTAAAGGCATCAAGTAAATATATTAACTCCAAATAGGGTTAAAAAGTTGAAAAAAAAATTAGATAATGGGGTGTATTCTCATGAGAGTATAGATAGTACACATATAAAATAGCCCTAAAAGCTAACCAATCAGCCTCCAAATAGCTTGTAATGCCATCTATTAAACATATTATATCCAAATAGGAAAAATAAAAAGAAAATGAGAAATAGATGTACTCTGAGAGTATAGAGTAGAGATAAAATAGCCCTAAAAACCAACCAATCAGCCTCCAAACTGCTTCTAAAGGCATCTAGTAAACTTATTAACTCCAAACAAGGTTAAATAGCCAAAAAAATGAGAAAATATGGTGTACTCTCATGAGAATACAGAGAGTACACATGCAAAATAATCCTAAAAATTAACCAATCATCCTCCAAACAACTTGTAATGCCATCTACTAAATATATTATATCCAAGCAAAGAGAAATAACTGAAAAATTGAGAAAATGGGTATATTCTCATGAGAATACAGAGAGTACAGATTCAAAACAATCCTAAAAAACCAATCAATCAGCCTCCAAACTGCTTCTAATGGTATCTAATAAGCATATTAACTCCAAACAGGGTTAAATAGCTGGAAAAATGAGAAAATGAGGTGTATTTTCATAAGAGTACATATAGTACACACTCAAAACAGCCCTAAAAATTAATCAATCAGCCTCCAAAATTGCTTGTAATGATATCTACTAATCATATTAACTCCAAATAGATTAAACAATCTAAAAAATGACGAAATATTCATGAGAGTATAGAGTACATATGAAAATAGTCTCAAAATCAACCAAAAAATATTAAAGATTTAACAACTCAAAATACACACGCAAATAAAACTAATCAGCCAAACGCTGAAAGCCATCAAATCCAAAAAAATGATAATGTACTCTCAGAGTACAGAGAGTAATGACAAAATCAAGAAATACATCAAGAAACTTACAAACAAATTATAATGCCATCTACTAAACATATTATATCCAAACAGGCCCTAGAATTCATCAAATCCTTCATAAAATAATGTCATCTACTAAACATATTATATCCAAACAGGCCCTAGAATTCATCAAATCCTTTATAAAACAGCACCAAACATCCTACAATGGGATATACTAAATATATGTTTTTTGAAAATTGTGTACCATCAAAAGAGTGGGAGTACACATGCAAAACATCTCAAAAAACTAGTAAATCTCCTTTCCTTTAAAGAACTCAAATGTTTCAAATGTTGTCATATTCGAGAGAACAAAGAGAAAACCCTAAATTCAAAGCTCAAGAATGCAGAAGAAATACCTCATGTAGTCACCTATAATTCTCAATTTTAATACCCAAGATTTAACAAATCTCTGAGGGAAGGTCAAATGCACACCGGGAGAGAGCAGGAGCCGAGCTGAGAAAAATTTCTACGCAAAAAGAAATCCCTACACTGTTATGTGATGAAGAATCTGGCACGACAGACGTAATATTTTCTCCCCACTGCTTTTAACGGATGAATGCCGTTAATGTAAATGGCCGTTATCGCCAAGTTACTTTAAGTAAAAAAATCATATTATATTGGACACGACTGAGCATTGTATTGACATTTCCGACTGCGACGTAATATTTTCTCGTCATAGTGAGGGATTTATGGATCGGCCGAGACGAATAATGAAGAGAATGCCGTGATAAAACTAGAGAAAGAATGGAGAGTATCAAGAACTTAGAAAAAAAAACCTGCAATAAGTGAACATATATTACTAAATAAATATAATAAAATTCTTAAATGATCAATATGAATATTAATTTTAAATATAATCAAGTGAAGATTAATATATTTTAAATTATTATATAGTTGAACATGAACAACATATATATATTTCTTTTCTTTTTTTTTTCTTTTTTTTTTTTTTGCTGTCGTCATATATGAAAATGAGAGAAGATAATTTTTTATATTAGTCTGCAAAAAAAATTTTATTGAAATATAAATAATAAGTCACAATTTTGACGTATTGTATCTCATATAATGTTTACAATTTTTAAGTTCAACTTTCCTTTTATTTGTTTTTTTATGATAGCATGCTGTTAAAGTATATTAAATGTAAGTTTATTTTATATTATTTTGCACACTTAAGTTGGGGACACCACAAAATAACTTTTTTACTATACTATTCTGAAATGTTACCGACTTAAGATTTACTTATTTGATTTTAAAGATTTTTATCACCTCCTTGAAATTTTTTATTCAATTTTCAGTAATTCATTAACATATTATTTTACACTAAATATTTCTAATACTATTTTAGTTTTATAGTTTCTTTTCAAGTCATCCTAAGTTGTAGTGCCGAAGTCTAGCTTTTATTTGCTTTTAGTTTAAATTTAATAATCTCTTTGTTTTATACAGTTTATTTTATAAATTTATGTAACTTAATTTTATTTTCATTTATTTTTAGAGAGATTTGTATACATAACACATAATTCTTATGAAGTTAGATATCTAATGCTAACTTTAATTTTTATACATCACATGAGAATTATCATCATCACTTATAATTTTAAATTAAAATATATATTTTCAATATAAAAAATATTAGATAAATAAATATTTTGTAAAGAAAACATATTATTACGATTTTAGATAACATAATATTTTTTAATTAGATATAAATTGAGAAAATATAAAACAAAAGTAGTAAAATACATACCTATTTGATATAAAATATAAATTGGATAGAAAATATTCCTGAAAAAAAAATAATAAAAGAGAAAAAATTTAATAAGTATGATAAAAAATTAGAAGCTTTTACACTCACTATCATCTTATTCTTACATATTTATAAATTAACCACCCTTTAACATCAAAATTTCAAATTGACATTCAAATATTGAAATTCATAACAAAAGCACAACTCATATTTTTCGTTTTCGTAAATTCATAACGATTTGATCTTGGCATGCGCAAATACATGAGTCTCATAGTTCAAAAAAATGATAAAAGTGATCAAATTATAAATGCATATATTTTAGATAGTTAATTTATAAATATCCCAAAAAATTGAACTACAAATCATATATTGCTTTGATAACACATAAAATTATAAAATCATCATATGCATACTAACCTCTGATTATAAGTATCGGAAGAATTTCTCTTAATAAGAAGACAAATGAAAAAGATGCATAATTAGACCAATAAGAAAGAAGACAACTAAAGCATAGGAGAAAAATATGGTAGTTTGACAAGTAAATAAGCCAGCTTAATAATCTCTTCCAAAATTCAAACGGATGTATTTGAAAAGCCAGGAAACGTCATTATTTTCTCGGTCATAATCTCTCGCCCTTTTAAATTATTTCATTTAAAGCTTTCTCAAAATGACGCAGGGAACGTCTTCCTCTCTCTCTCTGACATCGTTATTTTCTCCCTGAAGTAATTGATGCTAGAAGAAAATAACGGAATTAAAAACTGAAAGGCTTTCCAAAATATTAATATATTATATGATTATTAATATGAAATCAAAAGAAGTCAAATCAATTAAAGTTAAATCTTTCCAAAATGAAGTCAAAAGATCATATAATTATTAATATGGAGTTACTTAAAAATGAATTACAATTAATTGGAAATTATGATAAATTTTAAAATAATTAATGTAAACTTAATTATTTATAATTAAGTTCATTAATTTATTTTTAGAATTTATTGTTATATATTATATGATTAAGATTGAAATCATCAAATCAATTTAAATATAAAATGAAAAGCTAAGATTTACTATCCAAAGAAACGCAAATTATTTTTTAATAGTAGCGTATATATATATATATATATATATATATATATAACAGTTAGTTTTAACATCAGTTAATATATATTTATAATTGTTATACATATAAAAGTTGGTTTAACAATCGTAAATATCTCTATACATATAATAGTTATATATGATGGCTACAAAATTAATTCTTATTAATTTAATTAATTATTTTTTTTTATATTTATCAAAAATATAGAGATTTTTTATTTATTATTTTATTTTAGTTTTTAAATTTTAGGAGTTCTTTTTTATTTTAAAGTATGTATCTCTAAAGAAATCTTCTTAATTATATATAATCTAGTTAAACTAATTTTAAATTTAGCTTTTCTTTAAATGTGATTAAATTATTAGGTGGTGTTGAAATAATTTTTGTCGTCTATCCCTCCAAAAATTATTGTTGCTCATCTCAGCTTAAGTATTGCCAATCTCGTGCTTTAGTATTTTTATGCTTAAGCGATTCTCATATTGCTTAAAATATGCTCCAAGTTGGTCTGCTCTCCATCAGTTAATTTTATTTTGTATTCTCTTATAATAAATGGAATGAGAGAATAATAATGAGGGTCAACAACTATAGATAAACTTTTTTTATTAAACTATGATATATATATATATATATATATATATATATATATATATATATATATATATATATATATATATACATATATATGATTTGTTATATTGCTTACACTCTTATTCATCATAACAAATAATACTTAAAATTTTATTAAAATTTTAAATTGTTTACCTTACTATAAATATGAGGTCCTCTCTCAACTTTTAAGTAGATTTGAAAGAGAAAAGTTACTATTTATTGTCAAATAAATCTAGTAACTTAAAAAATTTGGGGAACTATCTTTGAATAATCAATGAATTATGTTCAAATATTATTTTGTTTAAACCATGATAAAATATTATTTAAGTTTAACTTAAAACTTAATATAATACTACATGATAGTTTGAAGATCATTTGACCATTGTTCGAAGTTAGCTCAATCATGTTTGATGATATTTCAATCGTGGTTTGAAAATAGTGTGTTCATGTCTTCATTATAATTGAAGATAATTTGATCATGATTTAAAATGATATGAAGATGATTTGATGATGATTCTAATAAGTTTGTGATAGGTATTATGATGCCTAACGATATTCTAGACTTAGGGTTTAGACTTTAGAATGTGAATAATAAATTCAAAGCTAAATACCTAAATGTATAGGATCAACCACCATGAATAGATGATAAACAGAGCTTTCCTGAAACTTTGTCATAATGCAAATATACTTATTCTATGATTACTAAAAATGAGATGTCAAGAAGAAGAGGGATCGAAGAACTACTATGATTGAAAGCTTGAGTAATTGTTTAATGAGAACTTCAATACATATTTGTAATAAGTAAGTATTTTTCACATAAATAAATATTTTGAGCATATTTCTTTAAGATAATAACTAATTAACATATTTCTTCAATTATGACTATTTTGAGGCATATAAAGTCACATTTCTTTAAAAAAAGTTTGTGTAATTATGTCCACACACAAATTTGACCTAATAAATCCAAGCCACTATATTTTTTTTTAAAAATGAATATAACTATATATATTTTAATTTATTCATGTATTATATATTATTTAAGATAAATTTAATAATTTCAAGATTCAAGATAATAAAAAATTAAATCATTATTTGCCAATTATTAGGCTTAATCATTATTCATGATTAATATTAATAAAAAAATTATGTTAAGCGCTCGTGTTTCATTCTTGGATTGGAGAACTTTAAATTAATGATATATGTTATTCAAAATTTAAAATTACTCATTTGATTAATTTATCTTCAACATAATTTTATAAAAACAAAAAATTAAATTATTTTTGAAGGCAAAATATTATATTTCAAGAATATTTATACCATAAAACTATGGATTTAAATATAACTTAAAGCAAAAAAAAAAACATTTACAGCCATTTCGAAAACAAAACAATGAAGTTTGAAAATATTAATTTATATGAAAAGTGAAGGCCAGTGGCTACATAATGAAACTGAGAGCATATTTAATTTTACTCACAAACATATGACTATTAACACATATGATGCACCTCACACAAACTCTTTTCATTATTCTTTCAATATTTGTAACAAAATTATATAAAATTGCACAGAACTCCATAAAATTATTTGGCTTTGTGTATGTGTAATATTATACATCCAAATGTTTTGAAAGGAATTGCAATTTAATGAGCAGAGAAAATTATTAATTTAAATCACACATTTTATAATTTATCGCTGGTTATTCTAACAAGAAAATAGCCATCTAATAATTTTAAAAAAATCACTTACAACCTATCATGTAATTTTTTAATGCTATGACTTAAGGACTATAGCATTACTCGTGTTTTATATAGCTCTGCATGCAAGAAAAATATGTAATGATATTTTGTCCGTCACTTGGCATAAGCGCAATAACTCTATGAACAATATTTTTTTCCCCATCAAATTGACGACAAAAAGTATGATAATAGATTAAGATTTTTTATTTATATTAGTATTACACAAAATTCCTCACATACGAAGAAGATTTTGCAAGAAACAAAAGAATTTTTATATTAAAATTATTAAAAAAATAATGAAAGAAATAATCTATCATAAGATTATAGAAATTCATATTATCCATCTTATAAAATATGAATGCAAAAGAAAAAATTATGAAATGTTGGATTGCATGCTTGGCCTTTATCAGCATGGTTGAAAATATTAGAGAAGTGATAATTGATGATGAATGTGAATATCGATTGATGACTATCAAAGGTGGTCTAGTAATGATGATCATTGATTTGTTGATGAAGAGTGACAGTGAATATCTATGTCAGTTCAAAGATGACAACAAATAAGATATAATAATCGAGTGATAATGATTGAACGATAATGTCTGAGTGATAGCAATTTTAGGTGATAATTATCAATATCGAATGATTGAGCATACTTTAAAAATTTTCAAATCTCCGAGGTTTCTCTAATTTTAGGTCTCTTATATATAGCATAAAGATCTATTTATAATGTTTTAAAAAATATTATGATTATTTTACCCAAACTTCACAAATATTCCATTGGATGGTCAATTTTAACACTTTGATATTTAAAATTGGCCACGACCTCTCGATGAAGAGAGTAAATTAAATATAGGTGAAATTTTCAGAAAGCACATGGAATAGTAGATAAGACACTAACCAGAAATTTCACCCTCATTTTGTGAGGACTTTAGATCTGGTTTCAGGTTTTCTATAAGCGCAAGCACCTATAATTAATTACCTCTCTTAATAGTGAGAGAGCACTTTCAATTAAGGCTAGTCCATGAATCGTTAAATAACGAGTATATAATAGCAGTGAGTGAAATTTGAAAATTATGAAATTTATCATTTTAATTTAAAACTTTTGGTTAGGGGAACGATGGTGCTCCCAATCTAGATCTCATGGTTTCATCATCCCAGGCTATTGTGGTTCCTAATCTACTTAGTTAGAGGAGGTAGTCGACCCAACCTGATAGAAGGATCCTTGTCAGCAGCCATGGGTTGCGTCGTCCAAGCAATCCTTATAGACTTGAGGTAATATTTGTTAAAAGAGACAAGCTTAAGTCCACTAACATAGCTTTTGCCCAATCAAATACATTATATAGCTCACACCAAAGAGAAAAGCCATTGGGGAACATATGGGTTGGCCGCGACCTTAGTGGTGTCATGTCGCGGTGAACCACTTTCGAGGACTCGTCAGAACTTCATTTATATGGTGCTATTTTGCGGTAAAATCACGCGGACAGAAAACATGGGCCACATCCTTACAAGCTTAAGATTATTTGAGTGTGAAAATAATTATGTATTTGATTTTATATTGGCTCTTTTTTGAGAAAAACTCTTCATAATTTATCACCCCAGACAAACAGTTGTGAATGGGTGGATGGATTTTACTATAAATTTAAATAATTAATTTTATTTAATTTATATATTTTTTATTTGAATATTTGATTATTTTATAATTGATTTTAATTTGAATATATAATTATTTGACATTAGAATTTAAATAGATTTTTTTATTAAGAAAATCCCTCCGGTTGAAATATTCAGTTAACACGACCATCGGGGTATATAAATTTGCTTAATCATTTAGTTTATTATTACAGATCCTGTCGACTTTATTAATTTAATAATAGAGGATTAGATCTGGATTTAAACTTCAAGAATTTTGAATAATAATAACCCATTCGGTTGATATTCTTAATCAAGCCATCATTGGGGAATTAATCATTTACTTTGTTGTTAGATCCTATCGACTCTATTAATTTAATAATAGAGGATCAGTTCTAGATTTATACTATGAGAAATTTGAATTTTAGATTATCAAATATAAATATCTTGGATATTTTGGTAAAATGACCCCTCCTAGATTAATCAACTCAGCCATCATTGAAGAGTTAGAAAATAGTTATTATATTATCATATGATAAAATTAGCTTCTCAGAGATTTTTCTCAAGTTGAGAAAGTTATAACAACATCATTATGTTTTGTTAACCCGGATCCAGTCCGCAGACCCAACCAGGAATCAACCCGCGCAGTATCCTTAGACGCTAAGTTTAAACATTCAGCATAGTGTCGAGGCCCATGCAAGTGTTTCAAATGATTGACTTTGAATATATATATATATATATTGTTTATTCATTGCATAAGATATTTGAACATGTTTTGAGGTTTTTAAATTGGATTTAAGATATCCCTCGAAATACATGTGAGTATCTCATTTTAAGAAAGCGTATATGAATTTCAAGGTGTTATGTATAAGCACTTTTGTTTTATATTGAATGCACTACTTCACCATTCATGTATTTTACATGCATCCCGATGAAATGAGTTCAAATATGGGATCACCTCATAATACATGTGTATCTTCAATTCATTTATTTGAAAGTTTGTACAAGCTTTGAAGCACTTGAATGAGAATAGGTTTATTCTATATATGTGTTGTGGATTTCTTTCCATTCAAGCATTTGCATGTATTTTGGAACATCTGAACTAGAAGCTATAAGGTATGTGCAAAGGCATACTTCATGCAGTTGTATTCATACAAGTTTACATGTATGAAAGTCACCCAAAAAGAAAACTTCAAGCCTTTAGGATTTTATCATTTAAAGAGTCTTCACATTTTCTATAACTTGTCATTCAATCTTCATTTCATTTCTCATCAATTATATTAAAGGAAATGAATCTCATCAGAAATTGCCTCATGATACTCTTTAAATTTTCATGAGATGTTTACATACAATCTCTAAATCGCTATCCTCACTATCAACTTTTTTGCTTAAGAGTAAGCATTTATTGATTGCATTAGTAGATTCAGATTAAAGATTTTTTATTCAAAATTTTCAATATTCATAAGAATTCGTTATTCGTTCTACCTTTATGCAGTCAATTTAAAATAAGAATTTCAAATTATGCTATGTGATAAGAAAATCAATAATGGACGAGCCTTCTTGAATTGAATCAAACTCAATTTAGATCTTGTTACCATTTCAGAGACATCCATTGATGCTCTTGCTTAATATGGATTTTAATGTTTCCAATGTTTGATAGTTAATAGAAATTCCTCAATTTTAACTTTAACTTTTAACAGAATCTCTTACCTCATAGCTTCATATTAAATTATCTTCATTTTATGATTTGTAATTGAATGTGGATGAGCCAAACAAGGATTGGTTTCATTCTATGAAAACAGGAAAAGTCTTTCTCCTTCAAATTCATTTTCTCCTTCTCTTGAATTCTCTCATACGACTTCTTGCAAGTTCAAACAAGTTCAAAGCTTTTAGGAAAAATTTTACTTGCATGAATTCAATTCTCTTTATATTTTCAATGAATAGTATAATATTATTGAATGTGCATTGAGAAAGCTCTCACTTCTATTTATCGGCATATTTTTATAATCACTCTAAATTTGATTCAAATCTATCTTTGACTTTTCAACTCATTTGATAGGATAGATAATATAATTCAAATGATTGCTAAGAATTTTATTTATGTTTATTCGCAAATTATATGCTCATATTCTTACTAATAATTAAGTCATCCACTCTCTATTGTTTATTTTGGTGTTCAAACTTCATGCATCTTCAATTTATTTGACATAGAATGCATGTCATTTAAGTCACTCATTAGTATTCAATTTTTATAAATTTATGTGTGTATTTGATCGCATTTTATCGTGCAATTGAGCATTGAAATAAACAATTTAAGTCATTCAATCAATTTGTTCATTTAATTTTCGACAGCCTCCCGGCATCATCCCCGCTTAGGGGGCTGCATCGGGAGTCTGGGCTTGCTCACCATGCTACAAATAGCGCGTATGAGTGGTATAAACCACCGCCTACAAAGAGCATATATAGGTTACATGCAAAAAAAAAATCATGTAATTTTTCCCGTCGCATCGTGAGTGTCGCCTACGAGTTTCCTCCACCGTGTTACAAAGAGCATGTACGGGTTCCTCTCGTCGTGCCAAACACGCCGCATACAGGATTTGAATAGAGCATTGAATTTTGGAGGAAATATTGAACATGAATAAAAAAAGGGCGACTAATTTCATCAATAGGATTTAAATTAAGTTCAATCTGAACTCTATCAAGTGGTGAAGATGAACTCATTGAATTCCATAAATCATACCTCTCGTAAATCCTATTTTATTCTACCGACAAGGTGGTTGTTTGGTAGCGGGATAGAAGTTAGATTTATTCTAATATAAGCAAGAATTAGTATAATAGAATCTTTAAATCTTGTAGGATTTAATACCCATTGCACTATCTTATTCTAAATATCAATGAGTTAATAGAAAGGATTGAGTAGGATTTAGCTACACTATGCCAAACAACAAGAACTATAGTTTTAAATCCTACATAACTTTTCCTAATCTCCTACACGTTTTACCCAAAGTTCTAGATTGGATGAATTCAGATAATGGGCTGCTCAACTTGAAACCCTCTTGGCCCACTATCTTCTTGGGCTCTGTACAGCAAATGGAAAAGGGAGGTGGAAGAGAAGCTTGGCTGGGTTGAACGGTCACCGAATTTGTGCGAGATTCAGAATAGGTTTAACTTAAATCTATCCAATGATAATCTCTAAAGCGGGGTTCGCTTGGCAAAATCTAGGAATACAGTTGGTCGGCAGATTCACGGGATTTAGGGGAACCAAGGCAACTGCAAAGTTGAAGGGAAGCAGGAGATTGATGGACGGGATTTTGCTAGCTGCCTATGTCAGCCGGAGATAGGATGTCATGGGATTTGGAGCTGGCACAGTGAGGACGGGATTTCCTGGCTTCGATCAGGATGAAAACTATAGAGGTATTTGGCTGAGAGAGGTCGGACGGCTCAGGGAAACGGGAAGGAAATACCGAGCAGGAGGTTTCGTCGAGTTCAGGTGTTGTTCTGATGGAACTGAGCGGCTGGCATAAGTTGTGGAGAACATTGCTAGTGAGAGTGGAGATGATGGACATCACTCCATGGCTTGGAAAGCAAAGCGATCCCATTGAAGGAAATGAGAAGATGAAACACGAACAAGGTTATGGGTCTGATCCGGCTTCGAAGAAGAATGGAAGAAGCCTGTAAATGCTTTGCCTTTAAGCTCTGCCATAGCGATCCCGTCACCAGATTAGTGACGACCTCCTACAAGGAGACGAGGGGAGGCGGGCAGCACAAAAACAGTGCAACTCTTTGGCTGAGAGAGGGTCGGTGCAGCAAGGAGGGAGCCGATGGGATCTCGTTCCGATTGGGAGAAAGAGGGAGGCTCGGGTTTTTTCTTCGTTCGGCTTGCATGTCCGACGACGGAGAAAATATTACATCCAGAGTTCCCGTATGTAATTTTATGTGCAGATTCTAATTCATAGTCAATGTGTATCCAATATTTTTTCTCCATTTTAGCACTTAACGGAGCAGTAAATGGACGTACGGCGCTGTAAAGAGATGGCGTATTCACGATGCCATTTACACTCCTCCGCACCCGCCCGTGTTCAAACAAGAGGGAGAAGCGTGGAATCGAGAATTTAAAGAAATATATGATTTAGAGTTTATGGTATTTTTTTTCGTGCAAATGAAGAGAAATAGAAAATCTCATTTCCTTTTACAAAGAACTGAAGATGGAGAATGTTGAAATAACGATCAATATTGAGGATGTATTAAATAAAAATTCATCATTAATATTTCTCGACAATTTTTCTATTGTTAGTGATATTCTGTTAAAGAGAATATGTCATTACATTCCATTGAGCAATTTGGATCTTTGTTAGTTGAATTTTACTTTTTAGTGTTATTTTCAGATATGTATTCTGCATCTCTTGAGTCTGAGTATTTAAAACTTCTTTTTCTTTATTTTGTCATTGAGATTATGTTTTTCTAATGGAAGCAATTTGATCTACTTGGATGATTGTATTTTTTTACTCTATACTCTCTCTACAAGAGCAGAGCATTTAGGACTTCTTTTTCCATTTATTTTACCTCTTTCTTTAGATTATGTTCATTACATTCTAATGGAAGCAATTTGATGGTTTAGATGATTTTAGATCTCAGACTCTCTATACCTCTGAGTGGAGCGTTTAATTTTTTTTTTGGTTTATTTTGTCTGCTTTTAGATTAGTTCATTACATTCCAATGGAAATAATTTGGAGGTGTTAGGATGGTCTTTGGGAGTTTTTTGATATTCAGACTCTCATTACCTCTTCTCGTGATTATTTAGGATTTCTTTTTTCCAGTTTATTTTGCCTGTTTATTGAGATTATGTTTAGGGCATTCTAATGGAAGCAATTTGAAAGCTATTATGATAGTCTTTAGGGGTTATTTTGACATCTGTACTCTCTATACCTCTCTTGAGAATACAGATCATTTAGGGACTTCTTTTTTCAAGTTAATTTTGCCTGCTTCTTTAGATTATGTTTAGGACATTCCAATGGAAGTAATTTGGAGGCTGTTAGAATGATCTTTGGGAGTTTTTTGGCATCTGTACTCTCTGTACCTCTCTTGAGGGTACAGATCAGTTATGACCTTTTTTCTAGTTTATTTTACCTACTTCTTGAGAAGAGCATTTATGGCCTTTTTTCCCCATTTATTTTGCCTAGTTCTTGAGATTATGTTCATTACATTCCAATGGAAGCGATTTGATGACTGCTTGGATGATTTTTGAATGGTTTTTTGTATCTGTACTCTCTGTACCTCTCTGGAGGGTACAGAGCATTTATGGACTTCTTTTTCTAGTTTATTTTGCCTATTTCTTGAGATTATGTTCATTACATTCAAATGTAAGAAATTTGGAGGCTGTTTGGATGATTTCTGTAGGTTTTTTGGCATATGTACTCTGATCTCTTGAGGGATCGTCATACTTTTTTGCTTTATCTTGCCTTCTTCTTGAGATTATATTTAGGGCATTTCAATGGAAGCAATCTGGAGGTTGTTTGGATGGTTTCAGGGGGGGTATTTTGCATCTGTACTCTCTGTACCTCTCTTGAGGGTACAAATCATTTAGGGCTGACTTTTTCCAGTTTATTTTGTCTGGTTCTTGAGATTATGTTCATTACATTCCAATGGAAGCATTTGGAGGCTGTTTGGATGGTTTGGTTTTTTTTGCATCTATACTCTTTGTACCTCTCTTGAGAGTACATATTATTTATGACCTTTTTTCACAGTTTCTTTGGCCTAGTTCCTGAGTTTATGTTTAGGGCATTCCAATGGAAGCAATTTGAAGGCTGTTTGGATGGTTTTGGGAGGTATTTTACATCTGTACTCTCTGCACCTCTCTTGAGGGTACAGATCATTTATGACCTTTTTTTCAGTTTATGTTGGCCTTCTTGGAGTAAATATGTTCATTACATTACATCATAAGCAATTTGGAGGGTGACTGGTTATTTTTATAGGTTTTAGATCAGACTATCTGTTCCTCTCTTGAGGGTACGAACAGACCTTTTTTTTATTTTACCTATTTATTGAGATTATGTTTAGGGCATTCCAATTTGAATTTGTCGCTTGGATAGGGGTTTTGGCATCTATACTCTCTGTACCTCTCTTGAGAGTACATATCTTTTATGATCTTTTTTCCTGTTTATTTTGCCTATTTCTTGAGATTATGTTCATTACATTTCAATAGAAGTAATTTGATGACTACTTGGATGATTTTTGGGTGATATTTTGCATTTATATTCTGTCACATATTTTTGGAGCTATTTGGCCAGATGAATGCGGTCAATGAGCAGTGCGATGTCTAATGACCCAAATTTGGGGAAACTCCTCACCACTGCTCGAATGAAATGGTGTATGTATGCATCCGTGACTATGACATCAAATTAAGTGTTGGAAGGACCATACTAGTTATTGGCCAAACTAAGAAATTGAAATCAAAAGATTTTATGTGCAAAAGTTGGTGGAAGAAGTCCGCTACCTAAATGGCTTAACAAAATTCGTAAAGTTGATACAAGAACTGGATGTCCATGATTAGATTCTATTGATTTGGAGGGGAATTGACGATTAAAAGCATATAAATTCATAATCATTCTTTGGAGGCGACTACATCTTCTCAGATCACACAGATGCATTAGCGATGAGAAGGCCTCCGTGTTGAAGATAATGACAGAGGCTGGAATTAGAACAACTGATGCATTCAGCTATCTAACTGAGAAAGTTGGCGGTGTAGAGAATATTGGGTTCACAAAAAGAGATGCTTTCAATTTTATTCAGAAAGAGAAAAGATCGAGGATTGCGAATGGTGACAGTATTGCATTAATACAATTGTTTAAGGAAAGACAAGCAGCGGATGGGATGTACAAGTTGATGAGTCGGATTGCTTAGTAAGCTTTTTTTTGGAGAAATGGCATGTCTAGGATAGAATATGATTATTTTGGGGATGTGATAGTTTTTGATACAAGCTATTGACTCAATAAAAATAATCTTATTTGTGCCCCTCTTGTTGGAGTGAATCATCACTGGCAAAATATATTATTTGGAGTAGCCTTTTTATCAGAAGAGACAATTGAGTCATTCTCATGGCTATTCCAAATATTTCTTCGGTTGATAAGTGACAGACATCCTATAACAATATTCACTGATAAAGATCGGGCTATGGCGAGAGCTATCGAAATTGTATTACCGCATGCTCTTCATAGGTTGTGCCAATGGCTTATTTCAAAAAAAGCTTCTTCCAAGGTTCATTGCTTTAATAGTAATAAGAGAGTACAAGGGCTATTTTATACATGCATGAGTAAGTGTGACTCAGAGGAAGAGTTTGAAAAATCTTGGTCTGTCATGCTAGAAGAAGGCAATTTGCATGATCATGCTTGCCTGTCTGAGCTTTATAAAATTAAATCCAAGTGGTCCACTGCATTCAACAAGGACTCATTCTGCATGGGCATCTTGTCAACGCAATATAGTGAGTCCACGAACAACGTATGTCACGGAATATCTAAACCAACAAGTTCCCTCACAGATTGTTTCTTGAGGCTGGAAAAGGTTATGGAGACATGACACCGGAATGAACATGACGAAGACTTCAAGTGTAGCCATCGATTGTTCTCATGTTAAGTCCAATAATTCTAAAATAAGCTGCTATGTTTTATACAAGAAAGGTTTATACTATGTTTGAGGAGGAATTTTTGCATGGAGTTGGAGGCCTATCAGTAACAAAGTCATATGACAACACCATGGAGTATTTGGTGAGAAACTTAGAGAATAAAAATGCATCCAAAATATGGACTATGCATTTCGATGGGACTACCCTAGATGTAACTTGTACTTACAAAAAATTTGAAATGATGGGATTACTTTGTGCCCACTGTATCAGAGTTCTTAGTCAGGATGATGTTGTGTGTATTCCGGACAAGTAGCTTCTCATGGGATGGTCTACCAGAGCAAAGAGGGATATTTACATTGATAGTGCATACAGAAAATTAAGAGATGTTGAAAGCACAGATGGAAATGCTACTGGCATTATTTTTCGGAACCACATAAGTCGACATGCATATCAAATAAGCATCAAGGCACAGGGCAATAAGAGAGCTGAGGACTATATGCTTGGATCCTTAAAAAAATTATATGATGATGTCGACTATAATAAGTGGAATTCTCCTCCGGTGACAGGCGGTTAAGAAAAGAATTCAATCACAAATGCATAAAGGAAAGACATCTTAAAGGATCGGTTAACGCCCAAAGGGTGTTTCCAACTCAAGACTTAAGGGATATTGGGAGAGATCCAAGAAAGCCAAGAGTATTTTCTATTTGCGTATTAGTTTTTAGTATTTTAAATATTGCTATTAATCTTCAAACCATTCTACTTTTATTGTTACAGAAACCAAATTATAGTATGATAGTGTTGCAGAACGTGTTTCGTCACAAGTTACATCACCTTTCTCTGTTATGCTAGAGTGTTTTTCAGAGGTACGCATAGAATATCACACATCGATGCTGTAAGAAATCATCAACTAATATGATGTTCTACATGCAGGAATTTAACTCAAGCTCCACAATCAATCGGTAAGGGTACACTGCGATGATGGATATTATTTCACAAAAATATTTTAATGCATGACATCATCTAGTTTTGTATTTTTCGACTGTACAATCGTTTCTGTAATGCTTTAGAGTCCCTAAGATGACTCTCTTTAACTTAATAGGCACACCAAGATGTTTAGATTATATTTAGCTAAGGGACTTTCTCAGTTATTTTCTTTAAGCTTGTTATTGAGTTAATCCTAAGGACCTTGTAATCATTCGACTGTAATAATAAATATGTGCAGTACATTACCAATGGAAGCAGTTTGGAGGGTGACTGGTTGTTTTTTATAGGTTTTCTACATCTATACTCTCTGTACCTCTCTTGAAGGTACATAACATTTAGGGCCTTTTTTCTAGTTTAATTTGCCTGTTTATTAAGATTAAGTTTAGGGCATTCCAATAGAAGCAATTTGAAAGCTGCTTGGATAGTTTCTGGGGGGATATTTTGTATCTCACTCTCTCCTAGGGTATGATCATTTATGATCTTTTTTCTAGTTTATTTTGCCTGATTCTTGAGATTATGTTTGGGGCATTCCAATGGAAGTAATTTGAAGGCTGTTTGGTTGGTTTTGGATGGGTGTTTTGCATCTATACCTCTCCTGAGGATACAAATCATTTATGGCCTTTTCCTATTTTATTTTGCCTGATTCTTGAGATAATGTTCATTACATTCCAGTTTATGCAATTTGAAAGCTGTTTGGATAGTTTTTGGGGATATTTTGCATCGTTCTCTCAGATCTCCGAGGGTCATCATATCCTTTTTTTCCAGCTTTATTTTGCGATTCTAGAGATAATGTTCATTACATTCTAATGGAAGTAATTTGAAAGTCGCGATGATTTCGGAGGTATTTTGCATCTCAGTCTGTACCTCCGAGGGTATAAATCACTTATGGCCTTTTTTTCCAGTTTATTTTGCCTGATTCTTGAGATTATGTTTAGGGCATTCCAATGGAAGCAATTTGAAGGTTTGGATGGTTTTGGATGGGTGTTTTGCATCAGATCTCTCGAGGTACAAATCATTTATGGCCTTTTTCTAGTTTATTTTGCCTGATTCTTAAGATAATGTTCATTGATTCCGGTTTATGCAATTTGAAAGCTGTTTGGATGGTTTCTGGGGGATATTTTGCATCAGATTCTCCCTCTCCGAGGGTAGATCATATATGGCCTTTTTTTTAGTTTATTTTGCCTGATTCTAGAGATAATGTTCATTACATTCTAATGAAAGCAATTTGCTAGATGGTTTCGGGGGTATTTGTACTCTGTACCTTCCCGAGTCAGATCATTTATGGCCTTTTTTCCAATTTATTTTACCTGATTTTTGAGATTATGTTTAGGGCATTCCAATGGAAGCAATTTGAAGCTATTTGGATAGTTTCTGGGGTATTTTCTCTATCATACTCTCAGATCTCTCTTGAGGAATAACATTTGGTCTTTTAGTTTATTTTTCTGCTCATTGAGATTATGTTTAGGACATTCCAATGGAAGCAATTTGTTTGGATGGTTTTATGGGGTTTTGGCATCGTACTCTATATCTCTTAGAGTATAGATCATTTATGACCTTTTTCGCTTTTCTTTGCTGTTCGAGTTTATGTTTAGGGTATTCCAATGGAAGCAATTTGAAAGCTGCTTGGATGGTCTTTAGGGGTTTTTTGGCATCTGTACTCTTTGTACCTCTCTTGAGGGTACAGATCTTTTATGGCCTTTTTTTTAGTTTATTTTGCCTGTATCTTGAGATTATGTTCATTACATTCCAATGTAAGCAATTTGGAGGTTGTTTGGACGGTTTTTGGGGGGATTTTTGGCATCTGTACTCTTTGTACCTCTCTTGAGGGTACAGATCTTTTATGACCTTTTTTCAGTTTATTTTGCCTGTTTCTTGAGATTATGTTCATTACATTCCAATGGAAGCAATTTGATGGCTGCTTGGATGATTTCTGGATAATTTTTTGCTTCTGTACACCCTATACCTCTCTTGAGAGTATAGAGCATTTATGGACTTCTTTCCCAAATTATGGTTCTTCAGATTACGTTCATTATATTCCAATGTCATTTATGGCAAAACTTAATTTATAATTTTAAACTTAACGTTAAATAATTAATTTTACTTTCTATTGTTAACACAAGCCAACATATATTTATGATCATCGAAATCATGATTATATATTTAAGCTCATGGAGTTAATAATTTCTAATGTCAACTATCAATTGTTTGACATCCGATCATTCTGACATTCAAAAGTCTAGATTCATATCTATTACATTATATTAATGTATTCTTCATTTTGGGAAAATTAATCTTTTGAGATCAATGAGTTATTAATGAATCATTTGAACTAAATCCTATAGTTCTCAGATTATATTTTTCAGTCCCAAACAAAATATAGCGTAAGCGAACTCAGCCCTAAATATATTCATCTTCTTGGGCCAGTCATGGTGGTCAGCCACTCAGGGAGTTTGTGGATTGCTGCCTCCATGTACTTGCAGATAAACATCCCGCATAACAGTTAACTTGACCTCACCATTCACCATTTGATTGGTCATTTTTTGGGATCGCTCAAAAGACCGCCAAAGATCTTCAAGTAATTTGATCGAATAGCGAACATAATCTCAATAAGTTGGCCCAAAAAAAAATAGTTAAGAGGAACCAAATTTAAAAATTGTTCTTACAATCTCAGGAAGAATGTCTTATGGGTTGGTTTGGGTAATGAGTCATAAAAATACCAGGCCCCTAACTTAATATGCCCAACTAGGAGTATCCAGTGATAATTATCTATAATTGGCGAAGATTAACTTCGACATCCGGTCTGTGATATCTTTGGATGAACATTTTGCTTTGCCTCTTAGCCGCACCGGCATAACTCTGCAAGAAAAGAAGAGAACGATTATATATTCTAGCTTTTATCTAAATAAACAAGAATTGAATCATAATACCCAACATTTCTGTGAGGTAATATACCAAATACAAGCATGAAATGTACAAATAAGGGACATATAGCCCCGACAGAATACTTCACCAAAGAGTGAAGGCATCGACGGTGCATCCGATCTGATATCGACTCAAGAACTCATCGATCTACTCTCGTATAATAAGGATATTCCCAACCACGAATACAGTATCACTCCTACAAGTGAGGAATGTTTGAAAGCGAGCTTAATTAAACGAATTGGGTATTTTATATACGAAGATGGAGTTGACTGAAGAATGTAATCCTTGTCCTTGAATTAAGAGCACGACATGTCAATAAGCTGGAGCATCGGCTTAGGCAAGACATCTCTAGATGAGAAGTCTACAAATTGATATGCCTCTGCTGGCTGCAACGAAATTACTGACGATGAAAGTAACTGATGAAGAGCTAGATTGATTATGAATTAAAGATCGATCTACTGAGATGATTCATATCTCTGACTGGTGCTCCTCCACCACAATGATAATAGTGTGTGGGTTATCAACCTTTATTGGCTCATCTTTGCGGACCTATAAAAAAATTTAGTGAAATATATTTCTTTTATCTCAAATTTAAAAGAAAGTAATTTAATACCTCTACTGTCGGCTTCTCATCTTGAATGGAGGCCACCAAATCACTTATTCTTGCTTGTGACTTCCTATAAGTGTGTGCGAAGGGAGAACAAACTGCTTTCCTCTTCCTCATCCACCGAGCCTTCACACCACATTAAATGTCGTTTGACACAGGAAGATCGCCATGTGTAGTGGCCTCCACAAGAATTTCACCTACAAGAACTCCACATGGGCTTCCCTTGAAAGTATCCAACAGTGGAAGCTCTGGTAGCCTCCAAGAGCTTCCTCATGGTAGCGTCATGGGGCTTTCTAAGGTAGCCTCCTGGGGTACCACTGGGGAACCTCCGAAACCTTCTCAAGAGTTTCCCTGGTGACCCCACAGAACCTCCCCACACCGGGGTAGGACCCCGCTGCCTGGCAAGAACTTCCTCGATAGCAGCAACCCGCAAATCAAGCCCATCCATCCTCTCTGTCATTGTTGCATGAAAAGACGATACTGTATCTTTCAAGTTCCTAAACTGCAGTATCCTCTCCACCGCAAAGCTGGGGGGTAGCAGAGGGCGATACACTATGGGGGGAGAATATCGAGGAGAGACATATGTAGAGTCCGTGGGGGCTGAACTCATTGGAATTAAAATGAGACTGCTATCGGGCTCGACATGTGTAGATTGTTGGGCAGGGGATACTGATTTAAGGATCCAGGTCTCCTTCTAATATATCCTCGAATGAAAGCACTGTTAAACCGAAGAAAATGGTCCTAAACCAAGAAAGCATTATTTGGAAACTCTATTTTTTGCCCATCGCAAAGATATGTGGTTTCTAGAGATGGAAATGACGCTTATGATGCTTATGTGCTCAGCCGCCCATATCTACAATGAATATTTAAAATAGTTAACTTCAATGCATTAAATTACACATTCCTAGAGATATATAATATACCATCAGAAGATTGACAAAGCCACTCATGTAACCGGCTGCCCTCTGGGTCTAAATCTTTGATATAATAACATCAAATTGGGAAACTAGAAAGTCCCAAATGGCCTATGTCCAGTTATATTCAGCAAATCTATCTATGTCACCAGCGTAGGCAATCAATTTTGATGACACCCTATAGTTGTGATATACAAAAAAAAGATTTGACAGTAGAAAATATATGTACAACTGCACAAACTATGCTACAGGCAACGAGCCATCCTCAGTTGATTATTATAGATGAACTAAAGCTGACGGAGATTTCATAAGACCTTCTCCCTCGTTTGGCATCCCTATCATTACAACTTCATCTGAGTGAAAGGAATGTAACGCCACCCAACAAGAAAGCTTGCTTTTCTATATCCCAGCAAGACATGATCGATGTAATGGCAACTGAGTCTTGCTTAATTCTATGGATTCTAATGAATTGATACAGATGAAGCCTCTTTAAAATGTCTATGGCTTCATCAGTAAAGCATGCTGTAATATTATCGAACACATTTCTTACAGTGGTAGGCCTACATCTCAAAGTTATCCTTTTCCCAGACATGGTAAACTTTAAAAAGAAAAGTCAGTAGGTAATGAGTACAGATGCAAATCACCCATCAAAACCAAGCAAACAGCTTCCAAATTGTTCTAATAGTATGATGCAAAAAAACTTAAATCATCCAAATAGCCTCCAAATTGCTTCCATTAGAATGCCCTAAATATAATCTCAATAATTAGGCCAAAAGAAACTAAAAAAAGTAGGTCATAAAAGATCTATATCCTCAAGAGAGGTACAGAGAGTACAGATGCAAAATACCCCCCCAAAAATCATCCAAGCAGCTTTCAAATTACTTCCATTAGAATGCCCTAAACATAATCTCAATAAACAAGCAAAATAAACTAAAAAAAAGAAGTCTCTAAATGATCTGTACCCTTAAGAGAGGTATAGTGAGTACAGATGCCAAAAAAACTCCCAAAGACCATCCTAACAGCCTCCAAATTGCTTCCATTGTAATGTAATGAATATAATCTAAAGAAGCAGGCAAAATAAACTGGAAAAAATTCCTAAATGCACTCAGGAGGAGAGTACATATACAAAAAATCACCCAGAAATCATCCAAACAACCATCAAATTACTTCCATTGGAATGTAATGAACATAATCTAAAGAAGTAGGCAAAATAAACTAGAAAAGAAGTCCTTAAATGCTCAGACTCCAGAGAGGTGAGAGTGATGCAAAAAAATACCCAGAAATCATCCAAGCAGCCATCAAATTGCTTCTATTGGAATGCCCTAAATATAATCTCAAGAAACAGGTAAAATAAACTGGAAAAAAAGGCCATAAATGTTCTGTACCCTCAAGAGAGGTACAGAGAGTACAGATGCAAAAAATACCCCAGAAACCATCCAAATAGCCTCCAAATTATTTCTATTGGAATGCCCTAAATATAATCTCAAGAAGAATGCAAGATAAACTGAAAAAAGTATGCCCTAAATGATCTGAGAGAGGTACAAAGAGTATAGATGCAAAATACCCCCAGAAACCATCCAAATAGCCTTCAAATTGCTTCCATTAGAATTCCCTAAATATAATCTCAAGAAGAAGGCAAGATAAACTGAAAAAAGTAGGTCCTAAATGATCTGTACTCTTGAGAGAGGTACAGAGAGTACATATGCAAAATACCCCCTCAAAAACCATCCAAATAGCCTTCAATTTGCTTCCATTGGAATGCCCTAAATATAATCTCAATAAATAGGCAAAATAAATTGGAAAAAAGTCATAAAAGATCTGTACCCTCAAGAGAGGTATAGAGAGTACAGATGCAAAATACCCCTCGAAAATCATCCAAGCAGCTTTCAAATTGCTTCCATTAGAATCCTAAACATAATCTCAATAAACAATAAATAAAAGGCCCTAAATGTTTAGTACCCTCAAGAGAGGTATAGAGAGTACAGATGCAGAAAACACCCCATAAACCATCCAAACAGCCTCCAAATTGCTTCTATTAGAATGCCCTAAATATAATCTCAAGAAGAATGATAAATAAAAAACCTAAATGATCAGCCCTCGAGAGGTAGAGAGTAGATGCAAAATACCCCCCCAAGAAATCAGCCAAACAGTCTTCAAATTACTTCAATTAGAATGTCTTAAATATAATCTCAAGAAGAAGGCAAGATAAATAGAGTTCTAAATGATCGACTCAGAGAGTACAGAGAGTAGATGCAAAATACCTCTCAAAAACCATCCAAACAGCCTCCAAATTACTTCCATTGGAATATAATGAACATAAACTCAAGAACCAGGCCAAAGAAACTATGAAAAAAGGTCATAAATGATCTGTACTCTCAAGATAGGTACAGAGAGTACGGATGCAAAAAAACTCCCTAGAAACCATCCAAACAGCCTCCAAATACTTCTATTAGAATGTAATGAACTGATCTCAAGAAAGAAGAAAGAAAAAAGCCTTAAATGCTATTCGAGAGAGTACAGAGTACTGATATAAATAACTTATAAAAATAGCCAATCTTTCACTGTATACTGAGAAGAACAGAGTAAACCCTAAATTCATTCAAGTTTGGGAATGCATGTAAATATCTCATATAGTCACAACCTTTAATTTTTGATTTGCTATATCATGAAAGTGAAAATGCGCCGATCAAGAGGGGAGCGAAAAAAATCCAAAAGAAAGCCCTAAACTGTTCTGTGATGAGGAATGTCGAACGATAGTATCATCTCGTTCTTCTTCTCCTACTGTTTGAACGAGACGGGTCGGGTCGGGCCAGGGGAACCATAAATGGTGTCATGAATACGCCATCCCTTTACAGTGTCGTTCGTCCAGTTACTGCTCCGTTAAGCGATAAAACATGGAAAAAAATACTGGACACGCGTTGGCCATGGATTGGAGTCCGCACATAAAGCTACGTGCGGACTTCAGACGTAATATTTTCTCGTGACGATGGGATAAGTGGTAAGGGTGGTATGAGAAAGATGATGTGGCATCTTATTATTGGTCGAATGAGAGTTGAAATCATGAGAATGATTCAAGTCCCGAGCTGAGGATGTGATAAAGAGATAATTATGTGAATTTATCTCAAAATACGTATAATTCGATAAAATTTTAAGTGTGATAACCTAAGTTAAATTGGATGTCTATTCTAAGTAATTTTGATGTTCTAGATGCAAGTTCGCTTTTGCATCGAGATCGCTTTTGTTCAATTCGATGATGAATTAGATCACTTTCAGTTCAAAAATACACAACGCCACTTCCAGGCCACTCAATGCACTGTCGGTGAGTACATAATCGTTAGTAGATTTCATTATTTCAATGCTAATGGAATGATCAATTTTGTGAATGGTGGTCAGTTGGGCATCATCGCAGCCTCCTGACTTTGATATGCACGTTGGCATTTAATGGGCCGATCTCTTGATTAGTCAACTGTTGGATTGTGTAATATTTATATTTCAATTAATTTCAACATTCTGAATGTGATGGTGAAGTTCATTCATTGATTAGAGGTCGTTTCGACTAGTTTTAATGATGTTGAGTGTAATTTAGCTCCATTTTGCGCATTGTTGCATCTAAAGTCGATCAGCTCGACTCAACTCATGGCGTATGAATGGAGGTCAATAAATGCCCCCAACAAATGCAACTCACACATAGAGCGAGTCATATTTATTGAAAATTGATTGACCCTTTGGGCTGGCCATATATCTCATATCACTTCAGCTTCAATTTTAATAGCTTATGGAGCTTTAATGAGATTTATCATTGTATGATGCATTGTATTTAGATGAACTAAGTGATAGAATTGGCTAATTTATCCTGATTGACTTGTCGGATAGATAAGGGCTTCTTCCACCATCTACTCTCCACTCCAATGAGTTTATTGAATATCTCTTTCTTTGGTGTATTTATAGATTTGGATTTTTTTTTACCCTAGCTTCATGCTTGATTAGGTTGGATGGAGGAATTGGTTCATTTTCTTTAAAATTTAAAATTCTTTTTGTCCTTGTTATAAGCTTGACGGACTTAATGAAGGATTGACCTAATATGTTTATATTGACTTATTAGAAAGTGCATGTACGCCCTAAGTCTTGTGCTTGCTACTTTGATAGACTCATTGTAGAGTACATACAGATGACCCAGCCTTCTGGTTTATATTAGGTCTATAATATTGAGTTATTAGTATAGCAATGTGTATTTTAATAGACTGAATAACCACATAATTCTTTTAGTTCGACCATTAGCTTTGTTTGAACTATGGAATCGCTTCCTCGGTCCTATGCTATTTGCTTTGGCGGACTTGATGAGGGAATTGGCTTTGATCTATACTTTATGCTTGATCAGCTCACTTGGAAAGAGATTGGAATATCACCTTGTAGGAAACATATAGATTGATTTGAGGGAGCTCTAAATTGAGAGTTTCTTCATATTGTCTTAGTCCATCGATCAAGTAGAAAGATCTTTTGGATTCTAGTTGCTTGTAGTTACTAAGCTGAGAGATTGAATAGCTATCATCACGAGAGCATGGGTTTTTTTACGGCCTTTCCTTCTAGTTTGTTGAGTGAGGAGAGTATCAACAATTCCACCATTTGTGGGCTTGTTGAGTCCGACCTGTAAAACCTACTCAAGTCTTTGACTTAAGCTGTGATGGCTTTGTTGTATTTTCATCAGTCTAATGAACGGAGGCTCTTTCACTACGGCTTTGTCTTGTGGCTTGTTGAGTAAGGAGAGCGTCAGTAACTCGACCACTTGTGGGCTTGTTGAGTTTGACCTTTAGAATCCATCTATGTCCTAGACTCGAGATGTAGAGGTTAATGTTTTTCCAACTAAGTTGATTGAAGCTTCTGAAATCGGGAGTTCTTCTGACTTGATTTTCAAAATGTGACGAATCTTAGAGACAAACTTTTGATATTTAAGGCTATCTTTTCATGCTTGCAGTTGATTTTTTTTGTTCTTGCGAGAGCCTACAACTTTGATCATAATAGTTTTAGATATATTCAGGGATCTCGGCAAAAAGGTTGATGTCAACCTGAATATATATACAAGAAGACTTCCTGTTTCATAGGAGAGGGTTAAACAACCTTGATCATAAAAAAGCCCCTATCTAATAGGGGGATTGTAGATTAGTTCAGAAATATATTACAAGGTTTGATTTTTTTATTGTGAAATAGACATAATATGTTTTTCAATCATAATATGTATCAATCTACGGATCACAGCTTAAAGCATGATATCGACTTAGATAAATATATAAAAATGTTCCCTAACATAAGAGCTTTTCTAGTAACTATTAAGAGAATTTGGAATGTCTTTTGTCCTATATTTTGTACTTTCAGACTTGTTGAAAACTTCCCCTTGAGAGTTTAAAATTTGTATTTATCTCTTGTCCTGGCTTTGTACCTTGGTGGACTTAATGGAGTTGATGGTTTGTTGTTGAGATGAGAACATCTTCGATCATATGTATTATGCTGAATTTGTTGAAGATTCAATCTCAAAATTTGAAATTTATATTTTTCTCTTATCTTGGCTTTGTACCTTAATGGACTTGAAGGAGTTGATAACTTGTTGGTGAGATGAGAACATCTTCGGTCATATGCTTTTATGCTTTGATGAACTTGTTGAAGATTCAATCTCGGGAATTTATATCTTATATTTCCTTCTATCTTGACCTCGTGCTTTGATGGATTTGACAAGGAAAAATCCTGAATTGTCTTGAAGACTTGTTAGGTGATATGAAATTGTCTTCCGCCCTAGCTTTCTACTTTCGTGGGCTTATAGAAGAATATATGCCGGTAACGTAGCTCTCAGAGCTTATGTTGGGTCAATGGTGAAGAGTCATCAATCTTATGTTTTGCACGTAAGGGACATACTGATGACATAACTCCCTTAGTTCAGCCTCTGGCTTTGTACAAACATTGGGATGACTTCTTTGGTCCTTTGATTTCTGCTTGGTTGGACTTACTAAAGAAGAGTTTTCTTCAGTCTTTATTTTCTACTTTAACAAACTTATTGAAGGAGTTGACATTTCTTATTTAATATTGATACCAAACTCGGCTTCATGCTATCTCGAGTGAGAATCTTTTTGTTGGATTTTAAAAAATGACCTTACAACCATTATGGATTATCTTCTAGTCTGGGCCACTTGAACTTATCAAGTTGGAGGGATTTGGAGATTTAGATTCTCTTATCTTTGAACTAATAAAGTAGGAGGATCTCTTACTGTAGCCTTTGTGGCATATTGAATAAGCAAACTTATCAACGACTTGGTCATATTTGGGCATATTGAGTTCGACCTTATGCACCCACTTGAGTCATGGACTTGAGAAATTGATGGAGGATTTTATCATCGGGCTAATGAGATAGGAAACTCTTATTGTGACCTTTATGGCGTGTTGAGTAAGCAGACCTAGCAGCGACTAGGCCATATTTGGGCTTGTTGAGTCCGACCTTATACACCAACTCAAACCCTATATTTGATTTATGGATGGAAGATGTGTCCTCAACTTGATTTATTGCAATTTATAGATTTAAAAATTTCTCTTTTAGTTAGCAAGACTTTGAAATTTATGAATTGAATACGTAATTTGAATAAGTATATGAGAATCTCAACCTTAGGCATAATGTCAACTCAAATACCAAAGGAGGCCCCTTGTCTTATAGGGAAAACCTAACATTTTATTATAAAATTTTAAAAATACCCCCTATCTAATAAAGGGATTTTTATTATTTTTATAAATATATTCTTATATCACAAGAGAATTTTCATGAAAAACTTATGAAAGCTTTAAATACGATATTCATTTGATTATACTTTCATGTATAATACTTCTTTAGATATCGACTATTGATTGGTGGTATTGATCTTTCACCTTTGAAATCAACAGTTGGTGTTTAGGATCCCTTGAATGACTCTCCAAGGTATCGACAGTCAAAAATTTCATCATATAAGACATTTTTCTTAGGTATCCATTCTTGGAGGGCTTTATTTATGGCGAGATCTCTAGAGTACAGCATGTCACGCCGATAGTCTTTAAGGTAGTTTCACTTTGAGGCTTTGCCCTCCAAATTTGCTTACCTTTTTGTCAGGACCTTTCGACGGTGAATTCTTGGATCTATGGTCCAAGTGTTATGCATCGATGCTCACCATGCGGGACTTGAATTAGTTGACTTCTTTCTAGGGTTGTGGGAGGAGGTCTCCTTGGATGAGCAACTCTTGTCTCCCTGATGACAAGACTTTGATTTTTTTTTTTTTCATCAGTCCTTTCTTTTTAGAAACTTTGAGGACCTGATGTACTCTTGCATATATAATTTTGAGTTTTCTTACTAAAGAAGTTGGAACCTAATGTTGTTGAGTCTAGAATGACTATTTGATTTGACCGAGAGTTGTTCTCGCTTCTACCCATCTTGTGTCGAACTATTATGAGTTACAGTTTGTTCTAACTATAATGATGTTGTGCAATTGGTGATTCAATCAATAGTTATTGAGTTCACAACTAAGCATTCCTTCTCCTCGCTTTTGTAATGATTCTCCTTCATAAATATTAAGTCAACATCATTGAATTCATTTTGTTGATAATGTTGAGTGAGAAGTTTGTCTATATGTCTCATCATATGGATGACTTCTTCATAGAATCATTGATTCCCAATTAAGGAATTATGGTGAAAATTGGCTTTTCTCAAAGAGGTAAACATGATTGGTGATGAGATCTTCCTGAGGATTCTCCAAGGTGTCAACCATCATGAGCTTTATCACCAAAGTTCATCCTTTTGCATATCCACTTTTTATGAAATTTATCATAGGTAGATCTATGGGTATGCACATCAAATATTTCACATGTTCCTTTCTCAAGGATAATAATTTTTTATGAGGCTTCGACCATTAGATATGCTTATCCCTTCTTTGAGACCTTTCGACAGCAGATTCCTGGATAAGTGGTCCAAGTGTCATGCTTTAATGTTCACCGTACGAGACATGCATACTTAGTTTTGTTGGTAATTCACTCTATAAAAGATTACAGCTTTCTTGATTGAGTTTTAGTGATTTTGAACTAACATTGGCCTTTGGAATTTTGAGAACTTTTTGTGCTTTACAAACAGAGCCTTCAGATTGCAATGATAGTTGCATAACTAATGGTTCAGGTCATAGTTATCAAGCTCATAGCTCAGTGTTTCTCCTCCTCATCCCTTTCACGATAATAACTCTTCATGAACATCAAGTTAACATGACTAAATTCATCTTATTGGTAATCCTGAGTAGAAAGTTCATTTATATGCTTGATTGCTTCACCACAAAATATTTGATCAAAGTCTTTACTGAATCTCCAATTCAATATGCAAAGTGAACATCTCCCAAATCAGGGGGACTTCGGTCAAAATTGGCTTTTGTTTTTAGGAGGTAAAATTGATTAGTGATGTCATATCCTAGAGGACTCGCCAAGATGTCAACTGTCATGAGCTTCATTAAAGGGATTATATTTTTTATATCCACTTTTGATGAAATATATCATCAGCAAATCTCTAGAAGTATACAGCAGAAGTCATGCCTTTTCTTTCCTCTAGAATAATTTGTTCATAAGGTTTCGGCCTTCAAATCTGTTTATCCTTCCACCAGTACCTTTCTACAACTAATTCTTGGAAGTAGTCTAAGTGTCACGCTTCGTTGCTCACCGTGTGGGAGATGCTTAGCTTGGTGACAATTCACAATGAGAGATGATAGTTCTCTAGATGGAGCTTTAATATTATGAGTCATCATTGGTCTTTGATTTGATTTTTTTTATATCCTTTGCTACTTTAAGAGCTTTACATACCTTAGCAAATAGAATTTTGAGTTCTCTCATTTGTGATGCTGGAGCGTGACAATGCTAAGCCCAAAAATATTACTTCACTTTGCTAGTAGAGCTATTCCTTTTACCCAAATCAAATTTTTTTAAAAAAAATTTATTATGGGAAGGAGTACTCGCTTCTACCGGCAATATTGATTATTTCTTTTAATGGTTGCTCAGAGAAAATATGTTGAGTCTTCAACTCAGCACTTCTTTTTCTTCTTATTCGCTTTCTAGTTAATTTTCTCCATGATGAGGAAGCTTCAACATCCCATCTCATTGGACTGAAAGATTTAACTAGGAAAGTGTTCACATATTAAGGCATCAGGGATACCACTTGTCTAGAGATAATTCTTTTCATTGTTCAAGCTTTAGAAAAGCATAATCTTTCAAATACCGATGTCCTCCTTCGAAAGACTCCCTTGGTAGAAGTTGGTTGTTACACAAACTAACACACATCGTGTGTAGAAGCTTTAGCAAAATGAGACCTTCTAGAATGGCCTCGGATAGTTACAACACAAGAATGTGTTTTAGTATTTGTAGTTTTGATGATTGGAAAATCTATGCTATCAAATCAGGTGGTAGCACTCTTCTGTATTGCTAATTGTATTGGCCAAACGAATGTTTGCACCATACCCAAGCTAGATAATAGGATGTGTGATTTGCGAATCAACTTGTTATAAATGAAAGATAAGATTAATAGTCAATAATCAGCATTTTACCTAATAATTATAAAATGCAAAAGCATTAAAGAATAAAATAATAGTATGATAAAAGTAGGCTTTATATAATTATTCATCAAACTAAAGACCTTTTTCATTCATAAATTGAGTTTGTTGCTCATTTTGACATTTATTTATTTTTCTGTTTAAGTTTCAAAATATTTTATTATTACTATAACTTATATACACAAGTCAAATATAGAAAAAGAAACTAATTTCTAGCAAAGTCGTCAAAAATCTGTGGGCTACAAAAATTTGCCACCAACCACTCGATGAAGAGAGTAAATTAAATATCGGTGAAATTTTTAGAAGACATGTGGAATAGTAGATAAGACACTACAAAGAGATTTCACCCTCATTTTGTGAGGACTTTAAATCTAATTCCAGGTTTCCCATAGGCTCAGACACATATAGTTAATTACCTCTCTCAATATTGAGAGAATACTTTTGATTAAGGTTAGTCGATGAACCATTAAATAACGAGTATATAATAGTAGTGTGCGGAGTTTGAAAATTATGAAATTTATCATTTTAATTTAAAAATTTTGGTTGGTAGAATGATGACGAGCCCGATCTAGATCCTATGATTCTGTCATCCCGGGCTGTCAAGGTCTCTAGTCTACTTAGTCATAGGAGGTATTCGACCCAACCTGATAGAAGGATCCTTATCAGCTGCAATGAGACGCATTGTCTAAGCAATACTTATAGACCTGGGATAGTATTTATCTAAGAAGACAAGCTTAAGTCTACCTTAGCTAACATAGAGCTTTCTGTCTAATCAGAATATATTATATAGTTCACAGCTCAAAGAGCAAAGTCATTGGGGAACATACGGATTGCGACCGTGACCGTAATTTAGTGGTGTTATATTGCGGTGAACCACCAGGTAAGAGGGCACTAGTCGTAACTGCCATTTATGTAGTGTCATTTTGCGACAAAATCACGTGGATAGAGGACACGAGCCATGTCCCTATGGGCTTAAGATTATTTGAGTCTGAAAATAATTATGCATTTGATTTGATATTGGCTCTTTTGTGAGCAAAAGTTTTTTTAATTCATCACCCCAGATGGGTGGATGGATTTTACATTAAATTTAAATAATTAATTAAATTAAATTAAATTATTTATTTTATTTGAATATTTGATCCTTTTATAATTTATTTTAATTTGAATATATTATGATTTGACATTAGAATTTGAATATATTTTTTTATTATGAAAATCCCTCTAGTTGAAATATTCAGCCAACACGGCCATCATCGGGATATATAAGTTTGCTTAATCATTGAGTTTATTATTTCAGATCTTGTCAACTTTATTAATTTAATAATAGAGAATAAAATCTGGATTTAAACTTCGAGAATTTTGAATAATAATAACCCCTTCAGTTGATATTCTCAATCAATCACATCATTTAGGTATTGATCATTTACTATGTTATTCGATCCCTTGACTCTATTAATTTAATAATGGAGAATCTAGATTTATACTTTGAAAATTTAAATTTTAGATTATCAAATATAATCATCTTGGATATTTTGATAAAATGACTCTCCTGATTGATATGTTCAATCAACCATCATTGGAGAGTTAGGAGATAGTTATTATACTATCATATGACAAAATTAACTTCTCAGAGATTTTCTCAAGTTGAGAAAGTTATAACAATCTCATTAGAATTTGTTAACTCAGACCTGGTCTGCAGACCCAACCAGAAATCAACCCGTGCAACATCATCAGACACTAAGTTTAAGCATTCAACATAGTATCGCGGCCCATGCAGGTGTTTCAAATGATTGACTTTGAATAGTTATATATATTTATTTATTCATTACGTAAGATATTTGCACATGTTATGAGGTTTTTAAAATGGATTTAAGATATCTCTCGAAATACTTGTGAGTATCTCATTTTAAGAACCATATATGAATTTCAAGTGCTACGTATAAGCACTTTTATTTTATAATGAACGTTCTACTTCACCATTCATATAATTTACACACATTCCAATACAATGAGTTCAAATATGGGATCACCTCATAATACATGTGCATCTTCAATTCAATCATTTGAAAGTTTGTACAAGCTTTGAAACACTTGAATGAGAATAGCTTTATTCCAGATATGTATAATGGATTTATTTCCATTCAAGTATTTGCATGTATTTTGGAAATGAACCAGAGGAGCGACTTCTATAAGGTATGTGTAAAGGCATACTTCATGCAACTATATTCATACAAGTTTACATGTATAAAACTCACCCAAAATAAAAACTTCAAGCCTCTATGATTTTATCATTTAAAGAGTCTTCACATTTTCTACAACTTGACATTCAATCTTCATTTCATTTCTCATCAATTATATTAAAGGAAAATATCAAATTTCCTCATGATACACTTTAAATTTTCATGAGATGTTTACATACATCGATCTCTAAATTGCTATCCTCACTATCAACTTTTTGCTTAAGAATAAGCATATATTGATTGCATTAGTATATTCAGATTAAAGATCTTTTATTCCAAATTTTTAATATTCATAAGAATTCGCTATTCATTTTGCCTTTATGCAGTCAATTTGGAATAAGTGTTTCACATTATGCTCTCTGATAATAAGATCAATAGTGGGCCCCATCTCAACAACTGCCCATATTCAAGGACAAGTCTTCTTGAATTGAATCAAACTCAATTTAGATTTTGTTCCCATTTCATAGACATGCATTGATGCTCTTGCTTAATATTGATTTCAATGTTTCCAAAGTTTGCTAGTTAATAGAAAATCCTCATTTTTTTAACTTTAACTTTTAACATAATCTCTTACATCATAGCTTCATATTAATAAATTATCTTCATTTTATGATTTGTAATTGAATGTGGCCAAGCCATATGAGGATTGGTTTCATTCCATGAATAGAGGAAAAGTTTTTCTCCTTCAAATTCATTTGTTCCTTCCTTTGAATTCCCTCATACAACTTCTTGCAAGTTCAAATCTTTTAGGGAAAATTTTACTTGCATGAATTCAATTCTCTTTATCTTTTCAATGAATAGTATAATATTATTGAGTGTGCATTGAAAAAGCCCTCACTTATATTTATCTGCACATTTTTATAATCATTCTAAATTTGATTCAAATCTATCTTTGACTTTTCAACTCATTTGATAAGATAAATAATGTAATTCAAATGATTGCTAAGAAATTTTATTTATGTTTATTGGCAAATTATATGCTCATATTCTTACTAATATTTAAGCCATCCACTTTCTATTATTTATTTTGGTGTTCAAACCTCAAGCATCTTCAATTTATTTAACATAGAATGCATATCATTTAAGTCACTCATTAGTATTCAATTTCTATAAATTTTTGTGTATTTGATATTATTTTACTATGTAATTGAGCATTGAAATAATCAATTTTAAGTCATTCAATCAATTTGTTCATTTAAATTTCGACAGCCTCCCGGCATCGTCCCCGCATAGGAGGCTATATCGGGAGTCTGGGCCTGCTCACCGTGCTACAAAGGGCATATATGAGTGGTATAAACCACGACCTAAGTATCTTCTTCTCTACCACACTACAAAGAGCCTGTATAAGTTACCTGCACAAAAGAAATCACGTAATTTTTCTCATCGCGTCGTGAGTGTCGCCTACAAGTTTTCTCCGTCGTGCTACAAAGAGCGTGTACGGGTTCCTCTCATCAGGCCAAACATGTCGCATACAAGATTTGAATAAAGAATTGAATTTTAGATGAAATATTAAACATGAATTAAAAAGGGTGGCTGATTTCATCAATAAGATTTAAATTAAGTTCAATCTAAACTCTATCAAGTGGTGAAGATGAACTCATTGAATTTCACAAATCCTACCTCTTATAAATCCTATTTTATTCTATCGACAAGGTGGTTGTTTGTGGATAGAAGCAAGATTTATGCTAATATAAGCAAGAATTAGTATAATAGAATCTTTAAATCAGGATTTAATACCCATTACACTATCTTATTTTGAATATCAATGAGTTAATAGAAAGGAAGGATTTAGCTTACACTATGCCAAACGACAAGAACTATAGTTTTAAATCCTGAGAACTTTGCCTTATCCTCACGCTTTACCCAAAGTTCTAGATTGGATGAATGAATAGTGCTCAACATGAAACCCTCATGGCCCATGAGGGGATTATTTTTAAAATAGGCATATTATTAACTTTAATTAGTAATTTAGGCATCAAAAAAAATTTTATGTAGTAGTAAAATGAGGCCGGAGGATTTTTTTTTTGCTTTCGGAGAGAGTTTTGCTTCTGGAGAGAGAGAGAGAGAGAGAGAGAGAGAGAGAGAGCAAGAGAGAGGGAGAGAGAGAGAGAGAGAGAGTTTTTTTAATTTTTTGCACAGGAGAGAGATAAAGAATTGTCATGTCGAAAGATTGGACTGACTTGGCTTGGATAAATTAAAAGTTGTTCATGTAAAGTTCGCTTCGAGGAGCTTTAGATGGATGTTCAAGCTTTTGCTTATTATCAAGCTTGAATTACTTATTTGTTTGAAATAAGTGAACAATTATATAATCAAGTTAATGAATAAGCTTTAAATGAGTTCTAAATTTTTCTCTAATTTTTTGTTTGGATTACTTCCTTAAATCTCACATAATGAATCATGATATAAGTTATCCACACAATATAAAATCTAGATTCTTAAAAATAAATAAATCATGAAAAATTCTATAAGAGGTAAGCTTGACTAAAACATACATAAAAATCAAGAGCTATTTAAAATTTTATGATGCTTATAAATTTATAAAAGAAGATGACACACAGTCGATCATTTTTAAAATATAAGCACACTATCAATTATTGTTTAAAATAAATACGACTTTTAAAAAAAATTAAGAAGGCACACAATCGGCCTTTTTATAAAAAAAAAATAAGGCACACAATCGGCTTTTAAAAAATATAAAAATAGATAATCAAATTTGTGTAACATACCTTATTGTTGCTCCCAAATTACAACAATTTCTCTCTAAAATAAGACACCTGTAACAAAAAAAATTAATAAATAACTTAATTTGAAGAAAAAAAACTCAAAAATAAAAGAGTGCATACCTGGTATAAAGCATTATATATGGAACAAGTTTCTATCAACCTCTCAAAATAGAAAAGTGCTTCAAATTCATAAAAGAGTGAAAATATATTGCTATTTTTCTCAAAAAAATGGTTAACATTGAAAACACCTATTCATACTGATTCAAAAAACATTCATTGTTCTATTCAAAACTTGATAATAGTTATTCCCAAAAATATACAATCATTCATATATTTAGTGGATTAATAACATGATGACTTTGAATGGTTGCAACAAAAATTTTATACTATCACCTTATAAGACTCCTTAAGAAAGATTAATGACTTTGATGTCTTCTTTATCCTGTTAAATAAAATAGAATTAATATAACTCTTTTACTATAAATATATTATCAACTTAAAAATAAAAATGAACAATATACCATTGATTTTTTCTTAATCCCATAATAATTTCTAAACCAATCACTTCCACACATAAGAACTTGAACAGTGCTTGTACCCAAGGATGAGCGATATGTTTCTATAACTTCGCCGACTGAAAAGTGGATTACGCAATAGTAGTAATAGGTATTGATAGCATATCACAAGCCATTTTAGATAATATTGGAAATTTTAATCTGTTTGCTTTCCACCACTCTAAAGCATCAAATTGGTAATGGTCATTACTCTTATCAGGAATATGAACACCATATTCTAAGTAAACATCAAGTTCAAATTTTACATTCTCATTGGCATCACTCCTAAGATAATTTTCAAAGATTTCTCTTCCAGTCTCAAAAGACTTGACTCTTAAAGTGAAACGAGTGTTATGCCCAAAGTGACTAACAACTTTTTCATTCAAAGTTGTATTTCCTATGATATTTGAAGCATGAGCATTTGCATAATCATTATGCAATAGTTGTAGTGACTCACGAATGGTTGTAACATGCTTAGCTGCTTCATTTGGAGAATAAATTTTAGAAAATGCAAAGTTAACTAACTTCATCTTATTTCTCGGATCAAGTACTGCAGCAATAGAAATTAGCAAGTTACATTCTCCCCAATATTTGTCAAACTTCTCTTTCATGTTCAAGGCCATCAATCTCATATAATCAACACCATTTATAGAAACTTCATCCAATACATCCTTGATTCTCCAAAGATCAGAAAGAAATAGATTTGAAGTTGGATACTCCGTTCCTACAAATAAAGTTTGCATACTTACAAAATAAAAAAAATGTAATGATAGATAAATGAAAGAAGATATTTAATGTAACCTGAAATTATATTTGTAACTTGATTAAATAAATCCAAAAATGAGCAAACATCTTCAGCTTTATTCCAATCTTCTTCACATGGGCAATATGTGTAAGATGGATCTCTATTTGATAACGAGGAAATACTTCTCTAAACTCCAATGCACATGAAAGCATGGCATATGTTGCATTTCATCTAGTGCAACAATCAAGTATTAGCCTCTTGTTAGGAAGTTTAAGTTTCTTTGAAATTTCACTGAACAGATTTAATCTTGCAGTGGAAGCTGAAATATATTTCACACTTTCTCTTATATTATAGATAATATGGAATCATAGAAAGACCATCTTGCACTATGAGATTTAATATGTGTGCACAACATCGTACATGAAATAATTTCCCATTCAATGGAAGCTTCTTTTGAAAGTTTATGCTATCACGCAAAAGGTCAATTGCTTTGTCGTTATATGAAGCATTATCCACTGTTACACTAAAAACTTTGCCTTCAATTTCCCACTATTTCAAACATTTATAAATAGCATCATGAATATCATGTGCTCTATGTGGTGGATTAACATCAACAAAATTTAAAACCTTCTTCAGACACCACTCTTTATCAACAAAATGCCTGTGATAACCATATATTGAATTTTTTGTCTTCCATAAGTCTGTTGTTATGCTTATCATCCCTACTGAACTTAACAAACTTTTCAATCATTTCTTCTCAATTTCATAACTACTGATACAATCTTGCTTTGCCATTGCACGTGAAATTTTCTCATATTATGCACTAGCAGCCTTCATCAAAATATTAAACACTTCATACTCTATAAAAGTGAAAGACAACTCATGCACCATGATCATATGAGATGTAATCTCTCTAATTTTAGCATGATCATACTTCCAAGTTTGCACACTACTCTCACTATCAAATGTAAGTGTTTATTTTCCCATAGTGATAAGTAGTTGTCCCTTTCCTAAAATTTTTGGACAAGTTTGAAGATGCCTTTTATATTGTGTTGTTGCGCCATCCTTATTTTTATTCATGTATAACTTGCAATGATTGCAGTGCACTTTCTCAACACCACTTTTTAACTTTACAATAGTGAAGTCTTTCCAAACATCTGAAGTTCTCTTTCTTTTCCTCTTTTCAAAAAGGTTTTCTTTAATATCATCGATAACAAGATCTTCACTTCTTTCAGTAGCACTTACAATAACATTAACATCTGCATCTGCTTGAGTCTCATTCATGATTTCAACACTAGAAAAAAGGAAAAATAATGATCACTCCAAAAAAAGTCTACTACATCATTATTGAATTAAAACATTTAATACAAAAAACTATATAAAGGACAAAAAATGTTATAAGCTCATATAAAAATGCTTTATTGGCCATCATAGGATGAGAGATATTAGGCTTGAATCTTCCAAACCCTAAACTAAAAGAAGAGGTCAGTAAAATGTTGAAAATAATGCTCTCAACTTCCAAAAAAACTAAGATCTACAATAGTAGCCAAATTTGATATGTATATATACAAACAAGCTATAATCCAAATTAACATAAACCCAATCTAGAAGAATATCAAAGACCAAATAGAGCTCACATCAACTAAGTTGCACTAAATGAAGCAAAAAAGATATAATCATTGCCTTTAAAAAAAACTATCTTTCAGGTTGCCACTTGCTAGTGGCCTTCCAATGAAAGATATACATTAAATTTAATAAAATGGGAGGGATCCATAACTCTTTTTCTATATCACATCAATGTCTTCATAACTCTTTTCTATAACAAATAACAAATTGAAATCCTCAAATAGAATATTTTTGACATAAGTCAAACACAAAATATCCAATAATATTTGAGTTAACAAATACATGAGAACAACTACCAATAGGCAACAAAAAAATAAATCAAAATCAAAGAAACTGAGAATGCAGAACAAGGCTTACATCATAATATTATGACACTAGCATAGAATCAAGTTGGTATTACTAATATTCCTTGGTGCATTATAAAAATAAATAAGGGCTGTGAAGCTAATTGGGAATCACACTCATAAAAAGCAGACAAAAAAAGAAAGTGAAATAGTAGTTAAAAATGAAACCCCCTCCAACTATAGTAAGTGGCTAGATTATTATAGAAAATGACTATTATGATAGAGTTCCCCGATGGATATTTAAAGATCACCAAATCATAATATTGTCAGCACTCAAGACTGAAGAACCTTCCTAAGCCTAGAATCAATCAATGCATAAGAACTCTATTATCAATGCACAAGCATATCAACAAGTGAGAGCATTAGCATACAAGTAGACAGGTGATAGAGCATTAGCACACAAGTAGACAGGCGATAGAACTTTATTATCAATCTTAGCAGTTAGCACAAAATTATTTAATGTCATACCTAAGATGACCAAAGATTCAGAACCTAAGAGAAAGACAACAACTAACCGGAAGAAGTTGAAGAGGGAAAAGACAGAAGCTGAAAAAGACAGGCAGGAAGTCGAAGAAGAAGATAGAACAATCGGTTCAAGCCACTGTTTCCTCTGATTTACCTTGTGAATCGACTGAAATTGATAAGAAGATGAGAGAATGCCGGTGGAAGTCAAAGAGAAGACGAGTGAATGCCTACGAAAGTCGATGTCGGGCCAGTTGTACTTTAGCTTCAAGGGACGAACCGATACTTAGGATTAAAGGCAACGCTTATAAAGCGAAGTTTAAATGTGAAATGTGAAATGCGAAATTTCGACTAGGGCTTAAGCTTAAGCACCGCTTTGAATTTGGATGAACCGATGGGGAGGCATGAGCTTAAGTTTTAACTTTTAAGTTACCCATTTCATCATTTATAAATTAAATAAAATAATTTATTAACTTTAATTAAATATTTAAATATATAATATAAGTTTCTTTTATTTTTTGTGTATTTATCTTATAATTTATAAACTATAATATTAATTATATTTTATAAAATTTAATTAAATATATCATATATTTGTAGAGATTATACTTGTAAATTTAGTAAATTATAATATTTTTATTAAATATATAATTAAAAAATTATAAGTTCTATTTACTTATATTTTAAATATATGAATTATTATCAAATTTAATATCAATTAATTAATAAATTACTTGTCGAACAATAAATGAGTATGTTCATGAACATAAACAAGAGAGTAAGATCATGTTCATGTTCAGTTCATTTAACATCCGAGTTTTCAAAAACTGTTCAAGCTTGTTTGTTTATTAATGTGAACAAACATGAACGAGCATTAATCGAGCAAAGTTCAAGTAGTTCAACGAGTGCACTAGTTCATTTACAACCCTAGTTGCAGAGGGAGAGGGAGGCAACTCAGTTGCACCCATGATCATAGAACCTCCTAGGAGTGTCACCCTGTACAGAGTTAGTGATAGCCAGGAGAGTATATCTTCTAGCGAGTATAGCCCTCACTGGGTTGATTCTCCAATAGCAGAGGAGGTTCGGTGCCTCACAGTACATGATGTGAATCCCATCACCGGTCAGTCAAAAGCATTTGTGCTAGTCCCGACATATCATTCCTTAGATGGCATAGTAGCTCACTATTTCATGGAAAAGAAGGAGATTCTAGAAAATGACTAGTATGATGAGGAGATGATCAACTTTGATCCTAATGAAGATGAATTGTTGGGAGACTCAGGCGGGGTTTGCATGGTAGATACCTAAGGATCCGTCCTTAGAGAGTAGCAGGCTATGGAAGGTGATGAGGTTGAGCAGGAAGATACAGCCTAATTAGCCCAACACCTTTGATATCAATTAAAATAAAAAGATGAGCAAATAGATAGGATGGCGAGAAAGCTTGAGTACTTCTTAGCAGTAGTCTCAATACTTTAGAAATAAGCCCTAGTAGTTTATCCTACCACAGCTGAGACTAGTCAGCCAAAGTTGGTGCATGTCTTAGATTCAACCAAGACTTTACCTCCATTAGAGAAAGGTAGCACCAGCATATATAGGAAGGCAGTGGAAAGTACCTCCATGCAGGAAAAAGATATCAAGTCTATGGTTGAGCAGCAGATGAAGGAAGCGCTGGCTCAAACCTAAGTAAGATCATCAGTTCCAAAGAGTAGACCTTACCTGGAGGAATTTGATACAATCCAATATCCCAAGGGTTTCATGCCACCTTTCATCAAGAGTTTTGATGGCAATGGAAACTCGAGGCATCATATCGCACATTTCAGGGCTAGTTGTTGCAACACCCGTGGTAGCGATGCTTTACTATTCTGCCTCTTCGTCAGTAGTCTAGTGGGGATAGCATTTGGGTGGTACACTAAACTACCCAACAGTTCAGTGAAGACATTTGCTAAGTTGGAGCAACTCTTTATCAAAAGGTTTATTGTAGCTCAGTAAAGGGTTACTATTGGCAATCTCATTGTAGCACAACAACACCCAGGTGAGTCCCTTATTGACTATAATATGAGATGGTGTAGCTTGAGTATGAAATGCAAGTCATAGCTGTCTGAAAAGCATGCCATTGAGATTCTTCTAAAGAATATCCATGGTCTGGTCGCCATCATGCTCAAGGGCTTCACCATTGTGGAGAAAAATTTCTATATGGTCTCCATCCAATCTATGGCGAAAAGGTAAGAATATAAAAATTCATCTTTTAGGACACCACGTAGATCCGCAGATATGCTTATTCAGGTGACTGGGTACGTCATCAAGGAATAGTGTACAATCTCGAAAGATATAAGTCATTGCCCTTTAATAGACCTAATCACCTTAATATGGACTCCTAAAGATAATGGGTCTACATATGTACCAGAGATTCTTTCCCTACTTTACATGGAAAAGTAAAGCAGGGTTTATTTTAAATCAGGTTCGTTAAGTTCTCTACAGGGGCAAGCACCCATAGTTAATCACATCCTAAGGGACAGGATCCCTTAGGAATACTCTTAATTTAGATAAACAATTATTATCTTCAAAGATTTCAAGAGGAAAGGACTATCAATCGATTAATTTATTTTTGAAGATCAAATGGGATTGATTAAAGAGAGGGAGTTGTTATCGAAGCCAAAAGAAAGATAAGTAGGAGATGCCCACGATGCTAGGAAACCTAGCGAGCATCTCAAACTATCCTATGGTTGAGCTTTATATTTTTTGAAATTGATTTAATTAGTTTGAGTTGCATTTTTCATTAGAGATTTAGGACTTATGATTTCATAACACAAGATTATGGAAATGCCTAAGAGGTGAGGATTTAAGCTTATGGCCCACAAAGGGGAGAAGCAACCTTAGAACCTAAATCTAAAGAGCCTTGGTGAGGGCTGAAAGCACAACCTGAATCTAAGATAAAAATGGGTATTTGGTTTACCTCCACAAGAGAGGATAAACTACCTGACTGCTTGGACTTACAACCGCCTGGGGGTGGCCGCCAACTAACTCCTCCTATGATTTTAAATTTATGTAGGTAAGTCATATGCTTTATGTAAGATAGCTAGGTTATTATTTATTAAAAAGAGACTAAGTCCTTAAACTCACTCCCTAAAGAGACTAGATCATGTAAGGACATGCTTCAAATGACCTAAATCTAATGCAATTCAAATTCCATTTTCATTTTCATTTTTAGATAATTATTTTGACTTAGGCTAATAGGATTCATATGCCTAATGCATGAGAAATAAAGTTATTGGCCAAAATTAGTGAGAAGGTAGGAGGTGTGTTTCCACCATGGCTCTCAAAGGTCAAACCAAGTTTCTTTAGCAAATGTGAAAGCCCTCCAATCAAGAGCAAAATAAGATGCATTTGTGCATGATGTTATAAAAGAGGAACTCATCCAGCTAAGGGATTGCTAAATCTTTTATCTTGATTTTAAACCTAAGCTTTATGTGAGGTTATGAGTTCTTTATTTTTAGTTTTGAGTGGTTAGATTTGGTAAAAGATTTATTTTTCCCTAAGAGCCTAATCCACATTCAAGCTATACATAAAGCAAGGAAGAAACTAGAAAAAAATGCCACTTAATGCAAAAGCTAAACAAATTATCAACTAATTTATAAAGCTAATCGCAAAAGAATAAGAGATTGTTGTGGTCAAGTACCACCACACAAGCCCAAAAAATAAGTTGGGTAGCCAAGGTCGACCTTATACAACCCAGATTACAAATGAATTAAATTATAATTAAGTAAGGAATTCATTATTATGGGGATCTTCAAGCTTCATTTCACTTTTCTTCTTTTCTTCTTTCTTCTTCTTTTCTTCTTTCTTCTTTGGTTGCTTCTTTTGGATGGTTGGAAGGTGGATGCTCCAAAGGCTTCACATGATGCATAAGATAAGATCTTATGACCTATTTTTATCCTAATCCCCATAACAATCATTCCAAAATCTTAATTGCACAAATTTACATGAAAAAGAAAAGTAAATCTAACTAACACCTACAAAATAAAGGTTAGCTAAACAAATCACATAAAATCTGAAGCGTGTATATTGGACTTAACACCCCACACATGGGTGACTAAGTCCACCTGGCCTATTAGATTATGCTTAGGGGTATAAGCGCTTACAAGCAAAAGCATTTATATTTTTATTACAGCGCCCCTTAAGCACAATCCCCTGCAAAAAATAATGGTTAGACTAAGATCGCCCTACCATTCATTCTACGAGCATACATCCTAACATCCAGTATAAAACATATATCACAAGACAAAAGCAAGCATCAAATCATGCACCACCCTAACCTAAAGCTAGAAGTTGTAACTTAGGCTAATGTGTGTGCTTTGGAGGTTTGTGTGGTATGCTTAGCTATGGCTTTAAGTTAGAATTTTCTAAGTGTGAAGCATGTTCAGCTTAGAGGGGAGGGGGGGGGGGGGGTCATATAAGTTATTTAATTGATTTGGGTTAATTTTATTTTATTTTTGATTAGGTTTAAATGAATCCTATAATTAATTACTATGTTATAAAGAGAGGAAAAGAGAAGAGAACTTCTCTTTCCATCCCTAACCTAAGTAATTTCTAAACTAAATTCATGTTTTTAGTTTTTTTAGTAAATGTTTTGATTAGGTCTTTTAATTAATCCTAAGTTTAGATGAACTCTAAACGAGTCCATTCAAAAAGAAAAGCATTTTAAGATTAAATAAAATGAACCAAATTCACAAAAATATACATCACTTCATTTCTTTCCCAACATGTATAACATACATATGAATAAGTCCTAAGCATATCTATACATACAAATGAGAATATTTAACACACTTTATGATGCATGCTATGTAATTTATTTAAGGAAATTTGGAAGTTTATGATGCATGATTTTCATTAAGTAGAAAATGGATTTCTTATCCAATTTTCACATGCACATATAAAAGTAAGAAAGGCATAAGTGAGTACAGCACCATTATTAACCAGAGGTGTAAGATACAAGACCTACTTAGGGCTACTTAAAACCTCACAACCTCAGGATTGTCCAGACTAATATACCACTTTTCTTAAATACAAACATATGCACAAAAGAAATGAAATGGAAAAGAAGGAATGTAAAAATTTATGTTAATTGATCCATTTTCTTTATGCAATTTATATGTGCAAGCATATGTATCCTTCTTAAGTAATAGTGTAGGAATAAATAAGATATATAATTAGGCAAGTGTTAGGTTCTTTTCAAATGAACCATACATCTTACCAAATCCAATTCAAAACTACATTAAAAGAAAAGATGAAGAAGAACCTACACTAAGCACATCCTTATATTTTACTCACATCCAAGCCTATAATTAAAATATAAGTAGCACACTTTTAGTTTTGATAATTGATTCATATATTTTGAAAATAATTTAAATTTAATAGTGATAATAGCCACTCATATTATTACTTTAGCCAACACATGTAAATTTGACATAAAGTAAAAAATTTTTATTTTAGATTTGAATTTTGAAAAATATGGATGCATGAAGCCACAGGACATACAAATTTAACATGTTGGGGATAGAATTAAAGAAATGGAAGCATGTAAAGACATTCACTTTAATTAAATCCTAAAGACAATTATATGAAATAAGAAAGCTTAAAATAAATCAAAGTTTATTCAATGTGATTTTTGTTAGATTTTGAATTTGATTTAATTTTAAAAATGTGAGTTAAGTTTGTTGTTCCTAAACCATTCTTACATATGTTTGATATTTTTGTTTAATTTTTAGAAGATTAGATTCATTTTATATCTTGATTAGGTTAAGGTATGAATTAAACAAGTTAATTAACTCTTACCAACACCACCTTAGCATAGTTAACCAAGTAATTATGAGCCAATGAGATGACATAAAAAAGTTCACAAGGAATTTAAACTTTCAATGCACCTAGGAAGAAAAGGTCCTAATGCAATTTGGCTCATGATTAATGGTTAAATAGGCTAAGGGATTTAACTTAAGTAATTTCAAAACACCCCTCACATATGTGAGTTGAGTTTCAATTTCCTTAATTAAACTTAGGCTCTTGAACACCTAAGCATCTACCCAAAGTAGATTAATTAAGTTCTGGAAGTTTTTAGAATTTTTTTAAAAAATTAATTAAGAGGGTGATTGATGAATTAACCCTTAATTAATAGAGGATTAAGGAAATAAAATGGGGTTTAGGGAATAGCTCAAGGGAAATACCCCAAAATTATTCCCTAAGCCTCCTATTCACTAGATCTAACCTTAATCTACTCTAATGAAGGATCAAAACACTAAGCCAACCCTTAATTATCCTTAACTACATTAAGGGAGTAATTAGAAAATACATTTGCAATTCCCCCAATTAAGCCTTCAATAAATCCCAAAAAAAATAGGAAAGGCAGAAGTCGTCCCCCAAAATATACCCAAGAAGTTTGGGATTAATCAGTGGATTAATTAAGAGATACTTAGCAAAATAAGATTTCCATTAAAATCTAAAATTAGAGAAAAATATAATTTAAAACCCATTGAAATTATTTTTAAAATATTTTAGATTGAATTATCTTTTCATAAAAATTTACCTCATACTTTTCTGATTTTTATTGAGGGAGATATGAATTTTTGAAGCTTAGAGGATTAATTAAAATTAATTAAATCCCTAACTAATCTTTTTAGCTCACAACACGACACGTGGCGGTGGCAGTTAGTGCGCTTTACACGTGTCACGCTGTGAGGGGGTTACTTAAACGTCGCATCACAAAGGCGGCATGGTGGCGGGATTCGGTTTGATCCCTACCGTTCGATCAAAGATCGAACGGCCAGGGATCATCCCGTGGTTTCTAAAAGGATAAATAATTTATAAAACTTGCGCTTAATCTCGGTCATTCATCCCACATGCATGAATGGACAGCTGGGATTACCCTAGTTCTTCCCTGAGGATCAATGGAGGCCGTCAATGGTCTAAGGGAAAATCTGACCTCAGATTAGGGTAGGATTTTTACCCACACCATCTTATGCTAATGGCAAGCCTATCCAACGGTGGATTTCTCATGCCATGATAATTTATTTTACAATGGACCAACACCTCCTAAACCTTATTCATACCATACGAATTGATGAGGTGGCTTCGTCAATAGATGAATGCTTGAAAGCTTCAAGCCTCGGTAGATCTCTACCTGGACCAACACCTCTTACTCTTGCTTATGGCTTTGATCCAATTCAATTCCTCCTTGCCTTGGGAACTTGAATGAGAGCTTGGGTGCACTCGACTTGATCCCCTGAGGGAGTGTGCAAAGAGAAATGTGTGTGGAAGAAGTTAAGTGTGAGCTCCCCTATTTTCTAAGGAACAAAACTAAGAAAGATTGATTTCAATTCCCTCCTAGGAAGCTTAGGAATGCTCTCTGATGGCTTTTACCAATCTCTAGGACTCAATCAACAATGAGGGTGTTGAATTCAAATGGAATTAAGGGGAGTATATCTTCCCCTATGGCAATCAAACGGTCGAAGCATAGCTTACCATTTTGATCCAATTGACCATATGGAAAGGGTTGTTTGGGTTGTTTGAAGTTGGCACGTGGTCAGTTTGAGCTCTTGAGTGGATTGGTAACCTCCCATGTGCTTCAAATCAAGTGGAGGGAGGTTTTGAATTTGAGCTGGGGTCAAGTTTTTCCTTGGGTCCATTTGGCTGACCCAAACCCATTGGGTTAGGGTGCACCACTCTCAATTGACCTATTAAGGTCATTAATATGAAGAGGGCTTGACCAAATTCCCCATGGATTTGACCAAAATTTCTTTTATGGCCTAGGGGTAGAATGGTTATTTGGCCAATTTTTGAATTTGAATATGTTGGGTATGTGGAGAAAATAGGTTTGGCCAAATTCAATTGGATTTGGAGTTCATTTGGTATGGTATGGCTCATGTTGACTCATTTAGGTCAAAATGGGTCATCTTGGATCAAGTTGACCAATTGGTCAAATTAGGTCAAACCAAGGGTTGGATCAAGTTCATATGACCATTTGAAATGTTTTGGTAGCTTTTGTTTGATTCAATTTGGTTTAGTTTTGAAAATGGCCCATATGACTTCATTTAGATCAAATGGGTCAAGCTGACCAATTTGACCCATTTGACCTATTTGAGCTAGGTCATGGGTAGGTTTAGGTTTTTTTATTCATATGAAGTGGATTGTTATCTTTGTTTCCAATTAATTTTGGTTAAGTTTGAATTTGGCTCAACATGGCCCCTTTAGGTCAAGTTGGATTCAATGTCAATTAGGCTAGGTTATGTCTAGTTGGCCAATTGAGGCTTTAGTCAAGTTCAACAAGTGATTTGGAATGAACTTGACCCATTGGTTTCAATCAATTTGGCTTAGATCAAGTTTTGACATATTTTGACTTTTTAGGTCAAGTTGGGTCAACTTGGGTCAAATGGCCAATTGGGCTAGGGTAGGCTCAAATGTTGACTTGGTCAAGTTCAAACATAGGTCATGAATGAACTTAGATCATTGGTTTCAATCAATTTGGTCTATGGTGGATTTTAGCTATGTTAAGCTTCATTTTGGCTAAGTGTTGACTTGGTCAACCCTTAGGTTTGACTTCGTTTGACCCAATTTGATTGATTGATCATCCCATGATGATTGTTGATCATGATGAGAGGCATAGGTGAGTTTGATTCAGTTCAATTTGGTTAGGATTATAATTTGGCTCATAAGGGTACTTTAGGTCACTTTGGGTCAAGTGAGCCTAAGTGGGTCAAATGGCTTGGTCAAAGCTTGATTTGAGTTTGATTGAACTTGTATATGGATTTATGATTGAAATATAAATCATTTGCAAGTGGTTTGAAGTCAAATAGATTTTGATTCATTTGACAATTTCATATTCAAAGGAAGAATTTGAATGGATTTTGGCTTTGATTTTGAACTAGATTTTGATTAAGTGATTGAAGCTTGGATTCATATTTGGATTCATGATTGTAGGGTTGACTGAATCATGAAGAAAAATCAAGAGTTTGGCGTGATTTGAAGTTGATTTGGCTAAGTTCAAGATTTTGACATGAAAGAATTAGGTTGGATTTTGAATGAATTTGAGTTTGATTTTTGGAATTGGTTTTGCTTGTTTGAATTTATATTTCATTTATATATGTGAATATAAATGAGAATATAAATGGTTATGAGAAAATTCTAAGGATTTGAAGTGATTTGATCATGATTTAGGCTAAATCCATTAAGGGAATTTAAAAGACTTAAGAAATTTTTGGAGTTTGGAGCTTGAATTTTGGATTTAGTTTGATCAGTTTGTATTTATATTTCATTTATATATATGAATACAAATGAGAATATAAATTAGTTATGAGAAAATTCCATGAATTTGAATTGATTTGAATATGATTTAGGCTAAGTCCATTAAATGGGAAATTAAGGACTTAAGAAAAATTTTAAATTTGGAATTTAAGTTTTGGATTTGATTTGATTGATTTGTATTTATATGTCATTTATATATGTGAATATAAATGAGAATATAAATGAGTTATGAGAAAATCCCATGGGGTTGAATTGGTTTGATCATGATTTTGGCTAAGTCCATGAAGGAAAACTTAAAAGACTTGGGAAAATTTTATGAATTGATTTTGAATTTTGAGTTTAGTTTGATTGGTTTGAATTTATATTTTATTTATATATGTGAATATAAATGAGAATATAAATGAATCATGAGAAAATGTCAAGGATTTTATTTGGTTTTGATCATGATTTTGGATAAGTCCTTAAGAGGGAAACTAAGGACTTAGGAAAGATTTGGACGTAGGAATTTCATATGGATTTCAATCATGAATTTCAATCATGGATTTCAATCACATGGAATTAATTTGAGTTTGGAGAAAATCAAATAAGATTGATTTGGAGTTTTACTTGAAGGAAGGAAAGTGAGGAATGGTTCAAGCTAAGAGACAAATTTTCCTAACAACCCTAAGGCATAACCTATTTCTATGGCTAACTCTTCTAAGTCTCTAGGGCTAGGTTGAGTGTTCACCTAATCACTAGATGTGTCTTAAGACTAAGGAACTCTTAAAGTCTAAGAGAAGTCTTATGTCTAAGATGGAGGTGTTGAGAGCTCATTCTAAAAATGACGTCAACAACCATTAAAACCTTTGAGAAATTAATAAAAAAGGCGGCTAATCTACAAGGAGAGGCAAAACAATTGCCTTTTCAAGACTAGTTGCCCAAATCAAAGCCGCAAAATGTATATGAGAAGAAGCCTGGGGCAGTGACAGTGGTAGACAAGGGCAAGCAACCAGCTAGAGATCAATCTGAGAGACCACGACCTCAGTAGCCTTCGCTTCAACCTCTTCTATCGCCATCGAGGCAGCCTTATTGACCGCCACAGTAGCCTCCATGGCCTACTCCACCGCCTCCTCAGCCACATCACCAGTAGCAGCGGTACACATACCAATTGCCAAGTAGCTATGGTCCACCTACACTTTTAGATAAACTCAACAAACCTTATTCATTTAAGAGGGAGGTAATTAGGAAGATCTTTAAAAATTTCATAAAGAAGTCTGATTTTTAGCTACTTGAGCCTAGGAGACCGGAGGAAGTGGGCAAAAGCTTAGCAGCATGTGCCAGCCCAGGATAGCCTAGTAGCGCAACTACTGACCAAGTCTAGTCTCCAGTCTACCATTCCAGCTACCACATCAATGACTCCCACTACTTTAGCTAGTTCTTCTTCTCTTTGTAGACAACTTGTATCGGCAGATGAGGGCATTAAATACCTCACCCCTCTTACTTTACTTGATTTCTACTTTGTACCTCCTATCAAATCCAAGAAATTGAAGAATAAAGATAGCTTGAATTACATCTATTTCACTTATGATGGGCTGTCTGAATCTAATCCTAATAACTCTTCAAGTCACAATAACTATAATAATTTTAGTCTTCCTCTTTCTAATTCAGAGTTGGATTTTCCTACTCAATGATCTGAGTTTGCCTCTCTTGAGATAGAATTTTTTGTGGAGAACCTTCATTATCACCGAAGTCAACTTCAGTAGTGGCAAGATTCTACCTCCTAGGGTAGCATCTCAAGATAAAGAAAAATAAGTCATTGGTGTAGAGGATCAAGAAGCCCCTCCACAAGATGCTCCACATTTTCATATGCTTGTGGAGGATCAACCCTAGGTGGACTACAATTTCTTCTCTCATCTAAGAAAGTTGTCATCTAAGCTAAGCATATACAATGCCCTTATCTTATCCAAAGATATGAGAGAATCATTAATCAAGGCTCTCTTGATCCTAAGATATGCTTAGCTCAGCCGATCGCTATTGGTGAGGAGGCACATTATTCTAGAGAAGCCTAGGAGATCATATTCATAGATGAAGACCTTCTTCTGGGAGACATGCAGCACAACCATGCCCTGTACATTATAGTGGACATGGGTAGATTCAGACCTGCCAGAGTTCTCATCGATCCAAGTGCATCGGTGAACATTATGAGTCTAAAGACCCTTAACTATTTTAGGATTGACATCTCCACACTCCGAGGAAATCATATGATGTTGAGAGGATTCAATGAATAATGTGGGTGGACTTTAGGTTCCATAGTGTTACCTTTGGAGATAGGTGACTGGAAGATTGAAGCCAAGTTTTGCATCATTGATTAGAATACTTCATTCATCACTTTTCTTAGTAGGCCTTGGATACAATAGAATAAGATAATTCCATCCTCCCTCCATCAGCGCATCAAGTTCAGAAATGATGGGATTGAATACCATGTCAATGAGGATGAAAAGCCATTTTCAATTAGAGAGGTTGAGATATATGAGGATGCGACTTACTATCTTCCTCAAAACACCCTTTCTCGTGAACTTGGACAAAATTTAAATTCAAAAGAAAAAGCAAAAGAAAAAAGAAAAGAAAAAGTAAAATCTAAGTGAACAAGAAAGGGGAATTGAAGAAGAAATAGATCTGCATATCACATCCCACCCACAGTTCATTCCATCATATGTACATGTGGGTAGGATGACTTAACCTCCACCAGATAGAGGAAGAGGAAGAAATAGAGGCAGTTTCAGAGGTGGAAGACCCCCTGGTTGGCCATCTGCCAATAAGGGTTATGTTCTAGTTCATAGGAGTACCCTTACTATTCACATAGACTTGGAATCCAGTTTGGAGTATGAATCTAATGTGATTAGCATACCAGTCAACCCCTCTCAGCAGGTTCCTTTGGAGGTGACTTTCAAATCAGACAGTGACGAAGAACGGGCCTTCAAACAAAGCAAAGTATTCAAATTAAATAATTGTAAAACTATCAGGTAGTAGCTGGGAACCTTATCTCTAACCTAACTTTCACCCCAAAAAGTTGAAGGTTTAGTAGTTTAGGAAGCCCCTAAGTATTCCAGTGATATGAAGCCAAAGAGATTCTTTTTGGGATCATCATCCTCAAGTCCTGAAGTTGATGTAGGACTTGAGAAGGATTCATTTAAAGAATTAATGTAATTATCATTTGACTTTTATTCGCCTTGTATTCATAATCTTATACAGAAAGGTTTAGTTCCTCATACATGGTCCAGGCACAGGTCAGAGTATTTTGAAAAGCTATGGAGCAATACGTGTGGGAAGCATAATCAAGAGTGACTAGAATTGACAGGTCCAATTGATGATGACATACTTAGTTGTTACCAATCATTTGGAGTTTGATGGGTACTTTTCACACAACACCAACTCTTATGAGTATGTGTGTTTAGAAACCTTAGATGGTCCAGATGATCTCCAAATCAAAGATGCATCACCAGAATTCGAAGAGAAGATCCATTCAACAAATGACAAACTTAAAGAAATCAACCTCGGGAGAAAAGAAAATTCACACCTGATGTACACCAGCTCGTTGTTGAATGAAGAAGAAACCAATGACTTAGTTAGGCTATTGATTGAGTTTAAGGACTGCTTTGCATGAATTGCGATTAGAAATCAAACAACAGGTTATTTTTGAAGTCAAGAAATTAATTGATATTGTTTCATTAGGGAACAAAAATATCCTACCTGGTTAGCCAGTGTCATACTAGTTAAGAAGAAGAATGGCCAAATTCACATTTGCATTGATTTCAAGGACTTAAATAAAGCATTTCCTAGGGATAAGTTTCTTCTACCTATACCAAAATTAATGGTGGACATCGTTTCATCTCATGCAGTATTCTCTTTCATGGATGGGTCATCTGGCTACAACTAAATGAAGATCTCTCCTGAAGATGAAAAAACACTACTTTTCAAACCCCGATCGAAATCTATTATTATAAAGTAATGCATTTCGGCCTTAAAAATTATGGTGCTACATATCAACGGGCCATGACTCAGATCTTCAACGAACTCATCAATCATCAAGTTGAGTGCTACGTTGATGATCTAGTAGTCAAGAGCAAACAAAAGGAAGACCATCTCTTTGACTTGAGAGTAGTTTTTGAATGATTAAGATAATATAACCTCAAAATGAATCCCCTGAAGTGTGCATTCAGAGTATCTTCAGGGAAATTCCTTAGGTTTGTTGTCTGACACCAAGGAATAGAAATAGATCCATAAAAGATTAAAGCTATCTTAGAAATGCCACCTCCTAAGAATTTAACTCAACTCAGATCCTTTCAATGATGGTGTGCATATCTAAGATGCTTTATTTCCAACCTATCATGGAGATGCAAGTCATTCTCAGCACTTGTCAAAAAGGACACCAAGTTTAAGTGGGATGACAAGTGTCAGGATGCCTTTGAAGATATCAAGCAATATTTTGTGAAGCCACTAATTCTATGAGCTCCTATCCCAAGAAGGCCACTCATCCTTTACACTGCTGCATTGGACGACTCTCTCGGTACTCTGTTGGCCTAAGCCAATGATGAAGGGAAGGAGAATGCTCTTTACTACTTTAGCCGTCGTCTGATTCCTACTGAAGCAAACTATCCATCTATTAAGAAACATTGCCTAGCTTTGATCTTTGCGTCTCATAAACTATGACACAATATACTTTCTCATAAGGTGAACTTGATCTTCAGAACCAATCCACTGCAGTACCTCATGACACGGCCAATGCCATTCAGATGTTTGGCACGATGGTCCATGATCCTCTTGCAGTTTGATATTACATTTGTACCCCTCCATGCGGTAAAAGAACATGCACTAGCGGATTTCTTAGCAGCACACCCACTTCCTATTGATTCTCCGCTTAGTGATAACCTCCCTGATGAACAAATCATAAACTTGGGGAAGGTTGACAACCACCGATGAGAGATGTATTTTTATGGTGCAGCTTATTTTCATAAAGGGGAAGCACGACGATCTACTATTCCAGGAAAGGCAAGGGTAAGAATTGTTCTCTAAACTTTAGACTGTGATGTGATGAGATTCACATACTATCTTTCTAACCCTTGCACCAATAACGAAGCCAAGTATGAGACATTGATTATCAATTTGGTGTTATCCATCACAAGCAGTGTCAAAAGCATCAACATCTACGGGGACTCTCAGTTGGTCATTAACCAGATTGTCGGGTCCTACAAGGTTCTCAAACCCAAACTTTGTCATTTCCACGAATATACCATGAAGCTGTTGGCCCAAATTATTGAAGTCACCATCTACAAGGTACCCCAAGCAAAGAACGTAATAGCAGATGCTTTGGCCAAACTTGCCAAAGAATTAGCATGTCCGGAATATGAGTCCATTTCAATAAGGGTCCAAAATAGACAAGTCCTATCCCTTATTGATGTTGAACTCATCGAGAAACTTTCTCTTGAAGGGGAGATTACTTTTGCCAAAAAGGATGAGGAGCTGGAATGGAGGAAATTGTTCATAAACTATTTGAACACTGGAAAACTACCTCAAGAAAAGTCACAAGCCCATCGGGTGAAACAGAGTGCTCTCTTCTATGCTCTTGTTGATGGAACCCTACACTATCTGTCTTTTGACCAAATGTGGTTACGTTGTTTAGATAAACTCAAAGCCCATGGAATTATAACTGAGGTACATTCAAGTCTATACGGAGTACATCAATCTGGTCTAAAGATGAAGATGAAGATCAAGAGACTATAATACTACTGATGTAGATAGAAGATGCCATCAGTGTCAGGTGCACGGTGTTGTCCTCCGCCAACCACCCAATATTTTACACCCTATATTGGCCTCATGGCCATTCAAGTGTTGGGGTACTGACATTATGGGTCCAATTGATCCTCCTTCTTCTAAGGGTCATCGGTTCATCTTAGCTGCCACTGACTACTTTTCTAAGTGGGTGGAGGCAATCTCACTCAGAGAGGTCATAACTCAGCATGTGCTTCAGTTTTTCAGTAACCATATCGTATATAGGTTTGGGGTGCCTCGATGAATTATTTTCAATGCATTCAAAAGCACCAAGATAAACAGCTCCGCCAAAAGACATGGTATAGATTAGAGATATTTCACCATCTACTACCCCTAAGAAAATGGCTTAGTGAAATCATTTAACAAAACTCTCATCCAAATACTAAAGAAGACTCTCGACAATAATAAACAATAGTGGAATGGGTCCAAAGTCGTTCTACCTTTAGAAGTTCAACTCCCATCACTAAGGATAGCATTTGGTAGCAAGATCACTATAGAGTAGAATGCAAAGATTCGATAAGAAGAGCTCGAAGGTCTGGAGGAGGATCACCTACGGGCATGCCAAAACCTCGAGTTGTACAAGGTTAAAATGATTCAAGCTCACAACAAGCTGGTTCGCCCTAGTGGGCATTCTATTTGGATTACATCTTTTGCGATTAAGCCCTTAGCGGGCATTCTATTTGGATTAAGCCCTTAGCGGCCCCTCTCCTTGCGGGCATTCTATTTGGATTACATCTTTTGCGACTTCATTGCAACACTACCTGGGTCGAACAGTCCTCCTTTCCTAGTTGCCACCCCTGTGGTTGGAGAATTTGTTCAGCGGATGCATAGATTCTCCTTTGGTTCAGTAAATCTAAGATAGGTCAAGGATAATATAAGCTCCTTCTCAGTTTGATCCCTCACAAACCAATAGGGTCCACGATAAACAAACTAAATAAACAAACAAATTAATTCGCTTGTGGATTAGAAATTCATGCCCCCAAAGGGCCCCTTTTCCCAAACAGACATCCTATCTTTAGGGCAGTGTCAGCAGAACTCCCTATAGGAATTTCTTGACTACCTGAGTTAAGATAAATCCCCAGGTCGGTACTCACTCTGTAGTCACCCTTAGGTCGGGTTCAATCTATTTTTCCACAAGCAGGTTATCCTGGCAGTCATTCCACTTTGGAAGATGTAAGACTATGACGCATTCTTTCTAGCATGACTATCGTAAACTGACGGGCAGCCCTAGGTCGGGTTTGATTTGTTGCCCAAAGCAACCGATCACCCCAACAGTCTTTTGTAGTGGAAGAAGTGAGTCCTTGAGCTTTCTTCCCATCAATTGATCATTGCAAACCGAAAGGCACTCCTTTGGTCGGATAGTTCTCCCATCGGCCGGGAAGCTACTTTCTTTGGATTGGTAAATCTGAATTAGGTCTCGGTCTCTATGGCCCCTACTCAGTATAGTCCATCACAAACTAATGGAATCCATCAAAATAAATTTAAAAATGAAATTAATCTTGAAACAAATTCTACCCTCTTCCCCTACGAAGCTTCATTAAACAAATCAAATTTCTCTCTAACGAGACTTGAAATCAAATCAAACCTCTCATCACCTTTATGGATGACTTGAACCTGCTTCCCTAATGGAAGGTTCGCATACTCTATCCCTAGTGAATTTCTCCCTCTCTTTTGTCTTTGACATAAGTAGAGTCACATTGCACTAAGCTCTGGATTCCTTCTACACCTTGGGTCAGGAGTATATCATCTCTATTAGTGTTTGTGATCGTTCGGTGTTGTTGATTGTTTTGGTCAACACCAATAGGTGCGATGTTCCTTGTCAGTCACACCACACCTATTGGGCGCCCTTTGTTGACCTAATTTTTAACCCCTCCATCTTAAACATAGGACTCCTCTTACACTTTAAGAGATCCTTAGTCTTAAGACACATCTAGTGATTAGGTGGATACTCACCTAACCCTAAAGACGTAGAAGAGTTAGCCATAGGAACAGGTCATGCCTTAGGGGTGTTAGGAAAATTTGCCTACCTTATAGCTTGAACCACAATCCTCACTTCCTTCCTTCAACTTAAACTCCAAATCAAATCAACATCAAACCTAAATCAATTCCAGCTTAATTAATCTACTCCAAACTCAAATCAATGCCACATGATTGAAATATATGATTGAAACACATCATTGAAACCCATGATTGAAACTTATGATTGAAGCTTATGATTGAAATTCAAATTCAAACCACAAATCTTTCCTATGTCCTTTAATTCCCTCTTAAGGACTTAGTCTAAATCAAACCTAAATCAATTCAAAGTCATGAAATTTTCTCACAACCCATTTATATTCTCATTAATATTCATAAAGATGAATGAAATATAAATTCAAATCAATCAAACTAAATCCAAAATTCAAATTCAAACCACAAATCTTTCCTAAGTCACTTTGACTCCCTCTTAAGGACTTAGCCTAGATCATGTTCAAATCACTTCAAATCTTTGAAATTTTCTCATAACACATTTGTATCCTCATTTATATTCACATATATATAAATGAAATATAAATTTAAACAACCAAAACCAACTCCAAAAATCAAACTCAAATTCCATCAAAATCCAACCTAAACCCTTCAAGTCAAAATCTTGAACTTAGCCAAATCAATTTCAAATCAAGCCAAACTCTTGATTTTTTTTCATGATTCAATCAAACTTTCAATCATAAATCCAAATATAAACATAAACTTCAATCATTAAATAAAAACACAATTCAAAAATCAAACTGAAGTCAAACTCATGTTCACCCCTTTGATCCTGAACTTGTCAAATAAATCAAAACCTATTTGACTTCAAATAACTTGCAAATGGGTTTATATTTAAATCATAAGTCCATATGTGAGTTCAATCAAACTCAAATCAAGCTTTGACCAAGCCATTTGACTCACTTAGGCTCACTTGACCCAAAGTGACCTAAAGTACCCTTATGATCCAAATTTTAATCCTAACCAAATTGGATTGAACTAAGTCCATCTATGTCTCTCATCATAATCAACAATCATCATGAGATGATCAATCACTCAAATTGGGTCAAATCAAGTTAAACCTAAGGGTTGACCAAGTCAACACTTAGCCAAAAAGAAACCCAACATAACCAAAACCCACCATAGGCCAAATTTATTTAAACCATTGATCAAAACTCATTCATGACCAATGTTTGAACTTGACCAAGTCAACATTTGAGACTAACCTAACCCAATTGGCCACTTGACCCAACTTGACCTAAAAAGTCAAAATGTGTCAAAACTTGATATAAGCCAAATTGAATGAAACTAATGGGTCAAGTTCATTCCAAAATGATTGTTGAACTTAACCAAAGCCTCAATTGGCCAACTCGACCTAACCTAGCCCAATTGACCTTGAACCCAACTTGACCTAAATGGTCAAATTGAGCCAAACTTGAACTTAACCAAAATTGATTGGAAACATACTAATCAATTTCATATGACCAACCAAACATGAACCAACCCATGACCTAACCCAAATAGGTCAAATAGGCCAAATTGGTCAACTTGACCCATTTGACCTAAATGAACTCAATTGAACCAAAACCAAATATAAACCAAATTGAATCAAACCAAAGCCACCAAAACATTTCAAATGATCATATGAACTTGACTCCTTGGTTTGACCCAATTTGACCAATTGGTCAACTTGACCCAAGTTGACCCATTTTGACCTAAATGGGTCAACATAAGCCAAATCATATCAAAACAACTCCAAATTCAATGAAACTTGGCTAAACCTATTTTCTCATCATATAAAATATACCTAAATTAAAATCAAGGTCAAATGACCATTTTACCCCTAGGCCATAGGGTAACCTAAAATCAAAATCACTTGGAATTTGGTCAATTCCTTTTCATGGACACTTGGCATCCTCTTAGTGGGCCAAATGGTCACTAATTGACCTAATGCACATGACCCAATGGGTTTGGGTTAGCCAAACCCAACCCAAACCCAAAACTGACCACCTCCTTTGAAATTGACCACATATAATCCTCCCTCCACTCAATTAAAGCACATGGCCACCTCACCCACTCCTTCTCTGGCGAAAATTGAATTCAAGGACACCTTTAGTAGCTTAACAAACCCATTGCATAAGCTCAATTTGATTAAAATAGCATCTCCTTACTCGGTCGTCTGATTGCTTAATGGGGAGATATACTATGCCTAATTCCATTCAATCTTCATGCGCTCATACTCGATTGAGCTAAGAGAAGCTAGAGGAGTTTTTTTCAAGTGATCTAAAACTCTAGGTGAAATCATTTTCCATTCTCGATTTTCATGGCTTGAAAATGGGAATCACCAAAATTCAAACTTCCACACTCAACATCAATTCCTTCTTCAAACTTCATCGAGACTAGTTGGGTTCACCTAAGCTCTTTCCCAAGCTCCAAAGGCAAGGGAGGATCAAATTCGATCAAGATCAAGCTTAAGTGCAAGTGGAGTTGGCCCATAGAAGGATCTACTCAATCTCAGAGCCTCTAAACTTCAGCAAAGATTTGTCTCTACTAGACGAAGCTTCTCCAAGGGAATCGAGCATCAGTGATCACCTCCAGCGAGGTTAGCCATTAAACCAAGCTTATATTTAATATGGTTTCATCCTTTGTGAAGTGAATTTTAATCTCATACAAATCTAGTCGTTAGATGTGTTTGCCCTTGTGTTTAGATGGTGTGGGTAAATTTTGGGATCAATCCGAGCTCAATCGAGCTCGAATCATCCCGTTGAAGATGAACGGTGTCCATTCTTCACATAGATTTACAAGGATAGATCACGGGCCTTCCATCTGCGCATTTTGGATGGGCCGGAGGAGGTGGCGTGCACTACGATGTGATAACTTTATTATCCAATTCCATCATGCCATGTGGAAAGCGCATGCTGCATCAGCAACCCACATGGCGCAGATGGGATTAAACATTTAATTAGGTTTTTAAATTATCAAATTAACCATGGAAACTTCCTAAATCCATATCTAAGCCCATCAAAATTAGAAAAATATGAAATAAATTGCATTGGATAGATAATTGAACATAGAATATTTTAAAAATGATTTCAATGGATTTTGAATAATGCTTTTCTATGAATTTGGGTTTTATTAGGAATGTTATTTTATTAATTACCCTCTAATTACTCCATTAATTAATCTCAAACTTCTTGTACTTAATTAGTGGGATGACCCGTGCCTCCCCTAATTTTCTTGGGATTTATTGGTGGCTTAATTAGAGGAATTACTAGTTCATTCCTTAATCACTCCCTTAATGTAATTAAGCTTAATTAAGGGTATAATTAGTGGTTTAACCCTTGAATTGAGTCAATTAGGCTTTGATTAAGTAAATAAGAGATTTAGGGGATAATATTTTAGATACTTTCCTTAAGATATTCCTTAAACCCATTTTTCTTTCTTAATCCAACCTTAATTAAGGGTTAATTCACTAATTACCCCCTTAATTAATTTCATAAAATTCTAAAACTTTCCAGAACATAATTAATCTATCTTGGGTAGATTCTTTGGTGTTCAAGAGCCTAAGTACATTAAGGAAATCAAAATCCAACTCACATGCGTGAGGGGGATTATGAAAGTACTTAAGCATAAACCCCTTTAGCTTAATTAATCATTAATCATGAGCCAATTGCATTAGACCCTTTTCTTTTCTAGGTGCATTGGTGATTTAAATTCCTTATGTAGTTTTATGTCATCTCATTGGCTCATAATTATTTGATTAAGTATGCTAAGGTGGTATAGGAAAGGGGTAATTAACACACTTAATTCATACCTTAACCTAACCAAATGATAAAATTGATCTAATCACCTAAAAATTAAAATAAAATAACAAACATATGTGGGAATGGGTTAGGAATAGCAAACTCGCCTCATATTTCTCAAATTAAATCAAACTCAAAATAAAATCAAACCTTCATTAAAAATAATTTGATTTGCTTTAAGCTTTCTTATTCCATAAGATTGTCTTTAGAAATTAATTAGGGTGAATGTGTATACATGCTTTCATCATTTTAGTTCTTTTCTAACATGCTAAATGTGCATGTCATATGAGTTTCATACACTCATGCTTTTCAAAAATCAAATCCAAAATGAAATGCTTTCTTTATGTCAAATTGCATATTTTGGCTAAAGTAAAATATGAATGGATATTATCACTATTAAATTCAAAACTATTTTCAAAATCTAAAAATCAATTATCCAAAATTGAAAGTGTGCTACTTATAATTATTTATGAGCTTGCATGTAGATATAAATATGAAGATGTGTATAGTGTAGCTTTCATTCTCCTTTCTTTTAGTATGGTTTTGAATAGGACTTGGAAAAGTGTATAGTTCTTTTGAAAAGAAAATAACACTTACTTAAGTCCCTTCCTATTCATTTCTATACTATTACTTAAAAAGGATATCTACATTTGCACATATAAATTACATAAATAAAACAAATAAACAAATACAAACTTTTTTGCCTCTTTCTTTTTGATTCATTTCTTTTGTGCATGTAGTTGTATTTAAGGAAAGTGGTATATTAGTCTGGACAATCTCAGGGTTGAGAGAATTTAGGTAGCCCTAAGTAAGTCTTGTACCTTACACACCTGGTGCTAACAATGGTGTCATACTCACTTATGCATTTCATACATACATGTGTGCATGTGAAAAATGGATAAGAAAACCTCTTTTCTACTTAATAAAAAAATCATGCATCACAAAGCATTCAAATTTTCTTAAGTAACTCACTTAGCATTCATCGTAAAGTGTGCTAAACATTCTCATTTGTATGTACAGATATGCTTAGGATTCATCCATATGCATGTTATACATGTTGGGAAAGAAATGAAATGATGTGTACTTTGTGATCTTAATTCACTTTATTTAATCTTTAAAATACATTTCTTTTTTAATAGGTTTGTTTAGAGTTAATCTAAACTTAGGATTAATTAAAACACATAATAAGACATCCATTAAATAAAATAAAATGTGAATCCACTTTAGAAATTACTTAAGGTTGGGAAGGAAAGAGAAGTTCACTTCTCTTTTCTCTCTCTTTAAAACTTAGTAATTAATTATAGGATTCACTTAAACCAAACCAAAATATAAAATAAAATCAACCCAAATCAACTAAACATTTAAATGAAACCATCTATCTAAGTTGAAAATATTCACACTTAGAAAATCCAAACCTTAAAGTCATAGCTAAGCATACCACACAAACCTTTTAAAGCACATAGATTAGGTTAAGTCACCACTTCTAGCTTTTAGTTAGGGAGGTGCATGGCTTGATGTTTACTTTTTTTGTGATGTATTATTTTAGTCTGGATGTTAGGGTGTATGTGCATAGAATGAATGGTAGGGTGAAGTTAGTCTAATTATTATTTTTTGCAGGGGATTATGCTTAAGGGGCGATGTAATAAATAAAAATATAACTGCTTTTGCTGTACAGGTGCTTATACCCTTAAGCATAATCCAATAGGACAGGCGGACTTGGTCATCCATGTGTGGAGTGCTAAGTCTAATATACATGCTTAATATTTGTATGATTTGTTTAGCTAATCTCTATTTTGCAGGTGTTAATTAGATTTACTTTTCCTTTTCATATAATTTTGCAATTAGGAGGTTGGAATGAATGTTATAGGGGATTAGGATGAGAATTGGTCATAAGATTATATCTTATGTACCATGTGAAGCCTTTAGAGCATCCACATTCCAACCATCCAAAAGAAGGAACCAAAGAAGAAAGAAGAAAGAAGAAAGAAGAAAAGAAGAATGAAGAATGAAGACCCTCATAACATGAATTTTCTTACTTGATTATAAATTAATTCATTTGTAATCCGAGTTGTATAAGGGTAGAGCACGGCTACCCAATTTATTTTTGAGTGGTGCTCTACCATAAATATCATTTTATTCTTTTGTGTTAGCTTTATAAAATATTTGATATTTTGTTTAGCTTGTGCATTAAGATGATATATTTTCCTAGTTTCTTCCTTTCTTTAATGTATGGCTTGGATGACGATTAGGCTCTTAGAAAAAAATAAAATCAACTTAAAATTAAAATACACAACTCATAATCTCATTTAAAGCTTAAGTTAAAAATCAAGATAAAAGAATTAGTAACCCCTGAGCTGGATGAGTATTTATTTTATAACATCATGCATAAAAGTATATTGTTACACTCTTGATTGGAGGGCTTCGACCTTTGCCAGAGAAACTTGGCTTGACCTTTGAGAGCCATGGTGGAAATACACCTCCTCCCTTCTCGCTAATTTTGGCCCATAATATTACTTCTCATGCATTAGGCATATAAATCCTATAAGCCTAAGTCAAATGATTGTCAAAAAATAAAAATAACATGTAATATATTTTGCATTAGATCTAGGTCATTTTCATGCCCTTACATGATCTAGTCTCTTAGAGAGTGAGTTTAAGGAATTAGTCTATTTCTAAATAAATAACAGTCTAGCTATCTTGCATAAAGCATATGACTTGCTTATATGAATTTAAAATCATTAGAGAAGTTAGTTGGCAGCCACCGCCAGGCAGTTGAAAGTCCAAACAGTCGAGTGGTTTGTTCTCTCTTATGGAGGTAAATCAAATATCCATTTTTGCCTTAGATTTAGGTTGTGCTTTTGGCCCTCGTCAAAGCTCCCTAGATTTAGGTTCTGAGGTTGCTTCTCCCTTTTATGGGCCATAAGCATAAATCCTCATCTCTTAAGCATTTCCATAACCTTGTATTGTGGAATTATAAGCCCTAAACTTCTAATAAAAAAACTCAAATAAATAATTCAATTTCAAAAATGTAAATCCCAACTTAGGATAGTTTGAGATATTCATTGGGTTTGAGCATCATCTCTCCTACTCATCTTCCATAAATCTCTCTCTTTGATCAATCATTTGATCTTCCAAAAAAATTAATCGATTGATAGTCCTATTAAAACTTTGGGTTTACCTTATCAATTTTCTAAATCTCATTTGCAGAACTTAACAATTTAAAATAAACCCCACTTTACTTTTCCATGTAAAGTAACGGAAGAATCTTTGGTACATATGTAGACCCATTGTCCTTAGGAGTCCTTGTTGAGGTGATTAGGTCCATTATAAGGTGGTGAATTCTATCTTTCGAGATAGTACACCTCTCCTAAATGTAGTACTCGATCACCCTCAATTAAAATATCTATGGATCTATGTGATGTCAAAATGCATAAAAAGAGAAGTATATTTATGTATTCATTTTATTCTGCATAGAGTGAAGATGGAAGTATACCATTTCTCTTTAGAAATTCTCTTAAAAATTTCACCGCACCACTGTTGAACAGTGAATGAGAAATGGAGTTAATATTAAGACCTCTCTCCTAACCATTTTCCTAAGTCCATTCCTCTTTAAAGAAAAATAAATTAAAAATGACATTAATTAAAAGATTAATTAATTAAACTCAAATCATAATCACATCAGATCCTAATTAATTAAATATTAGGTAGATCTTTAGGTGCTTAATAACCTAAAGGCTTTTAACGAAACTATGGTTAACCCACATGTGTGGGGAAATCCTAAGAATACTTAATTAAGTTTTTAACTTAATTAACTATTAATAGTGAACCAATTGCATTAAGCCCTTTCATTTCTTAGGGTCATTGCAAATTTATTTTCATGTATATCATGTTGGCACATAATTATTTAATCAATTATTTTAAAGTAACATAGGTAAGGGTAATAAATTGATTTAATTAAAGATTCAACTTAATCAATTCATAAAATTCATATAATTACTTTTTCTTAAACCAAACCAAATCACTAATGTGGGAATGAGTTTATAATAGGGATTGATGAGTTCTCCTCCTCTTTTATATCAAATCAGAATCTAAAAACCAAATTAATAAAGAAGCTTTGGTGTACTTTAAATGAAGTTATTTGGTATGATTGTCTTTAGGAATTAATTTGATTGAATGAAATCACTTATTTTTATTTAATTATTTCTCTCCAATCATGTTAAATATGGTATGCTATTTTATTTCATGCATCCATCTCTTTTCAAAATTAATTGAATTAAATGAAATTCATTTTTATGTAAAGCTTGTATATCTTGATTTAATTTAATATATGTGTGGCTATTATCACTATTAAATCTAAATATATTTTATAAAAGTTTATAAATGAATAATAACATGTGTTGTGTTGATAGTTATGAATACATAGATCTTACATGTGCTTATAATATAAGTGTATGAATGAAAAACTCTCTTCCTTATGTTCATGTGTACAAGTTTTCATATGTTTGAATGGTAATGGGTATATAGTTTAGATATCCTGAGAATACGAGGCTTTAGGTAGCCCCAAAGAGATCATTTGATTACCTCACTTCCATGGTTAATAATGACATGTACTCATTTAATTTCATTCCTATGCTTATTTGTATAAAAATTTGGATAGAGCTTTAATTCATATACATAAGTAGTTCAATTAAAGAAAAATACAATCTTTGCATGATTTTCATTCTCTTAGTTATGAATACATGTGTGTGTATTTAAGAAAAGCAAGTATATAGTCTAGACACCCCCGAGAATACGAGGCTTTAGGTAGCCCCAAGGAGGTCATTTGATTATTTCACTTCTCTGGTTAATAAAAGAATGTATTTGCTTATGTCTTTTGTACATACATGTGTGTGCTTAATTAAAAATGATAATAATTTTTTATTAGAAATACATGCATCCATAATTATTTAAACTATTAAATTAATTAATCATGTGATTTGAAGCTTTCTTTCTTATATTCATGTATGCAAATTTACATACGTTTGAATGCTAATAGGTATATAGTTTGGACATCCCAAAAATATGAGACTTTAGGTAGCCCAAGGAAGTCATTTGATTACCTCAATTCCCTAGTTAACAATGACACATACTCATTTAATTTGACTCATATGTTTATTTGTATAAGAATTTGGATAGAGCTTTAATTAACATGTATTAAATGATTAGATCAAATAAAAATATAAACTCTAATCATATGCAGACATTCATCATTCAAATGTGCTAAAACATGTTGGTGCATAGATACACTTAGGATTGAATCATATGTATGTTATATATGATGGAAATGAATGATTTAATATATGTCATGTGGTAGTAATTAAATTCAAATTCCAAACCCCAAAATCAAATTCAACTATAAAATGATTGAAACCCATGATTAAACCCAAACTCCAAGTCCCTTCCTAAGCCCTTAGATTTTATCTTATGGACTTATCCTTAACCAAATTCAAATCAACCTCAATCCAATTGATTTTCTAAATTATTAAATTTAATCTCAAATCAAATTCCAAATCATAAATCAATTTCAAACTCCAAATGATTGAAACCCATGATTAAATCCAAATTCCAAATCACTTCTTAAGCCCTTTGATTTTATCTTATGGACTTAGCCTTAACCAAATTCAAATCAACCCCAATCCAATTGATTTTCTCAATTATCAAAGTCAATCTAAAATTAAATTCCAAATCATAAATCAATTCCAAACTCCAAATGTTGAAACCCATGATTAAAGTCCAAATTCCAAAATCTCTTCCTAAGCCATATGAACCACCTTCATATGCTTAGCCAAAACTCCTTCAAACCAACTAAAACTTGGTTGATTTATTTATAAATCAAGCATTCATTCATTTATATTCACAAATATAAATGAAATCCAAATTTAAACCATTCAAATCAAATCAAAATAAATCAAACCAAATCAAGACTCTTCTTAGGCCATATGGACCCACCTCCATAAACCTAATCAAATCTTGATCCAAATCAACCTAAACATGATTGATTTCTTTATAAATCAATCATTCCTTCATTTATATTTATAAATATAAATGAAACCTACCCTCTAATGATCAAAAATAAATCAAACTAATTCAAAATCCAAGTTAGCCTCTTCAAACCTACACCCTTAAGCTTAATCAAATTTGCTTCTGAATCACTCCAAACTCAAGTGATTTTCTCATGACCCATTTATATCTTCATTTATATTCATAAATATAAATAAAATATAAATTCAAATGACCAAAAACAAACTCAAATTGAATCAAATTCTCAATTTTAGCCCTTTTAGCCAAACTTTTGAACATGGCTAAATGACATCTAAATCAACTCAAAACCTATGGATTTCTTCATGATTCAATCATTCCTTCAATCATTGATCCAATTATAAAAATAAACACCATTATCAAACCAAATCCAAGTCAACCCAACTCAAGCCCAAGTTAACCCCTTTGGCTTGAAATTATCACATGAACCAAAACTCACTTGTCTTTAAATCAATTACAATTGGATTTATATTTCAATCCTAGGCTCATGTGAGTTCAACTAAACTTGAATCAAACCTTGATCAAGCCAATTGACCCATTTAGGCTCACTTGACCTAAAGTGACCTAAAAGACCTTTTTGAGCCAAGTTCTAATCCAACCCAAATTGGATTGAACTAAGCCCATATAAACCTCACAACATGATCAACAATCATCATGGGGTGATCAACCACCTTGAATTAGGTCAAATTGAGTCAAACTTAGCCTTTGACCAAGTCAACATTTAGCCTAAATGAAACCCAAACTAGCCAAAATCCATCATATGCCAAATTGGTTGAAACTATTGACTCAAACCCATTCATAATCAATGATTAAACATCACCAAGTCATCAATTGAGCCAAACCAAGCCTAATTGGTCATTTGACCTAAGTTAACCCAAATTGGCCTAAAAGGATAAAATAGGTTAAATCATGATTTAACCCAAATTGATTGCAATCAATGGCTCAAGTTCATCCCAAATTACTTATTAAACTTGACCAAAGCCATGATTGAGCCCAAGTTGACCAATTGGTCAACTTGACCCAACCTAGCCCAAATTGACCTAAAAGATCAAATTGATCAAAACTCAAATTAATTTCAAATTAAACTAAACTAAAGCCTATAATCATTTTCAATCAACCAATTGAACTTGACTCAACACCTAACCCAACCTAATTTGATAAAATTGGTCAAATTGATCAAGTTCACCAATTTGACCCTTTTGAATCCAAATGAGTCAAATCCAAACCTAGACCAAACAAATCTAAATTATATAAACCAAAACATCCCAAATCATCATATGAACCTAACCCAAGCCTTAGTTTGACCCAATTTGACCAATTGGTCAACCCAATCTAGCCTAAATGGAACCCATTTGATTAATCCAAGCCAAACCACTCAAATCCAATTTGTGAGATCTTGTGAGCTGACCTAACTCAGCTTAAACTCACCCTAGTCAGCCTAAGACCTCCCTAAAAGCTAAGTGGGCCCCACCAAGTTGGATTAGCCATCAAACCATAAGATTTAAACTTCAAAACTAATGGATCCAAGTCAAGGTCAACTCTCCCATCCCCATGGCAGCCCCTCAGCTCTCCATAGAACTTTCTCCTAGCCCCACCTAGCCCACCTAAACCACCCTAGGTCGCCCATGGACCTTTGGGAGGTGACTTGACTCACCTCCAACCCAAACTGAGCACCCATTGGATCCAAACATTTGTATCCTTGCATAATGGATCCATGGCAGCCTCCCATTACTCCTCCCATCCCATGCCACTTGATGGAGACAAGTTGAATGGCGGCAGATCGCCGCACGCCCATCCATCATTAAAATTGAGGGTATACCCCTCTCTTGAGCATTCAAAGACACTTGCATCATGAGCCCTCCTAAGTCAATTTTGAAGCCCCTCAGAGTGTTTCCAAGGATCCCTAAGCCCTCTTCAATCAGCATTACCCATTCTCGAGCAAAGCCAAAATAGGGCATCCCAATCCTGAGCACTATTCCCTCTCCATTAAATCAAATTTCAATTCCTCTTAGCCACACCATCACCATACCCTATCGAAGCCAACCAAATTAATTCCCAAGCTTCCAAGCCACAGGAGGACTGAGTTCAATCAAAATCGATCCCCTTGCGTGCATGGATTGGTCAACCAAGCCTTCCACACCAAATCAAGCTCAAAGCTCTTAAACAGGGCCTCGCCTCAACTAGGCGAAGCTACCTCTGACATTACATCGCCAGACATTAGCTCCGGTGAGGTAATTTCACAAACTGAGCCTTGTATAGAAAAGTAGTTGGTCTTTTGTGAAGGAAATTCAAAATTCATGGAAAATTGACCATTGAATGTGTGTGTCTCCCTTCCCGGAAGGTGTGGGAAGAATTTGGAGACAATCCAAGCTCGAGTGAGCTCAGATTGAATGAGGGAAGATGAATGACATCCGTCTTTCATTGGTCACAAACGAGATATATCATGAGCCATTCATCCTGCATGATTGGGATGAACGACTCTGATCAAATCACACAGTAGAGCCTTCGATTCCTTTCTTAAATCATGGATCAAATCGTGGTCGTTCAATCTGAAATCGGACGGTCCATAGAAAAAGGGCATATGCCGCCATCCGAGTTAACCTTTGGATGTGACTACTTAAATAGCTAATCCCATCGCGTCATGTGGAAAGCGCGCCGTGTCAGCCACCACATGGCCTGACCGGATTAAGGCTTTAATTAAGGCTAATTAATTGGTTTTTAATCCTGAAAATTTCTAAAATCATAGCTAATTATAAAAAAACTTTAAAAAATACAAACTTAGGCTCATTTTGAAGATACTTCAGGTAGAATCTAGAAAAATTATAATCAATTAATTTTAAATAGTGATTTTGGCTTAATTAAGGTTTTATCAAAAATTTAATTAGCCTGATTACACCTTAATTAAGCACTCAATTAATCTCAAATTTCCTATGGATGCTTAGGGGGATGACCTCTACCTCTGCTATTTTTCTGGAATTTTATTGATTGCTTAATTAGGATAATCACTTGATTAATTCCTAATCACTCTCTTAATCTAATTAATAATATAATTATTAAATAGTAACTTGATTGATCAATTAAACATAATCACCTCTCTTGAACAGTAAGATAACTTAGGGGATGTGATTGGGGATACCTTACTTAATTCATTTCCTAAGTCTTCTTTACTTTTAAAAATCAAATTAATTAATGGTTAATAGAATGATTAATTGATTAATTAAGTGATTAATCTTCAAGATAAGAAAATTTAAATCTAATTATTAAATTGATTTAGGGATTATGATTGGGGCCTTGCCTTTGATCCTTTCCCCTAAGTCAATTTTATCATTCAAATTAAAACATAACCAAAGTGTTTAATCAATTAATTAAATGATTAATGAAATTAAAATTAAAAATCAATTCATCCACACTTAAGCAACCCTTAGATGATCTTGGGTAGCTCCTTGGGTGTTTAATAACCCAATATGAGAGATAATGAAATTATGGTTAGCTCACATGTGTGAGAAAATCATAAAAGTAATTAAGTGAGATCCCTTAAGCTTAATTAACTATTAATCATAAACCAATTGTATTAGGCCCCTTTCATTTTTTAGGAGCATTGCAAATTTATTTTTCATGTGGTTGCATATCATGTTGGCTTATCATTAATTTGTTAATTAACTTAAGGTGATATATGTAAGAGTTAATTAATTCACTTAATCCATACCTTAACCTAATTAAAATATAAAATCAACTTAAATATTCTTCATTCAACCAAATTAATTCACACATGGGGAAGTGGGTTAGGATTAGCAAACCTCTTTCATATTTCCTAAATGAAATCAAATTCAAAGTTTTTAAAAAAAATGTCTTTAAAGAATTTTGGTTCATTTTAAATAGCCTTACTTAATATGATTTTCCTTAGGAATTACTGGGATAAATGAAATCATGTGTTCACATTTTTTATTTCTTTCCAATCATGCTAAATATTGCTTGTCATACGAAATGATACATTCATTTACTTTGAAAATTAATTAAATAAATTGTTTTCTTTTATGTCAAATTGCATGTGTTGACTTAAAGTAAAATATGTGTGGCTATTATCACTATTAAATCAAAAACTATTTTCAAAACCTATAAATCAATTATTATAAAATGAAGTGATGTTAATAACAAATATCTATAAGCTTGCATGTGATGATAGTATAAGATGTGCAATATGAAGTTCTTTGTCCCTATTTTAACATGGATTCACATAGGATTTTCATGTGTATAGTTCATTTGAAAAGAACACAACACTTGCCTAAATCTATTCTTATGCATCTCCATGTTAAGACTTAGGAAGAATTTCATATCGCATATGTAAATCACATAACCAAACCAAACATAATTTCTTGCATGATTCTCTATTCATGTAGTTTATTTTGTACATTCATATGTATTTAAGAAAAGTGGTATATCAGTCTGGAAATCCCAAGGCTACTAGACTTTAAGTAGCCTTAAGTAGGTCTTATACCTTATGCCCCTAGTGTAGAAAATAATGGTGTTGTACTCACTTAAAACTCTTATACATATATATCTATGATGTGGCCAATGAATAAGAATCATAAATCAAACATAACTTTTGCATGGGTTTTTCTATCCTTATAGTTGTTCATACATCTACATGTATCTAAAAAAAGTGGTATATTATTATGGACATCCTGGGGCTGCAAAGCTTTAAGTAGTCCTAAGTAGGTCTTGTACCTTACGCTCCTGGTGTAGAAAATAATGGCAACATACTCACTTAAAACTTTTATACATGTGAATGTGTATTTAGCTAATGGATGAAAAATCCCTATTTTCTATGTAAAAAGGCATGCATTCATAATTCAATCAAAAAATAAAATACTTAAATTCCAAATGCACTTCTTTACATTCATCATCAAAGTATGCTAAGATTTACATTGCATGTATAGGTATGCTTAGGATTATTCATATGCATGATATACATGATGAAAAGAAATGAATGAATGTGTGTTATGTGATAGTAATCTATTCTAATTAATCTTAAGATATCTTTCTTATTGAATACAATTATTTAGAGTTAACCTAAACTTAAGATTAATTAAAACACATAATAAGCCATTCATTAAAGAAAACTAACCTAATTAACTTACCTTATAAATGATTTAAGGTAAGGATAAAAGAGAGATTCTCTCTCTTTCTTCTCTTTATAACACTTACTTGCTAAGTGTAGGTTATATGAAACAAAATAAAACACTAAGTAAAATCTTCAAAACAATTAAATCACTTAAAGAGAAATCAACCCTTTATAAATTAAATCCCTCACACCTAGCAAATCATAACTCTAAAAGCCTAGTTAGGACATACCACACAAGCCTTAGCACCTACATATTAGATTGAGTTACCACTTCTAGCTTTATGTTAGGATGATGCATGATTTGATGTATGTTTATTTTGTGATGTATTATTTTATACTAGATGTTAGAGTGTATGTACGTAATATGGATGTTAGGCCGATATTAGCCTAATCATATTTTATGTAGTGGGCCATGCTTAAGGGGCAACTGTGATAAAAATATAAATTTTTTTTTACTGTGGAGGTTGCTTATCACCTAAGCATAATCAAAGTTAGGACAGGTGAGCTTGGTTACCCATGTGTGGGGTACTAAGTCCAAATTATTTATAGAACTGCTTGGGTTGATGGTGTGTTTAGCTAGCACTTATTTTACAGGTGTAACTAGAGTTACTTTCCTTCTTTTTTAATGTAATTTTTGCATTAGAATTAGGATAAGTGTTGTGGGGGATTAAGATGAGCATTTGTTATAAGACCAAGTCTTATACACCATGTGAGGCCTTTGGAGAAACAACATTCCAATCAAATCAAAAGAAAGAAAGAAATGGAGCAAATCAAAATGAATGAATGAAAGATGAAGAATGAAGAATGGAGGATGAAGAATGAAGATACCTCATAACACTTATCATTTTATAATTGTAATTATTCTTTCATTATCTTGGGATGTATAAGGGTAGAGCTCATACATTTTTTTGGTTGTACAAGCATAGCATTAGCATTTTATTCTTTTATGATAGCTTTATAGAATTATTTGATGTTCTGTTTAGCTTGTGCATTAAAAGTAGTACATCCATTCATAGTTTCTTTATGATTGGTGATTGCTATGTGACCTGGATGCAATTAGGCAATTAGGATGAAAATTAAGTTTTTGGCCTCACTAACAACTCATAAGTAAAATTTTAAAATAATTCATAACCTCACATAAAAAAGCTTAGGCATTAAATCAAGATAATAAAATATTTAGCAACCCCTTAACTAGATGATTGTATGTTGAATATCATGCATAACCATCTTGTTTCACTCTTGCTAAGAGAGGGTTTCCATCTTTGTCAAATAGAATGGGCTTAACCTTTGAGAGCCTATGATGGAAGAACGCATCTTTTCCTCTTGATTTGACCCATAATCAATTTCTCATGCATTTAGGCATACAAAATCCATAGCCTGTGTCAAAATAAAGAGTCTCAAATTAAATAAAAATGTGATAAAAATCTACATTAGTTTAAGTCATTATTCATACCCCTCTTGCTCTAGTCTCTTAGGGAGTGTGTTTAAGGACTTAGTTTCTCTTCTAAATAAATAATAGACTATTCATCTTACAATGCATATGACTTGCCTACATGGATTTAAAGCATAGGAGGAGTTAGTTGGTTGCCACTCTATGCGGTAATAAGTTTAGTAGTTGAGTGGCTTACTCTCTCTTATGGAGATAAATTATATACCCACTTTCGCTTTAGATTTAGATCGTATTTTGACCCTCACCAAAGCTCCCTATATTTAGGATATGAGGTTGTTATTTCCCTTTATGGGCTACAAGCATAAGTCTTCACCTCTTAGGAATTTCCACAATCTTGTATTGTGGAATTATAAGTCCTAGATTTCTAAATAAAATTTTAACTCAAATAAATAAATTTCCAAAATTTCAAATACATGAAGCACAACCATATGATAGATTGGAATGCTCACTAGGTCTTCTAGTATCATGAGCGCTCCTTACTCATCCCCTTTGGTTTCAATAATAACTCTCCCCTTTTGATCTATCCCACTTGATTTTCTAAAATACAACCAATCCTTTGATAGCCCTATCTTTGAAATCATTGGAGAGAACAATCGCTTACTTTAATCGACAGTATTCTTAAGAGATTTACTTCCCTTAAGATGTAATTAACTATGAAGGCTTGCCTCCATATGGAACTTAATGAACCTGATTTAAATAAACTCTACTTTACTTTTTCATGTAAAGTAGGGAAAAAAATCTCTGGTATATTCGAAAACCCATCATGCCTTACGAGTCTTTATTAGGTGATTATGTCCATTATAGGGTAGTGACTTCTATTAGCACACTATTCTTTAATGTAGTACTTGATCACCTCAATAAGTACATCCTCGGATCTGCGTAGTGTCCTCTTACATATGCACAGCACACAAATACACAATCTAAAAAAAACACCACAATGGCTTAAGGTAGGGATGAAAGAGGGAAATCCTCTTCCTTCTCTTTATAATACTTAGCTACTAAGTGTAATCAATTGAATCAAAAGAAAACACAAATTAAAATTCATAAATCAATTAAACAACTTCAAGTGAAATCAACCCTTTATATTAGATTGAATCTTTTCATACTTAGAAAACTATAACTCTAAAGCCTAGTAAGACATACTACATAAAGTCTTAGCACACACATTAGAACTAAGTCACCACTTCTAGTCCTAAGTTAGGATGGTGTATATTTAGTGTATGTTTTATTTTATAATGTAATATTTTTTAACTAAATGTTAAGGTGTATGCCTCGTAGACTAGATGTTAGGCCGTTGTTAGCTTAATTATGTCTTTTGTAGGAGATTGTGCTTAAGGGTTCACTTAAAAATAAATATAAATGCTCTCCTTGCTTATTTCTTAAGCCCCTAAGCATAATTCAAGTTATGACAGATGGGCTTTGTTACCCATGTGTAGGGTGCTAAGTCCAAATTTTGATATAATTGCTTGGGTTGTATTTATGTTTAGCTAACATTTGCTTTGTAAGTGTAGTTAGATTTTTTTTTAATGTAACTTTGCATTAGGAATTAGGGTTAGTACTATATAGGTTTAGGATGAGTATTGACCAGAAGGTTTTATAGGGGTGTCATGTGATGCCTTCAAGCAAACCAAATCAAAAGAGGAAATAAGTGAAGAATGAAGACTCCCCCTAGCATTTATTCATTTGTAAATTATAATTATTCTTTCATATTTTGGGTTGTATAAGGGTAGATGCTACCCATCTTTCTTTTTTGGGTTGTATGGCAGTACTCTACCACACTGACCTTTATTCTTTTGTGATAGTTTATAAAATATTTGATGTTATGTTTACATTGTGCATTAGAAATGACATGTTTTTTATAGTTTATTATGATTGATGCTTTAATGTGTGGCCTAGATGCCCTAGTCTCTTAGGGTAAAATAAATTTTCTACCCAATTAATCATTCATAACTAACATTTTGTACAACTCATAACCTCACCATAAAGCTTATGATATAAATAAGATAATTAAAAGATTTAACAACCTCTTAGCTGAATATTGTATGTCTCACATCATGCATGCATCTTGAGTCACTTTTGCAAAAATGAGGGCCTCCGTCCTTACACAATAGGGACCGCTTGACCTTTGAGAGCAACCCCTGACGACGGAGCTTTACCCTCTTCTCTTTTTATTTGGCCCCTAACCAACCTTCCTCATGCATTATGCATAAGAAATCTTATAGCCTTTGTTAAAAATGATGAGTCAAAAATAAAATAAAATAAAATTTGAAAAGATTTACATTTTTAGACTAAGTCATTATTCATATCACTCATGCTCTAGTCTCTTAGGGAGTGGGTTTAAGGACTTTAGTTCCTTTCTAATTGAACAACTACCCTAGCTATCTTGTAATTCATAAGACTTGGCAGCATGGTTTTAAATCATAGGAGGAGTTGGCTGGCGGCCACTCTTGGCAGTTGTAAGTCCAGAAGTTGAACGATATACTCTCTCTTGTGGAGGTAGACCACTATGTCCACTCTTCGTTTAGATTTGGGCCATGCTTTTGGTTTATACCAAAGCTCCCTAGATTTAGGATCCAAGATTGCTATTTCGTTCGAGCTATAAGCATAAATCCTCACCTCTTAAGCATTTTCACAATCTTGTATTGATGGATTATAAGCCCTAACAATCTAATAAAATTTTAACTCAAAACATATAAATCTCTTCAATTTCAAAAAATATAAAGCCCAACCATAGGATAGATTGGAATACTCACTAAGTTTCCTAATATCATGAGCATTTCCTACTTATTCCCTTTAGCTTCTCAAAATAAGTCTTCTCTTTGAACTTTCTCATTTGATTTTCTAAATATAACCAATTTATTGATAGTTTAGCTTTGAAATCTTTAGAGACCTTAATTGCTACTTTAATCGAGAGTATTCTTAGAGAATCTCATTCCTTAGGATGTAATTAACTATGGAGGCTTGCCTCCATAGAGAACTTAACAAATCTGACTTATTATAAATCCTACTTTACTTTTTCATGTAAAGTAGGAGAAAGATCTCGAGTATATTTGAAGACCCATCATGCCTTAGGAGTCCTTATTTAGGTGATTAAGTCTATTATAGGGTGATGATTTCTATCTCTCAAGATATTACATCATTCCTTAATATCATACCTGATCATTTCAATAAGTACCCCTAAGATCTATGTGGTGTCCCACATCTAAAATTAAATACCGCATACATGTAGTGTGATTGCCATTTCATATGAGATATTATGATTTCAAAGAAGTTTGCTATTTGTCATGCTTCTAGTTTAGTATTTTTCTTCGTCTCTTGTCATTGTTATTCCTCATTGAATGTTTTGAGATCCTCCTTCGACACTTATGTTCCCTTCTTCTCACCTAATTTATAATCAACATTAAATAGAGGGTTGACAACATCTAGAAATTTCTTACTAATTTGAAAATTTTAAAATTTTTAACTAATTTAAAATCAAACACATCGAGGCAATCACTGCAACTCTATGCTTAAATTTAAAGTAGCATTTGAAATATTAGAAACATATGAGTTTCTAAGATTTGCAAGCAAAACTTCTATCCTTATCAAGTCTGACGTAGAAATTGAGAGTATCATTATGTTTTAAGGGAATATGGCTAGGTTATACCAGTAACCCACAATGATGAGAAATTAAAAGCATAAAACTAGTCCTATTAGTTGTTCATTGAGCCAGTGCCTAATGTGTTAATCTAAATACTTCTGTGTTCTCTCAAGACAATACAAACCTTGTTATGATTTCAAGTTCACACCAAGAACCAACAACAGCCATCCTGCAAACCTCCTTTTCATAGTTATAAGAATCACAAAGATGCAGCATATATATCTGGTTCAAGTTTTAACTTAACAAAACAACTATATCCCAAAACAAAGAAAATAATTTAAATTTATCTTGAAAACTAAATATTTCAAATCTTCTTCTGCTTATCTTAACAAAATTATTGCGTCAAAATCCTAACAACTCAATAGAAACAAACAAAGAACATAGAAACAAAAAAATAGAATTCTATAGTTATAAAAAAACCCACTTATGTATTGCCTATAGATAAGTGTATATATTGGAAGCAGTAACAGACAAGACAAAGGTAGTTATAGATGTGTGACTGGATGAAATAGTGCTAGCCACATGTAAAGTGATGAAGAGAACCATACAGCAAGTGGAGAAAAGGGATAATATACATATGATCATTCCTACAACAATTACGTTTTGCTGTTAACATTTAGCAGTAGGGGCTTTATTCAAATATATTACATTCCATGAATATATCATTCCTTCATACAACACAATTAGTACAACAAAAAATTAAAATGGTTATGCCCAGAAGATTTGAAGTATCCCATCATTCGACTATAAGGTCATTGATTGGTATCTTAACATGCTGATGATTCTGCTCTTCTTCTTCGCATGTGAGTCCCCCAAGAAAGGTTCTCATCTGAATTCTTCCTCGTGCCTTCCTACTCAGCTCTGCAAGCTATTTCTGACAACGATTTTGCCACCAAGATTTCTCTTCAGTTTCCTGAATCAAAAGGAAACTGCAGATTAGGAACTCAGTTTCTTGATTTTACTGTCAAATTACTAAATGATTAATAGAAATATATTATTGGGTGAGTAATAAATAAAAGAGTTTGACTAATCAGAAAACTAAATTAGAATAAATTTTGTATCCAATTTACACACAAAAACACAAAAACACAAAAACATAGATTTTGTCCTTCTCCATGCAGTGTTGAATGAGTGGAGTCCACATCTAGGGAGCCAAGGTGTTGCTGCTATGTGCTGCTACAGGTGCTGTTGCTGTTCAGTGCTTCTAATGTTGTTCCGGAAGGGTTGCTGTTATTTGCTGCTACAGGTGTTACTGTTGTGCAGGTGCTATTGTGCTATTTGCTGCTGCAGATAAATGGAAAGAAGTGAATTATATAATATAGCTACATATAATGAGATTAATCAAAATTTGTATTTTCTCAGAATATGCATAACATTTGCAACAGTAATATTATGAGGCTGCATCAACCCAAAAAAACTACAAAAAATATTGTGAGTGTCATTTTTTAGCCCACTAATCTTGCAAAAGATTGCAAAAAATAGCAACTTCAATGTTATCAGCAATTGTGGTCCAACGCTACACGTCGTATGGATGATTTTTCTCGATTCCCTTGACTACTACTAGTACTAGGTTGTTTACATCGATTATCATCATTTTTAATTAAGTGGATTTTTACAACTTGTCTTATGGTGACCCCATAATCTGCAACGATTACACTTGTGGATGTTCTTTATTTTCTTTTGGCAGTTCTCCAAAAATTTTTTAACTCTTCGTTTCTTTGGTCTTCCTCTAGGCCTTAGAGAATTTGGTGTGCTTACTAACACCACATCTTCAATAATACCCCATTGTTCTTTCCCTTGGAGAGTAGCTATAGGTCTTTCATATGCCATATGATCCCTACAAATTAAACCAACAAAAATGTTCATTACTTTGTAGTTTTTATTTATATATAAAAATGGATATAAGTTGCTACTTCTTATTAAATTGATCACGTAGTAGCTTTCAACTACACAGATATGCTAATAGAGGGAACTCTTTGGTGGCAATAAATGCAGCTGCATGTATGCAAGGCAACCGAGTTAATTGCCATCCTTTGAAATCACATTGACTACTTTCTAGGTCAATTTCAAATCTATTTTTTAATCCTTCAACCTCAGCAATCTATAATGTTGACTGTCTTATAATAAATTGTTCTTTTTTAGTAGATATATCTCGGATGTACTCTTCAACATAAGGCACTAGCACACCTCTCCAAGTTGATGAATTACGGTTCCTTTTGGCCCTTTGTTTCATTACCTTTGCTCTTATGAAATTAAAAAAGTCAACAATTGGTTCGCTTCTAGCTTCACCTACTCATGAGTTAAATGACTCTGACATATTATTTGTGTTGCAACTATTTTTTATCTCAGTTAAAAATGTATTTTTGACCCCCTTGTAGGGTAAAGAAGTCAAGTAAAGATGAACTTGAGGGCTAATAAGAAACAAATCATTCATTTTGTAATCATATTCAAGCTTAGTAAGAGTATTGGCTACCGACCAAACTAAAGATCCAATGTTTTGATTATCGTGACGCAGAAAATTTTTCTTCAAATTCTTCCACAAATGTCGAAAAGACAAATTCTATGTTCTGCATTTAGAAAAATAGTTTTAATAGCCTTAGCCAAACCTTTCTCCATGTCAGAAATGAATGCCAAACACTGAAAGTTTAAACTTCTCCATGTTAGAAATGAATGCCAAACACTGCAAATTTAAACCAAAATTATCTGCCAAATTTTTTAAAAAATATCTCCATGTCTTCTTTGACCCACTCCAGCTACTGCAAATTTTAAGGTGAAGAGGCTGTTATTTCCATCCAATGATTTGCCGATAATAAGACACCTAAATACTTCGACTTGAGATGACATGTGTCGAGACCAATGAGATGTCAGCAACCAACGATGAAACCATCAATACAAACCTTAAAACTCAAACAAAATCTCTTGAAAGAACCATCATGCTTACTTCAAGAATATGTTATATGAGAACCAAGATTTCTTTTTGACAATTCAACTTGAAATGCAAGTACCCATCTATAATTTTCATCAATAGACCAAAAAATACAATCACGTGCCGCTTCCCTATATCTCCACAACTTAATGTACGAAAGCAATAACCCATACATATTCTCTAATTTATTGTTAATCTGCTTTGGAGGGATATCAGGATTTTTTCTTACAATCTCTAAAATTTGTTGAGCCACCCAAGAGGTTATTTTTGTTTGTTTCCTATTCTATTCACACCCAGGCACAAATGTGTTAACTCCAACTTTCTAACCTCAAATGATTTACCATCTTTATACAATACTGCTGTCACTCTCCAAGGACAACCTTGGCGTGAACAAATAACAATCACTCTTGTTCTATTACTAGCTTGGATTTTCACTCCAAAACAATTCATAATAGAATTTATTTTGAGAACTTGTTTGAAACTAAGAGCATCTTGAAATCACGTACCTACAAATTAGTCGTTAGAGGCATGCATCTCAATAATATCATTACAAATGAAATATGATGTTAAATTGTAGCAGTATACTATGGTACTCACATCCATTACTTGTTGGTCATATAAAAAGATATCAACTTATGTACTGCCTTGTGTTATGACCACAATCTCAGCTCGACCACTTCCACTACACTCTCTAATCAACTCTATCACTTCAATGTCACTTGCAATAAATATATACTCTCTTGGCGAAGTTTCATAAATGTGAAAAAAATAACTAGTCATGTCCTTTAAGCCATGGACATATCGACTGAATGTCATTCTTCAACATATCTAAGCTCAATAATTTCTTTTGAAACTTAAGAGTTCTTTGTTTTCCATCATCATATTTTTTTTCCTTCATTAATTTTTAACTGCTACCCAATATTATAGACAAAATAATCATATAAGTTAATCATTACATCTATACCCAAAATCAAATCACAGATGTTCTATTTAACAAAAAAAAATGAAATTATTTAGATTAATATTTAAATGCTCTAAATGAAGGAACTAAATGACATCTTACAAAATGAAACCCATAGGTGGCAATTATCAAACAAAAAAAAAGAAAAAAAAAAGATGACATCTCGCAAAATGAAACCCTAAATGACATCTTTGTTTAGAAAAAAAAAAAAAAGAACAACAACAATGGAACTATAATCGGCTGAACTTGATAGTGTGAGCACAATGACGCAATCTGAGCAATGAGGCGCCTTAAACCCTAAACCAAGCGAAGAACAATGATTTCTCATCAGAGATGATGAAATGCCAGGCGGGAGACTGCATCGATAGTGAGCTGCAATCACAAAATCGCTCTTTCCCTCATGACGATAAGCAAATGATGAGGAGCAATGGAATAGTGTGCTATGCTTCACTTGTTCCCCAAGGTTTTTAGCGGAGACAGTAAACAAAGATTAACAGAGTGTCGTTTCAACAAACATAGAAAAAAGATGCTACGTATGCAAATAATGGATTTTGAATGCTAAATAAATAAATATTTTAATTTGACGTGCTATATATATATATATATATATATATATATCAATTAGTGCACCATCCTTTAGACGGGAGCCCATGTCATTTTTAAAGAAAAATTGTCGGTGCTAAACATCCGCTGCTCTCAGCAAATTCGTCGTCGAAATATTTTCAAATCTCACGTCCGTCCTTACATCACACTAGTCTCAGTCAAAACCCTCGACCGTTGCCTACTGCCGTTTGCCCCTTTCCCTACTAGCTAGCTTACAAACTACTCTACGAATCCAACGGTATCAACTCTCAAATATATGAAATCTAATGCCTTTATTTCCGACAACAACGCATTTGAAGATCACATAGCTTCTCTTCTCCAAAAATGCCCGGGCATGACAACCCTCCGGCAAATCCACGGACATTTACTCAGGAACCCTATTCTTTCATCTTTCGCTTATACTTTTGCCCTCACCAAAATCATTTGCTTCAGTGCCCTCTCTCCAAGTGGTGATATTCGTTATGCCCAACGCATGTTCGATGATATTCCCCAGCCGAATGTCTTCTCTTGGAACACCATGATAAGGGGTTTCTCCCAGGTTCAAAAGGAATCCAGGGAGCCCATTGCATTATACAAGAAGATGCTTTGCTCTGGCTTTGCGAATCCAAACAGTTTCACCCTTGCTTTTGTCCTGAAGGCCTGCTCAAATATCTCAGCATTGAGCGAAGGAAGACAAGTCCATTCCCATGCATACAAATATGGTCTTGATTCAAGTCCCTTTGTTCAGACTGGGTTACTGAATTTTTATGCAAAGTGCGAGGAACTTACTTCTGCACGGTTTGTTTTTGATGATATTTATGATAAGAATTTGATAGCATGGAGTGCGATGATTAGCGGGTATGCAAGGATCGGAATGGTTAATGAAGCTTTGGAATTGTTTAGGGAGATGCAGGAGGTGGGCATCTCTCCTGACGAGGTCACAATGGTGAGCGTCATCTCAGCTTGTGCAAAGGCTGGGGCATTGGATTTAGGGAGTTGGGTTCATTCTTTCGTTGATAGGATGCGGATTAGAGCTGATTTGGTATTGAGTACTGCACTGATTGATATGTATGCCAAGTGTGGTTTGATTGAAAAGGCAAAGAAGGTATTTGATGAGATGGTAGATAGAGATACTATGGCTTGGAGCACAATGATTGTTGGCTTTGCGACTCATGGGCTTGTTGATGATGCTTTGAAGCTTTTTTCAAGGATGTTGGATTCAAAGGTACTTGCTTGCTTTTATCATGTTTCATGTATGAGCAGTTAGATATTTGAATGATTTTTTTGCATCACTTTTCGTTCAACATTGATAGATGAATATAATGCTTGCTGTTAATTCGATTGAGTTATCTTTGATGAGTCAGGAAGTTGGGATTTCCTCTACTGTTCCCCTATAATATGTCTTTTTATTTCCAGAATTCAACTATAAATTTCTAAACACCTACTTCTTGAGACTTACAGGATTTGAAAAGAGATTGCAATCTTTTCTATTTCTTTGATGCAGAGCTAATACAATTTTTATAATTACAACACAACCAAAAACAGGAAGGCGAAATGACAACTATAATTATTTTCTGCCTAAGTTAAATGTTTGACAGCTAAATATGTAATAGTAAAAGGAAAGTAGACTATTAATTTTCTCTAATATTCTTACTCTAGATGATGTCTTAGGGCAGACACATTTAAAAATATAATTTGTTGATATGGTGAGAAAAGAATGGTTTTGTGTGTGTGTTGGCAAGTAGATCATATTTTGAGGCATGAGATACTTATATGTCACCATTTTGTACTTTTACATGAATAAATGAAAGTCAATGGTGCTATGTTCCATTTAAGAATGGATGATTTGGATTTGCACATAAGTAGGTAGCTCCAATATTCTCACAATAGATTGTTGGTAAAGTAGGTGGCCATATGCCGAGTTTGTGAAATAGTGATTGTAAGCATGTGATTTCAGAAGTGATGAAGGCGATTGCATGATAGTCGACTTCAGTAGACAGAATAATAGTGCTTTGTTTCTTTGTGCTCAATGAGATAGTGTTATGTTTGAGAAATAAAGCATGAGCATTGGTGAACGTTCAATTAGCTATAATCCCACCTAATCTGCATTTGAGAAGCCATAAAGTGACAATGTTGAGTTGCAAATAGGGGTGTAAACGAGCTGAGTTTGAGTGAGCCAAATCTTTGTTCGTGTTCGGCTTATTTGAAAATTATTTTATTCGTGTTCGGCTTGTGTTCGAAATGGCTCAAAATTTCACTATTCGTGTTCGACTCATTTGAAAATTGCTTTATTGTTGTTGAAATGAAATGCATAATTCAAAAAATCAGTAAGAGGAGGATTCAACAGCCAATCTTTTATATAACAAAAGCTTTAACCACAAAGCCATGTTTTCAATTGTAATATATATGTGTGTTTGTATGTATATATATAATTTTTTATTTCGAGCTAAATTAACACCACAATTGTTATGTCATCGGATCGCTTATAAATCGAAATGTTTGTTGCGTTCGTCGTGTAGTTAATGAATGAACACGATGCTCACAACAATGAGCTTTTTTGACAGCCCTAGTTGCAATTAAGGAATAAACCATGATGCATGTTAGTCCAAAGATAGTGTAGGATTCTTCTAGTAGACTCCAATACTTTGTTATGCAAGAGACATTTATGGCCACCAACAATAGAATAATATTTTGTAGCATTAGTTAAGGAAATGACATTATTTATTGTTGGTTTGTAATTTAGAGACATAGGTCTCAAGTTTTCACTATGTTTATTGTTTCCAAGAGATTATTTATGTTGAGGAGTTTACTTCAATGCCAAGAAAAATAGGAAAACTCGCCAAGATCTTTGATAGAAATAGTTATTGTAAGTTGATTTGTGAGCCGATAAAGAAGATTATCTCACTGCCCATGAGAGTTAAATCATCGACATATGCTGGAAGATACATTATTATATGTTATCATGAGCAAATAAAGAGAGATTTGATTTGGAGTTGACAATCTTAAATAAGATAATTATTGTAGCTCTTGGTACCATACCTATGGGACTTGTTTGAGTCTATAGAGAGATTTTTTGTACATGAAATTCATGTGTGTGATTATTTTGATCTTTCAGGATTGGCTCATGTAATATCTTCCATCAGATGGCAATGGAGGACAATATTGATGGGGAGAGTTATTGTTGTGAGAGGTATATATATGGAAGATGTATTTTTGTGTAGCATGTGTTCAAAAGTGAGTGTCGATTCTAGTGAGATGTAATGCATTACAGACACTACTAGAAGATGGTAAAAATAGTTTCAACAAAAGTCACATGTCATGATGCATAAAGTTGTTTGGAAGATGAATCATACTACTAATATTCACTTTTGATGAATGACTAACAAAGAAACACACTTGCCCAAGTACAAGAATCAAGTTTGTGTGACTAATAAGATTATAGGTAGGGATCATAGAGATAAACAAAAGTTTTTAATTTGGTGTAGTTAGGGTAAGGGCTAAATAACATTTTGAAGGAAGTTTGTGTGGGTTGGCATTCAATTAGTAAGATAGGTTGTTATAGAGGACCCATAAGGACAAAATGTGAGAGGCTTTTGTGGGTGATGAACAAGTTAAGATTAGTTTTGACTATTTGACAATGACATTATTCAAATAAGCCATTGTGTTGTTTGGTATGGGGATGTGTAGTTAAATGTATTGTCAAGGGGAGTAAGAATGCTTTTAAGGAAATATATTCTCCAATATTTTTAATGCTTTAAAATGGACAAAAAATGTCATGAATTTAGATTTTTTTTTGAGATGGAAGAGCCTGATGTAGATGGTGCAATGATAAAATATGACATAATTATGGGCTCTGAAAATTCGCCACTGGCCTCCTAATGGAAAGAGTTGGCTTAATATCGGTCAAATTTTCAGAAGACAGATGAGATAGTTGATAAAACACTACCCAGAGATTTCGCTCTCATTTCGTGAGGATTTTAGATTTGATTCCAGGTTTCCTATAGACGCACACACCTATAGTTAATTGTCCCTCCCATTGTTGAGAGAAAACTTTTAATTAAAGCTAGTCGTTAGGTTGCTAATTGCTTAATGTATAATAGAAGCATATAGAGTTTTGGAACTTAGATTTATGAATTTATCATTATTTAATTTAAAGCGGATGGTTGGGGGAATGATGAAGCGCCTGATCAAAATCTCATGGTTCTATCATCTCGAGCTATCGTGCTGGCCTACTCTAGTTAGAATCTAACCTAAGAAGATTCCTTGTCAGCCATGCGTTGTCGAGGGACCATAGACCTGGTGGTGTTTGTATAAGGAAACAATTTTAAGTCCACCTTAGCAAACAAAGGGTTTTTTATCCTATCAGGTACATTATATGGTTCACATCTCAGGGGCAGGGCCATTGAGGAACATAAATGCTACAGTCGAGACTATAATATAATGATATCATTTGACAGTTAACTATTTGGTCGGATAATTTATAGAACCGATCATACGGAACCTCACCAACTTATACTGGATAGAAGCACACGTCCTTATTGACATGAGATTATTTGAGTATAAATATAGTAATACACTTGATTTAACATTGGTTCTTCTGTAAGCTAGAATTTTTCTAATTTGTTACCTCTGACAAACGATTGCGGAATGTGGATGAATTATTTTGCTTTAAGTATTAGATGATAAATTTCTTTTAGAAATTTAAGTTTAATTTTCTTTACATTCTTCATATTTTTATGAAATCTAAATTTATATTGATTTAACATTAAATTTTGGATATGATTTGATAGTAATATCCCCTCGGTTGAAATTAACCTTCAACACAGCCATCATCGGGGATGCGAATGATTTGAATATTCACATTATAATTTGATAATTTTATTTTTAAGAATGAACTCCTCTGATTGAAATCTACAATCAGCGTAATCATCACTAGGGTTATGAATGATTTGAATATTCAAATTGCAATTCGATAATTTTATTTCACTTGAAATCTACAATCAGTATAATCATCATTGGGTTATGAAACTTGTTGACTCTGCTTATTTGCTAGCAAAGTATCAGGTCTACGATTTATATTTTATGAATTTGAATTTGAGATATAATAATTTAAAGATTTGAATAATAGTGATCCCCTCCAGTTGAACTTGACAATCAACATAACTATTACTGGGAATAGATTTTGTTAACTCTGCCTATTTGCTAGTAGAGGATTGGGTCTATAGCTAAAACATGTGATTGTATTTTTCATATTGAAATAGGCAATTAATTTTTGTAATTTTTTACAGAATTTCTCTTTTACATCTGTGCTTGCTTGTACAGTATTTTTTAAGAGTATGTTGGTCCATTTTTGATACATAACTTCATGGATCTTTTTCGTTTTTTGTCTGCAGTGACTGTAGATAAATAATTCATTGGAGCAATGATAAACTCATATGTAATTAAATATTTGAACTCCAAAAGCTCAAATGAATAAATAATACAAATGAAATTATAGATAATCAATCAGAATATAGTAGACAATTAATTCTTTCAAAAGAAGATTACAAGAAGATTCAAAAATGAAAAATATCTTTAGGAACAAAAGACTATTTCGATATGTCAATTTTAAATTGGAAAAAAATAATTCATTATAGTATCAGATAAGGAGAGTATCCTATTAAAATAACTGAATCTAAAGGAAGTACAAAAATTTTATTATATAATTATACAATGAGAAATCAAGATCTACAAAAAATACCCCACCTAGAAAAATATAGACATCACCACCTGATCAGTTAGCTTTAGATATGGGTGAAAGCAGTAATATCGGAAGTCATAGTTTTAGAATACATAGAAAATTACTTTTCTTCAATGAACATAACAAAGATCTTATTATTCAACCAAGAAAATCTCTTGATTCAAGAAAATTATCAATGAATCACAAGAGATAGATGAATTAATTTCTGTCTTACACTAACATCAATTTATGAATAATACTCCACAAACTCTATCAATAGATAGACCGCTGACCGAAATATCCTCTCCAACAACGCTACCAAACACTAGTAGTGTAGCTCTTCCATTACTTCAACTTCAAGACATCTACCACCTAGTGTTAGAAGAATTCCGACACCCAGAAATAATCCACCAACCAATACACAAAAGGAATGTTCGCATGACCAAAAGAACATATTGGAAATACCAGAGGAATGACAACAATTTTTTCTATTTCAAGAACGAATTAATTCTCAAATATATTTCCAGAAATATGAATGTATGCTACATTTATGGGAATACTGACCCAAAATTAACCCAACACTTATATCTCAGCGGAATGATAAAACTTATATATCTAGAAAGTCTCGAGCAGTTTTGATTCTAATTTCTCATTTACTGATTGTAAGGTATTTTTGCTTTTGCAGAATATGCAGTTGTGTAATTTTTTACAGAATTTCTCTTTTACATCTGTGCTTGCTCGTACAGTATTTTTCAAGAGTATGTTGGTCCATTTTTGATACATAACTTCATGGATCCTTTTCGTTCTTTATCTACAATGACTAGATGAATAGTTCATTGGAGCAATGATAAATCCATATGTTCGAAACATTTATTTTCTTTGTCTCTATCCATATCTGATAAAGATCATCTTCTTTATGTCTTTTATTAACTTTTTTAATTTTCATATATTTAGGTAGATATGGTTCACTACTAATACCGAGTTGTATTATAGTGACTGTTTCTTCATTTATTTTGGGATATATCTAGAATAGTTTGACATAGAGATTCTAATGTTTTAAAGTTGATTGGAATGTTTCAACTGAATCTTACCCTTTTTACTGGTGTTCTTATAGTAGTTTCGGCCAAACAAGTATTTCAAATTTGTTGTTTTTGGTTTGAACTAAGTCCAAGAAACTATTTTTTACAAATACCTGTTAACGTATTTTCAATGAAATTGTATGCATCTTCTCCTTGGAGATTATAATTATAAATGGTTAGACTATTTTCTATTGTCCATTTGTCAATTATTTTTACTATATTTTTACAGCAATCTAGGTTTAAGAAAATTTCATGTCTACTGATTGGTTCATACAAAAATTCTTTTTGTGTATTGGTTGGTGGATTATTTCTAGGTGTATTTGCGTTAGACTCATGAAATACATAATGGATGATAAAAGAGAATTCATACTTTAAATCTCTGAATTATTACAACTTCAGCTTATTGAACCTAGTCATAGTCCTCATAGTAGCTCTGTCTTCTTGGTCAGAAATCATGTTGAACAAGTACGCTGCAAAGCTAGAATGATAATTAATTATAAAAAATTCAATGATAATACTAAATTTGATGGATACTTCTTTCATAACAAAGAAGTACTAGTTATTTATATAATAAATGCATGATAGTTTTTCAAATTTGATCAGAATCGTAAGAAATTAAAATGCATCGTACATGTTAATTAACAACATTTAAGACAAAGGGTTTGAATTAAGGTATGTTATCTAAGATATTATCCAGAAGTAGGGCGATGTGTTGAAAGATGGGTTTGAATTAAGGTATCTAAATCATCACGCTGGCTGCGAAAAAGAGGTGGAATTATCCCTTACAAACATACGCTATTTGTCCCTTTATAAAAATGATGGGCCCGTATATTAATTGCTATAAACAGCTCTTCCTTGCCTTAATTTATAATTCCTGTACATGAGGAAGTTGTATTTTTGGAAAATGTCACTTGCATGCATTTCGATGCAATAAACTTGAAAGTTTAGTCACTTTGAAATGCTTGTGTATTTTGTTTGTACAAACATATTTTGATTTAGAAAATTTGAACTTAATATGTAGTGTCACCTTGAAGTGTATGCATAATATAATTAATTCAGTCTTTTCTGCAACTTATACACATTTTCATATAATATTTTGGATAACAGGCCACAACGGCATCATAGGCAGCGCCAACTTCCGACCACAACGACCTCGCCAACATCATCCTTTCAACGTTGGCTTCTCTTGACTCGATTGCAGCTTCTTCCATCCTCGCCGACCGCCTCTTCATCCCGCAACCTTCCATTCTTCCATCTCATCCGCTCCCACACAATAAGAACTCCCCATCTGTTATCTCAAGCCCACGTTCCTTTGTAGTTTTGTTTCCTACAATCCCATTCACCGAGCCTGCTCTTTCTTTTTCTCTTCTCACCGACCTTGCCGGCCTTTATCAAGCCTCCATTCTCTGCTCATCGGCTATCCCTCTATCTATTCTCCCCTCCGGCGACGACCAACTCTTCGCCAGTCAACCTCCATCCCACGAACCTTGTCGTAGCCCAAACCAACGCCAAACTTCAATCCGCACCGATCTTGCCAGCAAAACTCTCCCTCTCTCTCACTCTCTCACTCTCTATTTCTCTATATCGAAATGTAAAATTAATTTTTTATCTTCTTATTTTCTTTTTATTTTCTTTCCAGATTACATTACCTCTCCCTCTCTCTATTTTCGGTTTACAAAAAAAAATTTATTTTATTTTATTCCATCCAAGTCACCTACTCTCTCTCTCTCTCTCTCTCTCTCCCTCTCTTTCTCTCTCTTTTCAATTTACAAAGTAAAAAAAAAAACTCCAAGCCATCTTCTCTCCCTCTCCCATCTTTCTCTTTCTCTCTTTGTATGATTTAAGTGAACAAAATATTATTTTTATATAATCTTGTGTGCAATCTTTCTGTTTTCGCTGCTGCATTGCCTGTAAAAGTGTAAAATCAAATGTTTGAATGTGCAAAATATATTGTGTTTAATATTATTCAGGTGTGTGAAGAGCCTATGCGCACCTTAGGTTAGAAGAGTTACGATGATGATGTTGCAAAACACCACTCATACTCATCTAAGATATTATCCAGAAATAGACTTACCTTCACGGTATCAGAGGCAGCGAAGTATGGTTTTAGATGAAAAATCGAGAGAGTCAAGTTGGAAAGCTCGCAACGATTAAAGGAAAGTAGTGAGAGGGATGTGAGTGTGCAGTATCGAGATGTTAGAACTAGAATCGGGAGACTGTTGGGTGATATTCATGAATAAGATTTTTTTTATATATTATTATTATTTTTTTGAATTTGATGGAGACAAACGAGATGAAATCGACGATGACAATGTACTGGATTAGGATACTAGGGTACGATTTGCAGGAGTTATGGATTTCAACAATATGAGTTGCAGTTTTATTTCAAAAATTTCCTTGATATGTATATGAAGTAATACTTAGGGCCTACTTGGTACCACGTTTCATCTGCAGCGTGGTTCCGCCAAATTTCGGAAATCTTAGCCGAAGCTGCCGCGAAGCTGCGACTCTATCCTTCGGGAGCGGCCCACTGCGGGTGAAACGCCCTTCTCTAAATTACCCCTCCGCTTTTTAACAGTCCATCTCGTGTCGAAGGATAGTTCTGCCCGTGCCAAAGAATTGTTCTCCTCATGCCCTTTTTCCAAAGATAACGAGGATTTTTCTGCTCGCTGCAGCCGATCTCTGCATACTTCCGACTTTCGCTGTGTTCCTGTCTATTTCCGACTTCATTCATCGTGAAGGTAAGCCTCGTCTTCAGTTTGTGTAGATTGTGTCTAGTGGTTCGTCTTGAGATGTGATTCAACTCTATGTAATCGTCACCGCATTTTCCTCGATGGTAGTATTTTGAACTCTTAATTTGTGATCGCATATAGGAGCCTGCATATCGCGATCTTATTTTTTTTATTTCCTGTTTTGCCTGCAATTTTCACGGCGACAAGGTGAATTTTACCGAGGATGTGAAGCCATAGAGATGTATGAAGGATGGAGATATGATTTGTAATGTAAATCAGGGAAAAATAAAAAAAATAAAAATAAAACGCCACTCTCCATAGGCTATGATCTCATTATTTTAGCAGGCGAAATATAATAAGAGGATAGCAAGACGAGTGCAGCTAGCTAGCACATGTGAAGGGCTTGATGAGTAGAGAATTGAATGATCTTATTTCTTGTCACGACTGCAAGAACTTCACTTTATCACTCCCCTTAAAAATTATGATGCATCTTATATCACTCTCTTCCTCTTGTCACGATGCATAAACAAGGCATACCAAAATTACAACAATAAAACTATTTATATCTACCAGATTACTTAACAACAGCAATGACGACATCACCATAAACTTTCCCAATCTACACAGTTGAAAAACCAACAACACCAGCAGCACCAAGAACAAGTAAGGCCTGAAATTTATGTTGTCTTCACGAGAAGCAAAAATTGCTGAAATGCACAACGTAAAACAAGAATAATATAATATGGTCAAAACTCATCAATGTCGTAAAATTTATTTTCTAGCCTACTAACCCAACTAGTCATCTAAGTTTGCAATTTACTGCAACTCTGAAGCCATAGATGCTAGTTGAAGTTTTGCAATTATTTTCAAGCAGAATAGTCTTTTCATCAACCATTATATATTTTCATTTGATGCTTGGAATGGGCATGTTAACTTGTAGTGTCAAGTAATTTTCTATTTAGTTAACTTGTAGTGTCATGTTAACAAAGGAGTTTTTTCTTCTCATATTTGTTTGGAGATTTTCCTTTTTTTTTTATTTTATCCGTTAATCATGACATTGAATATTGTAATAATGATCAGTTTAGAAAAGAGCATGAAATTTGTATTTTTAAATTTATTATTTGGGTTTCATCATTTGCGTGATAATAATAGGAGCTTAAAATGGAAAACCCAAGGGAAGATGGAGCAGGTGCTACATAGGAGAGAAATGTGAAAAATAATATTTTGTGATCTATCTCAAGGAGATAGACTTGGGCAATAGACCGACAACATACTTTAATAAAGAGAGTTGAGAGAATTTAATAAAAAATTTTAAAGAGAAAACGGGAAGGGAGTATAACAGGACACAACTTAAAAATAAATGGAATTAGTTGAAGAAGGATTGAAAATTGTGGAAAGAGTTGAAACAAGAATTAACTGGTTTGGATTGAGATCCTATAAAAAAGATGATTGATGACGAGAAAATATATTGGTAAATTTCATATACATACTTGTCTATTCTAATTACTCCATAAGGAATTCATATGATCATAACATGTGCCCATAATTTTAAATTACAGATATTACCGAATACGAAAAAATTTAGTATTGCGGCATAGATACTAAAATAGAGGAGAAATTAAATTTCATGTTCAATGGTGTGGTTGCTACAGGTGCCTATTCTTGGACACCAAGTTAAGAAGTTGATGACAACGTGCAAGAACATAGTCACTCTGAGCAAAGGTCTGGTTCAAATGATTCAAACCATGATTTATTACATGCCACAGATTCTCACCAGTTTTAGGACCTATCGGTAAAAAAAAAAGGAAGGGAGGTGCTAGATTCCTCCGAAATCAAATATCATAGTTAGTTACTGCATACACTTCTAGAGTGAATAAGGCAATTGCATCACCGTCACTGTCTAAGGCGATCAATATTTTAGATAAAATAACTGAAGTTTTCAAAGATATTCTACTTTATCTGCGTTCAACGAGATTGCTTGAAGATGCGAACAAGCGCACAAATAATTTTCACTGACCTACTACAAGTGTTAAATTTTTTTTATGGATTTTGTAGATCTTCTAGAATTATAACTAGAGAAGTCTTGACCCTAACACTATATATATTATCGCATAATAAATCTATCAGGGCGATTAGCGAGCGATTTCAACACTCATTTGAAACTATAAGCAAATACTTCCCTATTGGCCCTGATGCTTTGGTAAGTTTATTAACTAAAATTATAAAGCCGATAGATTCAACTTTTCATAATATACCAGATAAGATTTTGCAGAATTGTCAATACATGTCATATTTCGAGGTGAACTTCATTTTTAAGTTTATTTCTCAATAGTCATTTCTGATTATCTCCTAAGCATGTATCAAACTCTGATGTAAGATTGCATTGAAGCAATTGACGGGACACATGTTAATGCCCGTGTGCCTTCAAGTGATAAGGTAGCTTATATTGGTCGATGTGGTTCACCTACCCATAACGTAATGAAAATATGTGATTTCAATATGTGTTTTACTTTTTTAATAGCTGGATGAGAAGGAAATGCACATAATAGTCGCATATTCAAGAATGTCGTACGAGATAGAGAAAATAACTTTCCATTGTCTTTTCTAAGTATTACTGTATTGAATCATTTATTCATTACAAAGAAATAATAATTGAAGTTTATAATTACAAATATAAACAGAAAAATATTATTTATTTGATGTTGATTATTAAATGCAACGAGGATTTTTGAAGCCTTTTTCCGAAAACAAAATATCATATTCATGATTTTAAAAGAAGCAACCAAGTCATTAAGGTAAGGAAAGAATTATTTAATAAATGATACTCATCATTACGTGGTGTAATTGAACAAGCTTTTGGAGAATGGAAGAAGAAATGGGTTATTCTACGCGACACTCCTTCAAGAAGCAAGTTAAAATAGTCGCGGCTATAATGGCTTTACATAATTATATACACCGTCATCCATCACACCATAATATTGAGTTCAATATTATAAATAATGACCAATCATTTGTTCCACCTGAAGCATTTGAATATCGATTAGAATGGTAGAAACTAGTCAACATACAATAAAATTTGAAATGCAAGATGAAAAAGGAGCTGAGGAGATAAAAGAGTTACGAGAGCAAATTACAAATACCTTAGGTTGTGATTAGAGCTTATGTAACCCTTATTTTAAATGGTAGTTTAAACTTTGTATGTTCACATCTACATGCCTACTTTAACAAGTTATCTTTATTGTACTATTTATTTCATAATTTTTATAAATAATTGCTTAATTATTTTTGTCAAATTACATTAGAATGTCATAACTCTCATATTAATATTTTAATTATTAATACAAATTTATCTTAGAAAATATGAGTTTGAGGATGTCTACTGATTCCAGAGCTGTGTATTACAACTATGGTTTGCAATGTTATGTATTCATTTTACGTAGAGAAGGAAATTATGGTAAAAGATTTTTCAGGTGTCCAAGAAATAGAATAAGAGATGATTGTAACTATTTCAGATAGGTTGACAAATACAAGGGTGATACTTCAAATAGTGATTATGCTTGGAGAGTAGCATTGGAGAAATTTTTTTTAAGAGATTTTATCAGCAGGATAATAGGCTTAATATTTTGATCGTACTAGTTATTGTACTTATAATTTTAATATTAGTGTTATTTATTAAGTGATATATAATCTCTATAATTTAGTTGACTCTGACTATATATGAGTATCAGTTATCCTATTTTTCTTCATTCTGTTTAATATTATTCAGCTCATATATTCATAGGGATATTTTAGTCATTTTTGCACAAACAGTTGCAGCACAATAGATTCTAAACTGAATTTTTTAAATAAAATCACAGCTTCAACAACAACTTATTGCCACCAGCTTTTTTTGCAGTAGCTTCATAGCTACTTCTCAAATAGCTGCAGCTGTACCAAATAAACCCTTAGTTAACAATCTTGAATCACTCATTGGCCTTATGCATGTTTAAAAACCCACTTAAGATTAACTCATGTGCCTTTCCATATTAAAAAAAAAACTTCTCTAGCTTTCATCCAACGTATTAATGTATATAAATTAATTAGAAATGGATTTAATTATTTAGCTATCGTACTTACTATATTCTAATAAGTAAGGATTAACACAACTAAATTTTATTATAAGATATATATATATATATAATGATTCACATAACATGATTTTTATTTAATTTAATTTTTTATTATTTTTTACTGCAGATTTTGTTTAATAGAACAAACATATTAATCTATTGTTACTTGATATTAATTCCATTGAATTTAATTATCTTCAAAAACAGCAATAATATATACACACACAACATATTTAATCTGACTTTCATAGTATTAATTCAACTCAATTTAGTTAATCTATAATAATCAATAATTTTAGCTTTAATAATAATAAATATAACTTCAATTGATCTAATGGGTCAATCATCATTATACTATCATAAAGTTATTATAAATACATTTTTTTATTTCATCATTGGTGTATTTAGAATTTGTGTTGCCACCCACATGCACATGTGATTGTGCGTTTGACTTTTAATCATTGACTTATGCAATGCGAACATCTATCTTAGACATTTTCAATGTTCCAAATATGTCTGAGTAATCTATTTTGCAAACGGACATCGTTTAGGCAATGTCAATGGTCGTCGAAGTAAATGTGGCTCAATCTTTGCTATGTTGACTTGTAATTTTTCTTAATTTTATTCATTCAATTAATTCCTGCGATAATTGAGATGAATAGGATACAATATGTGCTTGTTGCTTTTATTGATTTTGCTTTATCACATCTTGAGATGAATGTGTAGGTCAACAATAATATTTGTAACTATCATAAGTGATGGATAGATAGGTCCAAATATTAGAGTATGGTAATTGAATAGGGTAAGAGCTAGTTGGAAGGAATAGAAAAATAATGTGAGTTTTATTGTAATGGCTTGAATTAAAAGTAGGCCTGGATACAATTGATGATGATAGTAAAGCTAATGAGAAGTTAAATGATGCAAAATCGTGAAGGAAGATCGCTAAGGAGATGTCAGTAATCAATTGAAGCTTTTGTTTGTCGAGAAGGCAAGCGCTTGTTTATTTTAAACACTAACTTCAGTCATGTGGGTGTGCCTTATGCCAATTTAGTGCCAATTATCTTTCATAAAAAAGAGTATAGTAAGAATTCAACAAAAATATATTTTATTGAAATTGATTTGTGAGATAAAAATAAAATTATTTTTTATGGTTGGGGCACATAATATATTATTTAAAGTAAAAAATATGGAGGAATATGGCAGAGTTGTTGAATCAATATGAGCAGTGGGTAAGTCACTATAGTCACCAATGTGGATGTTCTCAACAATTGAATCATCTGAATAAAGAGAGAGCTTTTAAAGATTAGTCGTTACATTGTGAGACTCACTGGAATTCAATAGCCTTGTAGTTTGGAAGTTGGGTGATTTTTTTTTAGACATATGAACTGCTGCTACATGGGCTTAAGGAGAGAATGGGGCACTTTTTTTTCCATTTTGTGGAGTCCAAGGCATATATGTAAAGCTAGGATATCATTGTGTTGAATACACTTATTTTGACAGAGTTGGCATTTGAAAGTGTAGAAACGAGATTGGTGGTTTTTTATTTGGTTTGGGGATGGTAATTTTTGTGAATAAAGGGGGCTGATTTTTGTTATTCGGTACTTATTTTGGAAAGGGGTTGTGAGAGGGTTTTTGTATAGATTTGACGGAGGCTACCATGTGTGATAGGTTTATTTGCTTCCTTGCTTCATATTGGAGATGAGCTTCCAAATTAATAAGCTTTTCATGTATCAAGGGTAACAAGGCTTTCACATGCATAGCTCAGTAGATATCTTTGTATTCTTCATCAAGATCTTCTAAGATTTGTAGAGCAAGATGATCCTCATCGATAGGGTAGACAAGTATAGCTAATTCACCTACAGTATTAATTTCAATATGTTTCATGTACTCGCTGATTGCTTATATGCCTTTTGTGATTAGCAAAGATCCTTTTTCAATTGAAGGGGTGATACCCTTGAGTGGTTTGACCTAAGTTTTCACTAAGGTATTCCAAGCTTCTTATGATGCATGAGATAATATAATGAATTGAACATGATAAGAGGAAATGGACCCTATATGGGGCAGGCTATGAGTTAATCTTGTTGAATCTAGAGAGTAATATGGGCTTGGATTGTTACCTTTGATAGTGGTTAAATGGATGAGTATTGATTCCATCAATAGGGCCATGAGACATACCTATGAGGAAGGTAGGAAATTGGAAGAACCAAGGTTAGTAGTTGGAGGTAATGAATCTGTTGGAGATATGTGTATTAGTGTTGATGGAGATTAGAGCTGGGTTTTTGTCGAATGATTTGATGATATTGTGAATATTTTAGTTTAAGGTGTTTGAGAGATTGACCATTGGAGAGATCATAAACTTATGTGTTTTTATGCTCTTATATGATATAAAGACTTCAACTTTAAGAGATTCAACCAAAAAAATGAAAGTATTCCACCTATCATTATTTCTTTGTATAAAATATATGACAGCTAAATATCAAGCTATGATGTTCGAACACTTTAAGAAAGAAGGTATGCAGTGGTCGACACGTATTGGACATAGACACGGGTTTGACACGCCTTTGACATGTGTCGGGCACAAAAAAGGCCCATTCAATTAAAAAATATTAAAAATTATAAAGGACATGCATGTCTTAAATAATTGAATTAATGTTATATAAAAATATTTATAAATTTAATTTATTATATTTTAAGTTATTGTAGTGGGTTTTAAGAATTTGGAGAATGAGATTTTGCAAGAAAGTGGAGGCAATAAGATATATTTATTCTAAATAATTAAAATTATAATTAAATTTATAAATTTAGAAATGATAATAATTTTTATTCATTAAAATTATTAAAGTATAATAAAAAATTAGGTATATATATATATATATTGTTATAATGTCATGTCCAATGCATGCATGTCTCCCATATTTTTAATAATAGAAGTATCTCATGTCCGTATTATGTTTTGTCATGTCGTGTCTGTGTCATCGTATTCATATCCATACATCATAAATATCATTTATAAAATATTTTACAGCTAAATATGTAATCTTTTGTTAAAAAAAGATGACTAGATTTCTTCTAATGCTACCGAGGGTGGAAAAAAGCCATATTAATCTCAAATATAAAATTTTTATCTTATAGAAATTATTCTTTTGTGCTGCTTAGTCAATGATTATAGAAGGCAGTATGTTTTACCTAAGACCTGCTTTATTCTGTAGGTACAATCAAGAAGTTTGTTTCTTCTGTTGGGCTGTGTAAATCAATCAATAAATATGCATTTTTCATTCAGAGTGCCTTTTCCTTTCTCTGATTTCTAAGTTTTCTCGTGATTGATTTTGCAAGGAAGGACACTTAGGATGGTATAGAGATCGGTTAACTTTTGTTTCGTCTTTTTTATGATCTTTATTAAAAAGGTTTGCCTATTCTTTTCAGGTGAAACCTAATCATGTGACTTACCTTGGTGCTCTGTCAGCCTGCGCCCACAGTGGTCTTGTGAGAGATGGCCGGAGGTTTTGGTCAGCCATGCATGATTCAGGCATTCAACCACTGATGGAACATTATGGGTGCATGGTTGATCTACTTTGTCGAGCAGGCCGTTTTGAAGAAGCATACTCATTTGTCAGAAGGATGCCTTTTCCACCAAATGCTGTAATTTGGAGGACTCTTCTTATGGGATGCATGAAAAATGGATTTCAAGATAAGGAGGAAATTATAGTTGAGCATCTCCTTCAATTAGAGCCACTAAATGCAGAGAATTATGTGCTTTTGTCAAATATGTATGCACTTAGATCCCATTGGGACAAAGTGAGTAAAATGAGAAAAAAGATGAAGGACAATGGTATCAAGGTTATTCCAGGCTGCAGCTCCATTGAAATTGATGGTTTTGTGCATAAATTTATTGTTAGTGATGAATCGCACCCAGAGATCAAGCAAATTAGGGCAACATTGAAAGGCATATCCAAGCGAATTCGACTTTCTGGTCATCTGCCATGGACGTCATCTGTTTTGCATGATGTTGATGAAGAGGAAAAGGAGAATGCTCTTTGTGAGCATAGTGAAAGGTTGGCAATTGCTTTTGGGCTGATAAAGACTAAAGCACCCACAGTGATTAGGGTTGTGAAGAACCTAAGATTTTGTACTGACTGCCATGAAGTGACAAAAATTATAAGCAAGGAATATGGTAGAGAGATCATTGTAAGGGATCGTGTTAGATTTCATCGGTTTGTTAGGGGAACATGCTCATGCAATGATTTTTGGTGATTGCATCTCTAAAATTAACGGATAAACAACAGTCATTAGCTGCTTTATGGTGCCAGCTTTGATGACAGTGGAAATCTATTTTTGCGAGTTACTTTCAGCCAATATGATACAATCAAGCTAACATCTTTGGAGTGGGAAAAAAGGAACTAGAATAAGTGCTTCACATTAAAAGCATATGAGCAACTCCTTAAATACAATGCTACATTGCCATGCTAACGACAGATGAGGAATTTTAACGGTTTCTAGCTCCATTAGCATATTTGATTTGAAGGAGAATGCCTCCAGAAGAAGGCTTGTTTTAGTGGTTTGTTAGAAGTGCTTCTTTATAAGTTGTCTTCAGGTAATTTTATTACAAGATTTCTCTTTAAATTAAAATAAGTTCATTATGAGTTTGTGAATCGTAGTACTGGACTGTCACCATTGCTTGGTACCATACTTAAATTTGGAGAATGTATACAATAATTTTATTTATTTTTTGTTATAAATATTTACTAAGTTGATGTGCATATGGCTAACTTTCATTAATGATACTATATTTACAGGTGAAGTGGGCGGGTGAGTATGTTCAAACCTACATGTATCGAAGTACTTAAATGCCCTAAATATTGAGATGGAGAGCATTCTTTTAGATGAGGTACCACAAGATGGGACAGGAGAATACAAATTTCTGATTTGGTTGAAAGAGATACCATTATGGATATATTGCTTAAATGAAAAGAATTTGCTAAACTTGCTCTAGATCTTGCAGATGAGTGCATAGACTTTGACTCATTAGAGATCTTTTGGGTCAAGAAGAGTTGATGCAGTGTAACATAAGCCTACTACTAGGTCTATAACACAAAATAATGGCAGGTACCAAGTTTTTCATGCGTTGTAAATTTTATATCTGGGGTAGCAAGATGATATGTTATGTTTAGTTATTTAAATGGTTGTGTTGTATATACATGATTATGTTGTACATGTGTGGTGGAGCATGAGAAGTCGGGCTGAGAAGAACAAAATCAAGCCAATGAAGGTGGCCAAGCATGACATGGGAGATTGACTTGCAAAAGGATAAAAAATAGTGAGAAGCCTCATTTTTATTGGTTCAAGGAAGCCAAGTGGCTAGCCAAAGGAGAGTTAACAAGTCTTCAATGTCAACAATGCAAACAGATCACTCTACTCCCCATGAAAAAAGCGGTCAGCCACACACTCCAAGCAAACACCTCCAACGACCCTAGAAACATGGACCCAACTTTCTCCTTTTTGGGAAATTTGAATTTCGAAGTTCAAATTATATTGGAAATTATTTTAAAAGGTTTTATGTTCACCCTATTAAAAAAAAAAGAGTATTTGAATCGACATTAATTGATTCACTAGTATAAGAGAAGGTAGGGGGGCATACCCCATGTGAATAACTAAGGACGAGCAAGAGGGAGAAAAGGAAGGCGAAATGGAGTAGATTGAGAGTGGAGAGTGAAGAGATAGAGGAGCGTGAGATGTGCGGAGTACGGATGTAGTTTTACATCCGGGTTTCAATAGCTACGCAACACTTGTCCAATATAAAAAAAAAAAAAAGGCGTTCTTTCAATAAAGAGTGTTGTAACTTGATGACGCTTAACGACGCCATTTACGTACTGCTCGCCTAACTCCCATTCAAATGGGAGAAATGACGTTGAGAGAGAAATTTAAAAGAATATATATATATATATATATATATATATATATATATATATATATATATATATATATATATATATATATATATATATATATATATATATATATATATTTTAGGCATAATATGTTTTATTTTCACAAATCGAGCTCGAGAAAATCTCATTTCATTTTTCTAGGAAGAATCACAAGATGGAGAACGAATTTGGAAGTTATGGCCTTGATGATATTGTGATCAATTTAGTGGATGATGTATTAAATAAAAATACATCGATAAATTTTCTAATCCATTTTATATGCACAATATTTTTAGGGTTTATTAGTGATATTCTTTGAAATTCTTTTATTTAATGTATATTTCCTACACTATTAGGAGTTCTTTGCAAGAGGACTTTGCTTGTTTTAGGAACTGTTTTGCATACATTCCCTCTATATTCTTATGAGAGTACAGTCCATTTTGTCTTTTTTTTTTTCAGATTTTTGACCTTGTTTGGATATAATATGTTTAGTAGATGACATTACAAGCTGTTTGGAGGTTGATTAGTTGGTTTTGAGGGCCGATTTGCATGTATATTCTCTGTACTCTCATGAGAGTACAGTACAGATTATTTTCTCAATTTTTGTCAGATTTTTTTACCTGTTTGGAGAGAATATATTTAATAGATTTCATTAGAAGCAATTCTGAGGCTGATTGGTTGGTTTTGGGGACAGATTTGCATGAGAGTACATCCCATTTTATAAATGTTTTTAGATTTTTTGGCTTGTTTGGAGAGAATATATTTAATAGATTCAATTAGAAGCAATTTGGAGTCTGATTGATCGGTTTTGGAGGTAGATTTGCATGTGTACTCATGAGAGTACAGAGTATTTTCTCATATTTTTTCAGCTCTTTTGGCCAGTTTGGAGAGAATATGTTTAATAGATTCCATTATAACCAATTTGGAGGCTGATTGGTTAGTTTTGAAGGCAAATTTGCATATGTATTCTCTGTACTCTCATGAGAGTACACCCTATTTTCTCTTTTTTTTTTAGATTTTTTGGCCTGTTTGGAGAGAATATGTTTAATAGATTTCATTAGAAGTAATTTGGAGGTTGATTGATTAATTTTTAGAGGTGTTTTACATTTGTACTCTCTGTACTCTTATGAGAGTACACCTCATTTTCTCATTTTTTTAGCTTTTTTGGCCTGTTTGGAGAGAATATATTTAATAGATTCTATTAAAAGTAATTTGGAGGCTGATTGATTAGTTTGTATGGGTGTTTTGCATGTGTACTCTCTGCACTCTCATGAGAGTACATCCTATTTTCTCATTTTTTTTAGTTTTTTTGGCATGTTTGGAGAGAATATGTTTAATATATTCTATTAGAAACAATTTGGAGGCTGATTTGTTATTTTTTAGGGATGTTTTGCATCTGTATTCTCTATACTCTCATGAGAGTGAGAGTATATCCTATTTTCTCATATTTTTTCAATTTTTTTGGCCTGTTTGGAAAGAATATGTTTATTAGATTTCATTAGAAACAATTTGAGGCTGATTAGTTATTTTTGGAGGCAAATTTGCATATGTACTCTCTGTACTCTCATGATAGTACTCCTCATTCTCATTTTTTCCAATTTTGTTGGATTGTTTGGAGAGAATATGTTAATAGATTTCATTAGAAGTAATGTGGAGGTTGATTGGTTTGTTTTTAGGGGTATTTTACATCTGTACTCTCTGCACTTTCATGAGAGTACATCCCATTTTTTCATTTTTTTTAGCTTTTTTGGCCTGTTTGAAGAGAATATGTTTAATAGATTTCATTAGAAGCAATTTGGAAACTGATTGATTGGTTTGTAGGGGTGTTTTGCATGTGTACTCTCTGTACTCTCATAAGAGTACACCTTATTATTTTTATTTTTTTCAGCTTTTTTGTCATGTTTGGAAAGAATATGTTTAATAGATTCTATTAGAAATAATTTGGAGACTGATTAGTTGATTTTTAGGAGTGTTTTGCATCTGTATTCTCTGTACTCTTATGAGAGTACACTTCATTTTCTCATTATTTTTCAGCTTTTTTGCATGTGACATATTTGTGTTTGCGTAAGTGAATGCAGTAAATGAGCGGTGCGATGATGAAGTCGTGATGTCTAATGACCCAAATGTGGAGAAACTTCTTAGCATCATTGTTCACAATGAAACGGAGGCGTATGCACTATACTATGATTATGCACATCAAACTGGGTTCAGTGTTAGGAATGATCATACTAGTTATTAGCCAAACTCCAAGAAATTGAAATCAAAGGATTTTTTATGTGCAAAAGCAAATCGGAAGAAAGCTGCCAATCTAAACTGCTCAGTCAAATTCCAGAAAACAGATACAAGGAATGGTTGTCCGGCCATGATTAGATTTTATATTAATTTAGATGGGAATTGGAAGGTTAAAAAACATATAGAAAGTCATAATCATTCATTGGCAAACCTGGGTGATCTACATCTTCTTAGATCACACAGAGGCATCGCGATGAGAAGACAGCTGTGTTGAAGACAATGATAGAGGTCTGAATTAGAGCAACTGATGCGTTTAACTATCTAAGTGAGGAAGTTGGCGGCGTGGAGAATATCGATTTCACAAAAAGAGATGCTTTCAACTTTTGTTGTTACAGAGACCAAAGAACAATCTGAAAGGGGTGGAGAACATTTAGAGTCACCTCTTGCAACACCATTATCGGTTATGCCAGATTTCTTTTCAGAGGTATGCATGGAAAACCCGTCAGTCATGCTGTTACATATTATTAACTAATATGATGTTCTATTTTAGGAATTTAACTTAAGCTCAACAATCAATCAGTCGGCTGAAGGGTACATTAAGCTGAGGATGGATATCATTACAGGGAAATATTTTAATGCATGATATCATTTAGTTGTGTGTTATTCGACTGTACATACTTTAATGTCGATTACAATCATAATTACGTCATTACAATCATTTCTGTAAGTGTAAAGAGATTCTTTGATGAGTTTCTTTTACTTAACACAGGCACACCTGCACTGACATCTAGGGGATTCGTTGAGGAAGACTTCATTAGAGTCGCAGACTTTTTTTGGCGATGTTGTGAAATTATCTATGAAAGTCAAAGCTGAAATAACAGGTATTACTAAGCTCTGAACTAAAGGTCCAATTTCCTTTTTTTAAACTTTAAGAAGATTAATTTATGAATGAGTCATTATATCGATAATTGTTCTGTTCTGCTCTTTAAGATTTCTAAAAAATCTATATAATCATTAAGCTTTTGAAACCGATCGAATTAAATGATCCAATTAGTTTGGAGATGCGGCTACAAGAGAGCATAGAGGGAGCTAAATCACTTCAATGCCCATAGACAGGGTGGTCATTACCCTATTAGCCTACTAGCTTGTGTGCTTGATGAATGTTAATTTAGAGCAATAAGTAGATGTAATAATGATGATGCGGAAATGAATAAGTTAGGAGACATTGCTGTCGCTTTGTAACAATACTTTATGTAACTTTTAAGATGTTGCTTGTGCTTCTTGAACCGGTTTGTTCTACGTAAATATGTTGTGCTTCTCCTTTCTACTTTCAGTTTGTAGCATTATGTATGTGAATGAGAATAATGATTTATTAATGCGTCTGGTTTGATATAATCAAGTATCATTTAGTACTGATTTTGTGTGATGATTTTTTTCTATTATTTTGCATTATTATAATTAACATTCATTAATTTGTGAAGCAAGGAAGATGAGAATCATGTTAAATAAATTGATTAATGAGCAATTTTCTTCTATTCCATGCATTCTTTTTTGTTTGTTTCTTCTTCAACATTTATTTATTTACTTTTGGTTTATTTTTGTCTTAATTTGCAATTCATTGATGTCATGGATTACTCATTGCTTGTTGGTGTTGATGAGGGGAAAAAAGAACTGGTTGTACAAATCATCGATTACATGAGGCAATTTTTATTTTTATCTTTCTTCCAATTTGATTATCTGTACATTTTGAATGCTTGATACTGGACATCAAGCATGCAAGGTGCAGTGTCTTGAGGGTCCTTACATTGTTCGGCTCATTTTATTGTTGCTTGTTTATTTCTCTATGAAGGTTGTATAATGTGTTCCAACTGCTCAATTGTGAAATAAAAGCATTATTTCGATCAATTTGGGTGTTTTTTTCATGAAAATTGTTCTTTAAATATATCAAATCATTATGTTTTAAATTTCATTTTTATGCTATATGTCTAATATTTTCTCAGGCATTTATAACAATATGTGCTATGTCAGATGAAAATAAAATGTGTTAGTTCTTCATTCTTATACGTTCTTCTGCAATAAACTGGGTAATTTATAATTCCTTTATTTCAATTTTTAGGTAGATGATGATGAAGACTTAATTATGTAAGTGATGATGTTGAATCCAGACTGTCATTGAACTCACATTAAACAATTTTTAGAGAGAGAGAGAGTATGTTGAATTGTGTAACTTCGTATCGATCTTTGAACATTTATTTATAGATTTAGGTTGATATTGCTTGCGCAACATGATCAATCAGATGTACAAAATTAAAAAAAAAATTTAAAAGAAATCATGTAACTCTTGATGTGGTTGATTCTCAAATTCTAGTTGAAGTGTTCTAATGATTTAATAAATATGTTCGATTTGAGTTAACAATATTTGAATTGGGTCAATCTTTGGTTAAGATTGAACTGACATCATCATAGATAGAAATAGCCGCTTATCAAAGCAGATAATTGTGTAAAATATACAATTTAAGAAAACTAAAACTAAGCCAAAGATTAAAAAAAGCTATTTAGATCAATAAATACACTTTCTTAGCAACAAAATTATTATTTGTTGGTAAGAATGAAGAATAATATTATGACCATTTTGTTAGGTGCTATATAACCTTGTTAAGGGTGAAACGAGTAAAACAATATTTTGAATATACTAAAAGATCATTTGGAATTATTTCTGTTTTTAAATTTTTATCTTTTATTTTATTTATATTTTGATTTAAAATAAAATATATTCGATAATGATACTTATTTCAAAACCAATCAAAATATATAAAATTTATTTCGAATATTTCTATAAATAATATTTTTTTTAAAACAAAAACTAAAATATTTTTTAAAACTTATTAAATAAAAATATTTGTAAAAATAACATAAAAAAATAAAAAATAAAAAATAAAAAATAAAAGTAATCCCTAACATGCACTAAGCTATAAAATTAGAGCAATTCAAGTTAATTAAAGTTAATCGAATGACTGTTTAACATTCTATAATGATTTTTTTTAAATAACTTTTTATGTGTGCATTATTTATTCAAAATTATTAAGCACATTTTTTAATAATTTTAACTTAATAAACCTTTTATCTTAATTTATCAAAATAATAATTAAAAAAATGTAATTTTGAGCTTAATATCATTGTTTGTTTGATTAATTCACTTCAAAAATTTATTTTGAATGATTTCAACAATTTTTAGATTGTTTAGATTTTTTATGATATTTATTTGATATTTTTTAGCTATTGTAAAATCATATTAGTTATTAGTATCGAATAAAAATAATAAATTAAATTACTATCACGACGGTCATAACATAATAGGCTATAACTTTGATATATTCGATTGCAATAGCAGTAATCTATACTCTTAGGAGAGTACAGAGAGTACACTTACAGAACAACATGAAAAAGCTAATATTCAGGCTCCAAACAACTTATAATGAAATCTATTAAATCTATTTTCTCAAAACAGGTCAAAAAATTTGTACTCTCATGAGAGTACAGAGAGTACACCTGCAAAGCAACTCAAAAAAGTTAAAATTCATGCTCCAAACAGCTTGTGATGGAATGTAATAAATACATTCTCTCTAAACAGACTAGAAAAATTGAAAAAAAAATAAGAAATAATCTGTACTCTCAAGAGAGTATAGAAAGTACACCTACAGAACAGCTCAAAAAAGCTAATGACATCTATTAAACATATTTTCTCCAAATAGACCAAAAAAAGTGACAAAAATTGAGAAAATAATATGTACTCTCATGAGAGTATAGAGAGTACATCTGCAAAACAGCTCAAAAAAGCTAAAATTCATGCTCAAAATAGCTTGTGATGGTATGTCATAAACATTTTTTCTTCAAACAGGCTAGAATAAGTGAAAAAATTGAGAATAACAGACTGTGAGAGTACAGAGTACCGCTAAAAGGTTAATATTCATGCTCCAATCAACCTGTAATGGAATCTAGTAAATATATTCTTCCCAAACAGGCCAAAAAAGCTGAAAAAAAAGTGAAATTGGTCTATATTCTCATGAGAGTATATAAAGTACAGATACAAAACAGCTCAAAAAGGCAACCCAACAGCCTCCAAATTGCTTCAAATGGTTTGTAGTAAACATATTTTTTCCAAACATGCTAGAATAAGTGAAAAAAATTGAGGAAATAGTCTGTACTCTCATGAGAGTACAGAGAGTACACCAGCAAAATAGCTCAAAAAGGCTAATATTCAGGCTCCACTCAACCTGCAATGGAATTTAGTAAATATATTTTTTCCAAACAGACCGAAAAAGCTAAAAAATGTGAATTGCATCATGAAGCATGTGAGAGTACAGATGCAAAATAGCTCAAAAGGGTAACCCATCAGCTTCTAAATTGCTTCAAATAGTTTGTAGTAATCATATTCTCTCCAAACAAGCTAGAATAAGTGAAAACAATTGAGGAAATAGACTGTATTCTCAGGAGAGTACAGAGAGTACACCAGTAAAACAGCTCAAAAATGCTAATATTCAGGCTTTGATCAACCTGTAATGGAATCTAGTAAATATATTCTTTCCAAACAAATAAAAAAAGCTGAAAAAAATATGAAATTGGTCTGTACTCTCATGAGAGTACAGAGAGTACAGATGGAAAACAGTTCAAAAAAGTAACCCAACATTCTCCAAATTGCTTCAAATAGTTTGTAGTAAACATATTCTCTCTAAATAGGCCAGAATAAGTGAAATAAATTGAGAAAATAGTCTATACTCTCAAAAGAGTATAGAGAGAGTATACCAATAAAATAGCTCAAAAAGGCTAATATTCAAGCTTTAATCAACCTGTAATGGAATCTAGTAAATATATTCTTTTCAAATAAATCAAAAAAGCTAAAAAAAATGAAATTGATCTGTACTCTCATGAGAGTACAGAGAGTACATATGAAAAATAGCTCAAAAAAGTAATCAAACAGCCTCCAAATTATTTCAAATAGCTTATAGTAAACATATTCTCTCCAAACATGTCAAAATAAGTGAAAAAAATTGACTAAATAGTCTGTACTCTCAGGAGAGTACAGAGAGTACACCAGCAAAGTAGTTCAAAAAGGCTAATATTCACACTCCAATCAACCTGTAATGGAATCTAGTAAATATATTCTTTTCAAACAAACCAAAAAAGCTAGAATAAAAAATGTGAAATTGGTCTGTACTCTTATGAAAGTACAGAGAGTACAAAGAGTATAGATGAAAAATAGCTCAAAAAAGTAACCCAACAGCCTTTAAATTGCTTCAAATATTTTGTAGTAAATATATTCTCTCCAAACACGCCAGAATAAGTGAAAAAAATTGAGTAAATAGTCTGTACTCTCAGGAGAGTACAAAGAGTACACCTGCAAAACAACTGAAAAAGGTTAATATTCAGGCTAAAAAAATGTAAAAATGGTCTATGCTCTCTAGAGAGTATATAGAGTACACATGCAAATCTGCTAAAAAAAACTACCCATCAGCCTCCAAATTACTTCAAATGGTATGTAATAAACATATCTTTTCCAAATAAGCAAAAAAAATACTGGACAAAAATGTGAAAATGTTGAGTACAGAGAGTACACATGCGAATCTGCCTCCAAAATCAACTAATTAGCCTCCAAATTGCTTCTGATGGAATGTAATAAGTATATTCTCTCCAAATATGCCAAAAAATCTAGAAACAAATAAGAAAATGGTCTGTACTCTCATGAGAGTATAGAGAGTACATATATCAATCTGCCTCCAAAACCAATCAATCAACCTCAAAATTACTTTTAATAGAATCTAATAAACATATTCTCTCCAAATATGCCAAAAACACAAGACAAAAATGTGAAAATGTTATGTACTCTCATGAGAGTACAGAGAGTACACATGTCAATCAGCCTCCAAATTGCTTCTAACGGAATCTAATAAACATATTCTCTCCAAACAGGCCAAAAAGTTGAAACAAAATGTGAAAATGATGTGTACTCTCATGAGAGTACAGAGAGTGCACATGCAAATCTGTCTCCAAAATTAACCAATCAGCCTCCAAATTGCTACTAATGGAATCTAGTACACAATTTCTCTCCAAACAGGTCAAAAAATTTGAAAATAAATCTATCTCCAAAAGCAACCAATCAGCTTTCAAATTATTTCTAATGGAATATAATAAACATATTCACTCCAAACAGACCAAAAAAATTAAAAAAAATATCAAAATGCTCCATACTCTCATGAGAGTACAGAGAGTACACATGCAAATCTGCCTCCAAAACCAACCAATCAGCCTCTAAATTGCTTCTAATATAATATAGTATACAATTTCTCTTCAAACAGGCCAAAAAATCTAGAAAATAATGTGAAAATGCTCTGTACTCTCATGAGAGTACAGAGAGTACAAATAAAAATCTGCCTCCAAAACTAACTAGTCAGCTTCCAAATTGCTTCTAATGGAATGTAATAAATATATTCTCTCCAAATAGGTCATAAAAATTAAAAAAAAATGTGAAAATGCTTTATACTCTCATGAGAGTATAAAGAGTACACATGCAAATTTGCCTCCAAAATCAATCAATCACCCTACAAATTATTTCTAATGAAATATAGTACATAATTTCTCTCCAAACAGACCAAAAAATCTGAAAAAATATTAAAAAATGAGGTGTGCTATCATGAGAGTATGCAGAGTACACATGAAAATCTGCCCCTAAAACCAACCAATTAGCTTCCAAATTGCTTTTAATGGAATCTAATAAACATATTCTCTCCAAACATGCCAAAAGCTGAAAAAAAATGAGAAAATATTTTGTACTCTCATTAGAGTACAGATGCAAATCTCTCCTAAAAATCAACCAATCAGCCTCCAAATTTCTTCTAATGGAATCTAATAAACATATTCTCTCCAAACAGGCTAAAGAAATTGAAAAAAAATGAGAAAATGCTCTGTACTCTCATGACAATACAGAGAGTACACATACAAATCTGATCCCAAAACCAACCAATCAGCCTCCAAATTATTTCTAATGGAATGTAATGAACATATTCTCTCCAATCAGGCCAAAGAAACTAAAAAAAAGAGAAAATACTTTGTACTCTCATGAGAGAACAGAGAGTACATATATAAATCTCTACTAAAAATTAATCAATCAGCCTCCAAATTACTTCTAATGGTCTAATAAATATAATCTCTCCAAACAGGCCAAAGAAATTGAAAAAAAATGATAAAATGTTCTGTACTCTTATGAGAGTACAGAGAGTACACATGTAAATCTGACCTCAAAACCAACCAATCAGCCTCCAAATTACTTCTAATGGAATCTAATAAACATATTCTCTCCAAACAGGCCAAAAAAATTAGAAAAAAATGAGAAAATGCTATGTACTCTCATGAGAGTACAGAGCAATCTGACCCTAAAATCAACCAGTCAGCCTCCAAATTGCTTCTAATAGAATATAATAAACATTTATTCTCCAAACAGGTCAAAAAAATTGAAAAAAATGAGAAAATTCTCTGTACTCTTATGAGAGTACAAAGAGTACAGATGCATATCTCCACTAAAAATTAATCAATCAGACTCTAAATTGCTTCTAATAGAATGTAATTAACATATTCTCTCCAAATAGGCCAAAGAAACTAGAATAAAAAAAATGATAAAATGCTCTGTACTCTCATGAAAGTACAAAGAGTACACATACAAATCTAACCCCAAAATCAACCAATCAGCCTCCAAATTACTTCTAATGAAATTTATATTCTCTCCAAACATGTCAAAGAAATTGGAAAAAAAATGATAAAATGCTCTGTACTTTCATGAGAGTACAGAGAGTACACATGCAAATCTGACCCTAAAACCAACCAGTCAATTTTCAAATTGCTTTTAATGGAATCTAATAAACATATTCTCTACAAATATGGTTTAAAAGCTAGAAAAAAAATGAGAAAATGGGATGTACTCTCAAGAGAGTACACATGCAAAATAGTCCTAAAAATCAACCAATAACCATTCAATCTGCTTGTAATGCCATGTACTGAACATATTATATCCAAACACTGTCAGAAATCTTAAAAAAATATGACAAAATATGCTGTACTATCCTGGGAGTATAGAGAGTACACATGCAAAACTGAAGCAAGCAGCCATCAATTAACCTACAAACAAATTATAATGCCATCGACTGAACATATTATATCCAAACAGGCCTCAGATTTCATCAAATCCTTCATGAAACAACACCAAACATCCTACAATGGGATATACTAAATATATGACAAGCCACACAGTTCAAAATTTTGAAAAAATAATTACTCATCACGAGAGTAGATGCACATAAAATATCGAAATACTATTAAAACATGCTCCTTTCCTTTAAAGAACTGAAATGTTCCAAATATTCTCCTATTCGACGGTGAGAATAATAGAGAAAACTCTAAATTCATTAAAGTTCAAGAATGCAGGAAGAAATACCTCATGCAATTGCTTATAATACCTCAATTTTTAATACCCAAGATTTAGTAAATCAGGAAGGTCGAGGACGGGAGAGAGCGGAGTGAGTGAGAAAAATTTTGCACAAAAGAAATCCCTAAAGCTGGTATGGAATAATATGGAATAACACGCGTAATATTTTTTCCTCCCACTATTTGAATAGGACGGGTCGGGCCGAGCCCGGGGTAACGTAAATGACGTCGTTAAGTGCCGTCAAGTTACAGCGCTGTTAAGTGAAAAAATGCCTTTTTTTTATATTGGACATGTGTTGCATAGCTATTGAAGTCCGGACGTAAAGCTACGTTCGGACTCCGCACATAATATTTTCTCGTGAAAAGGAGGGCATCCACTTGAGCACATGAGAGAGAGAGAGAGAGAGAGAGAGAGAGAGGAGCACAGAGCAGACTAAGCAATCTAGCAAGATAATGAGCAAGGCAGCTGAACTAGGAGGGAACCTTGGTGTCAAATATTATTATTATTAAAGGCTGTTAAATATATAATGATAGAAATTATTTATTATATTTTGTAAAAATTTGAAAGTTAAATTGAGAAGATAAAATTATATGCACAGCAGATGCTTGTGAATTTGATTAATGAAACTTAAAAGTTAAATTTATATTAAATGATTAATATTATTCTTACTAATAATTAGATTACATTTATTAACTAAAATAAATAAGAAAAATATTAAAATAACTTTAATTCAAAATTTTTTGTCTTTATGTTATTAAAAGAAATTCTAAAAATATTAATGCTGCAGTATAAATTAGAATGTAAAACAGCAAAGTAAAAGAAATGCAACTCTTGGATTTGTGTATTTAAATTTTAATGTTAAATTAAAGATTTAATATTAATGATAATATATGAATAAAATGATCAACTAAGCATAAAATATAATTTTTTTATATATCATTATAGGCATCAAATCAAAGGAGATGAATTTTAAGGAATAAAAAGGTCGAAAATAAAATCATTTGAGGTTTTGATGGGTACTCGTATTTCTAACTTGTGGTAACAAGGTTGCTTCTTCTAAGTCAAATGAATTATTTGTTATTTATATTTGTTCTATTCCCTATTACTACAAAGATTAATTTTGATTTATTTCTTCATAGAAAAGTTTGACCATGTTGATCATGATGTCTCATTTATTTAGTTCAAACTATACAATATACATCATAATAAGATATGAATTATTATAAATGAATACAAATGAAATAATCTTTATATAAATAAATATATGTACATGTTAACTAATTAAGTTCGTCCTCTTATAATATTAGTTTGGAACACTAAGGTACTTGTGCATGTAAAATTAAAAAAAATTTGAAAAAAGAGATAGATATTAGAGTATCGTAAATGATACACTTTATAGACAGTGGATCTTGTAACGACTATATAATGATAAGATATGATATAATTTATTTCTTATTTGTGACTATTCAAACTTTTTTCTATGTACATCATTGATTGGAATGTTTTGAAATAAGTTTCACATTGATTTAGTTATTTTACAAGCATGCTATCATCTCTCTTTAAATCTTATATGTTACTATAACTTATAAATATAATTTCCCATTGAATTTTTGATAACTCACAATTAATTAGTATTTTAAAGTTAAAATAACATAATCATAATGAGGGAGATAACAGAAGCAATATATCTTAGATGTGGCCAAATGAGAGAATAACATGTGGGCTCCGAAAATTTGTCCCCGACCTCTCGATTAAGAGAGTATAATTTAAATGTCGGTGAAATTTTCAGAAGGCAGATGGAATAGTAGATAAGATACTACCGAGAGATTTTACCCTCATTTTGTGAGGACTTTAGATATGGTTTCAGGTTTCCTATAGGTGCAAGCACCTATAGTTAATTACACCTCTCAATGCTGAGAGAGAACTTTCGATTAAGGCTAGTCGTTAGGTTGCTAAATGCGTAGCATATAATAGTAGTATGTGGAGTATAAAATTGTGAGTTCATGAAATTCATCATTATTAAACTTAAAGCGGATGGTTGGGGGAATGATGATGTGTACGATCAAGATCTCATGGTTCCGTTCTCCCGGGCTATCGTGGTCCATAGTTTACTTAGTTAGAGGAGATAGTCGACCTAACCTGACTGAAGGATCCTTGTCAGCAGCTATGGGTTGCGTCGTCCAAAAAAATCTTATGGACTTGGGATGGTATTTGTCTAAGGAGACAAGTTTAAGTCCACATTAACTGATAGATGGCTTTTTGCCCTATGAAGTGCACCTTATAGTTCACAACTCAAGGGGCAGAGCCATTGAGGAACATGCGAGTTACAGTCGTGATTGTAATATAATTGTGTCATTTGGCACAACTACCCGATCAGAAGACTCTGATCACGACTGCATTATATGTGGAGCCTACTCGCCAAACCACATAGTCAGAGGACACGGGTCACATCCTTATTGGTATGAGATTGATTGAGAGTGAATATAGTAGAACACTTAACTTGACATTCGCTCCTTTGTGAGCTAGAATTTTCTTAATTTGTCACATTCAACAAACAATTGCGGAAGGTGGGTTAATTTAGTTTCGCTTTAAGCATTGAATTTCATTTAACTATTTAGAACTTAGTGATTGATTTGATTTTATACTTATATTGATAATCAATTTAGATTAATCTGATTTGATCTTACAAGCTTATTTTGATGGCAAGTATCCCCTAGTTGAAATCTTCATTCAACACAACTATCATCGGAGTGGACCTTATCAGCTCTGCCCTCTTTCTTGCAGAGAATCGGGTCTAGATTCGTTACTTCAAGATCTATCATTCTCTAAACCTTCTCAACTCTAGCTTTAAGATAGAGGATTAGGTTTGAGATTCTTATCTTGATGATTTGCACTTGAGAAGTTGTCATTAGATTTATCTTTTACATTTATGTAACAGAATTAGTTTCTCAGATTTTATTAAGTTAAAATTCTTATAATATTATTATTGGATTTTAAGATTTTGTTAATTCGGATCCGGTCCTAAGACCCAACCGGGAATTAACCCGCACATCATTCTTAGACACTAAGTTTAAGCATTCAGTATAGTGTCAGGGCCCATGCGGGTGTTTCAACTTAAATGCTTACATGCATATAAAATTAAATTCATCTAGATATTTATATGATTTCTTTTTTAAAAAAAAAATCCAAGTTGAATTTAGTAAATATCTTATAAATCATGTGAGGTTTATTTGGAATTGAAACTAACACCTTCTATCTGCTTCTAAATTTGTGTTGTAGATTCGGTGGCCTATGTTGTAGGTTTCATTCATATTTGACTTCAACTCTTTTGAATGTTTCATAGCACCTTGTATTTTTTATCCCTTTAAGTATTTTGCTTGCATTAGATAGACATCTAATTTGTTGTAGACTATTGTCAGTCAGATGATTGTAAGCCCAATCATCTGACTCAGCAACTTAATATATTCTATTTAGTTCAATTATTAATTTGATTACTCGTTTAAGTTTCAAATATTATTCTTCAACTATTTCATTGTTATTAATATCAATTTATATTTTTGACAAAAATTTGGCAGCCTCCCGACATCGTCCCCGCATAGGGGGCTGCTTCGGGAGTGTTATAACCTTCCTACCATGCTTAAGAAAGCATGCATAATCAGTGTCTTGCGACACTATGGCTTAGAGAGTCTACTAAACCTACTACGCTTAAGAAAGCATGCATAGACCTTCAATACCTGTGATTTGAATTTAGATTTTAATTTTGAGCTTATAATTCATTTTGCGTTAAATTAATTAAGTACTCTATCAAATTTGACCTCCCAAAGATCGTTCTATCGCCGAGTGCTTATAGTCTTCCTACAATGCTTAACAAAGCATGTATAGTCAGTGTCTTGCGACACTGCAGCTTAGAGAGTCTTCTAAACCTGCCATGCTTAAGAAAACGTGCATAGGCCTTCAATACTTGCGTAAAAGGTAGTCTGGTTTTCCTGCCATGCTGAAACAACATGCACGAGTACTTATATCTAGTAAATATTTGCGATTGTATTGAAGCAGCAAGTACATAAATTTAATATACTAAGCAAGCATATGCAAAGGTATTTGGAATGAAATTCGACAGGCTCCGATCATCTTGCCAGAAAGGGGCTGCTTTAGAGAGTATTAGTCCCACCATGCTTATAAAGCGCATGATAGGTCTTCGACACTACTGAGTGATTTTGCACTTATCGCTTACGGTAAGATCGATAGCCTTCAAACCAAGAAGAAGTACTTATATATGTAGTAAATATTTGCGATTGTACTTATATCTAGTAAATATGCACGAGTACTTATATCTAATAAATATTTGCTAGTATTAAAGCAGCAACTGTATAAATTTAATATACTAAGCAAGCATATGCACAGGTATTTAGAATGAAATTGACGTCGATCATCTCATTGCTTAAGAAATCTAAGGCCGTCTCACCATGTTTATGAGAAGCGTGCATAATAGGTGTCTTCAATAATCGCATAGAATGATTTTACACTTATCGTTTATGAGAAGCCGATAGCCTTCAAACCCGTAAGAGACATCATAGTTTCTCGCTTACGAAGAAAGATGCACGCAGTCTTAGGTCAGCAAATTTTCCTGTGTTGTAACGAGCGATACTTATATCAAGATTTCCCGTTGTATTGGAACAACACAAACAGGTACTTAAAATTTTGCATACTTCCTATTTTTATACATTTATGCGAGATTGTTGGCGATGAATTTGCAAGTTGCACAGATTTATGAGTGAAGTAAGAAATTAGTTCGGCTGAGTACTGAGAGTTATAAAGCCTTTCACACAGCTTCCAGTTGAGCTAAGCCCTCCAATTTAAAAGTAAAAGTTGCCAAATTTTCAGCTGAGAAACACTTGGGGATTAGTCACGTCAGTTGATTCTTGGCTCCAAAGAAATTGAATTTACATCTACAAATTGCCCATATATTGCTGCCACAAAGTCAGTAACACAGCGTGCAAAGGGCAAAGCCAACATCATCTTGCTTCACATGAAAGATAGTAGCATAGAACAGCTAAAAGGTGAAATGCATGCTTCTGCCACTGATGGTTGCATTGTATACATATATACAGTATGATATATCTTAATAAAAGTTTGCCAAGATACACAATGACAACAGAAGGCAAAACCTAAACAGAATTCAAAGATAAAAGCCAAATGAAACAGGTCAATAAGAAGTTTCCAGTTACAGCCGCTTGACAAGAAGCTTAAACCTCTCACACCGATGAAGCTAGTGACCGGATTCAGAAATGTCGTGATTGAAATTTTTTATGGAGGAAATGACTGGCTGCAATAAGCTTCCCGTGGGCTATTGGAGACGTCGGGGATGGCTGTATGAAGAAGGCCATGGTGGTATTTAGACGAGAAATGCGCGAAGAGCAGTGGAAGGAAAGACGAGAGGTAGAGAGAGAGAGGACGGGAGGGAGAGAGGGAGATCGAGCAATGGCATTCAGATTTTCTGTTCGGCTTGTAGTCGCGGCGGATGGACGTAAGGATCAAAGAGGAGATTGGCCCTGCACGAGTGAGGGAGGTCGCTTTTAGTGGGCTGTTGCCAGTAGATTATTTTAGGATTTTTTTTTATCAACTGACGGGATGGGCGGATTGCTTGTCCGATCACTAGGCTGATCGAGAGGAGTGACCGAAAGAGGGTCAGCTGCTCGCGTGCGAATGACTGCATCAAGGAGTTCGATCGGAGCAGCAAGACGGAGAGGGAGACGCTCGGGACGGACGAACTGAGACAGAGGGGGGTTCTTCGTTCGGTGGTAGGCTCGAGCAAGCAAGGGAAAGAGGGACGACGGGAGCTTGCTCGTCGAGCTCGTGCGGTTGTTGTTTTATCCAGAGTAAACCGAACGAAGAAAAGGGGGCTTGCGGCTGTCGAATTAGAGTCGAGGCTGTAGATAAATCAGAGCTAGGGTTCAGGGTATAAAGAGGGTATTTAGAAAGGCCTCTTTTTTGTGGATTTTAAATAATTAAATCAATCCTAATTAAATTTTTCGTGGTAACATTATTATATGATTAATATATACATCAATTTTAAGTTATTCTAATGTTCTGAACGCAACGACGCAGTCAGTTTGGTTCAAGTCGATGTCGAATCGGATCAATTTCAGTTTAAAAACGTGTGTTGTCACTTCTGACCGCTCAATATTCATGTAGACTCGTCTGAATTGAGCACGGACAGTCTCATTTGAAAGGTTTCGACGTTTCGACGCTAACAACATGATCAATTTTACGAACGGAGGTCATTTGGGCATTGTCGTGGCTTCTCGATCTCGATATATGCGTATGTGCATCGACAGATCTTCTTTTTGATCGGTCGACCGTTGAATTGTGCAATATGTATATTCTGATCAATTTCGACGTTCTGAACGTGATGGCGAAGTCCGTTCGTCGATCGTGGATCGTTTCGACTGAATTTCGGTGACGTCGAGTGTATTTTAGCTCCAATTTGCGCATTGTTGCATTCGAAGTTTGTTGAATTTGTCTTATGAGCTTGACTCAACTTATGAGACATACATGGAGGTCAACATAACAATTATATTATTAATTGCCTTGCTTTTAAATTTAATCGAATTTTAGACATTAGTGGATCTTTTGATATATTGAATAGTTATTTTTCCTTAGTATTAATAATAAAAAATTTCGATCTAACCATGTATTCTTGCCTTGGTAATTTCAAGCTCCTGCGTCGGGTCATGACATTTTCATTGTCAGTTTGAATAAAATTTGGAAGTATTTGGTGAAACAATTCCATCCTATTTTGCTTGATGGTTTAGAACCCATTATTTGGGTGAGGAAATTATTTTGAAAGGTTTTTTTTATTATGCAAGTCTTGAACAAAATCAACTATAAGCTTCTTTCGCATATCTCATAGCATTACATGACCAAACCTTACCTTTTTCCTTGAAAAAATGATAAATATGTCAACTTATCCAAAGTCGACCAAACCATCGCAAGAGTGACCCGTGTAGATTTTTCATACTATACTCTTAAAAGTCCTTTGAAAAATTCATATAAACTCCATAGTATATCTAGATGCATTCTTTAATATTTTCAGTGTTTTTACAAGCATTTCTTTACTATTTGAAAACCCCAATCAACCTAATAGCTACCTGCAAGATCCCACCCAAGTAGGGTTTCCTTTTCTTGGTGAACCTTAGACAACCCTATACCTTTTCACATCTCTTCAAAATCAATCCTGGGGTTTCTAACGTATTAGACTACCTCTACAACAGCCACATGCCCTTAAAAAAAAAAATAATTCCAAGGATCCATCATAGGGAATGCCAACCAGCACAACCCAACCAGCTTTAAAGAAGGCTTTCAGTTTGGTTTGTCTTTGTCACATGCACACACAACAAAGAGGATATAAATCACACAAATATAAAATAACCACAAAAAAAAAAAAATCAAAATTAAATAGTTTTTTATATATGAAGGCCCCATAGGAACATAAAGTTCTTCTATGAAAGAATTACATTAAAACAGTATAAGGATAAAGGCTTGTCAAGACACACCTAGAACTTAGTAGCCTTGTTGGTCGGCCTCAATGTTAGAAGTAACCTTAAGAATCTAAACATGCACTTCACTTTTCCCATCTAGCTCTATTCTACACTTCTCGGAGATATAGGAACTTTGAGATAACTTTGTGGGAAAATACTATAGGCATTAAATATAGTGCTCAAGTTATTAACTCGGCATTATTTGAGGAAGACTTGAAGCAATGTAGATAACATAAAATCATCCACTACTCGTTACATCATATAATCATAGATAATTAGTTATTAAGTAATAGTACTTACTAAAGATTATTGTTCAGATCATTCCCTTTCATTAGGTTGTCGGGGAACAAATTATCTTCCTATTCTTATCTAGTCTAAGCGCCCATTTTGGGCAGCATTCACACGGTGGTGCGGTCTAAACTGCACTGCGCTTGTGTTTGGCAAGCTGCGGCGGAGTCACATTTTGAAGAATTTGCGGCTAGAATGCAGCATTTTCCAGCTTGACCTGGCTCCCTGCGGCGGCGGTCAGAAGCTACGGTTTACTTTTTGAAAATAAAAAAAAAATTGTAGGCTCCATCGTAACTTTTTAGACAGTTATTTCTTCTGCAACAACTCCACTACTATTTTTTCATATAACTACAGCTGTCTCAAATAGATCCTAGTCCATCCCATGCCATATTGACATTAAGTGCATCTTTTGGTGTAGGATGTTAGGTAAGTCTTGTCATGCCATCCAAGCCATGCTTCACCACCTAGGTTATGCCTCATTAGTCACATCATTCAACAAAATCCATGGTAACATTTACCTTCTCTTAAGTTCTACATTAAGATAACAGTTCACATATAGTACATGCTCATGGGTACTATCATTTCATTAAAATGAGAAGTTTTGCTATTAAGCATACTTGGTGAGCATTCACAAGGAAAGAGAAGACAATTGATCAGCATACAATCATACATGAAACAGGTTGAATCAAATGGTTAGGCTTCTCACCTCAGGTATAGATATGAAGAATCAAAGAAGAAAGATTATTCAATTCTCACTATAGGCTTGTGCCTTTAATCTATCAATTTTTGGTATGGTACTCAATTGGAAGTAAACCAGTCCACCAAACATGCGGCAGAGCCATCCAAGTAATCTGAGTTGGTCGATTATGGCCAATGTCCTTACTAGGTCAATTGTAGCTTAATCCTGTGACTATAGCTCATTACGGGTGCATCACCTACGTTTGTGAGCTATTGTGTGCATTAGTTAGATCAATTCTTAGATGGGGTGTATTCATTATTCACAAGAGCGAAACTAACTACTTTTATTAATATTAGAGTTTTGAGCTAGTGCATTTCTTAAGCGTGCAAACTTTCGGAAAATGATATCCTGATCCAAGAAAAAAAATGCAGTATGGGCAATTCCACCCCCTGACCTTAAGGTTTTGCCCCTGCCACAAGGTTTGTCTCATTACTGTTGGGGCCCTTATAATCGTCATTGACATATGGAGGCCATTGCACCGAAGGGTTAAGTATTTTTTGTGCATTTACTGCTTATGATTGAATCAACCAGGATTGTCCAAGCATGCCACCATGATCAACATGCCTCATTTTTGTAATGAGTTCTCAAATTCAAGAATGCTTGATCCATGCCTGTTTTTTAACATGTGTTTTTTCTCAAATATTTTGTAATAACTATGCAAGTAGTAGAGTGATAATTAGTTTTGTTGTCAATGAAAAGAAAATAAAAAATATAAAAGCTTTAAAAATAATTATTTTTAATGACCAAGATAACTATTTAGAAATGAAAATGAGCGATGCTTTAAAATCAATAATTTTTCTACATATTTTTTTTCTTAAGAGCGCAGTATATGATAAGGATGGCAGTGAACCAACATTAAATTATGGCATATAGCACAACAATGTTGAAAAACATAATTTAACCAGTATCTGAATCTAAAGACCTACAATCCATCATAGATGTACAAAAGAGCCAATTAATTGCATCCAGTGCAAGCTCACGAGTCAAGGCCACACGTGTTAAAGGATGTACAATAGGAAAGATCTGCATTAAACTAGCTAGAACTATATTATTTATTGCGACATTAATAGCATCCTTGACTTATGCAGTAGAGTCCAGATAGACAATCCGTATCATTGGCAACAACCCTTCAGGTAATACAGACTCTTTGTTTTGTTTGGCTTATTTTATCTGTTTTCACTATTACAATTTCTTAAAGCTGCTTTATTTATCATAGATTCTATTATGCTTTCTCAAGAGTCTTTTTAAAACAAATTGTGAGAAAAAATATGGAAAGAGTTGTTCAAAATTTTCATATATAAAACTCCTATGTTTTTTTTTTTTGCTACTTTTCCTATCATAATAGCAAATAGAATGCTTAAATCACAAAATTAGGAGCGGTGCTCCTAAATTAAATGTGCACTACTCTTAACAAACCTGTTTATTCATACAATCTTGATCTAATTATCAACCGCAATTGCTTGATGTTGTACTAATTCCATTAGTTGATTATAAAGGTTTTTTTTTTTTACTTCAAAATTTAAAAGAAAATCAAGATTAATCATAATTTTCTGCATAATCTTTATTAACCAATAATATTTGATTCGCCGCAAATTACGCATGCAGGCAGGATGGAGAAGCCTTTAAGTTTAATTTACAGCTAACAATGAGCCTCGATCAAATAATGCAGATGTTGCTTTATGACAGATTGGGCATGATTCCTGTGAGCTCCTAGAAGCAAAAAAAGAAAAGGAGGGAGAGCTCATCAGCTGACTTTGTAAAGGAAATTGAACAATTGAATCAAAGAGGTAGATGATAGGTGAAAAGGAACTCACTCACTACCCTAAGTCACCCTATATATATATGCACTCACATGTTATGAGACACCTGTATGGTCTAGAAAAAAGAAAAGGAACATGACAGCTAAATGGAAATAAGTGAAGGGAAGCAAGAAGGGTGAAGGTTTGTGGTAGCTTGCTAGCAGCCATGGGAAGGCCTCCTTGCTGCGATAAAGCTGGCATAAAGAAAGGTCCATGGACTCCAGAAGAAGACATCATTCTTGTCTCCTACATACAAGAGCATGGGCCTGGGAACTGGAGATTAGTCCCCACTAATAGTGGTGCTTTTCTTATCATTCTTTGCTGGAATCTTTTGTTCTTTGAGTGCTTGATAAATGAAATTTTCAGTGAATAGAAATGAATAATTGTTGGAAAGCTTAAAATGGTTGAATATTCATAATCAACCTGTGAATTGTTGTTATATCATTTCTTTTTCTTCACATTCTTTCAATCCAAACAATGCCTTTGAGAAAAAGATAAATTTTGTATGTGTGAATTTGCAGGATTGATGAGATGTAGCAAGAGCTGCAGATTGAGATGGACTAACTACCTTAGGCCAGGAATCAAGCGTGGCAATTTCAGTTCTCATGAAGAAGAGATTATAATTCAGCTTCAGGCCTTGCTAGGGAACAGGCATTGTTCTTCTTTCTCATGCCAAATCCACAAACTGATAGGCTTACTAGACAATTGCGTTCTATATTGATTCAAAAAAATGATACCCGTATCTTTTCCTTCAGGTGGGCAGCCATAGCCTCTTACCTTCCACAAAGAACAGACAACGACATCAAGAACTACTGGAACACCCACCTCAAGAAGAAGATAAAGAAGTATCAAGCTTCAGTGGGCAGTTACATCACATCATCGGATTCAGCAGGCTCTACTAGCCATGAGAGAGTTCTTGGAGGCTATGGTGCCGATGAAATTAGGAACTCATGCTCGTCCAATTCTCATACCCTCACTCATAGCTCCTCTACTTATGCCTCTAGCGCAGAAAACATATCTCGGCTCCTTGAAGGTTGGATGAGGTCCTCCCCAAATCAAACTCTCAATGATAAAAAATTGCAACATCAAATGAAAAAAGAAAGCATCACTTTCAACAGCAACAGCTTCATTATGAACCAATTAAATTTTGATGTAGAGGTCAACTCACAGCTACCGCTTGAGGGCTCTGTCATTGCATGGGATAAAACAGCAACTGACTCAGTTTTTGAGGAGAACAAACAGTTCAAAATGATGACATATGATGACAATAAACTGAAAACGCAGAGCCAGCAGCCAGCGATGTCCGTGCTTGAGAAATGGCTGCTTGAGGAGAACCCAGGGCAAATGGATGCTTTCTTGGAGACTATGTTCTAAAGTCTAAGCTTTTTTCTTTCTAATGCTTTCTACTAGCTATGGATGTAAACCAAGCAAATTTTATGCGTAAGCTGCATAAAGGGCTTGGTTGATCGTACTTTTATGGAAGGAGAAATATTAGATCTTCTCGAGTAAGTAGGTTATATGGTGTGCAACTGTGTCAAGAATCATTTGAACTGAATAAACATAATGCTCTTGCTTTGATCCTTCATGTGCTAGTGATAACAATGCTTGGTTTAGTTTGTCAGCAACTTTGGAACTATTTACACTTATAAAATCTAAAAGTCTGATACCATTGCTCTTTTACAGATATTCTTGTTTCTCAAGCAGCTGACCTTCACTCATAATTCATCCCCAACTTTTATAGATTTACCACAGCTTTCAATAACACAATGCTTCTGGTATGGGATTATATTACTCTAGTGCGTATCTCAATAACATCCCTTCACAAGAGAACCATCCATATTGATCATCACTTCTGTCTAAAATGAAAACTTTCCAATACTCCGATGCCCTCTGAGATAAAAAACTTCAATAAATTGTCTTGCAAAATTAGCTCATTCAACTGCAAGGAGTATGTGTTATAGCCAGCCACTTAATTTTGAATCTTGCTCGAATATCATATAATCAGCCAAACTCTTTAGGAGTTAGGAACCGTACGGAACACTTACCTAAGTCACATCATCACTTCTAATTCTAATTTTTAGGTTGGTAGAACATCATTTGCCTAATTGAACACAAGCCTAATTTTAATGAACATTAAAACCTTAAAACGAAGATCTATTGGTTGAAAATTTAGATAATATATTTAAAACACAAGCCTAGTTTTATTTTCAATATTATTATTGTGGTGGTGATTACTATGATAAAGATATTGGAAATGATGATAAAAAGTTATTGGAACTTAATCAACTGAAAATACTCACCGCCCTTAGTTCAGTTGATATGGGCGAGCGCGGCTGGAAATTCTCCAGCTCGCGTTTGATTCCTCAGCAAAGCGGGGTGTACCTGTGAGAAAATAAGTGGGGGCCTGGAACTTGTGGGTAAGTTGCCGCTAGGTCCCCCGAGAATTATTCATACTTGGAAGTAACATGCCACAAAGTGGGTGGGACTCTGGGTGGACATACCGTCATAAAAAAATAAAAAAAATAAAAAAATTTAAAAAAAAATCAACTGAAAATTCTTTTCACAGGCAATAGACACTTAGGGCCTAAACAGCATAGTAAAATAAGAAGACTGCATTAAACGCTTTCCGCCCTTCTTGGGACCAAAAATAACAGATAAAAAATAACAAACTTACAGACTTTATATTTAACGGCTGATTAGCGCGGTCAAAAGGTGTACTCTACCTATGTGTTAGGCTATCATTTGGTTTTGTGCTTCAACGCTCTAAGGTAAATCTATAGGACTTAAATGATGTATTTATTGTGAAGACCCTCAATGCTTCAAAATTAAAGGACTCTTTGGGATTTATTTTATTTTGTATTTATTTTATTTTTATGTTAATTTTAAAAATATATTTATTTAATATATATTTTTTATATTTTTATTTTAAAAAATAAGTAATATTATGCTATTTTGGATGTTTTGAATGTTTAAATACAACGATAACTATCAAATATATTTTATATTGAATTAAAATGAAATAAAAATATAAATAAAAGTGATCTGATACGACCTCTAATTATTTATATTTGTAGCTGGGAAGTTTTATGCTGAGAGGAAGACTTGACAATATATATTTGCATGAAAATAATAGCCATCTCAGGAATATGGTATTATAATAGAATTAATAGTGACAAATAAGGAAATAGAAAGGTCTTTTAAGGGTCCTCTTTGTGAATTCTTTTAGATATAAGGGGTGGAGAACAAAAAAATAAATAAATAAATGTCGCATTTAGATTAAAATGCACAACTATATAATAAGAATAGATACTAGGTTGAGGGCTCATATTGATTTGTTGGCAGTATTTTGTCATCTTTTAGGAGTACTGACCAAACGTAAGCACAACTGGGCTATTTTTACGTATTTTTATTCCTTAATTACTTAGTGGGTGCACAACCATTATGGCTTACAAAATTTTAAGAAATTAAATTTAAAAGAAAATAAATTATTTATAATAGTTATGGTTGAAAATTTTCGAAATAAATACATATGTTTTCTCCATGCATGCCGCATCAGTAGAGTTGAGCTCACAAGATAAATTCGACGGATTTTGGATGCAACAATATGCAAATCAAAGCTAAAATACACTCGACGCCACCAAAAATCAGTCGGAATAATCTGAAATCGACGAACGGACTTTACCATTGCGTTCAGAATGTCAAAATTGATCCGAATATACATATTGCACAATTCGACGGTAGATCGATCAAAAAGAAGATCCGTCTACGCGCCCACGCGAATATCGAGGTCGGGAGGCTAAGACAATATTCGAACGACCTATATTCATGAAATTGATCATGCAGTTAGCATCGAAATCTTGAAACCTATCAAATGAGACTATTCGCGCTCAATTCGGATGAGTCTACACAAGTGTCGAGTGATTAGAAGCGACGACGCTCAATTTTGAATTAAAAGTGATCAAATTCATCGTTGACTTGAACTAAATGACCTCCGATTGCGAAACGGACTACATCATTGCATCTGGAATATCAAAATTACATATGATAGATACCAAATTTGAGTAATGTTCTCGTGCTTAAAATTTTATTGAACTTAGCACGCATTTTAGATAAATTCACTCAATTATCTCTTAATTTCACCTAATCAACACCTTGGAACTTGCAGCCGCCCATCTCCATCTCTCCACCTCCCATTTGACAAATAATAAGCCACCACATTATCCCTCCTCATACCACCCCACTTAATTAGGAGAAAATATTATGCGAGTCGGACGTAGCTTTCGTCGCCATAACAATCCACAATGTCCAATATGAAAATATGGATTTTTTAACTTAACACCGTGGGCCGCGACGTTTACGTTATCCGGGCTCCGTCAGATCCGTTTAAGAGGAGAAAGCGGTGTTTGAATGCGTGGGAGAAATTTAAAAGGAGTATATAAATAGATTTCTGGCATAATATGTTTTTTTTTTCAGACAAATCGAGCTCACAGAGAGAAATAGAAAATCTCATTTCATTTTTCGAGAAGAACCGTGAAGATGGAGAATGAATTTAGAAGTTGTTGCTTTGATTAATTTAGCAGATGATGTATTAAATAAAAATGCATTGGTAAATTTCTGAACTGTTTTATATGTACAATTTTTTAGGGTTTATTAGTGATATTCTTTGAAATTCTTTTATTTAATGTATATTTCCTACACTGTTATGAGTTCTCTGCAAAAGGACTTTACTTGTTTTAAGAACTATTTTGCATGTGAACTCTCTGTACTCTCATGAGAGTACAACCCATTTTGTCATTTTTTTTTTCAGATTTTTGACCCTATTTGAATATAATATGTTTAGTAGATGACATTATAAATTGTTTGGAGGCTGATTAGTTGATTTTTAGGGTTGTTTTGCATGTGTATTCTTTATACTCTCATGAGAGTACACCAAATTTTCTCATTTTTTTCAACTATTTAACCCTGTTTGGAGTTAATATATTTACTAGATACCTTCAGAAGCACTTTGGAGGCTGATTGGTTGGTTTTTAGGGTTATTTTGCATATGTACTCTCTATACTCTCATGAGAGTACACCCCATTTTCTCATTTTTTTTGTCAGCTTTTTTGACCTATTTGGAGATAATATGTTTAATAGATTCCATTAGAAGTAATTTGGAGGCTGATTGGTTAGTTTTAGAGGCAGATTTGCATCTATACTCTTTGTACTCTCATGTGAGTACAGACTATTTTCTCATTTTTTTCTAGATTTTTTTGGCTTGTTTGGAGAGAATATGTTTATTAGATTCTATTAGAAGTAATTTGAAGGCTGATTAGTTGGTTTTGGAGGCAGATTTGCATGTGTATTATTTGTACTCTTATGAGAGTGCAGACTATTTTCTCAAAATTTTCCATATTTTTTGGCCTGTTTGGAGAGAATATGTTTATTAGATTCCATTACAAGCAATTTGGAGGCTGATTGGTTTTCTTTGGAGGCAGATTTTCATGTGTACTCTCTGTACTCTCATGAGAGTACAGATCATTTTCTCATTGTTTTCCAAATTTTTTGGTATGTTTGGAGAGAATATGTTTATTAGATTCAATTAGAAGTAATTTGGAGGTTGATTGGTTATTTTTGGAGACAGATTTACATGTGTATTCTCTATACTCTCATGAGAGTAAATCTTATTTTTTCAGTTTTTTTAGTTGTGGGGCTTGTCTTTTGTTTACCATAAGCTAATGTAAGATGTTTTGAGATGTTTCATGCAGAATTTGTTAGTTTTTGGAGCTGTTATGCATGTGTACTCTCTGTACTCTCGTGAGAGTACACCTCATTTTTTTTCAAAATGTTTAATTGTGGGGCTTGCAATTTATTTATCATAACCTATTGGAAGATGTGTGGAGAGGTTTCATAAAAAATTTGCTAGTTTTAAGAGTTATTTCGTATGGGTACTCTTTGTACTCTCATGAGGGTATATCTCATTTTTTCAATTTTTTCAACTATGTGAGTTGTCATATGTTTAAGATATCATATTGTAAGATGTTTTGAGATGTTTCATGAAAAAATTACTGATTTTTGGGGCTATTTTACATGTATACTCTATGTACTCTCATGAGAGTATATCTCATTTTTTTTTTAATTTTTACAGTTGTGGGCTTGTCATATGTTTGATATATCCCATTATAATCTGTTCAGAGACATTTCATAAAAAATTTGCTAGTTTTTGGAGCTATTTTACAAGTGTACTATGTGTACTCTCATGAGGGTACATCCCATTTTTCTTAAATTTTCAATTGTGAGGTGTGTCATATTTTTACTATATCATATTGTAATCTGTTTGGAGATGTTGCATAAGAAATTTACTGGTTTTTGGAGTTATTTTGCATGTGTACTCTATGTACTCTCATGAGGGTACACCTCAATTTTCTAAAACTTTTAATTGTGGGGCTTGTCATATGTTTACTATATCCCACTATAATCTGTTTGGAGATATTTCATGAATAATTTGCTAGTTTTTGAAGCTATTTTGCATGTGTACTCTGTGTACTCTCATGAGAGTACACCTCATTTTTCTAAAATTTTCAATTATGGGGTCTGTTTGGAGATGTTTCATGAAGAATTTGCTGATTTTTAGATCTATTTTGCATGTGTACTCTGTGTACTCTCATGAGGGTACACCCCATTTTTCTAAAATTTTTAGTTGTGGGATGTGCCATATGTTTACTATATCCCATTATAATATGTTTAGAGATGTTTCATAAAAAACTTGCTAGTTTTTGGAGCTATTTTACATGTGTACTCTATGTACTCTTATGAGGGTACACCTCATTTTTTAATTTTTATAATTGTGTGGCTTGTCATATGTTTGGTATATCCCATTGTAACCTATTCGAAAATATTTTATAAAAATTTGCTAGTTTTGAAGTTATTTTACATGTGTACTCTGTGTACTCTCATGAGGGTACACTCTATTTTCTAAAATTTTTAGTTGTGGGGCATGTCATATGTTTACTATATCCCATTATAATCTGTTTGGAGATATTTCATGAAGAATTTGCTGGTTTTTAGAGCTATTTTGCATGTAACATATTTATGTTTGAGCAGGTGAATGAGGTAAATGACCGGTGCGATGATGAAGTTGTTATGTCTAATGACCCAAATATGGGAAAACTCCTTAGCACCACTGTTTACAATGAAAAGGAGGCGTATGCACTATACTGTGATTATGTACATCAAATTGGGTTCAGTGTTAGGAAAGATCATACTAGTTATTGGCCAAACTCCAAGAAATTGAAATCAAAGGATTTTTTATGTACAAAAGCAGGTCGAAAGAAAGCTATCAATCTAAACTGCTCAGTTAAATTCTAGAAAATAGATACAAGGAGTGGTTGTCCGACTATTATTAGATTTTCTATTGATTTAGATGGGAATTGTAAGGTTAAAAAATATATAGAAAGTCATAATCATTTATTGGCAAAGTCGGGTGACCTACATCTTCTCAGATCATACAGAGGCATCAGCGATGAGAAGGCGGCTGTGTTGAAGACAATGATAGAGGCCGAAATTAGAGCAACTGATGCGTTTAGCTATCTAAGTGAGGAAGTTAGCAGCATGAAGAATATTGACTTCACAAAAATAGATGCTTTCAATGTCATCCAAAAGAGAGAAGATCGAGGATTGCGAATGATGATAGTAATGCATTAATATAACTGTTCAAGAAAAGACAAGCAGAGGATGGGATGTTTACATGGGTTGTCCAAGTTGATGAGTCAGATAGCTTGGTTAGTTTTTTTAAGAGCAATGATATGTCAAGGATAGAATATGATTGTTTTGAGGATGTCATAATTATTGGTACAAGCTATCGACTTAATAAATATAATCTTGTATGTGCCCCTTTTGTTGGAGTGAATCATCACTGGAAAAATATCTTATTTGGAGTAGCCTTTCTATCAGAAGAGATAATCGAGTCATTCACATGGATATTCAAAATATTTTTCTGGTTAATGAGTGACAGATATCCTATAACAATATTCACTGATCAAGATCAGGCAATGACGAGAGCTATCAAAATTGCATTATCACATACTAGCCATGGTTGTTGTTGAAAAGCTTTGAAGGTACATTGCTTTAATAGTAATAAGACAATACAAAGTCTATTCTATACATGCATGAGCAAGTGTGACTCACAGGAAGAGTTTGAGCAAGCTTGGTCTACCATGCTAGATGAAAGCAATTTGCATGATTATGCTTGACTGTCTGAGCTTTATAAAATTAGATGCAAGTGGTTCATCGCATTCTACAAAGACTCATTCTGTATGGGTATGTTGTCAATGCAACGTAGTGAGTCCTCGAATAATGTATGTCATGAAATCTCTAAATCAACAAGTTCAATCACAAATTGTTTCTTGGGATTGGAGAAGGTTATGAACACATGGCACTGGAATGAACATGATGAATATTTCAAGTGCAGTCAATTAACAATTGTTCCTGTTGTTAAGACCAGTCCAATTCTAAAATAAGCTGCTATATTTTACACAAGAAACCTTTATACAATGTTTGAGGAAGAATTTTTTGCATGGAGTTAGAGGATTAGTAGCAAATGCATCAAATGACAATCCTATGGATTATTTGGTGATTAATTTAGAGAATAAATATGCTTCCAAAATATAGACTGTCCATTTGGACAAGACTTGCCTAAATGTAACTTATAGTTGTAAAAAAATTGAAATGATGGGATTTTTTACATCGAGTTCTCGATGGAAGATATTGTGCCCATTCCGGGTAAGTATCTTCTACGATGGTCAACCAGAGCAAAGAGGGATATCTACTTTGACAGTGCTTATCGAAACTTAAAAGATGTGCAAGGTAATGATGGAAATGAAACTGACATTATTTTTCGGAACCACATCAGTCGATATACATATCAAATAAGCACTAGGGCACAAGGTAATAAGATAGCTGAGGAGTATATGCTAGGATCCTTAAAAATACTATCTGAGAATATCGACTCTATATTATGTGGGAATTCACCTCTAACTGAAAGAACAACTAAGAAGAAGAAGTCAACCATAATAAATAAAGGAAATGATGTTTTAAAGGATCCAGTTAAGCAGCGGCCAAAGGGTGTTTCAAATGCAAGGCTTAAGGGATATTGGGAGAGAACTAAGAAAGCCAAGAGTAATTCTCTATTTGACTCTAAAGTTATAGTATTTAAACATCGCTTTTAAACTTTAAACCATCCTATTTTTATTGTTATAGAGACCAAAGAACAACCTGAGAGGGGTGGACAACATGGAGGGTCACCAATTGCAACACCTTTTTCTATTATGTCAGAGTTCTTTTTAGAGGTATGCATGGAAAACCCATCAGTAATGCTCTTACATATCATTAACTAATACGATGTTCTATTCTAGGAATTTAACTCAAGCTCAACAATCAACCAGTTGGCTGAAGGGTACACTAAGCTGATGATGAATATCATTACAGGAAAATATTTTAATACATGATATTTAGTTGTGTGTTCTTTGACTGTACATACTTTAATGTTGATTTGATTGAAAATGTGTGAGTTAGTAGATAATATATTATACTTGGTGACTATTCTTAGTAGATAATATATTATACAGTAAATAATATTTCATAAATTATTAGAATATATTAGACTGTGACATTGAGTTTTGGTAAATGGTAGTGCTCTTAAACTATTTTCCTTTAAAAAAAAATTGAAAACAAAATAAAATAAAGCATGATTTTCTAATCAAAATTAGTAGAGTAAATGGAATTCTTTATGCCATCATCTTTATAAGACATGATTGGAATGATTGTAAGTTTGGATCTGAACTATTTTGACTAAATGGTACTATTAAACTTGTAATGGAATCTATTAAACATATTCTCTCCAAACAAACCAAAAATTTTAGAAGAAAATGAGAAAATGGTTTGTACTCTTATGAGAGTACAGAGAGTACACATGCCAAACTGTTAGAAAAAGCTACCCATCCGCCTTCAAGTTGCTTCAAATGGTATGTAATAAATATATTTTCTCCAAACAAGCTAGAAAAAGTGAAAAAAAGAGAGGAAATAGTCTATACTCTCAGGAGCGTACAGAGAGTACACATACAAAACAACTCAAAATAGCTAATATTCTGGCTCTAAACAACCTGTAATGGAATCTACTAAACATATTCTCTCCAAACACACCAAAAATTTTGGAAAAAAAGAGAAAATAGTCAGTACTCTTAGGAGAGTATAGAGAGTACACCTGTAAAATAGGTCAAAAAAAGCTAACAATCAGGCTCCAAACAACTTGTAATGGAATCTATTAAACATATTCTCTCCAAATAGACCAAAAATTCTAGAAGAAAATGAGAAATTAATTTGTACTCTCATGAGAGTACAGAGAGTACACATGTCAAACTGCTGAAAAAAGCTATCCATCAGTCTCCAAATTGCTTCAAATGGTATGTAATAAACATATTTTTCTCCAAACAGGCTAGAAAAAGTGAAAAAAATGAGAAAATAGTCTGTACTCTTAGGAGAGTACAGAGAGTACACCTATAAAATAGCTAAATAAAAAGCTAATATTCAGGCTCCAAACAACCTGTAATGGAATCTACTAAACATATTCTCTTCAAACAGGTCAAAAAATTAGAAAAGAAGATAAAATAGTCTATACTCTCAGGAGAGTACAGAGAGTACACTTGCAAAATAGCTCAAAAAGCTAATATTCAGACTTGAAATAACCTGTAATGTAATATACTAAACATATTCTCTCCAAAAAGGCCACAAAATCTGAAAAAAAAAAGGAGAAAATAGTCTATACTCTTATTAGAGTATAGAGAGTACACCTGCAAAGAAGCTCAAAAAAGCTAAAATTCAGGCTCCAAATACCTTGTCATGGAATCTATTAAACATATTCTCTCAAAATAGGCCAGACAATTTAAAAAAAAAATGAGAAAATGGTATATACTTTCATGAGAGTACAAAGAGTACACATGCAAATCTATCTCCAAAACTAACCAATCAGCCTCTAAATTACTTCTAATGAAATCTAATAAATATATTCTCTCCAAATAGGCCAAAAAATTTGGAAAAAAAATGAGAAAATGGTCTGTACTCTTGTGAGAGTACAAAGAGTGCACATGCCAATCTGCCTCCAAAACAAACCAATCAGCCTCTAAATTACTTCTAATGGAATCTATTAAATATTTTCTCTCCAAATAGGCAAAAAAATTTACAAAAAAAATGAAAAAATAATTTGTACTCATGAGAGTCTGAGAAAAATCAGCCCACCCATCGCCTCCAAATTGCTTCAACTGGTATGCATTAAACATATTTTCTCCAAATAGGCCAAAAAAATTGGAAAAAAAAAGAGAAAATAGTCTGTACTCTCATGAGAGTACATAGAGTACACATGCCAAATTGCTCAAAAACTAACCCGTTAGCCTTTATATTACTTCAACTGGTATGTATTAAACATATTTACTCCAATCAGGCTAAAGAAACTGAGAAAAAAAATGATAAATTGGTCTGTACTCTCATAGAGAGTACACATGCAAATCAGCCTCCACAACTGACCAATCAGCCTCCAAATTGCTTATAATGGAATCTAATAAACATATTATCTCCAAATATGCTAAAAAATCTGGAAAAAAAAATGAGAAAATGGTATGTACTCTCATGAGAGTACAGAGAGTACACATGCCAATTTGCCTCCAAAATCAACCAATCAGCCTCCAAATTACTTCTAATGGAATCTATTAAACATTTTCTCTCCAAATAGGTGAAAATTTTTTCAAAAAAAATAAGAAAATAGTCTGTACTCTCATGAGAGTACATAGAGTACACATGCCAAACTGCTTAAAAAAGTCATCGACCTCAAATTGCTTCGGTATGCATTAAACATATTTTCTCCAAACAGGCCAAAGAAACTAGAAAAAAAAGAGAAAATGGTCTGTACTCTCATGAGAGTACAGAGAGTACACATGCCAAACTGCTCAAAAAATTGACCATTAGCCTCTAGATTGCTTCAACTTGTATGTATTAAGCATCTTTACTCCAATCAAGCCAAGGAAACTGGGGAAAAAAATGACAAATTAGTCTGTACTCTCATAGAGAGTACACATACAAATCTGCCTCCAAAATCAACCTATCAGCCTCCAAATTGCTTCTAATGGAAGCTAATAAATATATTCTCTCCAAACAGGTGAAAAAATTTGTAAACAAAAAAAAATGCAAAAATGGTTTGTACTCTCATGAGAATATAGAGAGTACACATGCCAAACTGCTAAAAAAATTGACCCATCAACCTCCAAATTACTTCAACTGGTATGTATTAAACATATTTTCTCCAAATAAGCCAAAAAAAAAATTAAAAAAAGAGAGAAAATGGTCTATACTCTCATGAGAGTACAGAGAGTACACATGCCAAATTGTTCAAAAAATTGACCCATCAGTCTCCAGATTACTTCAACTGGTATGTATTGAAGATATTTACTCCAATCAGGCTAAAGAAACTGGAAAAAAAATGACAAATTAGTCTGTAGTCTCATAAGAGTACAGAGAGTACACATGTAAATCTGTCTCTAAAACTAACCAATCAGCCTCCAAATTGCTTAATTCTCTCCAAATAGGCCAAAAAAATTGAAAACAAATGTTAAAATAGTCTGTACTCTCATGAGAGTACAGAGAGTACACATGCAAAGTTAAACCAAAATACATCAAGCAACCTACAAACTACTTATAAGGCCATCTACTAAATATATTTTATCCAAATAGGTTAAGAGGCTGAAAAAATAGTTGAAAAAAGGGTTTAAAAGCTCCACACATGTTATCTATTAAACATGACATCTACTAGACATGTTATCTCTAGAAAGGATTTAAAAGCAAAAAAAATAGCTTCTAATGGCATCCATAAACACACCACACAGATACATTTCTAAAGCAATTGATTTCCAACATATCAAACTTCAATTCAACATTTGTCAAATCAGTTTTTTCTACCCAAATAGAAGATAACATAAATGAACTTAGCCCTGAAGAAATTCATCTTCTTTGGCCAATCCTAGAGCTCAGCCCAGTCCACTGGAGGTTTGCTGATTGCTACCTCCATGTATTTATAGACAAACATCTCACAGTCGACACTATTTTCTTAGACTGGTAGCCCACTCATCACTTTGCTTGGCCATTCTGTGGGATCGCTCTGGAAAGATTGGCCAGCATCTTTGACAAATAATTTGATCTAAAGAGTAAAAAATATAGTCAATAATTAAGCATAAAATATGCACTTTAGGCAAATTGAAATGAGAATAATTCTTACAATCTCAAGAAAAATGGCCTTATGAATTGAGTTTGACAATGAATCATAAAATACAAAGCCCCTTACTTAATATGCCCGACCAGGAGTGTCCAGTGCTGATTATTTATAATTGGAAGTAAGAGTAACTCAACCCTTGAAACACTATCTGCAGTGACATGCTGGATGAACATTTTGCTTTCCTTTTGTAGGCCATATTTACCATAACTCTGCAACAAGTGAAGAAAAAGTTTATAATTAGTGGCTTCTACCTATCTAAACTAGGAATGAATCATATTACCCAAAGTTCTATGGAGTAACTTACCCAGTGTAGGCATGAAACATACAAATAGGGGACATATAGCCAAGAACATAGAGAGTACTTCTCGGCTAGTAAAAAGGAGAAGGCATCGACGTGTGCATATAACAGATATTGATCTGTCAGCAACTCATCAATATAGCCTCACACAATGATGATATTCCCAGCTACGAATATGCTATCACCCCTGCATGTGAGAAATATGGGAATGTGAGCCTAATTAAATGAATAGGTGATTTTATGTATATAGAAGGAGTTGAATGAAAAATGACTTACTTATCCTTGAATCGGGAGCACGAGGTGTCAATGAGCTACAACATTGGCTTGGGCAGGACATCTCTTGATGAGAAGTCAATAATATGATGTGCCTCAGCTAGCTGCAAGGAAATTAGTGATGAAGAGCTAGATTTGTTGTGAATTAAGGCTTAATCTGCTAAGATGATGCATACTTCCGCCTGATGCTCCTCAACCACTATGATAGTAGTCGGTGGTTCATCAATTGATATTGGAGCATCTTTGCTAACCTACATAAAAAATTATTGAAATCAGTTACTATTAGGATAAATTAAAAAGAAAGCAAAGTAATACCTCTTATCTTTGCTCACAGTGTAGGCTATCGGAGTTATTAGCGTGACTTCCTGTAAGTTTGTGTGAAGGGGGAAGATATAGATTTCCTCTTCCTCATCTATCGAGCCTTCACACCACGCTCAATGCTACCGAGTAAAGGCTGTACAATAGCTTCATGCCCAGTGGAAGCCTCCATAGAAGCTTCCCCTATGGTGGCCTCAACAGGGGCTTCCCTGGGAAGCTTCAGGCTTCTGGTATCTGGGGAAGCCCCTTAGCCTCCCCAGGAGCCTCCCCTGTGGTAGCCTTCACAAGATCTTCCCCTGTGGTAGCCTCCATAGGTGCTGCTCCTGTGATAGCCTCCTCAAGATATTCCCCTGTGGTAGCCTCCATAGGAGCTTCCCTCATGCTAGGACCCTTCTCCCTAGCAACCATCACCTCAATAGCGGCTACCCGCAAAATCAATTCCATCAATTCTCTCAATTATTGATGCTTCAAAAGATGATACTCTCTCTCATAAGGCCTTGAAACCTACAAGTATCCTATATACTGCAAAGCTTTCTAAATGGGTACTAGCAGAGGGAAGGCTAGATACATTGGAAGGGGGAGAATATTAAGGAGAGACATATGGAGATTCAGTGGGGGCTGCACTCCTTGGACTTGGAATGGGGCTGCTATCAAGCTTGATGTGGGTTGTCTGTTGGATAGGGGGCAATGTTTCAAGGAGCCAGTTCTCCTCTTCTGATATGCCCTCAAATGAATGGCAAACTTGTGTTACACCAATAATAAAATATGATGATTTACAATATGAATAAATATATTATAATATAAATAAAGTGAAATTATTTTATGTCACCTTATGTCCTCCCAAACTAGTGAAGGAGTCATCTCACTTGTGTCTTCTATGTTAAAATCTTTGATATAATACCATCAAATTGTAAAACCAGAAAGCCCAAATGGCCTCTGCCCAATTATACTCAGCAAATTTGTTTATATTGTTGGCATAGACAATCAATTCTGACTCCACTCTATAGTTGTGATATATAAAAAAAAGATTTGAAAGCAAAAAAATAATGTATCTACAACTGCACAAATTATGCCACAGTCAACGAGCGATCTAAATTCTCAAGTTTATTCTTAAAATCCACTGAGCTGAACTTTTGCAGTGGGGATTTCTGCCATATGACCTTCTCCCCTCTGTTTGATATCCCTACAATTAATGAAACTTCATTGAGGGGTGAAAGGAATGCATTGACCACCAAAAAAGAATGCTTGCTTCTCTATATCCCAGCAAGACATGATTAAAGTGATGGTAGAGTCTTCAATTCCATAACTAATAAATTGATGCAAATGAAGCCTCCTGAAAATGTCAATAACTTCATCAGTAAAATGTGTTGAAATATTATCGAACACCACTCTAATGGTGATAGGCTTGCATCTGGAAGTTATCCTTTTCCCATATATATTAAACTTCAAAATGAAAAGGCAATTAATGAGAACATTATCAGTAGAATGGAGGCTTAGAGAGTACACAAGCCAAACAGCCACTAAAACCAACAAATTCTTCATGAAACATCTCTAAACATCTTCCAATGAGATATAATAAACATATGACAAGACCCACAATTTTATAAACTGAAAAAAATGATGTACTCTCATGGGAAATAGACACAAAACATATTATATCCAAACAGGGAGTAATAGTTGAAAAAATGAGAAAATGGTCTGTACTCTCAAGAGAGTACAAAGAGTACAGATGCCAATCAACCTCTATGACCAACCAATCAGCCTCTAAATTACTTCTAATAGAATCTAATAAATATATTCTCTCTAAACAAGTCAAAAAATCTGGAAAAAAAAAATATGAAAATGGTCTGTACTCTCAATAGAGTACAGAGAGTACACATGCAAATCTACATCCAAAACTAATCAAGTAGCCTCCAAATTGCTTATAATGAAATCTAGTAAACATATTCTCTCCAAATAGGGTTTAATAGCTGAAAAAAATTTAAAAAAATAAGCTGTACTCTCAAGAGAGTACAAAGAGTACACATACAAATATGCCTCCAAAACTAACCAATCAGCCTCCAAATTGCTTGTAATACCATCTAATAAATATATTCTCTCCAAATAGGCCAAAAAATCTGAAAAAAAAATGTGAAAATGGTTCATACTCTCAAGAGAGTACAGAGAGTACATATGCCAATCAGCCTCCAAAACCAACCAATCAGCCTCCAAATTACTTTTAATGAAATCTATTAAACATATTCTCACCAAACAGGCCAAAAAATCTAGAAAAAATGTGACAATGGTCTGTACTCTCAAGAGAGTACAAAAAGTACAAATGTCAATCTACCTCCAAAAATAACCAATCAGCCTCCAAATTGCTTCTAATGGAATCTATTAAACATATTATCTCCAAACAGGCCATAAAATCTGGAAAAAAGTGATAATGATATGTACTCTCAAGAGACAGAGAGTATACATGTCAATCTACCTCCTAAACTAATCAATCAGCTTTTAAATTACTTCTAATGAAATCCATTAAATATATTCTCTCCAAATAGGGTTTAGTAGCTAAAAAAAATTGAAAAAATAAGTTGTACTCTCAAGAGAGTACGAAGAATACACATGCAAATCTGTCTCCAAAACCAACCAATCAGCCTCCAAATTACTTCTAATGAAATCTATTAAATATATTCTCTCCAAACATGCCAAAAATTTTAAAAAATATATGAAAATAGTCTGTACTCTCAAATGTTCCAAATGTTTTCCTATTCGACGGTGATAACAATAGAGAAAACCCTAAATTCATTAAAGTTCAAGAATGTAGGAAGAAATATCTCATGCAGTCGCCTATAATACCTCAATTTTTAATGCCCAAGATTTAGCAAATCTCTGAGGGAAGGTCGGACGCATGCCGAGAGAGAGAGCGGAAGCTGAGCTGAGAAAAATTTCTACGTAAAAAGAAGTCCCTAAAATTTTCTGTGACAAAGAATTTGGAACGACGCATACAATATTTTCTCCTCTCGTTGTTTAAAAGGGCCGGGCCGGGCTGGGCCCGGGGTAACGTAAACAGCATCATTAAGGCATCGTCAAGTTACAACGCTGTTAAGTAAAAATCCATTTTTTATATTGAACACGTGTTGCGTAGCGATTGGCATCTGGACATAAAGCTACGTCTGTACTCCGCACGTAATATTTTCTCCTTAATTAGGCCTTATCCCATCCTTGTTGCCGGCTGAACAAAGAAAAAAAAAGAGTGAACCCTCTGCTCTCTCGTCTATTTCAAGGATCGCACATTAAGCCTCCTTTTTGCGACTCCCCTCTCTCGTGCACTCTCTCATGCACATATGATCTCCTATGTGATCCCCTCCATTTAGTCCATACGAACAACAATCAAAGCCAAAGATTTATTTCTCGTCGCTAAGCCATGTCGTCGCTCCTACAACCTATTTTATGCCCGATAGCTTAGGTTGATGTTAGAAGAAACTGCACTAGCGGCGCTAGTGCTAATGAGATTTCTTCATCTCAAAGCTCTATGAAGAAGAAGGTCACTATAACTAGGTTATCGAGCCCTTCAAAACCTTTCGTGAAGCGCTGCCTCACTCTCTGTAGTGCACTCAACATTGTAGAACAGACTACAGAATTCGATGATCGCAGATTTGCATCAAATGGCCACTCCAGATCTTGGATCAATTGTGTCTCCCTTCCTATTTTACAGTGGCATGGCATTATTTTTCTTGAAGGCCGATGATCATTCACATTTTTACCGTAGCTGGCAATGGAAGACCACGATTCTTGTGTCAAAGAAGGTTAAGGTCAGATATGGTTGCGGACTTCATGAAGCCTATCTGTAGAGCAAAGGTTATTTGCAAGGCCAAGGAGGGAACAATTGAGGATGGCATGGAGAGCCCAAAATTATTCAATATCCCCTCTACTTCAATACTACATGTGAGCCTTCATGTGATGAAGAAACTTTCTAGCATTCAATTAGTTGATTCTACGGAAGCAGTAGCCATAATGATTATCACTAGAAGCTTCTATGATATGCTTGGAGAACACAAGGAGCCAATATATCCAAGTTGGGTCCCTTTTCCTAACAGAATATTGGTTCTTGGTGGTATCTAGGATCCATGTAATTTTGGCATGCCATTAAGGTCATCCATGGATTTTAAATGGGACATGGTCTTTATTCTTTCTGGCTGTTGTGATCCTTTCAACAATAAAGCACTCTGAGCAGCTTCATTTCAGATCCCTATTATTCATGGCAACTAGTTCCATCTAAGAGCTCTTACTACCAGATTCCAGGTAAAAATGTTGGCTGACCATCCAGAGAACTATAATAGAACATCTAATCAAATTTCTCTCCTGTCAATTAAGCTTACAAAGTCGCTAGCTGATAAACCTCTCTGCTACATATTTGGCAGCAAAGGATGAGGCCTCTCACATCAAGCTTTATAATCATGTGAACTTGTGAGCATTCCAATGGTAGGTATGAAGATCTCGTTATGCTTAGTAGAGCTGATGAATTTGAAGACCCTATTATGCTCAGATGAGCTAATAGGTAGAAGATCATGGTCGTAGTGTCACAAGACATTGACCGTTATGTTCAGTAGAGTTGACGGGAAGGTTGAATAACAACCCCCCCCCCTCCATGCGATGCAAAAAGACACTAGGAAGCTACCAAAATTCAGACTGAAAGAGGACTAAATTAACTTAATGCAAAATAAACTCTAAGCTCAAAAAATTAAAATTGCAGGTGTTTGAAGACACTGTTATGCTCAGTAGAGCTAACAATTAGAATACAATGGCCATAGTTTCACAAGACACTAAGCGTTATGCTCAAGAGTCTGGAAGCTCGATTATGCAAGGATCAAGAATGCCAAATTTTGGACCGATGGGAGACTTAAACAAGAATAAATAAAAATGTTAATGAGTTTAAAATAAACTTATTTGAGACTGATAAATTAAAGAATAAATTTACATATAAAATTCCAAAAATCTTTAAATAAGAATGATCTTATAGTGGACTCCATGACTTATTGATGATCCTTTATTATTAAATTAATAGAGTCAAAAGGATCTAAAATAATAAACTAAATGATCAATACCCTAGTGATGATTGCACTGATTGTAGATTTTAATTGGAGAGGTTCTATATTAAAAATTAAATTTTCAAATTACAATGTGAATATTCAAATCATTCACAACCTTAATGAAAGCTGAGTTGATTGAAGATATTAATTGGAGGGGCCATAATTATCAAAAATATCTAACATATTTATATTTATTAATTTCAAATTCAAAATTCTCAAAATATAGATCTAGATCTGATCCTCTATTATTAAATTAATAGAGTCGACATGATTTGAAATAATAAACTAAATGGTCAAGCAGACTTAATTCCCCAATGATGATTATGCTGATTGTAGATTTCAATTGGAGGGGTTCAATTGCAAAAAATAAAATTATCAAATTATAGTATAAATGCTCAAATAATTCATACCATGATGATAGCTGTGTTGAATGGAGATTTCAATTAGCGGGGACACTTTCATCAAAATGTGATTGCAATTTCATATCAAATTAAATCAAATTAAGTATCAATCCAAATACAAAATCTAATATGTCAATAAGCTATAAATGTTTTGTTGACCTCACTTTTGGAGTGAGTTTTCAACTTCCTCATCATAGATCTAGGACTCTTGTAAACACTAAGAGCTCCTTTATCTTAAGACACCTCTAGTGATTAGGTGAACACTTAACTTAAGCCTAGAGATTTAGAAGGGTTAGCCATAGGAATAGTTTATGCCTTAGGGACTTAGGAAAACATGCCTATCTTATGGCCTAAACCCAACCCATACTTCCTTCCTCAAACCAAACCTCAAATTCAAATATCAATTCAAACTCTAAATCATAAATCAATTCCAAACCCCAAGTGATTGAAACCCATAATCAAATTCAAATTCCAAAATCCCTTCTTAAGCCATATGAACCACCTTCACATGTTTAATTAAAACCCCCATTAAACCAAATCAAACTTGATTGATTTCTTCATAAATCAATCATTCCTTCATTCATATTCACAAAATAAATGAAATCCAAATCCATATGAGCCAATTCAAATCAAACTAAATCAATTCCATACTTAAGCTCTTTTGACCTACATCCATGAGCTTGGTCAAATTTGCTTCCAAATCACTCCAAACTCAAGTAATTTTCTCATGAATCATTTATATATTTATTTATATTCTCAAATATAAATGAAATATAAATTCAAATAAAACTAAACTAAAATCAAACCAAAATCCAATTTTAAGCCACCCTTGAATTTGGTCAAATCCTATCCAAATCAATTCAAAACCCATGAATTTTCTCATGATTTAATCATTCCTTCAATCATTGTTTCAAATATAAACATAAATTATAATTATCAAACTAAATCCAAGCTAACCCAAATCAAACCCAAGTTAGCCCTTTTGACTTGAAATTATCATATGAACCAATATCCATATGGCTCCAAACCATTTACAATTGGATTTATATTTCCATCTCAAACCCATTTATTAATATAACTAAACTTGAATCAAGCCATGATCAAGCCAATTAACCTATTTAAGTCCACTTGATCCAAAGTGACCTAAAAGACCTTCTTGAACCAAGTTTTAATCCAACCTAAATTCGATTGAATTGAGCCCATCCAAACCTCATATTATGATCAACAATCATCCTAGGTTAATCAATTATCTTAAATTAGGTCAAACCAAGTCAACCTAGCCCATTGACCAAGTCAACCTTTAGCCCAAATGAAACCTAAACTAGCCAAAACACACCATATGCCAAATTGACCGAAACCTTTGATTCAAACCAATTCATAATGAATGACTGAACATGAATAGACCCTCAATTGAGCCAAACCATGTCCAATTGGCCATTTGACCCAAGTTGACCCAAATTGGCCTAAAGCCAAAATAGGTCAAATCACAATCCAACCCAAATTGATTGCAACCAATAGTTCAAGTTCATTTCAAATTGATTATTGAACTTGACCCAACCCTTGGTTTGACCTAATTTGACCAATTGGTCAACTTGAGCCAACCTAACCCAATTTGATCAAAATAGGTCAAATCAAACCAAATAAACTCCAAACCTCTTGAAATTTGGGCTAACCCACTTTTGATCCATCCCAAATTTTCCCAAATCAAACCCATAGACAAATGACAACTTTGCCCTTGGGTTTAAGGCATCCTATGATCTAAGACACATGCATATTTGGTCATTTTCTCCCCTTGGCCACATAGAACCTATTCATAGGTCCACTTAGGCACCAAAGACCATGGTTGAACTGACCCAAAGATGGTTGGGTCAGCCATGACTCATAGGGAGGTGAAATCACCTCCCCATTCCCATTAGAGCATTTCAAACCACCAAGGACACCCACTACTCCCAAAGGCAGCCACCTCCTACCCTTCCTCCACTCATGTGAAGGAAAATGGAGTGATTCCCTGCCAAAATTGAGCTCCCCATCTCAGCCATTGATCCACCAAGCTGAAACCATCACCACTAACCAAGCTAAGGAAGGAGGGGCTATACCCCCCTCATTCTCACTTAAACTCACACACTCACACTCGATTCAACCCTATCAGCCAAGGAACGAGATCCTAGAGCCTCCCCTTGTATTTCCTGAGCTACCCAAAAGCCTCACTCTCAGTTTTACGTGTGTTGGGCCTCATGTTCAAGCCGATCAATTTTGATGATAATAAATGAATGCTTGGATGTTCTGATGAATTTTTTATGTGTTTTAGATATATTAATTGCTAATTACATATCGAATACATCTCACAATATGTTTGAGGAAATTACAAGAATAGAAGAATGAAAGATAGATCAAAATAGATAATGTGAAGCTTAAGATTAGGTTATATGCATTTATAACTATCTTAGAAATTCATATGGGTTCATTGGCATGAATCAATTTGCTCACAACTTAACATATTATTTTAATGAGGTTAATTTATATAAATCTCTATCTAATTAACATTCAATTATATGTTTCATACATAGTATTTGAATTGTCCAAATAAGAAATGATAATAAATTATGTCTATTAAGTGTAATTATTTTATTTACTTAATATTATTAAATATTTTAATTTAATTTGAAGGTTATATGATAACTAACATATGTATGATTATATATAAATTATATCATAATATTTAAATTTTATATTTCAAAATAAACAAAAATATGTAAAATTTTGTATTTTAGCCCAAGTCATTTTATAATCAAGGAATTTATATCTGATTTCATCTCCAACAGATTCCTTAGATTTTTTTCCTTTAATTTGATAGGTTACATGACCCATGTTTGATTAAAATTGAATTTATTATGACTTTTCAAACATTAGCTGATCTTAATAATGAATGCATGCTACATGCTTTGAATATATTAAGAGTCATATTTGATTATTTTTGACTTGCCCATGTGAATAGCCAAATTTTGGCTACTTGAATTTAATATTTATTTAATATAAATTATATTTATTGAATATTAAATTATTATATGATAAAATAATGTTAGAATAATCTATTTTTTAAATAATTCAAAATGACCTTCTTGCCTATAAATGACCCTCTTTCTCTTCATGAAAGCATTCCTCATTCAAATTCAGAATCTCTCCAGCAAATCTAAGAGAAAATTTTCTAGATTTTCTTTCAAAGTGTTCTCCAAATATTGCAAGATCAAATCTTTGGTTTGGAAGCTTCAACATCTTCAACTAAGCAAGCTTTCTTAAATTACTTGAGTTTGTTTTCTTGATCTTAATCCCTTTTTAAGTTATTCATACTATTTTCACCATCTATTTATTCTTTTCAATTTATAATTTTTGGTGGATTAGTCTTTGGACATCAAAGTCTAAGTTTTTCACATCAAAGTTTCTCCAATCATTTTTTTTTATGAAAAACTCTTGTGATAGTTTGTAGGATTTATTTCAACTTATTGAAATTTTTATACTCCTACAAATTTCTTATGGTTTCTTGAAATATTTCTTCATTAGTTTTATTTGAAAGATCATTTATTCTTAGATCTATTTTAGAAGTATATTTTAGCATTTTAAATTACTTTATTATTTTGAAATTATTTTCATATTTGCTAGATCTCTCTTTTTAATTAAAATCTTGCTAGTTTACTTAAATCTATCATATACTAATTTTATTTAAGTATTTTGTGATCATTTGCATTAATTGAAAGCATCTTTTTGGTTAAAATAAATTATTCCTTGTAGAAATTTATTTTATTGTGCAAAAGAATATTGTGAATTTATTTGGAAATCATTTTTATATTAGTTGACAAATTATAATAACATAAATATCTTAGTAAGATTACTTTAAGATATTTATTTTATTATTTCTTATCAATATTAAGTGAGCATTTTATCTTGCCAAAATTTTAAGTTGTAAAGTGATCATTTATAAGTTGTGAGATCACTTTTTGAATTGGATAGCTTGGTATATTTGTGAGAGATTTATTTTATCAAAATTTATTATTTTGTATTTTTTTTGTGCTGTAAAATTTATAGTGGGGTTGTACTCTCCCCTTTGTAGGAGAGTACATATTATTGTTAGAGTTGTACTCACCCCGTTATAGGAGAGTACTATTTGTAAGCTATTTTTGCATTTAGTAGATTCCTAGCCAGGGGTGGCTCGGCGTGGACGTAGGCCGATTTTAGGGTTTGGTCGAAATACGTAAAAATTATGTGCTTATTATCTCTCTTTACTTTAATGTACTTTTATTTTTGCTGCATTAAGAATTGTATGTTGTCATTATAAAGTCAAAAATTAATTTTTTACTACAACTTAAATTTTAAGATTTAACTTTTAAAATTTTTTAATATCGTCCAATTCACCCCCCCTCTTGGGTGCTATAGTGACTCATAATGTGAAACTGAAACAGGGGAGAAAACTAGTGATTCCCATTTTCTCATTTTGCAATCAAAGTGCAATTTATTTTGACCATCCTTGGACCTAGATGAGCTAAAATGAATCATTTCCCAAGCTTCTCAACGGCCGGAGGATGGAGTTTGATCATGACCGATTGCTTACGTGTCGTGTGTTGGTCTTCTAAGCAAACTACACCAAATTAAAGCTCGTGCAGCACAACAAAGCTTCATTTCTACCAATCAAAGCTTCCTTAATCATTGGATCTGTTGGTCATAAGCTTCGGGGAGGTATGCCATTAAAATTGATCATTAGCTCAAAATAGGTTGGTCCCTTGTGAAGGAAACTTGTGTTTCATGTGATTTCTACTATTAGATATGTTTGTTATGCTTCCCCGAAGGTGTGGGATAAATTTAACCTCCATCCGAGCTCAGATCAGCTTGGATCGAGCAACAATCGACGTACGATATCCATCGTTCATCGCTCGAGAAAAGACAGATCACAGACTGTCTATTCCACGCGATCAGAATGGACAGTCTAATCTGATCACGCATATAACCTCTCTTTTCCCCTTCAAAATTATGCGTTTAATCATGGCCATCCAATTTTAGATCAGATGGCCCACACAAAAAGTACATTTCGTCGCTGTCCACGTCAGCCTTTGACGCGATAACTTAAATAACTAATCTCATCGCACCACATGAAAAGCACACCGTGTGAGCCACCACAAGGCATTGATGGGATTAGGAGGTTTAATTAGGTTAATTAATCTATTTTTAATGCTGAAACGTCAAAAATTTATAACTAATTGTAGAAAAATCCAAAAAGTATAAATGAGGGCTCATTTTAAAGATATTTTAAAGGGGAATTCATTAAAATTATTATTAATTAATTTTGAATAGTAATTTTTTACTTAATTAAAGTTTAATTAGCCTAATTACTCTCTGATGAATTATCCAATTAATTTCAAAATTTTTAGAGATGTTTAGGGGGATGACCTCTACCTCCCCCATTTTTCTTCAGATTTATTGGATAATTAATTAAGAAAACTAATGGATTAAGCCTTAATTACTCTTCTGTCTTAATTAATGATAATTATGTAAATGAACAGTAAATTAATCCATTAATTATGCTTATTAACCTTTGTTTGATGAAGTCTAGGGAAATGGATTGAGACTCCCTCTTCCAATCTTTTCTTTAAGTCTTCTCCATTCCCTCTTAAATAATTAATTAATTAAAGCTCCTTAATTAATTAATTAATTAACAAGATTAATCAATAATCCAAATCATACTTGAACTTTAATTAATAATTGAAAGGATTTAGGGATTGAGACTTAGGCTCCTTCTTTGTCTCTTTCTCTAAGTCCATCTCATTTTGATTGGTTAAGGTTAATTAAGATTTAATTAGCTAATTAATGAACTTAATTAATTTGATTGAATATACTTCTCTAATGAACTCTTAGGTAGCTCTTTGGGTGTTCAATAATTCAAAGAGAGAGCTAATGAAATTATGGTTAGCTCACATGTGTGAGAAAATTATAAGAGTAATTAAGTGAGCTCCTTAAGCTTAATTAATTAATAATTATAAGCTAATTTCATTAGGCCCCTTCCATTTTATAGGAGCATTGCTATTTATTTTTCTATGTAGTTGCTTATTATATTAACTCATAATTATTTAATTAATTACCTTAAGGTGACATAGGCCAAAGGTTAATTAATTGATTTAATCCATGCTTATCTTAATCAATCGATGAAATCAACCTAATTGCTTTTCATTAAATTACACTAACTTATGCATATGGGAATGGGATTAAGACTAGCAAATCTCCTTCACATTTCATAAATAAAATCAAACTTAAAATCAAAAATGGTTTATGGTGAAATAATATTCCTGCATTCATCTATCCCCTTTCAGAAAAGAGGATAAATGAAAACATAAATATAATGCCTTTATCGGGACACCATGTAGATCTATAAATGTTCTTATTAGGGTGATCGGGTATGGCATTGAGGAAAAGATATACTATCTCAAAAGATAGAGGTCATCGCCCTACAATTGACCTAATCACCTTAATAAAGACTCCTAAGGACTATGGGTCTTCAGAATGTAACAGAGATTCTTCCCCTACTTTACATGACAAAGTAAAGCAAAGTTTATTTTAAATCAGGTTCATTAAGTTCCCTACAGGGGCAAGCCCCCATAGTTAATTATATCCTAAGGAACATGAGAATACTTCATTAAAGATGTCATTGTCTCCAAAGATTTTGAAAGGTAGGATCAATCAAAGTTTATTGATAAAGATGAGGGAGTTCTTATAAGCCAAATGAAGATAAGGATACTAGAAATAAAACTATCTATGGTTGGGCTTTACATTTTTGAAATTGAATTGATTTATTTGAGTTGATTTTTATTAAAAATTATAATTCCATGTCATGGAAATGCCTAAGAGATGAGGATTTATGCTCGTAGCCCGTAAAGGGAAGTAGCATCCTCTGAACCTAAATCTAGGGAGCTTTGGCAAGGGCCGAAAGTATGACCTAAATCTAAGGCAAAAATAGGTATTTGGTTTATCTCCGTAAGAGAGGATAAATCACCCAACTGTTGGACTTACAACCATATGGGGGTATCCACTAACTAACTTCTCCTACAATTTTAAAATATGTAGGCAAGTCATATGCTTTTGCAAGATAGCTAAGTTGTTGTTTATTTAGAAAAAGACTAAGTCCTTAAACACACTCCCTAAGAGACTAAATCATGTAGGGAATGATTTAATGACCTAAATTTAATATAAATTTTATTACATTTTATTTTTATTTTGGACAATTAATTTGACATAGGCTTTAGGGTTCATATACATAATGCATGAGAAATTAGATTATGGGCCAAAATTAGCAAGATAAGGAGGTGTGTTTCTACCATGGCTCTCAAAGGTCAAGCTAAGTTCTCTTGCAAAGATGGAAGCCATCCAATAAAGAGTGAAATAATATACTTTTTATGCATGATGTGAGAAAAATAATACAACATCAAGTTAAGGGATTGCTGATTCTTTTATCTTGATTTATAACCTAGGCTTCATGTGAGGTTATGAGTTACTTTATTTTCAATTTTGAGTTGCTTAGTTGGATAGAAAATTTATTTTCCTAAGAGCCTAATCATCATCCAGGCTATACATCAAAGTAAGGAAGAAACTAGGAAAAGATGTCATCTTAATGCACAAGCTAAACAAATATGAATCAATTTATAAAGCTAGCCCAAAAAGAATAAGAGGCCATTTGTGGTCGGGCTCCACCGTACAAATCCAAAAAATAAATTGGGTAGCTGAGCTCTACCCTTATACAACCCAAATTACAAATGAATAAATTACAATTAAGAAGAAATTCATTATTATGGGGGGTCATCATTCTTCATTTCTTCTTTCTTCTTTCCTCCTTCTTCTTTTAGTTGGTTGGAATGTGGTTGCTCCAATGGCTTCACATGGTACATAAGACATAGTCTTATAATTAATGTTCATCCTAATCCAACATAATAATCATTCCAAAATCCTAATTATAAAATTACATGAAAATGGGAAAATGGAAATCTAACTAAAACCTGCAAGATAGAGATTAGCCAAACAAACCATACAATCTCAAGCATGTATATATATAAATTGGATTTAGCACCCCCACACATGGGTAACCAAGTCCACCTAACCTATTTTGGATTATGCTTAGGGTTATAGGCACTAGCACAACAAAAAACATTTTTATATTTTTATTATAATGCCCCTTAAGCACAATCCCTTGCAGAAGATAATTGTTAGACAAAAATCACCCTACTATTCAGTCTACGCACATACACCCTGACATCCAAACTAAAATAATACATCACAAAATAAAAGCAAATATCAAACCATGCATCGCCCTAACCTAAAGCTAGAAATGGTGACTTAGCCTAATGTGTGTGACATTTAAGGTTTGTGTGGTATGCTTAACTAGGCTTTAAGATTGATATTTTCTAAGTATGAAGATGTTCAACTTAGAGGATAGTTTCATTTAAGTTGTTTGGTTGATTTGGTTGATTTTTATTTTGTGTTTTGATTTATTTTGAATGAATCCTATAATTAATTACTAAGTATTATAAAGAGAGGGAAAAGAGAAGAGAACTTCTCTTTCCTCCCTACCTTAAGTAATTTCTAAGGTAGATTCATATTTGATTTTTTGTTTAATGAATGATTTATTATGTATTTTGATTAATCCTAAGTTTATATTTTCCCTAAATAAACCTATTCAAGAAGAAAGATATTTTAAGATTAAGTAAAGTGAAATACTATCACAAAACACATAACAGTTTATTTCTTTCCCCAACATGTGTAACATGCATATGGATGGATCTTAAGCATATATATACATGCAAATGGAAATGTTTAGCACACCTTAATGATGAATGCTAAGGGATGTTACTTAAGAAAATTTGGATGCTTCATGATACATGATTTGGTTAAGTAGAAAAAGAGTGATTCTTTTATCCATTTTTCATATGCACATTTACATGTATAAAAGACATAAGCAAGTACAATGCCATATTTAGCACCAGGGGTGTAAGGTACAAGATATACTTAGGGCTACTTAAAGCCTTGCAACCTCGGGGTTATCCAGACTAATATACCACTTTTCTTAAATACATGTGCATGTACAAAAAGAAATGCATGGAAAGAGAATCTTGCAAAAGTTTATGTTTGTTTGATTTTAGTTTGATTGTTTAGTTTATATGTGTGATGTGGAATTCCTTCTCAATTCATGACATAGGAGTTTATAGGAATGGATTTAAGCAAGTGTTATGTCCCTTTCAAATGGACTATACACTTTGCAAATCTTATACAAACTTATGTTAAAAGATAAGAAAAGGAAAGTCGCACAATACACATCTTTATATTTATACTCACATGCAAGCTTATAAAAAATTATAAGTAGCATATCTTTCAATTATGATATTTGATATATAAATTTTAAAAATAATTTTGGATTTAATAGTCATAATAACCATTCATATTCTTACTTTAGCCAAAACATGCAATTTGACATAAAGGAAATATTTCATTTTTAATTTGACTTTCAAAAGGCATGAATGCATGATTTTCATATGACATACACATTTAGCATATTAGGAAAGAAATAAAGTGATGAAAGCATGTAAATTAATTCACCCTAATTAATTCCTAAAGACAACCTTATGAAATAGGATTATTTAAAGTAAACCAAATTTGTTTTAAAGAGATTTATGTTTTGTTTTAAGTTTGATTTGAATTTAGGAAATGTGAAAAGGTTTCCTAGTCCTAACTCATTTCCCACATGTGTATATTGTTTAGTTTAATTTTAGAACCATTAGGTGAGTTTTATGTTTTACTTCAGTTAAAGTGTATATTAAGTGCATTAATTACCCCTTACCTACACCACTTTAACATATTTAATCAAATAATTATGAACCATTGTATGACATAAAAATACACAAGGAATTTAAATCAGCAATGCACCTAGGAAAGAAAGGGCCTAATGCAATTGGCTCATAATTAGTGATTAATTAAGCTAAAGGGTTTAATTTAAGTACTTTCATAACGCTCCTCACGCATGTAGGTTGGATTTTGATTTCCTTAAGTTTCTTAGATTATTGAACACCTAAGCACCTACCTAAGATGAATTGATTAAGTTCTAGAATGTTTAAATTATGAAAAGTTTGATTAATTAAGTCATTTAATTAAGTGATTAAACTATTTAATTAATTTGCACTTTAATTATATTTTTATCCAAATGAAATAAACTTAAGGGAAAAGATTTGGGAAAGAATTCTTAATCTCATTCCCTAAGTCCATTCACTATTCTAAGATAATTAGCAAACTTAATTAATTAATTTATCACTATTAAAAAGGTTAATTAATTATTCAATTGATTAAGAGGGTAATTAAGAATGACTCAAAAAATTTCATTAATTAAACCATTAATAAATTCCAAAAAAATTAGGGGAGGTAGAAGTCATCCCGTTAAATGCACATGAGAAGTTCAGAATTAATCAGTAGAATAATTAGAGAGTAATTAAACTAATCACATTCCTAATAAAACTTAAATTCAGAAAATATCACTGCTCAAAATCAATTAAAATTAATTTTAGATTATTCACCTTTGAATTATCTTCATAATGTTTTTTATTTTGTATTTTTTTTATTTTTCTACATTTAGTTATGAATATTTAAAGATTTAGTGATTAACAATTAATTAAACCCCTAATTATTAACTAATCCAGTCGACGCCATGTAGGCCCTTGACGCAGTGCGCGCTTTCCATGTGGTGCGATGGGATTTGTCACTTAAGTTGTCACATCCGGTCGGCGTCAATTCTGATTCTCTAGATCATCTCGGACGGTTGAGATTGAGCCTGTGGTTTCTAAAGGGATTAATCACAAATCCTACATGGCTTGATCATAACTATCCATCCAAAATGAGCGGATGGATGGTCCATGATCCGTCACTGAGTTTTCCTGCGGTAAAGGACATCGGTCCACTCTCTAGAGCAAGATCCGAGCTCGATTGAGCTCAGATTGAACTCAAACTTTACCCACACCATCTAGGAGTAAGCACAAGTAAATCCAATAGTCAATTTTGCATGAGGTGAAAATTTATTTCACAAAGGACCACACACTCCCTATTTTAAGCTCGGGTTGAAGGCATACCTCGTCGGAGGCTATCACTGGTGCTCTAATCCGTTGAAGTAGCTTTGTATGGTAGAGACAAAGCCCTATTAAAGATTTGAGGCTTTGGTATTGAGTGACTCCTTCAATTAATCAAAATGCTCCTTCAAAGCTTGCGGCCTTGATCAAAGTCCCCTCTCCTATGGCTTGAGAACTTGGAAGAAGTTTTGAGTGAACTCGATTGGGTTCCCTCAAGGTGCTTGCAAGAGTAATTGAGATGAATTTGGGTATTGGATGAGTTTGAAAAATGGTGGAGCTCCCCTATTTTTGGCTTGAAGAAACCAAGAAGAGGAGAAATGGAAGTAGCTTAGGAGGCTTGGAGGAGCTTGCAATTGCTTTCTCTAGCTTTCCTAGCTTCAATCGACTATGAGTGAGTGTGAATGAAGTGAAATTAGGCTGAGTATATCTCCCCCTAGGTGAATCGGATGGTCGAGCATAAAGATTCCATTGATCAAATTCACCTCATGCAATCAGTTTGTTAGGCCATTTAGGGTGGCATGCAATTTGGTTTTGGCCAGAAGAGGTAGTGGAGGAGTTGTCATGTGCTTACTTGAGTGGAGGAGGGATCCCATGTGCTCAATTTTTAAGTGAGTGGTCAGTTTGACCATTGGGTTGAGTTTGGCTGACCTAAGCCCATTGGGTCATGTGTACCATCCTCAGTAGTGATCATTTGGTCCACTAAGAGGATGCCAAGTGTTCATAAAAAGGAATTGATCAAATTCCAAGTGGTTTTGATTTTGGGTTACCCGATGGCCTAGGGGTAAAATGGTCATTTGGCTTGGTTTTCAGTTTGAATATGTTTGGTATGATTGAAAAATGGGTTGGACCAAGTTTCAATTTATTTGGAATTGATTTGATATGATTTGGCTCATGTTGACTGATTTAAGTCAAAATGGGTCAACTTGGGTCAAGTTGACCAATTGGTCAAATTAGGTCAAACCAAGGGTGGGGTCAAGTTCATATGATCATTTGAAATGTTTTGGTATTATTGGTTTGGTTCAATTTGATTTATATTTGGATTTGATTCATTTGATTTCATTTAGGACAAATGGGTCAAGTTGACCAATTTGACCCATTTGACCTATTTGGGCTAGGTCATGGGTTGGTTTAGGCTTCATTGGTCATTTGAAATGTATTAGTATCTTTGTTTCCAATTAATTTTGATTTAATTTGATTTTGGCTCAATTTGACCTTTTAGGTCATGTTGGGTTCAAGGTCAATTGGACTAGGTTGGGTCTAGTTGGCCAATTGAGGCTTTGGTGAAGTTCAACAAGTGATTTGGAATGAACTTGACCCATTGGTTTCAATCAATTTGGCTTAGATCAAGTTTTGACACATTTTTGACTTTTTAGGTCAAGTTGGGTCAACTTGGGTCAAGTGGCCAATTTAGGTTGAGCTCAATGATGACTTGGTCAAGTTCGAACATTGATCATGAATGAGCTCTGATCAATGGTTTCAATAAATTTGTCCTATGGTGGATTTTGGTAAGTTTAGGTTTTATTTATGCTAAGTGTTGACTTGGTCAACCCTTAGGTTTGACTTAGTTTGACCCAATTTGAGTGATTGATCATCTCATGATGATTGTTGCTCATAATGTGAGGCTTAGGTGAGCTTAGTTCAATCTAATTTGGGTAGGATTAAAATTTGGCTCATAAGGGGTACTTTAGGTCACTTTGGGTCAAGTGAGCCTAAGTGGATCAAATGACTTGATCAAAGGTTGATTTGAGTTTGATTGAACTCACACATGGACTTATGATTGAAATATAAATCCATTTTCAAGTGATTTGAAGTCAAATGGGTTTTGATTCATTTGACAATTTCAAGTTCAAGGGGGTGAACATGAGTTTTGATAAGGGTTTGATTTTTTTTTTAAATTTAGTTTTGGTTTGGTAATTGAAGTTTATTTTTATATTTGGATTCATGATTGAAGTATTGATTGAATCATGAAAAAAAATCAAGGGTTTGGTTTGATTTGAGTTTGATTCGGCTAAGTTCAAGATTTTGACTTGAAAGGCTTAGGTTGAATTTTGATTGAATTTGAATTTGAATTTTTTTTTTGAATTGATTTTTGGATTGATTATTGAAGTTTATATTTATATTTGGATTCATGATTGAAGGATTGATTGAATCATGAAGAAAAATCAAGGGTTTGGCTTGATTTGAGTTTTATTTGGCCAAGTTCAAGGTTTTAACTTGAAAGGCTTAGGTTGAATTTTGGTTGAATTTGAATTTGATTTTTGGATTTAGTTTTGGATATTTGAATTTATATTTCATTTATATTTGTGAATATAAATAAGAATATAAATGGGTTATGAGAAAATTTCTTGAATTTGAATTGATTTGGATTTGATTTAGGGTATATTAGTTTGGACATCCCAGGGATGCACAACTTTAAATAGCCCTAAGGAGGTTTCTACCTCACTCCCTTGGTGTAGAACAATGATGACGTACTTGCTTAAAACTCTTATACATTTGTGTGTACATTTAGCTAATGAATAAAAATCCCATTTTCTATTAAAAAGAAACATGCATTCATACTTTGTTCAGGTGGTTGAATTGATTAATTATGTAACTTAAAGCTCTTTGTTTATGCTTTTGCATAAGAATTTTGATAGAGGTTTAAATTAATATGACAAAATAATTCAACCAAATGAAATATCAATTCCAAATACATTTACTTACATTCATCATTCAAATATGCTAAAATATAAATTGCATGTATATGTATGTTTAGGACTTAACCATATGCATGCTATATATGATGGATAGAAATAAACAAACATGTGTTATGTGATAATAATTCATTCCAATTAATCTTAAGATGCCTTTCTTATTGAATGAATTTATTTAAAGTGAACCTAAACTTAGGATTAATTAAAATATGTGATAAGTCATTCACTAAAGAGAATTGATTAATTAATTGGCTTTAGAAATGACTTAAGATAGGGATAAAAGGAAGTGATCCTCTCTTTCCTTCTCTTTATAATACTTAGTTATTTTGTGTAGGTCAAATGAAATAAAAGAAAACATTAATTAAAAGCTTGCAAATTAACTAAACAACTTAAAGTGAAACCACCCTTTAAATTGAATCTTTCTACACTTAGGAAACTATAACTCTAAAGCCTAGTTAAGACATATCACACATTGTTTAATACACACACATTAGATTAAGCCACCACTTCTAGCTTTATGTTAGGATGGTGCATGGTTTAATGTACATTTGGTTCTGTGATGTATTATTTTAGATTGGATGTTAGGGTGTATGTTTTGTAGACTTGATGTTAGGCCGTTATTAGCCTAATTATGTCCCTTGCAGGGGATTGTGCTTAAGGGGCGGTTGAAAAATAAATATAAATTCTATCTTTATAGGTTTCTTAATCCCCTAAGCATAATCCAAGTTAGGACAAGTAGGCTTGGTTACTCATGTGTCGGGTGCTAAGATCAAATTATAAATATAATTGCTTGGGTGGAATGTATGTTTAACTAACCTTTATTTTGCATGTGTAGTTAGTTTTATCTTTCCATTTCAATGTAATTTTGCAATTAGGAATTAAGATTAGTGCCATGGGGGAATTAAGATGAGCATTTGTTAGAAATACTATGTCTTGTGTTCCATGTGATGCCTTGAAGTGAATCAAATTAAAGAAGTAAAGAGGAGAAAAGATGACATGAAGATTTGAAGAATATGAAGACCCACATAGCATGTATTCATTATTAATTGTAATTATTCTTTTATTATCCAGGTTGTATAATGGCAGAGCTCGGCTACCCATTTTCTTTTTGGGTTGTATGACGACACCCGACCACATCAGGCTTTTATTCTTTTGCACTAGCCTTATAAATTATTTGATGATTTTTTTATATTATGCACTATAAATTGCATGCCTCTTATAGTTTCTTTATGTATTGATGCTTTAGTGTATGGCCTGGATCCGTTTAGGCTCTTAAGGAAAAATTAATTTTTCTACCCCAACCACAACTCATAATTAAACTTTTAAAAAACTCATAACTTTACATAAAGCCTAGGCATTAAATCAAGATAATAAAATATTTAGCAACCCCTTAGCTGGATGTTTGTTGTATGCTTAATAGCATGCATGTCATTTTATTTCACTCTTGTTAAGAGAAGGTTTCCATCTTTGTTAGATAGGGAAAAGCTTGACCTTTGAGAGCCTATGATGGAAAACACCTCTTTCTCTTTTGATTTGGCCCATAATCAACTTCACCATACATTTAGGCATATAAAATCCTAAGGCTTGTGTCAAAATAAAGAGTCAAAATCAAATAAAATTTGATAAGACTTGCATTAAAATAGGTCATTACTCATGCCACTCATGCTCTAGTCTCTTAGGGAGTGGGTTTAAGGACTTTAGTTCTTTCTAAATAATAACAACCTAGCCATCTTGCAAAACATATGACTTGACCACATGGTTTTAAAACATAGGAGGAGTTAGCTGGTGTGGTGTATATTTTTTTTTGTAAATAGGGGTCAAGGCTAATCATGTATGTGCATAGACTGGATGTTAAGGCGATCTTAGCCTAATCATGTCTTATATAGGGGGTTATGGTTAAGAGGTGATGTAATTATATACTATCTCGAGAGATAGAAGTCACCATCATACAATGGACCTAACCACCTAATAAGGACTCCTAAGGCCAATGGGAATTCAAACACACTAGAGATCTTTTCTCTACTTTACCTAAAAAAGTAAAGTAGGGTTTATTTTAAGCCGGGTTCATTAAGTTCCCTATGGAGGCAAGCCCCCATATTTAATTACATCCTAAGGAATGAGGTTCCTTAGAAATACTCTTGATTAAGATAAATGATCGTTGTCTTCAAAGTTTTCAAAGATAGGACTATCAATCAATTGATTATTTTTAGAAATCAAGTGGGATTAATCAAAAAGGAGAGAGTTATTATCGAAACCAAAGGGAGATGAGTATGGGATGCTCGTGATACTAGGAAACCTAGTGAGCATTCCAAACTATTCTATGATTGGGCTTTATATTTTTGAAATTTAGGAGAATTATATGTTTGAGTTGAATTTTTATTAGAAATCTAAGGCTTACAATTCCACCATACAAGATTATAAAAATGCTTAAGAGGTGAGGATTTATGCTTATAGCCCCAAAGGAAAACAACAATCTCAGATTCTAAATCTAGGGAGCTTCGACATAAGTTAAAGCACGACCCAAATCTAAATGACAAAATGGGCGTATGGTTTACCTCCATAAGAGAGGATAAACCACTCGACTGTTGAACTTATAATTGTCTGGGGTGGCCGCTAACTAACTCCTCCTACGATTTTAAATACATGTAGGAAAGTCATAAGTTTTGTAAGATGGTTAGGCTATTATTTACTTAGAAGAGAAACTAAGTCGCTAAACACACTCCCTAAGATACTAGATCATGAAGGGCATGAATAATGACCTAAATCTAATGCATATTTTGTTAAGTTTTATTTTGCTTTTTGGACAATTTTATTTGACACGGGCTATGGGATTTTATATGCCTAATGCATGAGAAAATCAGTTATGGGCCAAAATCATGAAGAAGGAGGTGTGTTTCCACCATGGCTCTTAAAGGTCAAGACATTTTCTCTGGCAAAGGTGGAGGCCCTCCATTGGCAAGAGTGAGACAATATGATTTATGCATGATATGAGACATATAACATCCAGCTAAGGGGTTCCTATATCTTTTATTATCTTAATTTATGTCCTAAGCTTTGGGCAAGGTTTTGAATTATTTAGTTTAATTTTGAATTGATTAATTGGATAGAAAATATATTTTTTCCTAAGAGCCTAATCGCATCCAAGCCATTCAACAATCATCAAACAATTAAGATATTAGGAAAATCATGCCATCTTAATTGCACAATCATATACATAACATCAATCAATTTATAAAATTAGCGCAAAAGAATAAGAGGCCAATGTGGTCGGGTTCCACCGTACAACCCGAAAAGAATGTGGGTAGCCGAGCTCTACCCTTATACATCACTGTATAATGAAAGAATAAATTACAATTATAATGTGACAAGTGTTATGGGGGTCTTCATTCTTCATCCTCCATTCTTCTCTCCTTGTCCTTCATTCCTTCATTTTAGTTTGCTCCATTTCTTTCTTTTTTGGTTTGACTTGGGATGTAGTTTTCTCTAAGGACTCACATGGTATATATGATATGGTCTTATAACTAATGTTCACCTTAGTCCCTATAAAACTTATCCTAATCCTAATGCAAAAATTACATTTAAAGGAAGGAAAGTAAATTTAGCTACACCTGCAAAACAAATGTTAGCTAAACACACCATACAACCCAAGCAGTTAGAGGAATAATTTGGACTTAGTACCCCACACATGGGTAACTGAGCCCACCTGTCCTAATTTGGGTTATGCTTAGGGGTATAATCAACCTACACAACAAAAAGTATTTGTATTCTTATTACAACACCCCTTAAGCAGAACCCCTTATAGAAAGCATGATCAAGCTAATATCGTTCTAACATCCAGATTACGCACATACACCCTAACATCTAGTCTAAAATAATACATCACAAAACTAAACATTCATCAAACCATGCACCGCCCTAAAGCTGTAAATGGTGACTTAGTATAATGTGCATGTGTTAGAGCTTGTGGGATGTCCTAGCTAGACTTTAGAGTTATGATTTGTTAAGTATGAGAGGTTTAATTTATAAAAGATTGTTTTCTCCTTAAGTAGTTTAGTTGATTCGAGGAATTTTACTTAATATTTTCTCTTATTTCATGCAACATACACTTAGCAACTGAGTGTTATAAAGGGCAAAAAGAGAGGGAGAGTATCTCTTTTATCCATACCTTAAGTGATTTCTAAGGTAAATTGATTAATGAATTTCCATTAGTGAATGCTTTATTATGTACTTTAATTAACCCTAAGTTTAGATTCGCTCTAAACAACCCTTTTCAATAAAAAATGCATCTTAGGATTAGTTAGGGTGGAAACCTATCACATAACACACACACTCATTCATTTCTTTCCACCATGTATGCCATGCATATGAATAATCTTAAGCATACCAATACATGCAATGCAAATCTTAGCACATTTTGATGATGAATGCAAAGAGATGTGATTTGAAAATTTGGATATTCCATTTGTTAATTGGATCATTAATGCATGTATTTATTATGTAGAAAAGAGGGATTTCTCATCCATTAGCTAAATGCACATCCGCATGTATAAAAGTTATAAGTGAGTAATGATGTCATTATTTTCTACACCAGGGTCATAAGGTACCTACTTAGGGCTACTTAAAGCCTCACAGCCCCAGGATGTCCAGATTGATATACTACTTTTCTTAGATACATATAGATGTACAAATAGAACTAAATGGATAAGGAATCATGAAAGAGATTATGTTTTATTTGGTTGTGTGATTTATATGTTTAATATGAAGGTCCTTCCTAAGTCTTAATATAGAGATGCATAGGGATAGATTTAGCAAGTGTTGTGTTCTTTTCAAATGAACTATACACTTGCAAATCCTATGTGAATCTATGTTAAGAGGGAAAAAGAGAACTTCATAATACACATATTATGCTATCATCGAATGCAAGCTTATAAATATTTATAACTAGCATCACTTCATTTATAATCTGTGATTTATAAGCTTAAAAAATAATTTTTGGTTTAATAGTGGTAATATCCATTCATATTCTTAATTTTAGCCAACACATGCAATTTGACATAAAAGGAACATTTTTATTTAATTAATTTTTAAAAGAAATGAATGCATGATTTTATATGGCAAGCAATACATAGCATGATTGAAAAGAAATAAAGGAATGTAAACACATGACATCATTCACCCTAATTAATTCCTAAGGACAGCCATATAAAATAAGATTATTTAAAATGAATCAAAATTATTTAAGGAGACTTTTATCTTTGAATTTGATATGACTTAGGAAATATGAGAAGGGTTTGCTAGTCCTAACTCATTCCCTCATGTGTGAATTGGTTTAGTTTAACTTAGAACAATTAGGTTAATTTTATGTTTTGATTAGGTTAAGGTATGAATTAAAAATCCATTAATTACCCCTTACCTACACTACTTTAACATAATTATCCAAGTAATTATGAGCCAACATATGATATGCAACCACATGAGAATTAAATCAGCAATGCACCTAAGAAATGAAGAGGCCTAATACAATTGACTCACAATTATTGGTTAATTAAGCTAAAAAGTTTGATTAAGTACTTTTATAACCCTCCTACACATGTAGTTTGATTATAACTTCCTTTTGGAATTCTCTTAGGTTATTAAACACCTAAGAATCTACCCAAGAATTGAATGATTAAGTTCTGCAATGATTTGGTTTTGAGTTAGATTAATTAAACTATTTAATGAAGTGATTAAGCCATTAATTAGTTCCAAATTGATTAAGTGTTATCCAAATGAAATAAACTTAGGGGAAAAGGTTGAAGAAGAGGTCCTAATCTCATTCCCTATGTCCATTCACTATTTCATAATGATTAGTCAACTTAATTAATGGATTCATTACTATTTAACATGCTAATTAATCATTTAACTAATTAAGAGAGGGATTAATAATGAAGCAAGAAATTCCCCTAATTAATCAAGCAATAAAATTTAAAAAAATTATGAGTGGTAGAGGTCATCCCATTAATGAATCTCAGAAAGTTTGGAATTAATAGTTGGAGTAATTAAAGAGTAATTAGCTTAATTATGTTTCCAATATAATACAAATTGAGTCAAAATCTCTATTCAAAATTAATTGATTTTAATTTTATATTATCCTCCTCTGAATTACCTTTAAAATGAGTATTTATTTGTATTTTTTGAATTTTTCAACAATTAGTTATGAATTTTGGAAGTTTCATTATTAAAATTGGACTAATTAAGCCTAATTAAATTCCTAATCCTATCAGGCCATGTGGTGGATGATGCGGCATGATGGGATTGGTTATTTAAGTTGTCACATCCATCGACTAAGTCAGCTAGCAGTGGACGTGTTTTGTCCGATCTAAGATTGGGAAGCTGAGATTAATCCCGTGGTGAAGGAGGAAATTAAATGGATCTAAAGGGTGGTTTGATCAGAGTCGTTCGATATCATCTTACGGAATGGACGGTCCATGATCTGTCTCCACCTGAGCGATGAGAGATGGATGCCGTCCGTCGATCTTTGCTCGATCCGAGCTCACCCGAGCTCGAATGGAGCTCAAATTCATCCCACACCTTCGGGGAAGCACAAGCAACACATTTGACGATGGAGATCACGTGAAATAATTATTTCTTTCATGAAGGACCAAGAAAATTTTACACTAAGGTTAGTTTCAATGGCATACCTCATCGGAGGCTATCATCAGCATTTCTAATGAAGGAGGTAGCTTCGTTTAGTAGAGATGAAGCCCTCTTGAAGAAATATGATCTTGATTTGAAGTGATTTGCTCAGTTGGCCAAGCTCCTCTTCAATCGTGATCTGTCTTGATTGAAGTTGCACTTCACGTTGCTTAAAGGCTTAAGAAATTGTTCTATTGAGCTCGATGAGATCAGAGGATGGTCTGTGCAAGGTTAATTGCACTTTGGTTAAGGATTGAGTGAGTTGAGCTCACGATTGATCTCCCATGTTCCAGTTTTGAGTAAAACTGAGAAGTGGGAAGCAAGGAAGCTCAGAAATGACTGGAAAAAGCTTTGGGAGGCTTCAATTCAACCATTAGAACTCTGATGGCTGAATCTCTCTTTATTTGAGTGAGAATGAGCGGGGGGTAATATCTCCTCTCCTTGGATCGAGATAGTGGATGGCTGATTTGCTATTTTAGTTCAATGGCTTGGATTGTCTGTTTGAGTTGGAAAACATCCCACATGGGTTATTTTGGGTGGAGGAGTGAGGGAGAGTGGCTGCCCATGTGATTGGTGAGTGAATTTGGTGAGCCAAGTGTCTAAGAGTGATTGGGGAGATTAATTTGGCCTCCCTGTAGGTCATGGCCGACCCAAGCTTATTGGGTCATATTCACCACCCTCCTTGGTGCCCATGTAAACCAATAGAAGGGTGCCAAGTGGCCTTGGAAAAGGGATGACCAAATTCTAAGTGAATTTGATCATGGGATACCCTTTGACCCAAGGACAAAGTGGTAATTTGGCTATGAGTTTGATTTAGGCAGATTTGAAATAATTTAAAAATGGGTAGGGCCAAATTTTATGTGATTTGGAGTTCATTTTATTTGATTTGGCTGAATTTGACCCATTTGGGTCAAATTGGGTCAAATTGGGTTAGGTTGACCAATTGGTCAAATTGGGTCAAATCATGGGTTAGGTTAAGTTCAAATGATCATTTGGAGCCTATGGGTATTGTGGACCTCATTTTTAGAATGAGCTCTCAACCTCCCCATCTTAGACATAGGACTTCTCTTAGATACTAAGAGTTCCTTAGTCTTAAGACACTTCTAGTGATTAGGTGAACACTCAACCTAACTCTAGAGACATAGAAGAGTTAGACATAGGAATAGGTCATGCCATAGGGGTGTTAGGAAAACTTGCCTACCCTATAGCTTGAACCAAATCCTCACTTCCTTCTTTGAAGTCAAACTCCAAACCAGTTCAAATCAAACTCCAAATCAATTCTAAATCAAATCTCAAATCAACTTCAACCTCAAATCAACTCAATTAATTTTCTCAAATTCAAATCAATTCCAAATGATTGAAACCCATGATTAAATTCTAAATTCTAAAATCTTTCCTAAGTCACTTTGATTTCATCTTATGGACATAGCCCAAATCAAATTCAAAATATTTTCTCATAACCCATTTATATTCTCATTTATATTCACAAATATAAATGAAATATAAATTCAAATAATAAAAACAAATATAAAACTCAAATCCAAACCCAGTCAAAATCCAACCTAAACTCTTCCAACATAAACCCTTGAACGCCTTCAAATCAAATTCAAATCAATTCAAATTTAAGAAATTTCTCATAACCCATTTATATTCTCATTTATATTCACAAATGTAAATGAAATATAAAATCAAATAACCAAAACCAAGTTCAAAACTCAAACCCAAAGCTACCTTAAAACCAGCCTATGCTTCTTCAAGTCAAAATTTTTGAACTTAGCCAAATCAAATTCAAATCAAGTCAAAACCTTAATTTTTCTTCATGATTCACTCAATCCTTCAATCATGAATCCAAATATAAACATAAACTTTAATCATCAAACTAAAACTAAATTCAAAACTCAAACCCAAATCAAACTCATGTTCACCCTTTTGAACTTGAAATTGTCAAATGAATCAAAACTCATTTGACTCCAAATCACTTGCAAATGGATTTATATTTCAACCATAAGTCCATATGTGAGTTCAACCAAACTTGAATCAAGCCTTGATCAAGTCAATTGACCCCATTTAGGCTCACTTGACTCAAAGTGACCTAAAATATCCCTTTTGAGCCAAATTCTAATTCTACTAAAATTTGATTTAACTAAACCCACCCAAGCCTTACATTGTGAGCAACAATCATCATGAGATGATCAATCACTCAAATTGGGTCAAACCAAGTCAATCCTAAGGATTGACCAAGTCAACACTTAGCCAAAAATGAAACCTAAACTTGCCAAAACCCACCATGGGCCAAATTGATTGAAACTGTTAATCAAAACCAATTCATGATCAATGTTTGAACTTGACCAAGTCATCATTTGAGCATAACCTAGCCCAATTGGCCAATTGACCCAAATTGACCCAAGTTGACCCAACTTGACCTAAAAAGTCAAAATGTGTCAAATCTTGATCTAAGCTAAATTGATTACAACCAATGGGTCAAATTCATTCTAAACCACCTGTTGAACTTGACCAAAGCCTCAATTGACAAACTAGACCCAACCTAGCCAATTGATCATAAACCCAACTTGACCTAAAAGGTCAAATTAACTTGAAACTTAACCAAACCAAAATTAATTGAAACCAAAGCTTGCAACATATTTCAAATGACCAACCAACCCATGGCCTAACCTAAATAGGTCAAATGGGTCAAATTAGTCAACTTGACCCATTTGACCTAAATGAAATCAAATGAGCCAAAACCAAATATAAACCAAATTGAACCAAACCAATGATGCGAACACATTTCAAATAGTCATATGAACTTGACCCAACCCTTGGTTTGATCCAATTTAACAAATTGGTCAACTTGACCCAAGTTGACACATTTTGACCTAAATGGGTTAACATGAGCCAAATGATATCAAATCAACTACAAATTCTTTAAAATTTTTCCCAGCCTAATTTCAAACTATTCTTAATCTACTTAAAGTAAAATCAAAGCCAAATGACCATTTTATGCCTAGGTCAAGGGGTAAGCTATGGCCAATTCCATTTGGAATTTAGTCATATCCTTTTCATGGCCACTTGGCACCCACTTAATGGACCAAGTGGACACTAATGAGTGTGGTGCACACTAATTGGTTTGAGTAAGCCAAACCCAACCTAAGGCCAAAATTGACCACCCAATAGGAAATTCTCCACATGGGATCACTCCTCCACTCAAATGAGAACATGGAAACTTCACCACACCACTCCTCTGCCAAAACTGAATCATGTGAAGCTGAAAATGGCCTAACCAACTCACTCCATGGGATCAATTTGATCAAAATGGCAAGTGAAAGATTGACCATCTGATCCTTATAGGGGGAGATATACTCTCCCTAATTTCACTTGAATTGCATTCATTCACAGTTGATTGAGCCTAGGGAACTCAGAGCAAGCTTATCTAATTTCCTACAAGCTTTCTCAAACATTTCCCAGTCCTCCATTCTCGGTTTCTTCAAGCCAGAAATAGGGGAGGTAGGAAGAAATTCCAACTTAACCAATTCACAACTAAATCCAAATTCCTTCTACAAGCACCATCATAGGGCTCAATCAAGCTCACCTAAATGAAATTCCAAGTAATCAAGCCATGGGAAGGTAGAATTTGATCAAAACTGCAAGCACTTGAAGCCCAGTTTGGTTAATAGGAAGATCTACTTAATCTCAAGCCTTCAAACTTTCAACAGAGCTTCTTTTCCACTAGATGAAGCTACCTTGACAGTTGGGAGCACTGGTGATAGCCTCCGGCGAGGTATGGATCAAAACCAAGCTTGCATTGAATTTTCATTGGTCATTTTTGAAGGGAATTGTAATCCCAAGTGATTTCCACCGTTAGATCTTCATCTCTTTGCTTGTTGATGGTTTGTGATCAATCCTAGCTTAAGCTGAGCTCAGATCAAGCCTTAAGGGATGAACGATCACTATCTCCCATAGGCGAGTGCAGTGATGAATCATGGACCATTCATCTCATGTGTTTTGGATGGACGGTCCTTATTAAAACACGTGAGATTCTGTGATTAATCCTATTAGAACTGCAGATTTAATGCTGACCTTCCGATCCTTGATTAGACGGTCTAGGGAGAAACCACATAGCACTGCCGACTAACACAACATAGGATGTGACAACCTAAGTGACGAATCCCATCACGCCACGTGGAAAGCGTGCACCGCATTAGCGGCCCATGTGGCGCCGACGGGATTAGTCATATAATTATGGATTTAATTATCTAATAATCATAGAATATTCAAAATACATAACTAAATGTAAAAAAATTAGAAAATACAAATTTAAATGTATTTTGAAAATATTTCAAAGGGGAATAATATATAATTAAGTTTAATTGATTTTGATTAGTAAATTTCATGCAATTTGAGTTTTATTGGAAATGTAATTAGGATAATTACTCCCTAATTATTCCATTGATTAGTTCTAAACTTCTTAGGTATGTTTAGTGGGATGACATCTGCCTCTCCTAATTTTGTTAAGATTTATTTATGGTTTAGTTGGGGTAATTGCTTGATTCACTCCTAATCACTCCCTTAATAAATTAAATGATTAATTAACCTATTAAATGATGATAAATTTATTAATTAATCTTGGTAATTATCTTGGAATAGTGAATAGACTTAGGGAATGAGATTAGGGTGCCTTTTCCAAATCTTTTCCCCTAAGTCTATTTCATTTGAATGAGAACTTAATTAAATTACAAATGGATTAATGATTCAATCATTTCATTAAATAGCTTAATTAGCCAAACTCAATATCAAAATTAATCCAGAAACATAATCACTTAATCAATCCTTTCTTGGGTAGATACTTAGGTGTTCAATAACCTAAGTAGCTTAAGGAAATCAAATCTAACTCATATGTGTGGGAAGGGTTATGAAAGTACTAAAATTAAACCCTTTAGCTTAATTAATCATTAATTGTGAGCCAAATGCATTAGGCCCTTTTCTTTCTTAGGTACATTGCTAATTTAAATTCCTTATGGTTTTATGTCATACACTGGCTCATAATTATTTGGTTAAATATGTTAAAGTGGTGTAGGTAAGGGGTAATTAATGGACTTAATGTACACCTTAACCTAAAAAAAAATCAATCTAATATTTCTAAAATTAAACTAAAATAACATAAACATGTGGGAGATGGGTTAGGACTAGCAAACCTTCTCACATTTCCTAAATTCAAATCGAACTCAAAACCAAAATCAAAATTTCCTTAAACCAACTTTGATTCACTTTAAATAATCTTATTCCATAGGATTGTCTTAAAGAATTAATTAGGGTGAGTGAAGTTACATGCTTACATCACTTTATTTATTTCCTAGCAGGCTAAATGTGTATGTTATATGAAATCATGCATTCATGTCTTCAAAAAAAAAATTAAAAATGAAATATTTCCTTTATGTCAGATTGCATGTTTTGGCTAAAGTAAGAATATAAATGGCTATTATCACTATTAAATACAAAATTACTTTCAAAACTTATAAATCAAACATTGCAAATGAAAGGTATTCTATATATAATTACTTATAAGTTTGCATGTGAGTATAACATACAATGTGCATTATGTGACTTTTTCTTTTCTTCTCTTTTAACATAGTTTTGAATATAACTTGCAAAGTGTATAGTTCATTTGGAAAGAACACAACACTTGCTTAAATTCATTCCTATTCATTCTTATGTTATCATTTAAGAGGGGCCTTTACATTTACATATGTAAATTGCATAACCAAAATGAATCGAACAAAATTAAACTTTTTGCATGATTCATTTTCCATTCATTTCATTTTGTACATGTACATGTATTTAAGAAAAGTGGTATATTAGTCTGGGCATCTTGAGATTGTGAGGCTTTAAGTAGCCCCAAGTAGGTCTTTTACCTTACACCCCTGGTGTAGAAAATAATGGCGCCGTACACTTATGTCTTTCATATATATAAATGTGCATATAAATAATGGATAAAAGAACCCCTTTTCTCTACTTAACAAAATCATGCATATATGAAACATTCCAAATTTCTTTAAGCAATATCTCTTAGCATTCATCATTAAAATATGCTAATATTTCCATTTGCATGTATAGATATGTCTAGAATTCATCCATATGCATGTTACACATGTTGAAAAAAATAAAGTGTTGTGTGTTTTGTGATAGTAATTCACTTTACTTAATCTTAAAATGCCTTTCTTTTGAATAAGTTTGTTTAGGGAAAAAAATCTAAACTTAGGATTAATTAAAACACATAATAAAATATTCACTAAACAAAAATCATCTAATGGATCTACCTTAGAAATTATTTAAGGTAGGGGGAAAGAGAAGTTCTCTTCTCTTTTCCTCTCTTTGCAACACTTAGTAATTAATTGTAGATTCATTCAAACCAAAATAAATCATCAAATAAAATCAACCAAAATAACTAAATCACTTAAATGAAATAACCCTCTAAGTTGAATCCTTAATATTTAGGAAACTCTAATCTTAAAGCCTAGCTAAGACATACCAGACAAGCCTTAAATGTCACACACATTAGGCTAAGTCACCATTTCTAATCCTATGTTAGGGCGATGTATGGTTTGATGTTTGCTTTTATTTTGTGAAGTGATATTTTAGTCTGGATGTTAGGCTATATGTGCGTAGACTGAATGGTGGGAAATCTTAGTCTAATGATTGTCTTCTGTAGGGGACTGTGCTTAAGGGGCGCTGTAATAAAAATATAAATGCTTTTGCTGTGCATGTTGCTTATACCCCTAAGCATAATCCAAAATAGGCAAGGTGGACTTGGTTACCCATGTGTGGGGTGCTAAGTCCAATTTATTCATATATATGCTTGGGATTGTGTGGTTTATTTAGCTAATCTCTGTTTTGCAGGTTTTAGTTAGATTTCCTTTTTCTCATTTTCATGTGATTTTGTAATTAGGATTTGGAATGATTGTTATGGGGGATTAGGATGAGCATTGGTTATAAGACTATGTCTTATGTACCATGTAAATCCTTTGGAGCAACCACATTCCAACCAACTAAAAGAAGAAAGAAGATAGAAGAAAGAAGAAAAAGAAATGAAGGATGAAGAATGAAGACCCCCATAGCATGAATTTCTTCTTAATTGTAATTAATTCATTTATAATCGAGGTTGTATAAGGGTAGAGCTCGACTACCCAATTATTTTTGGGTTTCTGCGGTGGAGCCTGACCACAAATGACCTCTTATTCTTTTGTGCTAGCTTTATAAATTATTTGATGTTTGTTTAGCTTGTGCATTAAGATGGCATGTTTTCCTAATTTCTTCCTTACTTTGATGAATGGCCTGGATGATGATTAAGCTCTTAGAAAAATAAATTTTCTATCCAATTAATCAATTAAAATTAAAATTAAACAACTTAGAACCTCACATAAAGTCTAGGTTATAAAATAAGATAAAATATTTTGCAATCCCTTAGCTGGATGTTGTATATTTTCACATCATGCATAAAAAATATCTTCTTTCACTCTTGTTATGGAGGGCTTCCACCTTTGCCAGGTAACTTGGCTTTACCTTTGAGATCCATGGTGGAAACACACCTCCTTTCTTGCTGATTTTAGCCCATAATCTAATTTCTCATGCATTAGGCATATGAATCCTAAAGTCTATGTCAAATTGATTATCTAAAATGAAATAAAATATAACAAAATTTTGTATTAGATTTAATTCATTAATCATGCTCTACATGATATAGTCTCTTAGGGAGTGTGTTTAAGGACTTAGTCTCTCTCTAACTAAACAACAACCTAGCTATCTTGCGAAAGTATAAGACTTTCCTTCATATATTTAAAATCGTAGGAGGAGTTAGTTGGCGGCCACCCCCAGGAAGTTGTATAATTGATCATGGGTTTCAATCATCTAGAATTAGAGTTGGATTTAGAATTGATTTTGGATTTGAATCCTTTGGGATTGTAATTGAATTTGGAGTTGATTTTGGATTTGAGAAACTCAATTGAGTTGGGATTGATTTGAGATTTGAGAAAATTAATTGAGTTGGAATTGATTTGAGATTTAATTTGGATTGGTTTGAAGGAGTGTACATGGGCTGGATTTGAGCTATAGGGTAAGTGGTTGCCTTAAATCCCAAATGCATAGCCTAATCCTATCATAAACCCTTCTAAGTCCCTAGGGTTAGGTTAAATGTTCATCTAATCACTAGAAGTGTCTCAAGACTAAGAAACTCTTAGTGTTTAAAGGGGTCCTAAGTCTAAGATGGAGAAGTTGAGAGCTCACTCCAAAAGTGAGGTCAACAAAGGGAGCCTAATAGGTGTGGTGTGATTAACAAGCATACCACATGTATTAATGTTGATCGAGATGATCAACAACATTCAAACAATCACAAGCGCTAACAGAAATGATCTACTCCTAAACCTGAGGTGTAGAAGGAATCAAGATCTTAGTACAATGCAACTCTACTTATGTCAAAGACATAAGAGAGTGAAAGAAGAATCCACTAGGGATTGAGCTTGTGATCCTTCCACTAGGGGAAAAGGTTCAAGTTATCCATTGGGGATAAGAGGTTGTGAAATCATTTGGGGATTAGAATTTGGAATCCACTAGGGATAGAAGAGTGAACCTTCCACTAGGGTAGCAGGTTCGGGTTGGATTGAATTGACTCCACTAGGAAAATTGAAAATTTTAATAAAAAGAAATAACTGAAGACTTCCTTCTTACCATTTCTATGGTAAGGTAAGGTTCATTCAAAAAATAAAGAAAATAAATCCTTTATAAATACATCAATTTCCAAAAAGCCCTTTTTCAAAATGCACATAATAAAATGTTTGCACAAACATTTTAATAAATCATCCTCATCTAAAAATCTTCATAATTGTTATATGTAGGATCTTTTCAAAAATCAAAATTCACAATCATGTTTTCTAAAAGCATAAATGAACATCTTCACTCAATTTATTTTGATGAAGATTTCATTTTAAAAAATAAAATTCACAATCATGTTTTCCAAAAGCACAAATGAACATCATCACTCAATTTATTTTGATGAAGATTTCAATTAAAATAAATAAATAAAATCAACAATTATATTTTTTAAAAGCACAAATGAACATCTTCACTCAATTCATTTTGATGAAGATTTTATTTTCAAAATAAAAATTCAAAATCATGTTTTCTAAAAGCACAAATGAACATCCTCATTCAATTGCTTTTGAATGAAGATTTCATTCTCAAAACAAAACCAATAATCATTATTTTAAAACGAATAATCATATTTTCAAAAATCAAATAACATTTGAATTTTTCATTTAGCATACCCAAATTTCCTAAGTGAAGATCCACTTTTCAAATTCAAAATCATAAAACACATTTGGATTTCCTTAGCATACTTAAATTTGCTAAGGGTCCTCTTTTCAAAATCATCAAAACAAAAACACATTTGGATTTCCTTAGCATACTTAAATTTTCTAAGAATCCTCTTTTCAAAAGCATCAAATCATAAAACACATTTGGATTTCTTTAGCATACCTAAATTTGCTAAGAATCCTTTTTTCCAAAATCAATAAAAATCAAACAACATTTGGATCCTCCATTTAGGATACCTAAATTTGCTAAGTGAAGGTCCTCTCTTTCAAAATCAAAAATCAAACAAAACATGGATCCTTTATTTAGCATACCTAAATTTGCTATGTAAAGAATCCTCATTCAAAAATCATCAAAACAAAATACATTTGGATCCTTTATTTAGCATACCCAAATTTGCTAAGTAAAGATCCTCTTTTCAAAAACAACAAAACATTTGGATTCTTCATTTATCATACCCAAATTTGCTAAGTGAAAATTCCATTTTCAAATTCACATATGATTCACAAACAAGTAAAAGAAGAAGAAATGGTTTTCAAACACCTCACCTAGCATACCAAAATTTGCTAAGTGAGTAAATTCCAAAAATCACAAATCAAAATAAAATTAATTGACCTTAACATTAACATACTCAGATTTGTTAAATGAAGGGTCCTCAAATTCAAAAATCAAAATCAAATATGAACCTATGGAATCATCAATCTCTCTAAAGATATTTGAACCCATTTCTAACATACACAAATTTGTTGAAAATGATTTCTAAATTCAGAAGAAAATCTCCTTTCCAATCAATTCCAAAATCTCTCTTCAAAATTCATTTAAGCCCCACTTAACACTTTCAAGTTGTTGAGTCTGGGTTCAAATCCTAAATAAAAATTTAAAAATCAACAAAGCAGAAATATGATTCAAACTTGTTTTTCAACATTGTAGACTTTCAGTCAATTTCAGTTCAGTCAGTTCAGTTTCAAATGACAGCATAACATATATCTTTACATTTCCTTTTGGGATGGACTTGGCCTTAGATCCCGCAGTCTGACTTTGCCAACATCTTCCACTTTGGTCAAGGCTTTGAGGGGACTAAGATTACATGTGAGGGAACCACCCTCATGATAGTCAGCAGGAGAGTGGTGAGTGGGCAGAAGTCAATCATCCAGGTTGAGTTACCATCAGATTCAGAGATCCCCTCATTAAAGAGGAAGGCTACATAGTTCCTATGCTAAGATTACCCAGTTGACTATTTAGTCTCAGAGTCATACAAGAAATGAGTGGTTTTGGGGAGCTCCACCCGCCACAAGAAAGGAGTTAGGATGGTTTCTCCTATCATCAGGGAGAACAAGTTCCATCCCCTCTCTAGTTTTGATAGAGAGGATGTTAGGAGATTTCAATTTTACCTCTGCTAGTAGTTCATTTTTAGGCTCCTATCAGTGAGAGGATGAGGTCATATGCCAGCCTTAGATCTCTTCTACGTCGAGTAGGTGGAGCCTGTGGATGATCAAAATTTGAGGCTTAGTTCAATTTACGTTCTGTCATTTCCCACACTATGGGTAGACTGATCAGGCAGGAGAGGACCAGGGAAGCCCTTACATCAATTCATGTTACGTTATGAGGTACAAATGCCTCCACACTTCTTTCCCATCGGCGCTACCCACGTCGATCATACTGATAGTATTTTTTTGATGGGTACTACCCATTATAGGAGAGGAGCTCCTATTTATAGAGAGTCTGTGGTGCCTCCACCACACTGCTCTACTCTATGCCCACTTTTACTAGTACATGTTCCAGCATCCACTATTCTAGCAAAGGCCATGAAGGCCACATCCTGGGAGAAGAGGACCACTGGTGATCCGGCTACGACCAAGAGATCCCGTTCCATCTACACCACCCACTGTGGCATGGATGAGCTCTCCCGCTCGACCTTCCACCTCAATTGTGTTGAGGAAGGAATGGCGACCTCAAAGTATTGTAGTCATTCCATCACCACCATGACCACAGAAGGCTATGGAGATAGCAGTAGCTAAGGGAGGAGGAGACAATTCAGTTTCCCCCATGGTCATAGATCCTCCTAGGAGTACTACCGCTGATCCGATGCCTAGAGCAGCTTTCTTTAGCGAGCATCCACAGTGGTTAGCTCCAGGTTAGTTAGATGTCTATCAGTTCATGACAATGATCTCACTACTAATCAATCTCGATCTTTTGTACCTGTTCAACTGGACCGATCCTTAGATGACATTATAGCTCAATATCTAGTGGAGAAGTAGGAGATCTTAGGATATGCTTAGTCTGACTTAGAGGATGAGAATGTCAGTTTTGATCCTAATGAGGATGATCTGTTAGAGGACTCAACGGAAGTACACATGGCAGATACTAGGGGTTCTCTCCTCTGTGATCAGTAGACTTTGGAAGGTGATGTGGCTAAGCAGGTTGACACAACCCACTCGACCTAACACCTCCTTCAGGAACTAAAGCAAAAGGATGAACAAATAGATAGGATGAGGAAGAAGCTTGAGGATTTGCTAACAGCCATTTTTTCACTTCATAACCAATCCCCGGCAGTGCATCCTACTATAGCAAAGACTAGTCACCCAGAGTTATTGTATGTCTTGGATCCAGCTAAGACTTTACCTCCAGTAGAGCAGGGTAGCACCATTTGTATAGGAAGGTAGTGGATGGTTCCTCCATATAGGAAAAATACTTTAAAATTGAGCAGTAGGTGAGAGAAGAATTGGCTCAAGCATGATGAGGATCATCGGTTCCAAAGGGTAGAACCTACCTAGAGGAATTCGATGCCATCCAGTATCCTAAGGGTCTCGTGCCACCTTCTTTCAAGAGCTTCGATGGCAGTGAGAACCCAAGGTAGCACATAACACATTTCAGGGCCAATTATTGTAATGCTGGTGGCAGTGATGCTCTCCTATTCCATCTCTTTGTCAGTAGCTTAGCAGGCATAGCCTTTGATTAGTATGCTGAACTTCTCAACAGTTCAGTGAAGACTTTTGCTCAGTTAGAGCAACTCTTCATTAAGAGATTTACTGGAGCTTAGTAAAAGGTGATTGTAGGTGATCTTGTTGTGGCTCAACAACACCATGGTGAGTTCCTCATTGATTATATTCTCAGATGACATAATTTGAGTATAAAATACGAACTACAGCTGTCTGAACAGCATGCCATTGAGATTTTGCTAAAGAATATCCATGACCCGGTTGCCTTCATGTTCAAAGGTTCCACCATCAAAATATTTGAGAAGCTAATCAACAAGGCAGCTAGCTTACAAGGAGAAGCCAAATAGTCACCTTCTCTGGATCAATCAACAAAGCCGAAGCCGCTGAAAGCTTATGAGAAGAAATCAGGAGAGGTGATAGCAGTAGACAAGGGGAAGCAGCTGACCAGAGAGCAGTATGAGAGACTACGAGCTCCACAGCCATCACTTCCACCTCCTCTACCACCACCAAGGCTATCCTACCGGCCGCTACAGCAGCCTTCATGGCCTTCACTGCTTCCTCCCCAGCCATATCCATAGTAGCAGCAGTACAAATGCCCGCTGCCAGGTAGCTACCACCCACCCACTCTTATGGATAAACTAAACAAATCATATTCATTTAAGAGGGAGGTAATTAGGAAAATATTTAAGAATCTCTTACAGAAACTTGATTTTTAGCTACACGAGCCTAGAAGGTCGGAGGAAGTGGGAAAGAGCAATGATCCTAACTTTTGCCCCTACCATCGCTTGCTAGGTCATGTTTTGGAGGATTTCTTTACATTTAAGGACTAGCTTGAGCATAGCTTCAAGATAGGCATATAGTAGACATCTTGGATGAGCAAATGAGGGCATCAAATCCCTCACCCCACTTACTTTACTTGGCTTCTACTATGTACCTCCTTCAAAATCTAAGAAATCAAGAAATAAAGCTAGTTTGAATTACATCTATGTTACTTCTAATGGGTTGTCTAATTCTACTCTTATTAAAACCTCTTCAAGTCTAAATAATAATTATAACAACACCAATCTTCCCTCTTCTGATTTATAGTTGGATCTTCCTTCTTTAAATAATACAGATTCACCTCTTTAGATAGACTTGGAATCATCTGATTCTAAGGGTCTCATAGGAGAAGCTATAGGTGAGCCTGATGAATAGGTAGAACCTTCCACTAACTTGCCACAAGAGATCACCGAAGTCAACCTTCGTAGTGGAAAGGTTCTACCTCTTAGGGCAGCACCTCAAGATAAGGGGAAACAAATCATTTGTCTAGATGATCAAGAAGCCCCTCCATAGAATGTTCCACCTTGGATATGCTTGTGGAGGATCAGCCCAGAGTGGATTACAATGTCCTTTCTCACCTAAGGAAGTTGCCATCTAAGCTAAGCATATACGATGCCTTGTCTTATCCAAAGAGATAAGTGAGTCATTTATCAAGGCTCTTCTTGATCCTGAGATATGCTTAGCTCAGCTGACCGCTATTGGAGAGGAGGCACATTATTCCAAAGAAGCCCAAGGAGTCACTTTCATAGATGGAGACCTTCTTCTAGGGGACATAGAGCACAACCATCCCCTCTACATTACAGTGGACATGGGTAGATTTAGACTCTCCAAAGTTCTTATTGATCTAGGTACATTAGTGAATATTATGAGTCTAAAAACCCTTGCCTATTTGAGGATCAACATCTCCATACTCCAAGGAGATTGGATGATGTTGAGAGGATTCAATGAACAAGGCGAGAGGGCTTTAGGTTCCATAGTGTTACATTTGGATATAGGTGAATGAAAGACTGAAGCCAAGTTCTATATCATTAATTCAAATACTTCATTCATTGCTTTGCTCGATTGGCCTTGGTTACATTAGAATAAGATGTTTCCATCCTGCCTCCATCAGTGCATCAAGTTCAAAAAGAATGGGGTTGAATACTATGTTAAGGGAGATGAAAAGCCATTTTCAGTCAAGGAGGTTGAGATATATGAGGATGCGACCTACTATCTTCCTCAAAATACCTTTTCTCATGAACTTAGAAAAATTCAAATGCAAAAGAAAAGGAAAAAGAAGAAAAAGAAAAAGAAAAAGAAAAAGAAAAAGAAATTCAACAAGTCTGTCAAAGCACAAAGCATAAGATTGAAGATGTTCTCATCTCGCCAATAAGTCATCAACTCCATCAAGTCTAATACAACACGAAGCCAGGACAAGAGGAAAATACAAATTTTAAATTTTAAGATTGAATCTTCAATAAGTCCAGCACAAAGCATAGGACCAAAGACATTCTCATCTTAACAACAAATCATCAATACCATTAAGTCCACCAAGGTACAAAGCTAGGACAGGAAAAATATATAAATTTTAAACTCTCAAGAGAAAGTCTTCACAAAGCATAGGATCAAAGACATTCCAAATTCTCTCAACAGTTACTGCGAAAGCTCCCCTATTAGATAGGGGGCATTTTTTTATATATTTATCTGAGTTGATATTATGCTTTAAGCCAAGATCCTTAGATAAATATATATTATGAATGAAATTATATCACGCCCATTTTGCATTAAAAGGGAATCAAGCTTTGTAATATATTTCTAAACTAATCTACAATCCCCCTGTTATATAGGAGCCATATTTTATGATCAAGATTATTCAACCCTCTCCTGTGAAATAATAGGTCTTCTTGTATATATATTCTGGCATAAAAATAGATTATTTTTGTTCTTGCAAGAGCCTGCAACTTTGACCATAACAGTTATATATATATATATATATATATATATATATATATATATATATATCAGGGATCTTGGCATAAAAAGATAGCCCTAAATATCAAAAGTTTGTCTCCCAGATTTGTCAAATTTTGAAGATCAAGTCATAAGAACTCCCAATTTTGGAAGCTTCAATCAACTAAGATGAAAAAACATTAACTTATACATCTTCTAGTATAGGACACGAATGGGTTCTAAAGGTCAAACTCAACAAGCCCATAAATTGTCAAGTTATTGATGCTCTCCTCACTCAACAAGCAGTAAGAAAAGGCCACACTGAAAGTGCCATCGTTTGTTAGTCTGATGACCAAACTAGCAAGCCATCATAGCTTAAGTCAAAGACTTGAGTAGGTTCTAAAGGTCAGACTCAAATAGCCCACAAATGGCCTAGTTGCTGATGCTCTCTTCACTCAACAAGCTATAAGAAAAGGCCACAGTGAAAGAGCCCCTGCTCGTCAGTCCAATGATGATAGCTGATCAATCTCAAACCAAATTCCGCTTAGTGATTACAAGCAGCTAGAATCCAAGAGGTCTTTCTACTTGATCGATGGACCAAGATAATCTGAGAAAACTCTTAATTCAGAGCAGCCTTAAATCAATCTTTATATTGCATACAAGGTGATTGTTGACCTCACTTTTGGAGTGAGTTCTAATTTAGTTATGAGTTGTAGTTGGGATAGAAAATTTATTTTTTCCCTAAGAGCCTAATTGGATCCAGGCCACACATTAAATCAACATATAAGTAAGAAACTAAGAAGAGGCATGCTATTTCTATTGCACAATTTAAAAATAATAATAAGTATTTTATAAATCTAACGTAAAAGAATAAAAGGCCGCTACAGTTGGGTGTCACCATACAACCTGAAAAGAGAAATTGGTAGCTGAGCTCTACCCTGATACATCCCGGTATATGAAAGAATAATTACAATTTTACAAATGAATAAATGCTATGGGGGTCTTGTTATTTTCATTCTTCATGTCTCCTTCATTTCTCCATTTGGATGTATTTTCTTCAAAAGGCATCACAGGGCCTCCCAGGACAAAACCTTCTAGCCACTACTCATCCTAATCCCCCATAACACTAATCCTAATCCCTAATGCATAATTACATTAAAAATAGGAAAAGTAAATCTAACTACACCTACAAAACAAGTGTTAGCTAAACACACCATACAACCTAAGCAATTATATGAATAATTCAAGACCCAACACATTGGTAACCAAGATCACCTATCCTATTTAGATTATGCTTAGGGGTTAAGCAACCTACAAAAGAGAGCATTTATATTTATTTTAAGCACACCTTAAGTATAATCTCCTGAAAAAAATATGGTTAGGCTATCATGGCCTAACATCCAGTCTACAAAGTATACATCCTAACATTCAGTCTACAATAATATATCATAAAACCAAACATGCATCACTCCATGCACCATCCTAACATAAAGCTAAAAGTGGTGACTTAATTCTAAAGTGTATTCGTTAAGGCTTGTGTGGTATTCCATAACTAAGCTTTAGAGTTATAATTTTCTAAGTATGAAAGAATTTAATTATAAAGGGTGGTTTCACTTTAGATGGTTTAATTTATTTGCAAATTTTAATTTGTGATTTGTTTTGTTTCAATTGGTTTACACTTAACAACTAAGGTTTATAAAGAGAAGAAAAGAGAGGATCACTCTCTTTTATCCCTACCTTAAGTCACATCTAAAGTGAATTAATTAATCAGTTCTCTTTAGTGAATAACTTATTCAATATTTTAATAAATCTTAAGTTTAGGTTCATTATAAATAAACTCATTCAATAAGAAAGATATCTTAAGATTAATTAGAATTAATTACTATCACATGACACATGTTCATCCATTTCTTCCCCTCATATGTAACATGCACATGATCAAACCTTAAGTATAACTATACATGCATTATGTCTTATCACACTTAAAGGATGGATGTAAACATGTATTTTCAGAATTTAAGTGTTTCTTTTGATTGAATTATTTTATCATATTAATTTAAAGATCTATCTAAATTCTTATACAAAAATATATAGGAATGAAATTAAATAGGTACGTGTCATTGTTAACTAGAGAAGTGAGTTAATCAAATGACCTCCTTGGGGCTAGCTAAAGCCTCATGTTTGTGGGATGTCCAAACTATATACCCATTACATTCAAGCATATGTAAATTTGCATACATGAACATAAGAAAGAGAGCTTATATGATTAGTTAATTCAACAACTTAATGATTAATGAATGCATGGATTTTTGATAAAAGATAATGGGTTCTAATTCCATAATTAAACACACACACACATGTATAAGAGACATATGCTAGTACATGTGATCGTTAACCAGGGGAGTGAGGTAATTAAATGATCTCCTTGGGGCTACTTAAAGCCTCGTATTCTCTCGATATCCAGACTAAATATTTACTTTTCTCAAATACATACGGATGTATACATAAACAAAGGAAGACAAACCAAGCAAAAGTTTTATTTTTATTTGATTGGAACATTTATGCATATGAAGTAAAGTCTTATCCAAATTCTAATATTGAAATACATAAGAATGAAATCAAATAGAGTACATGCCATTATTTAACCAGGGAAGTGAGGTAATAAAATTACCTCCTTGGGGATAACTAAAGCTTCATATTCCCAGGATGTCCAAGCTATATACCCAAAAGAAGAATTACTTTATACACTTAAGTTGTAATCACATACATCTTCTATGTATTTATAACTGGCATTTATAGCATACATAATCATTCATTTATAAGTTTTGAAAAATAGATTTGGATTTAATAATGATAATAGCCACACATATATTAATTTAAATTAACACATGCAAGCTTATAAAAAAAGAAATCATTTGATTTAATTAATTTTTGGAAAAAGATGAATGCATGGATCAAGTGGCATACAACATTTAATATGATTGAAAAGAAATAAAAGGACATAAGAATATGATTTCATTCAATCCAACTAATTCCTAAGGACAATCATATTAAATAAACTCATTTAAAATAAACTAAAGTTTCTTAATGTCATTTTTAATTTCATATTTGATTTGATTTAGGAAATGTGAGAAAGGTTTGCTACCCTAACCCTTCCCCATGTGTGAGTTAATTTGATTTAATGAAAAGCAATTAGGTTGATTTTATGGATTAATTAGGTTAAGGTTTGAATTAAATCAATTAATTAAACCCTTACCTATGTTATCTTAAAATAATTAATTAAATGATTATGAGCTAATGTAATATGTAAATGAGTTTAAAAGTAAATAACAATGCTCCTATGAAATGAAAGGGGGCCTAATATAATTAGCTCATAATCATAAATTAATTAAGCTTAAGATATTCATTGAATCACTTTTAGGATTTTCTCACACATGTGAGCGAACCTAATTTCATTAGCTCTCTTTAGGTTATTAAACACCTAAAGCTCTACCCAAGATTTCAATTAATTAAGATTCCATATAATTACATTTTCAACTTAATTAATTAAATAATTTGATTAATTCATTAAGCTTTGGTTAATTTAATTAATGAAAATGAATATAAAGAAATAGATTAGGAAAGAGGCCCTAATCTTATCTCCTGAGTTCACCCACTGTTAAGGACATTTAACCACTTAATTAATTAATCCATTATTATTCACATGATTAATTAAACATTAATTAAATTAAGAGAGTAATTAAGGCTTAATTTATGAATTCTCTTAATTTAGCAAGTAATAAATCTCAAGAAAATTAGAGGCAGAGGTCATCCTCTTAAATAATCTCATAAATTTTGGGATCAATCACTAGATTGATTAGAGAGTAATTAAGCTAATTAAATTTTAATTAAATATTAATTAAGCTCTATTTACTATTAAAAACAAATAAAAAATATTTTTATTAAATTCTCCTCTAAAATACCTTTAAAATGAGCCATTATTTGTATTTTTTGGATTTTTTTACAAGTAATTATGAATTATAGAGGATTTAGCCTTAAAAATACATTAAATAACCCTAATTAAGCCTAATCCCATCAGCTCCACATGGCACACTGACACATGTGCTTTCCACATGGCATCATGGGATTAGCTATTTAAGTTGTCACATCCATGCACTGAGTCAGCTTGCGGCGAACGCAGTATTGATCTCCACCGTCTGATCTAAGATCGAACGGTGCAGATTAAACCCATGGTGTAAAGGAGAAAAATAGGGGAGATCTAACATGATTTGATCAGAGTCGTCCATTCCAATCATGTGGAATGGATAGCCCGTGATCCTCCTTCCTGCGAGCGATGAATGATAACATCTTTCCACCATGAATCGTTCGATTCGAGCTCACCCAAGCTTGGTTGAACTTCAAAATCAACCCACACCATCACGAAAGGAATTTGAACACATCCAACTATGAAGATCAACTCACATGCAAATTTTCTTCGAGAAGCTCCAACCAAATTTTCCTATTTCTACAGTTTTGAGGAATTACCTCATCGGAGCTCAAGACCGGTGGTGGGATCGACGGAGGTAGCTTCATCTAGTACAGACAAGGTCCTGTTGAGAAGGAATTAAGCCAATTCCTCTCAATTTGCTCAGTGGATCAATTTCTTTCTCTATGGAGCTCGGTGGTGATCAAAGTCCCTCCTCTGGTAGCTTGAAAGCTTGGGAAAAGACTTGGATGGCTTCGACAACGTGCGTGGAAGGTGTGTGCAAGAGTAATTTGTTTTTGGTTGAGGAATGGGTGAGCTCTAATCAGGATTAGCCTCCCTTATTTCAGTTTCATAGGGAAAGGAGAAATGCTACAAGGGGATAGCTTGGGATGGCTCTAGGAATTACAGGGAGACTCAAAATCATGTTTGGAAGCTCTCACAAATTGAAGTGATGAGTTTCCCATTCGAATTGAGGGCGTATACCCCTCAGTTTGTTGAGGTGGATGGACGGGATGACTTCCCATTTTTGGTTGATCTCCCACCATAAGAGCACTGGAAGGGGCTCATTCGAGTCCATGTGGCTCGTTTGGATTGGGAAAAGCCATGGTAGGAGGCTCCAAGCTAGATTTGGGCATATTGGGTTTTGTTGATCCTTTGGGAGTTCAGCTTGTATGGGAGGTGAGTTGGCTCACCTCCCTTTAGTCCATGGGAAGTCCTAGCTTATAGAGGGGGATAAGAGGGTTATGGATCCCTCATTTGGGTGAGTGAGGGATACCAAGGTGAAAAGAGGCGGACTTTGCCATTTTTGGCAAAATCCCACATGAGGGAGAGAATCAATGGAAGATTTTCATTAGGCTTCACTCCAAATGAGTTTGGATATATTTTTGGCTGCCCTTGGTTGTGTTTGAGTCGGGTTTGGTCAGCCACCAAAGTCCCATGGGTTGGTTTTATGGGTTTTGGCTTCATTTGGTCAAATAGGTTCACATGGGTTCATGTAGGGTTGGGTTGACCAATTGGTCAAATTGGGTCAAACTAAAGCTTGGGTTAGGTCTAAATGATGATTTGAAGAGTTTTAGTTCAAGTGGTTTCAATCAATTTGGCCTAACTTTGATTTTGTCTCACTTGGATTCATATAGGTCAAATGGGCTAAGTTGACCAATTTGACCAAATTGACCAAATTAGGATGGGTTAGGTGTTGGTTTAAGTCCAATTAGTTAATTAAAAATGATTGTAGGATTTGGTTTGAATCAATTTGGATTTAATTTAGATTTTGGCTAATTTAATCCTTTAGGTCAGTTTGGGCAAGGTTGGGTCAAGTTGACCAATTGATCAAATTGGGCTCAATTATGGCTTTGGTCAAGCTCAATAGTCAATTTGGAATGAACTTGAGCCATTGGTTGCAATCAATTTGGGTTAGATCATGATTTGACCCATTTTGGCCTTTTAGACCAATTTGGGTCAACTTGGGTCAAATGACCAATTTGACTTGGTTCAGCTCAATTGAGGGTCAAGTCATGTTCAATCATTGATCATGAGTTGGTGTGAATTAATGGTTTCAATCAATTTGGTGTATGGTGGGTTTTGGCTAGTTTATGCTTCATTTGGGCTAAAGGTTGACTTGGTGAAAGGACCATGATTACTTGGTTTGACCCAATTCAAGGTGGTTGATCATCCTAAGGTGATTGTTGATCATGATATGAGGCTTGGATGGGCTTGGTTCAATCCAATTTGGGTTGGATTAGAACTTAGCTCAAGAAGGTCCTTTAGGCAACTTTTGGTCAAGTGGATCTCAATGGGTCAGTTGGTTTGGTTTTGGCTTGATTCAAGTTTAGTTGACTTATGAGCCTAGGATTGAAATATAAATTCAACTGCAATTAATTTGGTGTTCAATGGATTTTGGATCATTTGATGTTTTCAAGCTAAAAGGCCAACAGGCTTGACTTGGGTTGACTTGAGTTTTGATGATTATAGATTTTATTTATATTTGGATAGATGATTGAAGGAATGATTAATTTAAGGAAAATACATTTGGCTTGATTTGGATAGGATCCAAGTCCAAAGAAATGGCTTAAAAGGCTTGAATTGAGTTTTGATTTGATTTTGGATAAATTTTATTTATATTTCATTTATATTTGGGAATATAAATGAAGATATAAATGAGAAAATCGTTTGAGTTTGGAGTGATTTGGAAGTAAATTTGACTAAGCTAAAGGATGTAGGTCAAAAGAGCTAGGAAAGAAATCAATTTAGTTTGATTTATTTTTGTTCATTGGAAGGTGGGTTTCACTTATATTTATGAATATAAATGAAGGACTAATTGATTTATAAAGAAACCAATTACTTTTGGGTTGACTTGGGTTAAGATTTGGTTAAGCATATGGAGGTAGGTCCATATGGCTTAAGAAGGGTCTTGCTTGGTTTGATTTGGTTTGATTTACTTTTGGTCATTTGAGTATGGATTTCATCTATATTTGTGAATATAAATGAAGGAATAATTGATTTATAAAGAAATCAATCAAGTTTGGGATAATTTAGGTGGAGATTTGGCTAAGTTTATGAGAATGGGTTATATGGCTTAGGAAGGAATTTTGGAACTTGGATTTGATTTTGGGATTGAATTATTTGAAGTTGGATTTGAATTGAAATTTGATAAATGATTGAGAGATTGAAATGATCTTTGAGAAAATCAAATGAATTGGGATTGATATGAGTTTGGTTAAGGCTAAGTCCATAAGACAAAATCAAAGGGCTAAGAAAGGGTTTTAAATTTAATCATAAGGTTTAGCATGAATTTGACCATTAGATTGATTATGAGTATTGGAGATTTGGTTTAGATTTGGTATGAATTTGAGGTTTGGTTTGAGAAGGAAAGCATGGATTGGGTTTAGGCTACAGGGTTGAAAAGTCTTCCAAAGTCCCTAAGGCATAGCCTATTCCTATGGCTAACCCTTATAAGTCTTTAGGCTTAGGCTAAGTGTTCACCTAATCACTAGAAATATCTTAAGACTAAGGAGCTCTTAATGTCTATAAGTGTCCTAGATCTATGATGAGGAATTTGAGAACTCACTCCAAAAGTAAGGTCAATAGAGCAATATAAGATGTTGGATTTGCCTGACTCACAAAAGTGAGAATGCTAATTATATGTTTAGAGATGATTAGTTTTAGAGTGTGTGACCATAAGATGAGTGTAAAAAGTATCAAGTGGTCGTAGGGAATGAGAAGAAGTTTGAGAAGGGAAACCGAGAAGTTGTTGGTCAAAAAGAGCATGTGGTGTAGTTGAGGGAGTCGATATATTATTGGGGAAAGTGATGTTGGTGGAGCTAAAGGGCTTAAATAGGTAGATGAAGTGAGAATTGATGTATGAGGATAGCTATTATAGAAACAAGAGTTAATAGTGGAATAATTGAAGAAGTAAAACTTTGATTTTATTTGAAAAAGGCAGAAATGAAAAAATGTTCTCACAAAAGTGTACATGACGAGAAATAGTAATTTTTTTTGTGGGAAGAGTTAGGCATTTGTAACCATTATGAGAAGATGAAAGACCAAGAAATACACAAGTAACCAATTTTGGGACAAGTTATTTCATGAATGTGAAGTGGTAACCATGGTTAACATAAGAAACCAAATACCTTAAGATAATCATATGTAGGAGATTTATGATATATCATTTCGTATGCTAAACAATTGAGTGTTGTGGATGAAAGCAAATGATTTATAAGATATATGATAGTCAAATAATATCAACCCAAAACTTAGGTGATATTTATGCTTCATGTAATAAGGTTCTTGTAGCTCCAATGATACGCTAATGTTTTCATTTCACAATACCACTTTATTTTGGAGTATATTGGACATGAGAGTTGATGTACAATATCAAATTGTTGAAGCCGATTTTGGATTTTATGTGAAATATATTCTCTGCCAGCATTATATGCAAGACTTTAATTGATTGAGTAAAGTAATTCTTAACCAAAGTTTTAAAGGATAAGAATAAGTCAAACTTTTGTTTCATAGGATACACTTAACCATAATGAGAAAAATCATCTACAAACAAAAGATAATAACAAAACCTTATAGATAGAATTGGTGAATGACCCCATATATCATTATGTATTAATTCCTAAGGTTTACAAGTATGGGAAGTAGAAATAGGAAAACACAACTTGTGACCCTTAGCAAGACCACATGACTAACAATGAAACTTTAAAATAGACATAAGAGGAAAGGATTGAGTTGATATAACAATAGATGGATAGCCCAAATGCCAATAACGTAACATGCATAGATGTGTTTGTTTTGTCATTCTAATTAGATATAATCTTTGACAGAGAATGTGATTGATCATCATATCCTTAATAATTAAACTAGAAGGATACAAAATTATTGGACAATGATTATCAGTGGTATACATATTTACAAAAATAAGGTTATTAGAAATATTTGAAACATGAAACAATTGGTTTAGATTGAGCTTATGACTTGGAGTAGGACCTTGTTCTTTGTGAGAAATTGATAATGTATCTCTAATTTTGACTAATATTTGATGTGAACCTGAATAGGCCTTCAAAAGTTGAAGTTGAGCGATAAAAGTGATTAAGTTTGCAGTTATCCATGAGTCAAAAATCCAATCCATAATAGATAGAGATTGACTTGCAGCCATGGCTTGGGTATTGGTTTAGTATGAAAGATTAGTTTTATGCCGACATTTAAATGTAGAGTGTTTAAGTTTTCCACAAATTTGACATTCAATATATGAATTAGGATTTCTTGTAGTGTTTTCATAAGATGATTGCATATCTCTTGTTGGTTAAGAATTAGAGTTGTATAGATAAGAGTTTATCCCATGATTAAAAATCCGATCTCTTCTTTTTCTTTTAGATGTATAAAGAGCAAGTTGAGAATCTAGTGCATCTATATTGATGGTGTCTCGATCGCTTCAATATTGAGTTCTTCACTACAAAATAAAGTATAAAAGTTATGGTGTTTTAATTTGGAGTCGTTGGGACACCACACAGATCTTAGAGGGTTCTTATTGAAGTGATCGAGTGAGACATTAAGTTATGATGTACTACCTCAGAAGATATAGACATCACCCTACAATGGACTCAATTACCTAATAAGGATAGCTAAGGCAGAAGGGTCTACATATATACTAGAGATCTTTCCCCTACTTTACATGTACAAGTAAAGTAGGTTTTATTTTATGTTGGGTTCTTTAGTTACCTATAGAAGCAAGCTTTCATAGTTAATTACATCTTAGATAATAGAAATTTCTTAAGAATACTCTTGATTAAAGTAGTCAATTAATATCTTCAAAGATTTCAAAGCTAAACTATCAAATGATTGATTGTTATCAGAAATCAAATGGGAAGAGTTCAAATAGGAATCTTATTTAGAATACGTGACACATTAATGTTACTAGGAAGCCTAATGAATGTTCCACTCTACCCTATGATGAGGCTTTATATTTTTTTTGAAGAGTTATTTCTATTTGCTAAATTTTATTAATGTGATTTTATATTCCCAAAGAACACAAGATTGTGGGAATGCCTACGATATATGAGGACTTGTACTTATATAAAGGGACACAAGAAGCCTCTAACCAATATCTGTGAGTGTGCAAATTATGCCTAAGAGTAATAATTTACTGGGAATGGGATATATTCAATTTATACTAGAGAGGATCATCATGACTCTTTGACTTACAACCGCATGGAGTGCTTGCTAGTTAACACCTCTTATGATTTTAAATCATGTGGGCAAGTCATATGTAAATGCAAGATGGTTAGATTGTTATTAATTTAGAAAGAATATAGAGTCAGCCATTATAGGATACAACCATTCAGTTAAAGGGTTTCTAAATATATTATTATCTTATTTATATACTTAGTCTTTAGAGTGAGGTTGTGAGTTACATTAGAATTTAGTTATGTGTTATTTAATGAGGATATAAAATTTAATTTTATCCTAAAGAGCCTACCGCATCCGAGCCACACTTAAAATATACACATGTTAAGAAACTTATGAAAAGCATGCCATTTCTATTGCACAATCTAAACATAACAATCTAACATTTAGATTTCATAAAATAATAAAAAGGCTAGTACGGTTGGGTACCACTGTACACCCTGGAAAAGAAAAAAGAGTTTGGTAGCCAAGCTCTATACTTATAAAGCCGAGATTATAATTAAATATTTCAAATGAAATAAACATTATGAGAGTCTTCATTTCTTGTTCTTTTTCCTTCTTTGAAATAATTTTTATGCCTAATACTAAGATCGGTGACTTAGTATTCTAATGTGTGTGCTAAGGCTTAGTGGTATGTCTTGATTTTAGAATTAGGATTTTCTAAAGTTTAGGATTGTTTAAATTACCTCAAGGGTGATTTTACTTTAAGTCTTTTAGTAATTTGATTGAGTTTTAACTTATGTATTTTTATTTTGTTCACTTCTTACTTAACATTTAATCATTATGAAGAGAAGAAAGAGACTTAACTCTTTCATCCCTAGCCTAAGTTGATTTCCAAAGATAGACCATTATTGCTTTAACTTTCTTAATAGACTTTTTATGAATATTATTTCAGCCTAAGTTTAGATTAGTCCATATGAATTTTATTCAAACATGAATGACATCTTAAGACCAATGAAATTAAATCACCATCACATGAATTACTCCACTACTTCCTTTCATTATCACTAACATCCACATTCATTCCTTTTTAGTTTCTTTAAGATTTAATTTAGTATATATATACATGCAATGTGCCTATATTTTTGCATATTTAATGAATGTTGATGCATGAATTTGATAGAAAAAAATATTTTATTATATATCAAAGCATACGCATCATTGTTGAACCAGGAAATGAGATTATCTAAGACCTCTTTGGGAAATACATAAAGCTTTCTTAAAAAGGGTTTCACTTTATATTCTAGTATTTGCATACACATAAATAAAGTTAAGCAAGTGTGCCATTGTTGAACTAAAAAGTGAGATTATCTAAGACCTCAGGGTTACTTAAAGCCTCATATTCCCAAGATTTCTAGATTATTTTTGCTAATTCAAATACATGAATACATAAGTATGAATATAGAAATAAAACCATCAATTACCATCTTTCGATTACAAGTAAATGAACATTTTATTTTTACATAACTAATTATTTATAATAAGCATTGATTTAAGCTTTAGATTATTTAATTTAGAATTTACATATAGTTTCAAAATAGTTTGAGATTTACTAATGATAATAGCCACACCATATAATAATACTTGTCCAACTCATGCAATTTAAATGCAATCATATTCTTTTAACTTTAAAACATGAACAAATGAAGCACATGTCATGCACATTTATAATACTTGAAAGGAAGTAATTGAATATCACTATACAACATACTTGATTTCATTAGAACCTATGGACAATCAAATTAGATAAACATCCCTTAAATTTAATCAAAGTTTCTTTAATGTTAATTTTAATATTCAAGTTGAAACCTAAAGGAGAAACAATACTTAGAATTCACCCCATCCCATTTTGGTTATTTAATATGTTAAAGGAAGGAGATTAAATACATTTTGTTGATTAATTATGTTCAATCTATTAATTATATCAATTTGATCACCCTTCCCAATCTTCTTTAATTTAATTAATCATCTAAGCATGAGCCTTCAATGATATGCTTTGAAAAAATAAAATTTGTAATGTACCTAAAGAGACAATTAGGCTCATGCTTAAGACTTAATTAAATTTAAGAAGAAAAAGATTTAAGATAAATACTCTTATGAATTTTCCACACCAATATAAAAATCATAATTTTTTTAATGACTTCATGTTAATAAACACATAAAGGGATTAATGGATTGCACTTGAGTTACTTAAATTGATTTCATTCAAATTTCATTATTAATTTTCTTTAATTTATCCTTAATTATTAGACATATTAACTAAACCTTTTGAGAGAATACATTTGGAAATAATTAGGAGAGAGGGTCCTAATTAATTCCCATATTATCCCCACTATTTACATTAATTACTTAATTTTATTATTCATTAATTTTTATAATTATTAAATCATTTAAAAAGTGTAATTAGGATTGAAAATTTGAAATTTCTCAAACTACATGACAAATTATTCCAAGAAAAACATGAGAGATAGAGGACATCCTATAGAATCAACATGTCAAATTTAAAATTAATTAGCCAAGTAATTTTTCCTTAATTTAAGGGCTTAAGTTTTAAATCTTAATTAAGCACTGTTCATTAAATATTAATTAGAAATTTTATTTGTATTAAATTCTCTTCTATCTAAGCTTCCAAAATGGGTTTATTTGTATTTTTTGAGTTTTTTCTATAGTTAGTTATGATTTTTTTGAAGTTGTAGCTATTTAAATATATTTTTAAATCCAATTAAATCATTTTAAACCATTGACGCCACATGGATGCTGACGCGACAATGCTTTCCATATAGCGTCGTAGTATTGGTTATTTAAAATGTCAAACATGGGTGGTGAGTCAGTGGAGGCGAACACAGTTTCATCTCGATCTTCCAATCCTGGATCAGACAGTCAAGATTAATCCTGTGATTACAAAGGGATTAAATTAAAATTTTTAATGTGATTAATCACGATCGTCTGTTCTAATCACGCGAGATAGACGACCAGTGATATGTCATCCCATGAGCATTAGAGGCACCGTCCACTTTTTGCCTCTCGATCTGAGCTTACCACGGGATATTTGATAGTGGAATCGAATCCAAAATGGCCGGGGAAGAGATTTAAGGAGATCATATGATGAAAAATGCTAAAATCACAATTCATTTCGAAAAAGGCCAACACTTAATAGCCAAATCTATGGTTACTAGATTTTTACCTCGTTGGAATTAAAGATTGACATAGATAGATGTAACTTCGTCTAGAAGAGATGAAGCTCTATTGAGAAGATCTCAAGTTGTCTCCCCACCTATCGGTATGTAGATCAAGCACTACTATAGAAGTCATCGGAGTTAGTCTAGGGATGCCTTTCGATTATTGAATTGATCAAGAACTGATTTATTCTCTTTCATTGAGGCTTGGAAAATGTGTGGGAATAGTTAATTTAAATTTTATGGAGTTTTGATGAGAATGGATGGACAAGGCTCTCAGGTTTGAGTGGAGATTGGTCTCATCGGTGGTAAGGTGCACAAGAAACTCAAAAAATGCTTGGGGACTATTCAGAATCCTCTAGAGAAGGTCTGTGGTAAGTTTGAATGGATGGGGAGGAGTATACTCTCCTCCCTAATTGAACCAAGGGCTGAGATTGGCTCAGCATTTGATAGCTATTTGAGTGGAGTGGGTGGTTAGAGGTGGCAGGGGACTACTGAGGTGGATGTATGTGAGAGGTTAAGGGAGTGTAGTGGGCTTCCATGGAGTGTACACTCCTCCTTAGATGGACCAATGATTGCTCATTGGTGAACTCACCCTCTCTTGATCAAAGGGTGAACCCAACAACTTTAGGTTAGGTTGGGTCAGTGGTCCTCTATCCTAGAAAGATAAAAGATGGCTTCCAAAAAGTGGGGAGGTGGAGAACCCTTCTAAATAGGGATTTTGTCCCATTTAGAGGGCTTGGTTCAATGGGTTTGACCCAGCTTGAGTTCTCCATGGGTTAGGCCTACTTGGGCAGTCCCATGGTGGCCCAAAGATGAGTCATGCCAAGTTTGGCCGGGTTTAGACTTGGTTTGATTGGGTTTGGTTCAATTTGATTCACGTAGTCAAATAGGTCCAATTTGGCTAAGTTGATAATTTTTACCAAATTGGGTTAAAGTGAAGTTTGGTTAAGTTTAACTGGTCATTTAGAATGAGTTAGTGCAATTAGTTTGATTTAATTTAGATTAAACTTGGATTTGGTTCATATGGTTCAATATGGGTTAAATGGGTCATGTTGACCAATTTGACCAAATTGGCTAAGTTGGCTTGAGCATGGGTTAGGTCCATGTTCAATTGATCATTAGCGATTGATTGGAAGAGTTGATTTGAATTGATTTGGATTAGGGAGTAATTTGGTTCAATTTGACCTTTTAGGTCAAATTGGACTAAATAGGTCAATTGGGTTGATAAATTGGGTCCAATTGAAGGTTGGATCATGTCCAATATTCAATTGGTGATTTATTGGAAGCATTGATTTCAATCAATTTAATTTAGGGTTTGATTTGACCCAATTTTTCCCTTTAGGCTAAATTAGGCCAACTTGGGTCAAGAGGCTAAATTATCTTGGTTATGTTCAATTGGATTCAATTGGTGGTTGAGCCATGTTCAATATCCAATTTGTGATTGATGAGAGCTATTGATTGCAATTAATTTGGGTTAGAACATGATTTGGCCTAATTTGGCCCTTTAGGTCACTTTGGGTCAACTTGGGTTAAGGGGTCAAATTGGCATAATTAGGTCTAATTGATTGTAGTGGAGTGTTCAATAGTGACCTACAATCATAAATTAAAATATTAGGTAGTTTGGTTTGATTTAATGAGAGTTTGATTAAAGTTTGGTCAAATTGGACCTTTTAGGTCACTTTGGGTTAAGTGGTTTGGTCTGGTCCATTTGGACCAATTGAGGCTATGAATTGTTGGAATATATTTAATGATGAATTTAAAGTTGTTTGGTGGCTTTGACTATAATTGATTTGGGTTTGATTGGCTTTTGGCTCATTTGAACCATTTAGGTCAAATGGGCTAACTTTGATTAATAAAGTTTAATTGGTTTAATTACCTTGATTGCAAGTGTTAGAATAGTTTAAAATGATCAATTGGATAGTTAAAATGATTGGGAAAATTAAATTGAGTTTGGTTTGCATGAATTGGTTTGAATGGAGTTATATAATTGTTGTGAGTTAACTTGTGTTAAGATTCAAGTTAATTTAGCTTGAAACTTGGATTGAAAACCAAATTCAATCAAGATTAGCTGATTTCAAATGAGTTTGGGTTGGCTTGGTCTCAATCATATGAGTTTGAAGCTATATTTCTTTCTTAGGCCCAAAAGTTTTGAGTTGAACCATCTTACTTTCCTTAGACTTGGGTTAAGGTGGATTAAATTGAGCTTAGGTTAAGTTTATATTTTTGGCTTGGGGTTTAGGTTTCAATCATTTGGTCTAGATTTAAATGAATTGATGGGTATGAGTGTTAGTTTAGCCTTAGGGTAGGTGATGCCCAAGTGTCTAAAGGTAAGCTCTAAGCTTAGGGTTATGCCCTACAAGTCTCTAGGTCTGAGTTTAGTGTTCTTTAATCACTAGAAGTGTCTCGACTAAGAAACCTAAGTGTTTAGAAGAATCCTAGACTTAAGATGGGAGTGATTAATCCTCACTCCAAAGTGAGGTCAGAAGTCATTCAAATAAATTAGATACAAATTGGTTCTTATAAAGGTTTTAAATGCTTGATATGTTTAACATAATCCATTACAAGTATAAGGGATTACATCTTTAGCAGCTAACAAAGAATTAGTGGCACAAATTGCGTCACATTTGCTCTTTATTTTAAAAATATATTGCACCCTAGTTTTGTTTTTATAAATACATGATGTAATCCATTCATTAACTATAAGATACAAGATTTATTAGTTGATTGCAACCTTATTTCCATTATTTTCCTAATTGATGCACATGAATCTAAATTAAGAAAATAAGAAAAAGAGAAGATATAATAAGAATAAGACCCACTATCTAATTTAGATAAATGAGTATCCATATATTGTAATTTGGATTAGAAAAATATTTCTGTTCATCAACTATATGTTTTGGAGGTTTTACAATACCATAAAAAAGCCATTAAATTCATTAGCTATAAATAGTTTCAGTTAGTGATTTCTAGAGAGGATAGTTGCAATAGTAGTGTATTAATCACTAGTTTGACATTAGCCTTGAGAAATTTTAGTTAAAAAGGAATAGAAGTTTCACTTATATGGATCGGAGATTGATGGTTGAGAGACTAAGATGCAGATGAAGCAGGGCTATCCATGAGTTTGAAAAAAACAATTGAAATATAAATAGAGTGTGCAGATAAAGAATGTGTCATTGGGCTTGAAGAAGCTATGATACCATAAAACCTATAAATGAACAACTAGAGAAAATAGTGTTGAAAAAAAATGATAGTAGTATTAGTCTCTATAGGTATAACATTATGATACATTTATAAAATGAGTTTGTTATCCAACACTTGTGAGGATGTTATCAATTACAATCCTATGGCTAAGATTTAGATAACAACAGAAAGTTTGCCATAATAGGTTATACTACTTATAATGTTGCAGTTATCATTGTTAGGAATTACTATAGTAGCCTCTAGTTATCAATATTTGGCTACATTGGGTTGAAATTTTTATAGAAGGGTCCCGAACCTTTAAAATTACATGTTAACCTCACTTTTGGAGTGAGGATTAACCTTTCTTATCTTAGATTTAGAACCTTCTAGATGTTAGATTTCAGTGCTAGGACACTTCTAGTGAAGGGGCATAAAACTTGAGCTTAAAGGCAGAAGGTATGACCCTAAGCTCAAAGTCCACCTTAGGACAAATAGGTTGCATCCATCCTATGGCTTAAATCAAGACTCATACCTATTCACTCATCCAAAATTAAGCTTATGTAGATGAAGCTAAACTAACTCCAGCCCATTCAATTAATCTTACTTGAATTTGGTTTTCTAATCCAAGTTCCAAGCCAAATTAACTTTGGGGGTTAACCCCACAACAATTCTATAACTCAAATCAATCTTATTCAAGAAAATTAATTCCAACTTAATTTTCTCAATCACTTTAATTATTTAATAGATCATTTTAAGCCATTATAATACTTGGAATCAAGCCAATTGAACTAATGGAAGGTGACCAACCCAAGTTGGCCCATTTGACCTAAAGGTTTCAAATGAGCCAAAACCTAATTGAGTCAAATCAATTGCAATCAAAGCCACCAATTAACTTCAAATTTATCATTGAACACACCCCAACCATCCATAACCCCAATTGGTCCAAGCTAGCTTGACCAAGTCACTTGACCCAAAGTGACCAAAAAAGGGGTAATTGAACTAAAATCCAATTAAACTCTCATTAGATCAAATCAAGCCATCAAATCCTTTCATTGATGATTGTAGATCATTATTGAACACTCCAATATAATCAATTAGACCTAATTAAGCCAATTGACCCATGTTGACTAATTTGGCCTAAAGGGTCAAATTGAACCAAATCAAATCTAAACCAAATTGATTAAACCAATGCTTCCAACCAATCACTATAATAAATATACAACCTTCAATTAGATCTAAGCCAATTCTAAATCCAATTTAAATTAATCACTTTAAATCAATCAATAAATATCACTTTATAATCCAAATCAAATCAACTTTTCCAATCAAAACAATGATGAATCATATAATTATTAAATTTACCCAAATCTAATTTCATCTTGAAACCATGGGATAAAATCCCCATTTGGATGGGTTCTCCACCTCACCCCATGGAAACCATCTTTGGCTCTTCTTGGATAAGAGTACCATTAACCCAACCTAACCCAAAGTTTGCCTTTAAGAGAGGGTGAGTTCACCCATGGAAATCCATTGTCCACTAAGGGAGAGGGTACACCTCATGCATTACACTCCCTCAACCTCTCACCATCAACCACTTTAGCCCCCCATCCATGACCACCTTTCATGGTCGGATGGCGCCAAAGGTTCAACCAATCCAGCTTGTTCTGGGAGGAGGGTATACTCCCATAGATTCAAACCAAGCACACCTTCCCAGCATTCCACAGTCCCATACCCTCTCTCTTTCATGCTCTCCACCTTGACAGCTCGATCGAACTTGAAAGCTTCATCCGTCCAAGTTTCTAGAACCTCCACCAAACCCAAATTAACTCTTCCCCTATCTTCTCCTCACTCTAGCAAACTAAAATGAATCATTTCTTGAGCAATTTGACCACCGGAAGGCATCTCAAGACTAACTCCATTGAGCTTTGTGATGTCATATGGTCTACAGAGTGATTGATGGGGAGGTAGCTCATGATCTTCTTAATAGGACTTCATCTCTACAAGATGAAGCTAATTTGGTGGACCACAATTTATAGCTCGAGGTAAAATTTGTGTAGCTTTGGCCTTTACGTGTTGGTCTATTTTGAAGTGAATCATATTTTTGTACAATTTCCACCACAGGATCCCTTTAGATTCATTTCTTGATCATTTTGGAATCAATTTCACCATTGAATGAGCTTCGATAAGTTCAGATCGAGAGGCAGAAGGTGGATGGTGTCCATTTTTTGGAGTTTATGGAACGATGAATCACACTATCCTGTTCTGAGGTTAGAGATGAAAAAAGCTCCACTCACTGAGTTAACCATGTGTCGATGGTTTAAGTAACTAATACTACGGTGCCATGTGGAAACCATTGCCACATCAGCGTCTATATGGCACCGATTGTTTAAAGGGTTAATTAGGCTTTAAAAATGTAATTAAATGGCCTAAACTTTAAAAAATCATAACTAATTGTAGAAAAGCCTAACAAATGTAAATAAAACCATTTTGGAAAGGTTAGATGGAGGAAAATTTAAGAAAAATAAAATCTCTGATTTATGTCTAGTGAACAGTGCTTAATTAAGGTTTGAAGCTTAGGCTAATTATCTTAATTAAGACTTAATTACTTAGCTAATTAATTCCAAATTTATTGGGATGATTTCATGGGATGTACTCCGCCTCCCATAAATTTCTTGGAAATATTTTTCATGTAATTTAAAGAATTTATAATTTCAATCCTAATTACCCTCATTAATTAATTTAATAATTAATAAAATTATTAAATAGTGAAATGTAAATAATTAATGATAATTAATCATTATGAACAGTGAGAATAGTGAGAAGTAATTATTAATTATTTTTATAAATATATTTTCTTAGGAGGGTTAAATTACATATATAATAATTAGGAATTAATTAGGAAGATTAGTGATAAAGTAGAAATCAAACAAAATATGATTGATTTAGATAATTCAAATATAATTCATTAATTCCCTTTTATATGTTTAATAACATAAAGTTATTAACCCTTTGGTGTGGAAAATCATAAGGGTACCTAACTTAGATTCTTTCCTTCTTCACTATAATTAACTTTTAAATATAAGCCTAACTACATTAGATTCCTTTATGCAAAATTTTATTTCCCAAAATCATATCATTGAAGGCTCATGATCAAGTAGTTAATTGAATTAAAGAAGTTTAGGGAAGGGTGATTAAATTGATATGCTTAATGACTTGAACCTAATCAATCCATAAAATCTAGTTAATTGCCCTCTTTAAATATATGAAATCACCGCATGGAGAGGGTAAGTGTTAAGTATCATATCTCCTCTTTAGGTTTCAATAACTCAATATCAAAATCATACCTCATTAGAACTTTTACTAGTCTTAAGAAATATTTATTTGTCTTGATTATCCTTAGGGCTTAATGTAATTGAATATGTTATGTGGTAATGTTTAATTACTTCTTTTTAATCATCATAAATGTGAATGCCATTTGTGTCACATGTTCATATTTACAAAAAAAATGCAAATAGAGAATCAAAAGAACATGATTACATCTAAGTTGCATGTGTTGGACAAATATTATTATATAGTGACTACTATCACTAAAAAATCTTAAATTATTTTCAAAACTATAAGCTAATGATGTAAATTTTAGGCTAATATTGATTATAAATATTCAATAAAGTTTACATTTAATTATAATTTCAAAATAGTAAAGAATTTATTTTATCTTTATGTTTCATGTACATGTCTACATATAGTTGAATTGACATGTATATGGTATGGACATCCCAGGAACATGATGCTTTAGGTAGCCCCAAGGAGGTCTTAAATAACCTCACTTCCCTGGTTTAACAATGACACATACTTGCTTAATTTCATTTATATGTATTCATGTGTTGGAATTTGAGATAAAACTTTGCTTTTCATGACACTATGCTTTGCATGAATAAAAAGATTTGCTAGTATATAATCTTTGCATTATTTTAATCCATAAGCTTGTGTACATGTTTACATATATTTAATTTAGAAAGTATATAGTCTGGACATCCTGAGAATATGAGACTTTAAGTAGCCTCAAGGAGGTCTTAGATAACCTCACTTTCATGTTTTAACAATGGCACATACTTTCTTAAATCTCTAATACACCTTTACATATGCTTAAGTAAGGAATGTATTCTTTCTTTTCTACCGAAATACATGCATTAATGATCTTCAAGTGTGCAAAGCATAAATATGTATTGTATGTATAAATACATGTATTAAATCAAATATCATGAATAATAAAAATGAAGAAATGTGTATGCCATTGATGATGGAAAGAAGTGGTGGAATGTTATCCATGTAATAGTGATTCAATTTTATTAATCCTAAGATGCCTTTCATGTTTGAATAAGATTCCTTAAGACTAACCTAAACTTAGGCTTAATAAAAATATTTAATAAATGGTCCACTAAAAAAATTAAGCTCATAATAATATACCCTTAGAAAATAACTTAGAATATGGATGAAGGGGGTCAAACACCTTTCATCTCTTCATAATAATTATATGTTAAGTATGTATCAAATGGAACAAGATAGTGAAAATTAAAATTAATCAATTCTTTCAAAGATTTGAAGCAAAACCTCCCATAATTTTTAGTTGAAATAATTCTAAATTTTAGATACTCATATTTATAAAGCTTAGTTAAGACACACCACACTAAACCTTAGCATACACATTAGAATGCTATGTCACCAATTATAGCAATAGGTTATTCTGGTGTATGTGTGATGTTATATTTTATTTTATGATATAATATTTTAGACTAGATACTAGGATTGTTTGTGCATAGGCTAGATGTTTGCTAATAATAATATTTTTGTGGGGATTATGCTAAAGGGATCATTATGATAATAAGTAAATATGAAAGTTCTTGCTCCCAGGTGCTGCTTATATCCCTAAGCATAATCCAATTAGGACAACTGGACTTGGTTACCCAAGTGCAGTGTGCTAAGTCCAAATATGAGAAATATAATTGTTTGGCTTGTATGTTTGTTTAACTAATGTCTATTTTGTAGGTGTAGTTAGATTTCATTTTTCCATAAATATGTAATTTTTGCAATAGGAATAGGATTAGTGCTATGGGGTTTAGGATGAATAGTGGCTAGATGAAAAAGACTTGGGAAGCCCTGTGAAGCATGAAGAAAATAGATCCAAAGAGGAAATAAGGACAAGAGAAAAACCCCAAAGCATTCATTTTAATTGTAATATTCTATTATATTTTGGGTTGTATATGGGTAGAACTCAGCTACCAAACATTTCCCTTTTTAGTGGTGTACGACAGTATCCGGCCCCATTGGCCTCTTATTCTTTATGAAATTCATAAGTTTGATTGTTGTGTTTAGTTTGTGCATTAGAAAAGTAATGCTTTTCATAAGTTTCTTAAATGTGTTGATCTGATCTGGTGCTTAGATATGGTAGACTCTTTAGGATAAAATTAAATTTTCTATCATCAGTAAAAATTCATAACTAAATTTTAATACAACTCATAACCTCATCTTAAAGCCTAGGTCTATAATCATGACAAATAAAATATTTAGAAATCCCTTAGTTGAATGTTGTATGTTATCACACCATGCATATCATATTATGCCACTCTTGAATAGGGGGGTCTCTATTCTTGCATGATAGGGGATATGCTTGACCTTTGATGATTTTGTGTGGAGAATACCTCCTATAATTGATTTAGCCCATGACTAAATTTCATCATGCATATAGGCATAATTGTCCCAAGCCTTGGTCCAAAATGAATGTGTCAAAAATGGTTTAAAAGTTGTAGGTTTTACATTAGTCTAGGTCATATTTTCATGTCAAATGAATTATTGTCTCATAGGGAATGAGTTTAAGATTCTAGCTTCTTTCCTAATTAAATAACAACCTAGCTATCTTGCATCCATAATACTAGCCTACATGGTTTTAAAGCGTAGGAGGTGTTAGGTGGCCACTCTGGTTGTAAGTTGTAAGAGTGGGGTGTGTTCATTTTCCCTTATGGAGGTGAACTATCATATCCCATCTTTTCTGATTAGACTTAGGTCATGATTTTAGCTTAGACTAAAGCATTTTTAGATTTAGGTTCTAAGGCCACTTATTTCCTTGCTATGAGTATAGGTTCTCACCTCTAAGTATTTTCACAATCTTATATTGTTGGACTATAATCCCCTAGCATTATAATAAGATTCAAACTTAAACAAAACTAAGTTCTCTCTCTCAAATATCTAAAGCCTCACTATAGAGTAGACAAGCAAGGCTTCATAGTATCATGGGGGCTTCCTACTTATTCTCCTTTGGAATCCATAAGGCTTCTTATTTGAACTCTCCCACTTGATTTTCATAAATACCTAATCAATTGATAGTCTATCTTTGAAATCTTTGGAGATACTTATTAACTATTTTAATCAATAGTATTCTTAGGAGATTCCCATTTCCTAAGATATAATTAACTATGGAAGCTTTCTTCTATAAGGAACTAAAGAACCCGACATAAAATAAACCCTTGTTTACTTCTCCATGTGAAGTAGGGGAAGGATTTCTGGTATATATGTAAACTCATCTACCTTAGGAGTTCTTGTTAGGTGATTAGGTCCATTATGGGGTGATGTTTCTATGTTCTATGGTAAAATACCATAAATGTCACACCCAATCACTTCAATAAGTACCCCTAAGATCATGTCTTCATAGTTCCAAATTAAAACACCATAGATGATGACTCACTAAGGATGAGTTCCTCTCTCCATCTTTAGTAGTCAATCATTATCTCCAAACATCGATAATAGACTTATATTTTTATGTGAGTCTAAGACTATCATTCTTTCTGTTGGGCAACCTGCCTAATTCATCCTTAGGCAAGCATGGCCAACATCTTTTAGGTTTTAGGTCCTCACTCTAGTAGGTCTTAAAACCCCTATTAGACCTCCAATAGGTAAGAATGATCAATCAAAGATATCATCTAAAATAAATTAAATAAAGTCAATTTAAAATTTTAAGAACCTCTTACCACTAGCATGGCAAGGGTTCATCCAACATCTTCAAAATTCATTTGAGTTCACTTTCTATGAAGTTCCAAAGACATTCCTTCTCAAAACAATCTACAAATCATATGTGTGAACCCCATCTAACATAACTAAATTTGTTAAATGAGGGTTTCAAATTAAAGTCAAGTCAAAACAAAAACTAAAGAAAAATCTAATCCTATGCTCTTCTTTTCTAGTAGTAAAGAGGAAAGCCCTGGCTCTTTCTCTTTCAAGCAGTCAGTCACCATGTTTTCTAGAAAACTCATCTTCTCATTCTCTTTGGGTGTGGATTTGGCCATGGATCATGTCATACTCACCTCATCCCCAATCCTCAAGTTTGGCTTTGGGTTCTAGCATTTCAATGTTACTTGTGATGGTCCTACCCTCGATAAGAGGGAGGAAGTCAAAATGAAGCACACTTCTTTAGTTTGATCTCCGAATTGAGTTCTGTCCTTAAAGAGGAAAGGCTTAGAGGTTCCCAAGCCATGAGTACCACTCCCATAGCCGCCAGGACTAGTACCACCTTTGCAACCCCGTTTTAAGAAGTCGGTCCCAGCATCCGAGATTATTTCTCCCACCTTTGAGGTAGTAATAGCTCACCATGCACTGCACCCAAGCGTAATAAGAATAGGAAGATCAAGAGGTACATGATGGCCAAGGAGGTTGAGGAAGCCTCCCATATAGTTGAAGAGGGGTCCATTTGTGAAAACCTCTCCTTCTTGGTAGTTCTCTCTAGAGGAGAGGAGGATGTGAGGAGGATAGTAGCCTCACCCCATAACTAGAGTGTGAGACCGGATAGGGATAGGAGGAAGCCTATGGGTTCCGAGGTTCATGAAGAGTAGGGAGTCCATGGACGAGTCCGCCACTATTCATGACTTGAGATGAGTGATCCCTAGAAGTGTAAGGGATCAGATATATAGAGAAAATGTCATGAAGGTCAAGGTTGAGGCCGAAGCAATCAAGTGAGATAGAAAGAGATTTTCTAGACAGTCGACGACCTCAACATTGATTGACCATCTTGATCGACGAGCTGATAGAGCTGATCATTCAGACAGGATAGCTATAAATGGTTCTAGTTGTAGGAGGAGACCTTCAGTGGAGAGGCATCCAGTGTCACTACAACCACATGCTCCACTCACCACCATCATCCCATGTCCCACCATTTGAAGTTTCCTAAATATCATAAATCAGCATCTAGGGAAAAGACATCCCCTTTGGTGATATGATTGTGCCCCAAGGACCACGCTCTATCTACTCCACTAGTTAAAGTGAGGTCGAGCTCTCCCACATGACTTCCCACCCCAATGGTAGAGAAGAAGGAGTAGAGGCTCAAGAGCATCATTGGTCACCAGCTGAGGAAAAGGAAGAAGGAAATACTTGACTTCTATGATTGAACCGGATAGCACCCTTCATCAAAACATATACATCACTTCTAGGACAAAGTCTAGTAGTGAGTCACCCTCGACATATGTCCCAATGGTTCTAGAGTGGATGACCGATCATTATTAAGATATATTAAAGGAATATTGTGTCAGTGAGAGATAGTTGGAGATGATCATTCGATGAAAAGGGTATGGTAGACTTCAATGATGAGGATGACCTTTTGAATGATACCACTAAAGTCCACTTGGTTGACACCAAGATGCATGGGAACGCCAAAGAAGCCAGGGGCATTGTAATTGAGGAAGGTGTGGCATTAGACTCAATCAATGCCTTCTCCAACAAATCAAGCTTAAGGATGATTAAATTGATAGGATGGCAAGGAGAGTAGAGGAGTTAATGGTAGTGTTATTGGTACATAGAATCAATCACCTTTCCTATCAAACCACTCCTATGGAGGCCACTTGAGTTGGTGCATATCATAGATGTCCTAAGAACATTACTCTAATGGATGAGGATCGGTAGCTACATAGGAAGGCAACGATAGTACCTCCATGCATGAAAAATACATCAAGTAGATGGTAGAACAACAAGTGAATTGGTGCAAGCCCAAGGGAGTTCATCGGTTAGGGTAGACCCTACATGAAGGGGTTGATGTAGTTCAATACCCTAAGGGTTTATGCAACCAAGGTATCCTGATGGTGGGAACCTAAGCAATATTGCTCATTTAGAGATAGTTGTTACAATGGTAGTGATCTCTTCCAAAGAATTTATTAGTAGTCTTTCAGAGTGGCCTTTGATTGGTACTGCCTTGGGTGAAGTATTTTATGAAATTAGAGCAAGTTTTATCAAAATATTTGTAGGACTGAGAGTGATTATAGGGGACCTCATTGTAGAAAAATAAAGATCCAATGAGTCCTCATTGATTATATTCTCGTGGTGAAACGAGAATGAAATGTGAACCACATAGGAGTAGCATGCCATTGAAATTTTTTTAAGAATATTCATAGCCACCTTCATGCTCAAGGGATTTACTATTAAGAAATTTGAGAAACTAATTAACAAGGTGGCTTATAAGAGGAAGCAAACAGTTACCCTTCTACGTCATCCAAGCCTAAACCCCAAAAAAGTGTTTGAGAAAAAGCTAGGGATAGTAGAAGGACAAGAGAAAGCCAGTGAGAGGCCTAGAGCCTGGGATTCACTCCCACCTTCTCTTCCACTACCTACACCATAGGCCACTCTAGCAGCCTACATAATAATGATACTAGTCGCCACTAGGTAGCTACTATCCACCTCTTGTGATAAACTCAACAAGCTATACTCATTCAAGATGGGGAAGTAGTTAAGAAAATTTTCAAGAACCTTCTTAAGATGCTTGATTTCTTGCTACCTAAGCCTAGAAAGTTGAAGGAAGTGGGGTGAGTGATGATCCTAACTCGCCTACCATCATGCTAGGCCATATCATAGGATTGCTTTACATTCAAGGATTGACTTGAGCATAGTTACAAGTCGGAGCCATAGTGATCCCAAAGAATACTCAATGGAACAAGCCTCGTTCCATTAAAGTAGTCTTTGGGAAACATCTAATCCTTTTATGATAAAAGATGATTGGTATATCTCTTTATCTGCCTATAAAATTATTTCTAAAATTAAGAAACTTTCTCGTTGCGAAGCGACCTCCAACACTAAGGAAGGTCTGCTAGTTATAAAAGACAACTCAGGGAGGGTGGAAGCCCAACAACAGCAATAACCACCACATGTTTAGGATAGCTCCATAACACCACCACCATCCGAGTCCAGCATTCTTTCTTCCACAGTTGTAGTTACCATATATACTAGCTCCATCACCATTAGTAGGAGTGTTGTATCTACGGATGAAGGAACCAAGCTACTTATACTGCTTACTTTACTTGACTTTAACCATGTACCACCAAAATTGAAGAAATTAATGAAGAAGAATAATTCTGCATACATCATATCTACTTTTGAAGATCTAAGTGATTTTATTCCCATTGATAACTCTCCAAGTCATAATAATAACAATCTAAATAATTCTTATCAATTCCATTCTAATTCAGAAATAAATTATCATTTTTTGAATCTTCATGGTCCATCACTCGAGATAGATTTGGAGTCATCTGACTCTGATGATCTTTAGGAGAAGCTCTAGGTATACTTGATGAGCAGGAAGAACTTTCCACAAGCTCCTCATCACAAGAAGTCATTGAAGTGAACCTCCATAGTGGTAAAGTTCTACCTCATGTGTAGCACCTCAAGATAATGGTAAACATGTTATTGGTTCCATTGAGCAGATAACACCTCCACAAGATGCTCCACTCTTAGATATGCTTGTGGAGGACCAACCTGAGTTGACTACAATGTCCTAGCACACCTTAGAAAGTTGCAAGCTAAGTTAAGTATATATGACACCCTTATTTTATTCAAAGAAATGAGGGAGCCACTAATAAAATAATGCTTGACCCTGAAATATGCTTAGCTTAGTTGGCCGCTACTAATCTAGTAGGAGAGAAGCATGTTTTTCAAAATAATTCCTAGGAGTTACATTCTCAGATGAAGACCAACTACTCGGGACAATAGAGCACAACCTCCCTCCTACATCATGTGGATGAAGTTCAAGTTATCCAAAATATTTATTGATCTAGCTACATCAATGAACATTATGAGCCTAAGAATTTTAGCCTACTTGAGGATCAACATCTCTAAACTCTAATATGAAAAGATGATGTTGAAAGGATTTAATGAACAAGGCGAGATGGCCTTAGGCTCCATAGTGTTGCCTTTGGAGATAGCTGATTGGAAGATAGAAGCTAAGTTTCACATAATAGATTCCTATACATCTTTCAATGCTTTGCTAGGGTAACCTTGGATTCATGAGAATAATATGGTTCCATGCTCTTTACATGAGTGTATCAAGTTCATCAGGGATGGGATCGAATCTTATGTTAAAGAAGATCTCAAATCATTTGTAGTACATGAGTTCAGGATTTACGAGGATGTGGACTATTACCTTCCTAAGAAGTAAAATGTCTTCTCTTGTGAACTTAATCAAAATGAAAAGAAAAGAAAGAGAGAAAAGAAATAAAAATAAAGAAAAGAAAAATGAAAAGAGATTGAAAAAGAAAGGGAGCGAGAAGAAGACATTAGGGAAGAGATAGAGCCTAAGATTAGATTCCACCCACAGTTCATTACTCAGTTTGAACAAGTGGGGAGGATGACCCAACCTCCACCATAATCAGGAAGAGGTAAATTTAGAGAAGTCTAAGAGGTGGTAGACCTCCATACCTACCACCTACCAGGAGATTTGTCCCAACATCCGTAATTACACTGCCATCTACATAGAGTTGGAGGATGAGTCTATGTAGTGAACACCCCAGTTGCTTCTTTACATCAGCAGACTTTATTAGAGGTGACATTAGAGCCTGATAGTGATGAAGATTGAGTCCCCAAGCAAAACATAAGTGTATCTAAATCTCCTTTATGTGAAATTATTAGACAATGTATGGGTGCCTTAGCTCTAACCCCACATTCCTCACAGAAAGTTGAGGAGAGTGTGGTAGTTAAGAAAGCTCCTAAAACATGTGCAAATGCTAAATCTCAAAGGTGTTATCTAGGAGCAATACCCTTAAGCTGAGAAGTTGATGTAGAGCTTGAAGGTGAGTCATTTAAAGAATTAATAGAATAATCATTTGGTACTCATCTTGTGTTCTTAATTTAGCAAAGAAAAGTTTAATTTTGCACATGTGGTCTTTGCACAGGTCGGAGTACTTTGAAAGATTATGGGACAATAAGTGCAAGAACTCTTAGTCAAAGCCCGGACTAGGCTTTGTTATAGTAGGCCCAATAGATGATGATAATTACTACATGGTTATCATTAATCATTTAAAATGATAGGTTCTTCTCAACATTAACTCATATGAGGAGGTGTATTTAGAAATTTCAGATGATCCAGATGATCTCCAAGTCAAGGATTCACCCTAAAAATTTGACGAAGAAATCAAATCAACCAATGATGAACTTAAAGAAATCAACTTAGGGACTGAGGACAATCCACGCCAAACATATGTCATCTCCTTATTGAGTGAATCTAAAACCAATGACTTAGTTAGGCCACTCACTAAGTTTAAAGACTACTTTGCATAGAGTTATGAAGAAATATCTGGATTAGCTCTTGAAGTATTCATAAGCTAGCAATATAGCGATGCTAACCCCATCAAGCAAGCTCCTAGACACATGCGATTGGACATTGAACATAGGTCACGAAGTTAAGAAACGATCGATCTTGGTTTTATCTTGGAGGAAAAATACCCCACCTAGTTGATAGTGTCATCCCAATTGAGAAGAAAAATGGCCAAATTTGAATATGCATCGACTTTAGGGATTTTAATAAGGCATGTCCAAAAGATGAATTTCCACTACCAATACTAGAACTGATGGTGGACATTGCCTCATCTCATGCAATCTTCTCTTTCATGGATGGTTCATCTGGATATAGCCAAATAATTATGGCACCTAAAGATGAAAGAAACACTGATTTTAGAACTTTGATCAAAATATATTATTATAAGGTCATGCCTTTCGGCCTAAAAAATTCTAGCCATATACCAATGAACTCAATTTTGATGAACTCATTCACCACCATGTTGAATGCTAACACGATGATCTTCTAGTTAAGAGTAAAGAAAAGGAAGGTCATCTCTTTGGCTTTAGAGTAGTTTTTGAGTGGTTGAACAATATAACCTTAAAATAAATCCTCTAAAGTGTGCTTTTAGATTGACTCTAAGGAAGTTTCTGGGGTTCTTTGTCCAACACTACAGGATTGAGATCGACCTAGAGAAGATCAAAGTGATATTGGAATTGTCACCCCCTAAAAGTCTAACCCAACTCAGATCATTCCAAGGGAGGCTGGCATATCTAAGATGCTTTATATCTAATCTATCAAACAGATGTCAACCATTCTCAGCACTAGTTAAAAAAGATGCTAAGCTCAAGTGGGATGATAAATGCCAACATATGTTTGAAAGCATCAAGCAATATCTTATGACACTGCCAATCCTAGCTATCCTGAAAACCCTCATACTTTACATGCATAGAAAACTTCCTTAGTGCTTTGTTGGCCCAAGCCAATGATGAGGGGAAAGAGAATACACTTTACTATGTCATCCATCGTCTGATAATTGTCGAGGTGAACTATCCACCCATTAAAAAGCATTACCTAGCTTTAATTTTTGCAGTCCATAAGCTACGACATTATAAGCTCTCCCATAAAGTGAACTTGATTTTTAGAGTCAACCCACTATAATATCTCACAACACGGCCAATACTATCCGGATGATTGGCATGATGGTCGATGATTCTATCATAGTTTGACATCACATTTGTGCCCCTCTATGCAGTGAAGGGATAAGAACTTGTAGATTTCCTAGCCACGCACCCACTTCACACAGATTCTCTGCTTAGTGATGACCTCTACAATGAACAAATCATGAGGTTAGGGGATGCAAACACTCACCATTGGGAGATGTGCTTTAATGGTGTGGCTTCCTCTCAAAGAAAAGAAGAACCACAATCCACTCTCCAAAGTAAGGCAGGGGTAGGGATAATCTTCCTCATACTAGACCATAATATGATGAGACTCTCATACCATCTATTCAAATCTTGCACCAACAAAGAAGCTAAATATGAAGCTCTGATCACTGGTCTAGAGTTAGCCATTTCATTAGGCATCAAAAGTATCAATATCTTTGGGATTCATGTAGTTATCTAGGGTCTTATAAGGTTTTGATGCCCAAACTCTATCACTACTATAAGTACACCATTGAGTTATTAGCTTAGATCAAGAGATCATAATTTATAAAATCCTCCAAGGTGAAAATGTCATCGATGCCTTATCCAAACTTGCCAAAGAGTTAGATGTCAAGAAGATGATCAATAGAGGTTCACAGAACGCCTCTCATTGATGTTGAACTCATCAATAAACACACTCTTGAAGGGAAGGTTACTCAAAAAAGGATGAAGAGTTGGATTGGACAACCCTTCATTGATTACCTAAATAAAGGCAAACTATCTCAAGAGAAATCTCAAGCCCATCAAGTAAAGCAGAGGGCACTCTTCTACACCTTCGTGGATGGCGTCTTATACCAACGATCTTTTGATCACATGTGGTTACAGTGTTTAGACAAACATAAAGCTCATAAGATTGTGACCAAGGTGCACTCAAGATTATGCGCAGCTCATCAATCCAGTCCCAAGATAAAAGTCAAGATCAATAGACTTGGGTATTACTGGCCAACGATGATCATGGATTGCATGGATGTAGTGAAGTAGTGCAACCAATGCCAAGTACATGGAGTGGTTCTACACCAACCACCCAACTTTCTACATCAACTTTTAGCCTCATGGCCATTCGAGTGTTAGGTACCGACATAATAGTTTTGATTGATCCTCTTTCATCCAAGGGCCACCGTTTCATTCTAGCAGCTATGAACTACTTCTCCAAGTGGGTAGAGATGATTTTGCTCATGGAAATCAAAGCTTAGCATTTGCTCTAATTCTTCAGGAATTATATTATGTATTGATTTGGAGTGCCTCATAAAATCATATCTGATAATGGTACCACTTTCAAGAGCACCAAGATCAATAACTTCACCCGGAGATACAACATAGAATGGAGGTATTCTACCATCTACTATCCACGGGTGAATGGTTTATCGAAAGCCTTCAATAAAACTCTCACCAAACTACTCAAGATAACACTCGATAATAATAAACAACTATGGCATGACAAGTTAGTTGAAGCTTTATGGGCTTACTGTACTACCTACATGAATCCAATACAATCAACCTCATTCTTCTTTGTGTATGGGTCCGAAGCCATTCTACCCTTAGAGGTTTAGCTCCCATCACTATGGATAGTTGTGGGCAGTAAAACCATGATTGAGTAGAATGCTAAGCTGTGGTTGGAAGAACTCGAAGGTTTGGAGGAGAGACACTTACGCATGTCGAACCTCGAAGTTGTATAAAGAAAAAATGGTTCAAGCTCATAACAAGTTGGTCCCCAAGAGCTTTTGTGAAGAACTTATCTTACTTCTAAGGAAACCAATTATAGTCTATCATAAGATGGGAGGCATGTTTGAACCTACTTGGGAAGGCCCTTTTGCCATAGAAAAGGCCTACATGGGTGGATCCTATCAACTCATCAATCATAAAGGCAAATGCCCAATGCTATCAATCAATGGGCTCTTCTTAATAAAATATTATGCATGAAGAATGTCCCCAAAAATTTTCCATCAATAAAAATTTCATTTTTATCAAATTATTCTCCAAGTTAAAATATTTTTAATTACCACACTCTCGATGAATTTAGGGTAGGTGTAAGAGAACCTCAGAGGCATCCTACTTATCAGCATAATGCAAACATAAAATTGCACACAAACACAAACAAGTCAAACACAAATTCTATCACCTCGGACTACTTTGAGTTGAGGTGAGACCCCCAGCAGGTCTCGCTCAGTAGCTCCTCTAGGTCGGGTCCATACAATGAATCACCCCAACGATTATCCCTGACTAGAAGATGTGAGTCCCCGTGCTTTCTTTTTAGCTTAATCATTGCAAACCAATGAGCCCCATTTGTTAGCATGATGCACTTCACTACATAGCTACTGAGCCATCTTGATAGCTAATCATTTTCATGTAGATGTGAGTCCCCGAGCTTTCTCCTCAACTGCTATCTTGGGGTCTAGTCTATATACGATAAGACCAGTGTGGCTCCTCTTCCTCTTGACTACTTCAAGCTTGGGTTCATTCCTCTTTTATGACTCCCACTTGGTAGTTAGGTAGATAGTAGCTACCTAGTGATGATAGACTATCCCAATGATCGTTCTCTTAAGAAGATGTGAGTCCTAATGCTTTCTTTCTAAATTGATTATCACAAATTGACAGGCACTATAGGTTGGCTAGTGTTTTCATTTCTAATGACAACCCACTCGGTGGATAACACCATTCAAGTATATGTGAGTCCTCGCACTTTCTCCTTGAGTCGACCACCGTATACTTATACACTTTATATATTTTATGGAATAAGATAAGACCCATAGAGGCACCTTCCTTATGGGCATTCTATTTGGGTTACCTCTTTACGATCCCATCTATACATTATCTAGGTTACTATTGGACTGGACAGTTCCCCTTTCCTAGTAGCCATTGATTTTGTTGGAAGCTCCGTACTGCAGATGTACATACAATTCCCTGGGCTAGTAAATCTAAGATAGTCCATAGCCTTTGTGGCTCCCTCTTAGTGTGGCCCATCACAAACCAATAGGGTTCATGCTAAATAAACAAATACAAATAAACAAAATAACATCTCTTGTGGATTAGGTTAAGACACCCTAGAGGCATCTCTCCCAAACAAGCATCTGTCCTTTGGGTAGTGTCAGAAACTCCATATTAGAATCACCAACTATAGGAGATAAGACCACCAGAGGCCCTCATTTAGTAGTTGCCTTAGGTCGAGTTTGACTTGTTGTACGATCAGCGAGTCACCCCGATGGTTGATTTGCTTTAAAAGATGTGAGTCCCCGAACTTTTTTCCTAGTTCAACCATTGTAAATTGATGGGCAACCCTTAGGCTGGATAGTCTCTACTATATAGATAGCCTTTGAGATAGTAAGTATAAGATAAGTCGGCTTTTGTAGCCCTTCCTTAGTGTGACTCATCAAAACCAACAAAGTGCACACTAATTCAATAATCAAACTTAAGTCAAAATCAACACTAATTACCAAAGTTAAACATTCATGAACTAAACTTAATAAACTAAATTTACCAAACCAAATCAACTATAATCCAAATCTTATTTGTCTTTATCAAGGCCCTCATTCATGCCCTTGGCATTACTCAATCCTCAACAAACCTGTCTTTGTGCATTAAACGTAAAGACAAATTCCAAATTCCAAATCATCATGCTTAGTGAATCAACATTCATGCCACTGACATGAATCGATCCCCGACAGTATCATTCTTTGTGTCCTTGACACAAAATCATACCATAAATAAATCAAACCAAATGTAGATAATTCCTCTCTCATGCCCTTGGCATGAAATGAAACAAACTGAATCACATAGGATCTTTTTTTTTTACCTCTCCATTTAGGCATGGACAGCCTTCATTAATGTTCATGACCTTCATGGATGCTTTTTGATCATCTCGGTCAACGCCAATATGTGTGGTGTGCCTTGCGAGTTACACCACACATATTGGGGGTTATTTTGTTGACCTCACTTTTCTAGTGAGGATTAACCTTTCTTATCTTAGACTTAGGAACCTTCTAGACACTTGGATTTCCCTAGTGCTAGGACACTTCTAGTGATTAAGGGGACACTAAAACTTGAGCTTAGAGGCTTAGAAGGTTTGACCCTAAGTTTAGAGTCCACCTTAGGATAAATAGGTTTCATCCATCCTATGGCCTAAATCAAGACTCATACCTATTCACTCATCCAAACTTAAGCTCATGTAGATAAAGCTAAATCAATTCCAACCCATTCAATTAATCTTACTTAAATTTGGTTTTCTAATCTAAGCTCTAAGCCAAATTAACCTTTTAACCCAAGTTAACCACACCACAATCCTATAACTCAACTCAAGCCCATTCAAGAAAACTAAATCCAACTTAATTTTCTCAATCACTCTAATTATTCAATAGATCATTTCAAGCCATTCCAATACTTGCAATCAAGCCAATTGAACCAAAGGAAGGTGACTAACCCAAGTTAGCCCATTTGACCTAAAGGTTTTAAATGAGACAAAACCTAATTGATCCCAAATTAATTGCAATAAAAGCCACCAATCAACTTCAAATTTATCATTGAACACACCCTAGCCATCCATAACCCCAACTGGTCCAAGCTAGCTTGATGAAGTCACTTGACCCAAAGTGACCAGAAAGGGGCAATTGAATCAAACTCCAATTAAACTCTCATTAGATCAAATTAAGCCATCCAATCCCTTCATTGATGATCATCATTGAACACTACAATCAATCAATAGACAAAATTAAGCCAATTGGACCCTTTGACCCATGTTAACATAATTTGGCCTAAAGGGTCAAATAAAATAAAATCAAATCAAATCCTAAACCAAATTGATTGAAACCAATACTTCCAACCAATCACTAATACAATATTAAACATAATACAACCTTCAATTGGATCCAATTTTTCCAACCTAACCCAATTAGCCACCTTAGCCCAATTTGACCAAAATGGTTAAACTGAACCAAATCACTCCATAATCCAAATCAATTCAAATCAACTTTTTCAATCTTTTACAAATGTTCAATTGATCCCATTTGACCAATATAAGTCAAATTAAGCCAAACACAATCAAATTAAGCCCAAACCCAACCAAACTTTGCATGACTTATCCTTGTGACATCATGGGCCTGCCCAAGTGTGCCCAACTCATGGTGAACACGGTTTAGGTCAAACCCATTGAACCAACCCACCAAAATAGGACAAAATCCCCATTTGGATGGGGTTTTCCTTACCCCATAGACCTTGGCCCTTCTTGGAGAAGAGGACCATTGACCCAACCTAACTAAAGTTGATGGGCTTTTTGACCAAGAGAGGGTGACTTCACCCATGGCAACCCATTTGTCCATCTAAAAGAGTGGCTACACCTCATGCCAGCCCACTACACACCCTCAGCCTCTCACCCTCAGCCACCTCAATAATCCCCTATCATCTCCAGCCACCTACCCTAGACAGATGACTATTAAAGGATGAACCAATCCCAGCCCTTAGTTCAGTTGGGGAGAAGGGTATACTCCTCCCCATAGATTCAAACCAAGCACACACCTTCCCAGAGCATTCCACATAATCCCATTCCCTCTCCTGAGCTTTTCATGCACTCAACCATCAGCAAAACCAGTTCCCAATCAAACCGAAAAAGCTCTGTCTCAAGTTTCCAAAACTCCACTAAACCCAAATTAAATCTTCCCCCACCTTCACCTCACTCCGACGAACTAAAATAAATCATTTCCTAAGCGATTTGACCAACAGAATGTGTCTCAAGACCAACTCTGGTGAGCTTTATGGTGGAATTTGGTCCATAAAGCGATCGAGAGGCAGCTCATGATCTTCTCAATAGGGCTTCATCTCTTCAAGATGAAGTTACCTCTATCAGTAGACCACCAATCTATAGCTCTGACAAGGTAAAAATTTGGCAATAGTAGCTTTGGCCCCTACGTGTTAGTATTTTTTGAAATGAATCATGTGTGATTTCCATCATAAGATCTCTTTAGATTCATTCCCTGATCATTTCTGAGTCAATTTTTCCATCGAATGAACTTCAGTGAGCTTGGATTGAGCAGTAAAAGGTGGATGGTGTCCGTCTTTTGATTCTTGTGGGATGATGAATCACCGACCATCCATTCCGCATGATAAGAATGGACGACTGTGATTAATCATGTTAGAAATTTTGATTTAATCTCTTTGGAAACACAGATTAATCGATCGATGGTTGAGTCAAACTACATCCACCATCATTGAGTACCGCCACATCGATGATTTAAGTAACCAATACCACCTATGTGGAAAGCGCGGTACGCCCCGCATGGTACCAATGGTTTAAAGGGTTAATTAGGTTTCAAAAAATATAATTAAATGGCTAGAACTTTAAAAAATCATAACTAATTGTTGATAAATCCAAAAAATGCAAATAAACATATTTTGGAAAGGTTAGATAGAGGAAAATTTAAGAAAAATAAAATCTCTGATTTATGTCAGAGAACATTGCTTAATTAAGATTTGAAGCTTTGGTTAATTACCTTAATTAAGGCTTAATTACTTGCTAATTAATTTCAAATTTGGTGGGATGATTTCATGGGATGTCCTCTGCCTCCCATAATTTTCTTGGAATTATTTGTCATGTAATTTAAAAAATTTGGAATTTCAATCCTAATTACCCTCATTAATTAATTTAATAATTATTAAAATTGATAAATAGTAGAAATTAAATACTTAATGATAATTAATCATTATGAATAGTGGGAATAGTGAGGAGAAGTAATTAGATTCTCTTAATTATTTTTCTAAATATATTTCCTTAGGAGGGTTAATTGACATATATAATAATTAGGGATTAATTAGGAAGATTAGTGATAAAGTAAAAATCAAATAAAATCATTGATTGACTTAGATAATTCAAATATAATTCATTAACTTCCTTTTATTTGTTTAATAATATAAAGTTATTAAGAAAATTATGGTTAACCCATTGATATGGGAAAATCATAAGAGTACCTAACTTAGATTATTTCCTTTTTTTTAATATAATTAACTCTTTAATATGAGCCTAATTGCATTAGATTCTTTTAGGTGCATTGCAATTTTTATTTCCCCAAAAGCATATCATTAAAAGATCATGATCAAGTAGTTAATTGAATTAAAGAAGTTTAGGGAAGGGTGATTAAATTGATATGCTTAATGACTTGAACCTAATCAATCCATAAAATCCATTTAATTGCCCTCTTTAAATATATTAAATCACCACATGGAGAGGGGTAAGTGTTAAGTATCATCTCTCCTCCTTAGGTTTCAATAACTCAATATCAAAATCAAACCTCATAAGAACTTTGATTAGTCTTAAGGAATATTTATTTGGCTTGATTGTTCTTAGGACTTAATGTAATTGAATATGTTATGTGGCAATGTTTAATTACTTCTTTTAATCATCATAAATGCATGTGTCACGTGTTCATGTTTACAAAAAAAAAAAAGAGAATCAAAAGAACATGATTACATCTAAGTTGCATGTGTTGGACAAATATTATTATATGGTGTGCTAACACAAATAAATCCCAAATTATTTTCAAAACTATCTGTAAAATTTTAGGCTAATATTGGTTATAAATATTCAACAAAGTTTGCATTTAATTATAAGTTCAAAATAATAAAGAATTTGTTGTATCTTTATGTTTCATGTACATGTCTACATACATTTGAATTGACAAGTATATGGTCTAGGCATCTTGGAAACATGAGGCTTTAGGTAGCCCCAAAGAGGTCTTAGATAACCTCACTTCCCTAGTTTAACAATGACACATACTTGCTTAATTTCATTTATATGTATCCATGTGCTAGAATTTGAGATAAAACTTTGATTTTCATGTCAGTAAGCTTTGCATGAATAAAAAGATTTGTTATTATATAATATTTTCATGATTTTCATCCCTAAGCTTATGTATATGTTTACATGTATTTAATTTGGCAAGTAATAGTCTGGACATTCGAGAATAAGAGATTTTAAGTTCCATAAGGAGGTCTTAGATAACCTCACTTTCATGGTTTAACAACGTCACGTACTTGCTTAAATCTCTAATACACATTTACATATGCTTAACTAAGGAATGGAATCTTTCTTTTCTACCAAAATACATGCATTAAGGATCTTCAAGTGTGCAAAACATTAATATGTGTTGTATGTATAAATATGTGTATTAAATCAAATATCATGAATAATAAAAGTGAAGAAATGTGTATGCCATTGATGATGGAAAGAGGTGGTGGAATGTTATCCATGTAATAATGATTCAATTTTTTTAATCCTAAATTCCTTTCATGTTTGAATAAGATTCCTTAAGACTAATCTAAACTTAGGCTTAATAAAAAAAATTAATAAACAGTCCACTAAAGAAACTGAGGTCATAATAATACACTCTTAGAAAATAACTTAGGATGTGGATGAAGGGGGTCAAACCCCTTTCTTCTTTTCATAATAATTAGGTATTAAGTATGTATCAAATGTACAAGAAAGTAAAAATTAAAATTAATCAATTTTTTCAAAGATTCGAAGCGAAACCTCCCCAATGTTTAGCTTAAACAATTCTAGATTTTAGATAATCACATTTATAAAACTTAGTTAAGACACACCAGACTAAACCTTAGCACACATATTATAATGTTAAGTCACCAATTCTAACCTTAGGTTAGGCTGGTGTATGTTATGGTATTATGTTTTATTTTATGATATAATATTTTAGACTAGATATTAGGATTGTTTGTGCATAGACTAGATGTTAGGTCGCTAATAGTCTAATAATATTTTATGCAGAGGATTATGCTAAAGGGGTCACTGTGATAATAAGTAAATATGAATGTTCTTGCTCAGAGTGCTGCTTGTACCCTAAGCATAATCCAATTAGGACAGGTGTGCTTGGTTACCTAAGTAGAGGATGCTAAGTCCAAATATGAGAAATAAAATTGCTTGGCTTGTATGTTTGTTTAACTAACATATATTTTACAGGTGTAGTTAGATCTCGTTTTCATAAATATATAATTTTGCAATAGAATAAGATTAGTGCTATGGATTTTAGGATGAATAGTGGCTAGAAGGTAAAGACTTGAGAGGGTGAAGCTGAGCAAATAGATCCAAAGAAGAAAAGAAGGACAAGACATTGAAGACCCTTAACTTTCATTTTAATTGTAATATTCTATTATAATTTGTGTTGAAGGGTAAAACTACTACCAAACTTTTCCTTTTTGGAAAATTTACCGCAGATCTCTTTATTCTTTTATGAAATTCATATGTTTGATTGTTGTGTTTAGTTTGTGCATTATAAATGGCATGCTTTTCATAGGTTAAAATGTGATGATTTGATGTGTAACCTGGATGCAGTAGACTTTTTAGAATAAAATTAAATCTTTTATCCTCACTAAAAATTCATAACTAAATCTTAATACAACTCATAACCTCATCTTAAAGCTTAGGTCTATAATCAAGATAATTAAAAGATTTAGAAATCTCTTAGTTGAATGTTATATATTATTACACAATACATATCATATAATGCCACTCTTGAATAGGGAGCATCTCAATTCTTGCACGATAGGGGACATGCTTAACCTTTGAGGGTGATCCCTTGCAGTGGAGAACACCTCCTCTAATTGATTTAGCCCATGACTAAATTTCATCACACAAATAAGCATAATTGTCCCAAGCCTTGGTCCAAAATTAATGTGTCAAAAATGGTTTAAAAGTTGTAAGTTTTGCATTAGTCTAAGTTATATTTTCATGCCAACCATATTCTAGTCTCTTTGGGAGTGAGTTTAGATTCTAGCTTCTTTCCTAATTAAATAACAACCTAGCTATTTTGCATCCACATAAGACTGGCCTACATGGTTTTAAACCATAGGAGGTTTTAGCTGGTGACCACTCTAGGCAGTTGTAAGTCTAGAAGAGTCGGGGTTTTTTCATTTTCACTTGTGGAGGTGAACTATCATATCCATCTTTCCGATTAGACTTAGGTCATGCTTTTAGCTTGTGCTAAAGCATTTTTAGATTTAGGTTCTGAGGGTACTTATTTCCTTCAAGCTATGAGTATAAGTTTTCATCTCTCAGGCATTTTCACAATCTTATATTGTTGGACTTAATCCCTAGCATTATAATAAGATTCCAACTTAAACAAAAACTAAATTCTCTCTCTCAAATTTATAAAGCCTCTCTATAGGGTAGACTGAAGCACTCATTAGGCTTCCTAGTATCATGTGCGCTTCATACTTATTCTCTTTTGAAATCCATAAATAAGTCTTCCTATTTGAACTCTTCCAATTGATTTCCATAAATACATAATCCTTTGATAGTTTAGCTTTGAAATCTTTGGAGATACTTATTGACTACTTTAATCGAGAATATTCTTAGGGGATTCTCATTTTCTAAGATGTAATTAACTATGGAAGCTTGCTTACATAGGGAACTAAAGAACTCAATATAAAATAAATCCTGGTTTACTTCTCCATGTGAAGTAGGAGAAAGATCTCTGGTATATAAGTAGACTCATCTGCCTTAGGAGTACTTATTAGGTGATTAGTTTCATTTTAGAGTGATTTTCTATCTTCCAGAATAGTACATCATATCTTAATGTCGCACCCGATCATTTCAATAAGTACTAAGATTTATGTGGTGTCCTATGGTTCTAAATTAAAACACCACAAAGGAAAAAATGTATATGCTCATTCAATTTTTTTT